>CM066312.1:77478588-78078588 GCA_033807775.1 Saussurea involucrata | reverse complement strand
GATTGTACTACCTGCAAGAAAGTAAAGATTGAACATCAGAAGCCGTTTGGTCAGTTACAACGGCTAGATATACCAATGTGGAAATGGGATCAGATCACTACTGATTTTATTACCAAGTTGCCTAGAACTTCAAAGGGATTCGATTCTATTTGGGTGATTGTTGATATATTGACGAAGTCTGCTCATTTCTTGCCGATAAAAGAAACTGATTCCTTGGAATGTTTGGCCAAATTGTACATTAATGAAATAGTAACTCGACATGGAATACCAATCTCGATTATTTCTGATCGAGATAGTCGTTTTACTTCTAGATTTTGGAGAAGCTTTCAAAAAGAGATGGGAACACAGGTAAGGTTAAGTACAGCATATCATCCTCAGACTGATGGGCAGAGTGAAAGAACAATCCAGACTTTAGAAGATATGCTTCGGGCTTGTATAGTTGATTTTGGGGGATCGTGGGACAAACATCTGCCTTTGATAGAATTCGCCTACAACAACAGTTATCATTCCAGCATTCAAGCGGCACCGTTTGAAGTATTGTATGGTAGAAAATGCCGAACGCCTCTGTGTTGGAATGAAGTGGGGGAGAAACAATTAGCAGGGCCAGAAATAGTACAGTTAATAGCGGATAAGATCACTCAGATTCGGGACAGATTAAAAGTGGCTCAAGACAGACAGAAAAGTTATGCAGATCGACGCCGGAAACCGTTAGAATTCCAGGTTGGAGATTTTGTAATGTTGAAAGTCTCACCTTGGAAAGGGGTCATACGATTTGGGAAGCAAGGTAAACTTAGTCCAAGGTATATCGGACCGTTTGCAATTACGGAAAGGATCGGCGAAGTAGCGTACCGATTGGATCTTCCGCCGGAATTAAGCAGGATTCACAACGCGTTCCATGTATCGAATTTTCGGAAGTGTTTGGTGACTTCAGACCAGGCAGTCTCTCTACCAGATATTCAGGTTGATGAAAAGCTGAACTATGTGGAGGAACCGGAAGCTATAGTTGATCACAAAGTCAAAGTATTGAGGAACAAAGAGATCAGACAGGTAAAAGTTCAGTGGAAACATCATAGAGGTCAGGATGCGACGTGGGAATCAGAGTCGGAAATGAGAGCCAAATACCCTCATCTGTTCGCTTGACTGAATTCCGGGACGGAATTCTTTTAAGGGGGAGATGTTGTAATAACCAGGTATTTTATTTAAATTAAATTTAAATATTTTATAAGTCTTTACTATAGTATTTGAGGAATTAGAAGTTAAAAGGGTAAGTTTTAAATTGTATTGGGAAGTTTGGGGGTGAGTTATGTCAATTAAGAGAAAAGTGGGGTTTAATTGGTTAAAGGTGAAAACAATCTTCACCCAAAACCGACTCAGTAGTCTAATTAGAGGAAATATCTCATTTTTGAGACTTTTAAGCAAAACCCAAATAGTGTGTGTGTGTGAATTTGTTCACGGCAGAGAAAGAGAGAGAAGAAGAACCATCGAAGAAGAAGAAGAAGAAGAAGATTAAAGATACTCAGCTGGGATTTTGTGTTTGGTGCAGTAAAATCAAAGAGGTAATTTTCTGATTTAAACTCTCTTTTATGAGAATTAGGTTTCATATGAACTTTGAAGTGGGTTTAGGTAATTTTAGAAGAATTTGTGAATTTAGTTACAATTTTAGGTGTTAAAAGGAGTTTAGAACACTCCTGTACAAAATCTGGGTATAAGATGGATTCCTACAAATGAACTGAACTTTTCTGAAAAAGACGATGAACAGTGTTTTTGCGAAAAGTAGGAATTCGCAAGCCTTGGTTGCGAAAAGTCCACTTTGCGCAAGTAACTAAAACGCAAAGTTAGGATCTCGCAACAGTTGGTTGCGAAAAGTAAGGAACTCGCAACTGTGGATTGCGAGAAGTGAGATTTTCGTAACTGTTGGTTGCGAAAAGTAAGGAACTCGCAACTATGGGTTGCGAGAAGTGAGGTTTTCGTAATAGTGGGTTGCAAAAAGTGTGAATTACCTGTTTACGTGTTAAAGAGTATGTACATTTTAATTTGTTTAAGATACTAAGGATCGGGGTTAAAAGTTAATCTGTTTTGAGGAAAGTTTGAAGGACCTTTGCTAAAAAGATCAGGTGAGTTTTACTTTAAAAAGTATTTTACTGGAATGCATTATGTGAATAACGAATATTTGATAAAGTGTATGAATATGTCATACGTGGGTGATTATAATATATTGAGATATTATAATTACGTGAGTATTATATGAAATTATAATACGTGGCCGGGCTTTGGACCGGTGTGATAAATTGGCTCGCAACCAATTGATATTGGCCATTGGTGGAGGGATAAGGTGGAATGAGACAGGTATGATACATAAATGCTAGTTGGTATTAACTTACGTGTGATGTATGTGTATTTATATAAAGAGTGTATTATATAAATGAATTTTTTAATGAATTACAAATGTCAGGGATTTACTCACTAGACCCTTAGGTCTAACCCTCATTTTCTGTTTTAAAAACCATGTATACCAGGTGGCGGATCCGGTAAGAGCAAATAAGTAGGACTATTGAAGGATAACTTTTGTGAAGAAGTCAGTTTAGAAGTCATGGATGTATTTTTTTGTACTTGAGACTTCGTTGTTATTAAACATGTAATTAAATTGTAAAAGTTTGTACTGAATTATCTACTATGTTTTGCTAGACTGTGGGACCGTAGGTGAAATATGATGTACCTTTTTAATGATATCATGATATGGAATGTATGTTATTTGTATATATCTGAGAACCGGGTTGTTACAGTAACACCCTCAAAAAATTTCAATAAATACATCGAATAAAGGGTAAAAGCCCTTTCTACAATTCAAAACTTGACAATCCCTCAATCGTTCTAAGTTTACCTTTGACAATAAATAATTAAAGTCTTATACAAAGACAAAATAAGGTCGGGTGTTACTAAAACCCTAAACGAGTTGCTAATCCTAAAGTGCGGAAAACTTCACCCAAAAGTTACTCTCTTCTTGTACATCTAGCTAGCATTCTTTTTCTTCATAGTGTCGCTAGTACCATACCCCAACCGGAACCTGATGCAAATGCCGACAAATAAAAAGGTTAGGTTAAAGCCTAGTGAGTTCAAGAGTTTCATCATGATTATATAAATCGTTAAACGAAAAGAGCGCGACTTAAATCATGATTTCCAAAAAGGATCTATATTAAATATACAAACAACCCATTTTCCAACACACACAAATTTTGTGACGAAAACTACAATATAAAATATTTCCTTAAGATGTGAACTCAAACCCAAAATTCACTCAAGACGTGAATAATGATTTAACTCCCAAATAATGTAAACGTGGATAAAACTCTATTATTCAAAATATCCAAAACACGGATGAAGAATAATATTCAACCCATAAATAATGAAAAACAATCCATATATAAAACACCACAAAAATCATGGATAAAACTCAACACCCTAAAATAACCAATATAAACAATAAACAACATCGGAAGCGTCAAATCGTAGATAATCTTTGTCTCCAAAGAATATCCAAAATCCACCATTTGGGGATGGGGGAGACTCGATTCCATTGAATGTGACGGAACACAAAAGTATGTCACATTTACATGTTTAAGAGCCCCATTACGAATCAATAGTCATTCCATTAATTCTAGATTTCTCTCATTCACAAGAAATTACAATTAATGGTCATTGGCCGTTGCCCGATTTTGAAGTCCACAACTATTACCCATCATGACCCCATGCCTATTTCTTGGTACATCACGGGAATTACAATTATTGGTCATTGGTCATTGCCTGACTTTAAAGTCCACAACTATTACCCATTAAGACCCCCTGCCTATTCTACGTTACAAACGGGGATGTTCATCCCACTCAAACTGACTTCTATGCCTATGAATCCATTGCATTATAGTCTAAAACATTACATGACTTCAAATGAATGACTAACACACTCAAAACATGTAATTTTCAAATAAGATGCAATAATTGCAAATCATATCCAAAGCTCTATATTGAGCTATCAAAATTAGACAAATGTCCCCAGGACTCTTTTAAGTCAAAACCGAGCCAAAATGCTGAAAACTCAGTTGACCATCAAATGAAGTCCTCAAGTAAATTGTAAGACCCCGAATTTTCAAGTAAGTAAAACCACCCACCTTTGACGTTTGATAAATCCCACAACCTTTCGTGTTTTCAACTTTGAGATTTCTCGTCGGTGCACATAGTTAAGCTATATATATATATATATATATATATATATATATATATATATATATATATATATATATATATATATATATATATATATATTACAGGTTTCATGCATGGGTTTTCGTTATTTTGCATGCAAGTAGTGTTGGGCCTTGTGCAACCCTCGTGGGGAGACTCGTTTGGTCGATTTAAGTTTTTTGGACAACAGGTGGGGTGTGGCCATCGACTATGCCCGACGACAATGGCCGTGGCATAGTCGCAGATGGAAAAGTCGCGGACGTAGGCTAGTGGCGCTGGTCTGGGTGGCGACTATGCCCGCCGACAATGTCCGGGGCATAGTCGTGGTGGAAATGTTGCCCGCGGTGCAGGCCTCACTCTTTTATAACCCGATTTCTCCCTTGTAAGTCCTCACTTTTTGCATCTCGTTCCTAACCCGATTCTCTCCCCTTGGTAGACGATTTTTGCTCCTTTTCCATCTCTTCTCTCCTCATTGAATGCTTGGAAGATCCTTTACATTTAATGTGTGTTTGCTAAGTTAGGAAGCCATCAAGAGGAAGCATTCAAGGTTTTTGCTAGTCTCAAGTGTTTGCAAGACTCCAAGTCTCACTCTTCATTTCTAGGGTTTTCTTGAAGCTAGGGTTTTCTTCCATAAAAACCCTTAGGTGAGTTTCTTAACCCCTACATCTTCATTAAATGTTATTTTAAGTGTTAATCTTGCTTCAAATGTTATAATAACTCTTAACTTGAAACTAGGGTTTTATGGGTGTTGGTCAAATGTGGGTTCTACATCACCACCTTTTTATTTCAAACCCTTTATATGTCTAATACATGGATAATAATGTGTTTTGGGGTCTTCACCAAAGAAACTAGGGTTTGTGGAGTTTGTTCAAATAAGGAAAATCTATACTTGGTGTTTTGGATTGAAAATCTATACTTTAGGTAATGTTAATTATTATTCATTTGTCCGATATGTGATAAATGATTTTTAACAATTAATTTCTCATGGATAGTTAATGTATGAGGATTGTAATATCACAAGTATGTGCATGAAAGGGAAACCATTGTATCACTATGTGTATGTTTATTTAAATTTATATGTGATCATATATGAAAAATGCGGTGCCTATCTCCTTGTCCATGAGGATATAGAAGGTATGAATTACATGTTAATAAATTAATGGCCATCTTGGGCTACTAGCGAGTAGGCAATAGGGTACATTGAGGTCCTTGAGGTGTAACTCGTCTAGTTTGGATAGGCAATGTGGTCCCGTAAGTCCTTGAGGTGTAACTCGACGGAGTAGGCACTAAAGGCATGAAAATGGTTTGAGGTTGAGGTGCAATACAATAACATCATGGGAACTAGAACCGGGACTTGAGGTGCAATCCAATAACATCATGGGTGACTCCATTCACGTGTTCTCGTCACCCCGATGGTAACAGGTCTCCCCCGTATTTCAAGATATACTCTCTTGTGTGTTTATGTTCAGGTTGGAACACTTTGACAAGGTTGAATTGTGGTAAAATTGATACCATAAGGATACAGTAACTTTAATTTAATTACGGTATCACCTTTCATTTATAAATCATATGAATTTATAAGCTCTCACTAGACTTTCGGTCTAACACTTGTGGTTTTGTAATTGTGGATTTCAGGTCCCACTAGCGGTGCTTCTATCACACGTTGATTTGGCCGACCATACTTATAGGAGCACGTGGAGGGTCGAGCTTTTTCGGAATTCAAGAAGAGGGATTTTTGGAGACATAACGACACCCGTGTTAATATAGTTTAATCCATTTCTAGATTAGTAGGTTGTTGTGTATTATGTCTTGATACTCGCTACTTTAACTTTGTCCAAACTATCCCGAGTTATTATGGGTTCTAGTTGGCTTATTTTAGAAGTTTTATTTTACCCATTTTCTGGAATTTCCCCTATTTTTGTTGTCAAAATTTTAGGGTGTACAAGTTGGTATCAGAGCCAACTTTTTATGGAGAAATTTTTAGGGTGTTACATAAATAAAACGCATTTAATTGGCATTTACACAAACACATGCCTCAAATATATGATTAACCCAAAAACTCATCATTGGTTGAGACAAACTATTTTCTAAATGAACTCATACCCTTATATTTCCAAAATGTCTCATAACACGATACGTGCATTTTCCAAATGGTTTATAACACAAAATACACCAAAATGCAAAAATCTTTAAATAGACTCCATTTGTATAATAAATCACCAAAAGAACACATTTATGAGATTTACCCGTCAAAATATCCAAAAATCCAAATATAGGCATTTCATAAGATTTCTCAACCCAAATTTACCAAATATGAAATGTTTGTCAAATACTGAACACATTGAAAAATACTAAGTAAACACATTATTACTTCAAAATACACATTTTGACATTTACATAGTTTTCACAAAACAACTTGAACTCACCTTACTAGATTTAGGCTAAATCTATATTTTACCCAATATGAGCTCCTTGAAGAAATTTGAATCCACAAGCAATTCCTCCAATCCCTAGATTTACAAGTTTTACAAACATAAACATACATATCTAAGTGCTTAGAATCATTCCTCAAACTTCTTTTATCAAAATCTCTATTTTGACCAAAACCCTAATTTTGACCTAATTTTACCAAAACAATCCAAACCCAAATTTAAGAAATTAAAACACTAGGAAGTCATATATGGAGCATTTATAACTCATATGAAAGTTTAGAAACTAGGAGTATGAACTTGTTGATCCAAACTCTCTCTATGGTTTGATGACGACTCTTTGAATACTTAGTGAAAATTACATTTAACATTTGTATGTATTAGTGTTCCACCATCATCGATCATAAGCTGAGTTTGTTCAGTGATCGTTGAACACTTCAGATGTAATTTGTTATTGTAATATCTGAAGACAAGCCTCGCGCCGAAAGAACTTATCGCTGACGTCGAGGACCAAGCTGATGAACAAGACAAGTCTATTCATGATCTGAAGCGGCATTCAGTGAAACCAAGACAAGTCTACAACGTGCGGCAACTCAAGAACAAAGCTTCGACGATAGATGAGACTTTCATCAAACCTCACTGAAGAAAGACTACATCAGCGATCACTGATCATGAAGCTTGCAGTTCAATATTTGTTTTTCTTATCCTTTTGCACAACCAGTACGAAGGTACAAAAGCAAACTTGTTTTTGTCCATAATCGTACAACCACTCTGCCAACTACACTGTTCACCATGCAGCCAAGAGCATGTCTTTGACAAAAGTTAGAAGCATGCACCCAGTGAAGAATTGACACGTATAAAGTGCCTCTGCTTTTCATTAAATGCATGGGGTATAAATATGAGTGATACCCTTAATTTTGAAGGGTCATGAATCTCTTCTATGTGCATTGTAGAAAACCTATTTTCTACAAACTCCCTTCTTTCTCTTTTCTAGTGCAAGAAAACTTAGTGAATTCTTAGTTTGTTTAGATTAGGTTTACCTTATCTATTTCCGCAACAAAATGTAAATTGTGTTTTTTATTTTCTCAATAATCAATAAACAAATTTAAACTTAAGTTTTGTGATTGTATTCAACCCCCCTTTTACAAACTTACACTCGTAGAACCCCTACGGGACCAACAAGTGGTATCAGAGTATATTGTTTAATCTCATAAACAAGATCTTGCTTAATCTATTTTCCTTGCTTTTATTCAAATGGCATCTAACACAAACACAAACTATATCGATAATGGTTCTCTTGAAAAACCTCCTCGATTCAGCAAAGACAACTTTAGTCTTTGGAAAAATCGAATGATGCTTTTTCTTGAAGGTATAGATCCCACTATGCCTCATTATGTTGAAAATGGACCATATGTTCAAAGATATTTCCCTAAGCACTCTTTATGGCATTTTGCTCAATCATGAGTAATCATGTCAGCTTAAGAAGAATCTTATTAAAGATTCAAAAGATTCCAAAAGTACACCTGTTGCTTTAGTATCTTCAGAGATGATCCCCACTCAGCGATCCTCTGTCACTATCACTGAGTTGGAATCAGACTCAGATGACTTATCAGAAACTGATCTTTCAGAATTAGATGAGTCACTAGAACTCTTGACAAACCCCTTTAGGAGGTTTGCAAGAAAGATCAATTTTAGAAGAAATAAACCTCTTGCTATCACTAACAAGCCAAAATTAACCCATGTTGATAAGGCAACTGCTACTTGTTATAACTGCGAACATAAAGGACATTTTGTCAGTGAATGCAGGTCAAAGAAAATCTTCAAACCTTCATCATCCTCTAAGCCTAGAGACGACAAATACCTAAAGCTTAAAGAAAAATATTTAAAGTTGAAAAACTACAAACAAAAAGGTAAAGGTCTAATTGATGAAGAACCTGATTGGGCTGAATCTGAGGAAAAATCAGATTCTAATGAAGAAGACATGGCCAACCTCTGTCTGATGGACTAGATCCATGAAGTAAAAGAACAAACCGCTAATATTTCTTCTACCTCTTCTACTTCTCAGGTATCTATCTCTTCTGATCCAGTTCTCACTAAAGCTAATAGACGTCGTGCTATCGATTCATTGACAGTTGATTTATATAATGCGCTGAATGGCAAAACTCAAGCTGAACAACAAAATCTAGATTTAACTGAACAACTTAGAAAATGTCATTTAAAGATCCAAGAACTATCTAATATAGAAGAAAGTTTAAAAGATCAGTATATGTAAATGAACTAATCAACATTGAAAGCGGACAAGCTATCGTTGAGCTGAAAACTGAGAAAGCCACTATTGAAGCATGGTGCAAGTCCTCAGCAAAGATCACTGAGATAATTGGTGCTCAAATCCCTGTCCATGATAGAAGTGGTCTTGGTTTTAATTCTGATAAAGATGAACCTAGTAGAGATTGTTCCATGCTTAAGTTTGGAATGTTTGTCTCTTCTATCCCCGAAACTTCTTCATCTCAGTGCTCTTCCTCTTCTGCTGCCATTCCTGAGGAATCTCCTAAGAGCCCCGAACTATTGAATAAAGAGAAATCTGTTTCCCAAGCTCCTCAGAAGAGTACCAAGGTGCCTAAGCTGAAGAAGACCCCGTCCAAACCTTCAGTAAGCCAACCTTCTTCATCCTAAGCTAAGGTCTCTGAACATGTTCAGAGATCTACTCCCAGAATAAAGGATGATGTTAAGCCTAAGAAATCTGAAGAACCAAAGGTTCCTCCGATATCTGATGCTAAGGGCATTCTTGGAACATGCCCCGCTCATTTAAAGCTTTCTAATACTTATGCTTATGGTCCTAAAGCGACATGATAGTTCCAGATCCGTGCAACGAACAATAATGAAATCAATAGATGTAAGACAATGGTTATGATTTCAACTGGTCATCCAATTAGCTTTCAGTACAGAGAGTGTTTACAATATAAATTAGAAAGCAATAATGAACAACTAGCCTATTTTTTAAGGCTAAGCAAACATTATATATGACGAGCCCGTGGTTAACAAGCCCACGGCCCATTCACTAACTAGGCTCAAAATAGATAATTACAAGTAGCCCCTTGAACTTCTATACAACCAAATATTGACCCTAACAATCTCCCCCTTTGTATTGAAGTTCGAGTTCGCGTTCGAGATCGCGCCAGTTATGCACATATCTTTTACAGAGCACAAAGTGTACCTCGAACCATCTGATAGCACGACGAAAGTCGATGCGTTCTTCAACCATTTCTAAGGCTTTCCGAGCAGTAGTTACACTCGGATTAGGAACATACGATAGCCTTCGATTTTCGGATTCGAAAGCGATGATTTTTCGAAGAGCATCTTGGACTTTGAAAAGCGTGCCGTCGCAGAATCTGTCTACCTGACTGAAGCGAAGAAATTTCTTTTCTTTCTGTTCGTTGATGTAGACTATCCCAAATTCTGGTTCCAGAAGCAGTGCGTTCTCGGGATACATCTTCAACTCAGGCGCTTTCAGGTTGGGCTTAATCAGGTTTACCTTCTTCGCTATGTTCTCGATTGCCATTTGGAAGTCCGTGAGATAAGACATCATGATGGTACGGACTAGGAATCGACGAACAACTTCAAGCGCTTTTGTTACTTGAAGCGGTCGGATAGTTCTTGTACGGAGGTCTTTCAGTATTATTAGGAATTCGAACGGTTGGAGGTGCTGGAAGTCGGCTTCAGGGAATCTCCATTCATTACCATCTTCGCGTCGGATGGTGAAAACAGGATAATTGACTTTCAGAATTCGGCCGGATTGGATCTTCAGCACTTCAGTGATCTTATGCTTGGTTCGGACTTGGCTAACTGGCAGACACCGCTTCATCGCGTTTAAGTACTGGCTTTGGTATTCGGGGTTTGAGCTGTAAATACCAATGCAGAAAGTCGGCTCGATTGGGCGTAACATGTGGACAAACAACCTTTTCAGAGTTTCCTCCAGGTGAGGAATAAATATTGTGATCTTCTCCCAACGGATTTGTTGCTGTTGAGGAGGAGGAAGATCGGTAGCGGTCGGTTGTTGTTGAGGAGATGTCGGAATATCGGCAGTTGTAGATTCGGGTCTTGCAGAAGTTTCGGCGGCTTGAGCTGAGTGAACGGGAGTACCATACAAATTTTGGAGCAGAAACTGGTCGTAGTCTACGTTATCATCTTCATCAGTAGGGAAGATCAGGTTTACCTGGAGATTTACGGCACTGACGACTTTTTCATACCATGCATCTTCGGTCTCCGGGTTGATCTCACAGTCTGGATCAATCAAATCTAGTATCAGGCTAACTGATGCGTCATCTGTGACCAATTCCTTTGATGTTCCCTCAGACTTTTCAACCATCGGGTCTTCGTCATCAGAGATGTCCATATCTTGTACCATCTCGACTAAAGGCAACCCGGCTTCAGGTTATTCTACAGTTGTAGTCACCGCAGTTGACGGTTCCTGTTGAACCACAGTTGTTGTTTCAGTAAGGATCAGGGCGGTCTCGGTTAGTTTTTGTCTTTTCTCCCCCTCACGGTGATCGGGATCATCCTGGTCATCGTGCTTGCGCTTTAGACCGCCTGCTTGACTCTTGCAGGTATCTTCGAGTGAGCAGACTCTCTCGGACAGCGTTGTGAGCGCTTGCTGAACGTCCTTAAGAGTCGAGTCAATGTTATCCATCCGAGTGGTTAGTGAAGACGAAGGAGCAGTGACCTGTGATTTCAGAACGGAGATCAGGTCTGCTTCGGTAGAGGCGTCTGTTTCGGATTATTGGAGCAGTTGAACTAGAAGCATGGTCTTCAGGGTGTCCACCGAAAGATTTGGCTGAACGGGAGCCGGTGGAGGTGTTGGTGTTGGTGCGGTTTCAGGCTCAACCATCTTCTCTTTACCTTTGAGTAGGCTTTTCAGGGCGTTGAGCTCGTCAGTAAGTCGTTGTTCCATGGCCTCGCGGACGGCCTTTAGGGCACCGTCCAGATATCCCTTCGACACAGAGTCGGGCAAAATAACTACGGGATCACTTAGATTACCCGTTGAGGCATCTACCTTAGAGGCAGAGCCACCTGCATTCACAATTGGCAATTCGGTAGCTGTGGTAGGATTTCCCTCCGATCCTCGCGTTCCGCTTAAATGCGGAGACACTACGGAGGTTCCAATCGAGTCACAAAAAGCATCGATTTGATGAGTCTCATCCCGTGTCCTAGCCGAAGAATGTTCAATAACAAGTGGCGCTAGACTCAATGGTGCTCTGAAAGAAGGCGAGACCGGGGGCTGCTGGTCTCTTATTTCAATACCAGAACTCTCCGAGTGAGAGATCGGTAGAAGTTGTGTTATATCCCCGTGAGAAGTTGAAACACCCGTCTTTTGAGAGACAGGTGAGTGGCTGAGGAGGTTGTGCAATTGTGCCGCTGGGTCCACGACGGCTCCTTCAATACCCCGTCCCAACGGATGAGACGGGATAGCAGATGCGGCTACCCGGATGACACTCGATTGGGGTCGCTCAGAAGCCCATTTATCTTTACGGCTTAATCTTTCCTGGTTCGCTTTCGAACGCAGTTCCCTCCTTCTCACATGTTCTAACTCATCACCTAAAACTCCCTCAGGTCTCCTTGTATCTCCCATATCAGGTTGAGAGGTCGAGGTAGGTGAGTCAAGTGGGATTCCTTCGATAAAGTCTGGGTTTGGGCCGATACCGTGAGGTATTAGGGATGCGCGGAAGGCACGGTCCGTATCGGAATCTGTGGAGTCAGATTCCACGTCTTCAACTTGGCTAGAACTGGGACGCGGATCTAATTCACCGCTCGCTCTGGTTCCCCTCCCATGAATTCTCATCACACCCCGCCCGGGAGCCCCTGCTTCCCGGGCCCTTCCTCCTCTGGTCCTAGGACGCTCACGTCTCTCGGGTCTAAGTCCCTGGGGAGGTTCCTCCGGCACTGGCTGGACCATGGGATTCCCTAACTCTCGCCTATAAGCAACTACACTCGGTGCAGTAGGATCCGCGCGAGCCAGTAGGGCTTCAAGTAAGGGCATGGCTATGGCGTTGGATGGGTTTTGAATCACCATATACTGTAAATGAAAAGGACGGCATACCGGATGGTTAATGCATCCCGGTATTGCGGGATTCGCGTCCATGTGATGGCGCACAGCCAGTGAGAGAAATCGAGGGTAAGGGAGGAACTTCTTTTGCTTCGTACCTCCAATTTGACGGATACCTTGTACCAGTTCTCGCCAGATGATCATTGCGAAGTCGACATGTCTGTTGTAACACACGACATGGAATAGACGTAGGAAGTCACCTGTGCATTGGTCTATTCCCTTTCATCTTGATGATAGACACCTGTTCAGAATCGTGAATAGAGTGTACCAGATGGGCGCCAAGGAACTTCTTTTGCTTCGTACCTCCAATTTGACGGATACCTTGTACCAGTTCTCGCCAGATGATCATTGCGAAGTCGACATGTCTGTTGTAACACACGACATGGAATAGACGTAGGAAGTCACCTGTGCATTGGTCTATTCCCTTCCATCTTGATGATAGACACCTGTTCAGAATCGTGAATAGAGTGTACCAGATGGGCGCCAAGTACTTGCGGTTGAATGCAGAAGGTCGATCTAGAGCGTGGTTGTAGCCGAGTGTGCGTACTTCAGCACATAGGGTCTGGTCATTGACCACGGGGTCGTAGCGTTGATGTCCGCCGGCATTTGCGTCTGGAAGTGAAAGTAGGCGATGGAAGGTGTCGGGTGTAAGCGAGAAAGGATGATTGTCTATCTGCGCCGTGATGGACTATGAATTGGCCGCTGTGTTGACTCGTGCGGTGAGCTATACTTGAAGAACGTACAGGACTGGAACGTCGGCTGTAGCAGTGAGGGCCTCACGGAGAGGGTGACACAATAGTATGTCTACAATCACCCGATGTTGTTCTAAGGGTCTGAACTCAGCAGCGTCCAGCTGGTGATTGTTGGCCTCTAATTCAATGCCATGGTCAGGGTTGACCAATGCATTATCAGCTTCTTCATCTATAAAATCCTCTCGAGGAGGAATTTGATCTTCGGGATGTTACGGGTGTTCTTGATCCGCCATGGAATATCTGAAAGATACGCAAAGTTAGTATGTAAGACGAATGAACAAGTGTCAGCGCGCACCTTTGCAATAAGTGACTCAATCTGATACAGATTGAGGACTGGCAGTGAGAAAGATAGGTACTGGACTGTAAAACACAGGGGTGTCCGGACAAAACACTGACATACAACACTTTCCGGATAAACCATACTATCCGGACAAAGGTATCCGGACAACACAGGTTACCGGATGGCAAGAATGTTCCCGGACAAAGTAAGCTCTCCGGACAATAAGAGTTACCGGATAACGTGATTTACCGGGCAAATAGGATTCCGGACACCTCAGCAATCCGGTAGTTGAACTCACCGGAAACCCTGAGGTTTCCAGACAACTAGGTTTTCCGGATGTGGAGTTTTTTTCGGGAAAAATATCTAAGATTGTGAAGCTTACCGGACAAAACTTTATAACTTGAACGTTTCCGGACACGATGAATGTGTCCGGACGAGATTCAAAAAACACCAATCGTGGAAAAACAGTCCTAAACACTTGTTAAAACATCCAAGGAGTGACGATGTACGCATATGAACATATTGGGTCGACTAAAGCGTCATGTACTACACATATTTAATCCGAAATCAAAGAGACCCAAAGGGGTGTTCGGATGCTGTGAAATCGACCAATTCAGTGGTCGATTTGTGGTGTTATGTGCACGAAGCTTGATTATGAATGATCTAGATGGAGGTGCGATTGACATACCTGATTTTGGAGCTAACGAGGGGTGATAATCGCGGTTTGATAGAGAGACCGAACGGGAGAGAGTTCGAGGGTTTTAGGGTTTTTCGAGAGAGTTTCCGGATAATGAGACCCTAGGTTTTCGGATACTATTTATATAGACCCAAGTAACCTGGATAGGTCCATCCGGATAACCATCCGGTCCGGAAAGCTATCCGGACACTTTGAATTGTCCGGACACTTTAACAATTTAAAAAAATCTCTCACTTTTTCAAAAAAATTATCCTTAGGATTTTGACAGAACTTTCTCTCGCTCCCCCTCAAACTGAGAATGGGGAAGAACATGCTCCCCCTCGGATAGCGCAAAATCGTGCAATGGAGAGACCGACACCAAAAAAAACTTTGACAGTTAAAGAAAAAACACTGTGTCGCTCCCCCTCAAATGATGAACATAGATTGAAATACACACGGGAGTATCCATACACAAAAAAAAAACTTTCCATTAGTGGGAAAAAAACGTGTGTGTGACGCTCCCCCTCAAGAATAGAGTAAACTTACCTGATACCGGTCTGTGCTCCCCCTGAACACATGAACACTCGTGAAAGCATATATATAAGCAAATAAAACAGACGACAGCACGAAAGAAAAAGAAACACACGTGGAAGGAAAGGAAACAAACGAAATCTACCTAATAAATACAGAGACTCGATCTAACTATGTAACGGAGACAAGTAGAATACAAGTGCGAGAAAATGTATGCTCAGACATCAGGAGTGGAAACATCGGATGATGAGTAGACAGTTACTCGTAGATGTATGGAACTTGTAACTGACACACAATCAGATCAAGTCTTCATATTTCGCATACCTAACTTGGACACAAGAGTATTGAAACGTTTTTTGTCCAAGGGTTTCGTAAATAGGTCTGCTAACTGATGCTCAGTACTTACAAAGTAGAGTTCGACTGTACCTCTTCCAATGTGATCCTTGATGAAGTGATACCGAACGTCGATGTGTTTTGTCTTAGTGTGTTGGACCGGGTTGCTGGATATGGCAATGGCACTCTTCGAGTTGCAGTAAATGGGCACCTTGACATACGTAAAGCCGTAGTCCTTGAGTTGCGTCCGCATCCAGATTACTTGAGAACAGCAGCTTGCGGCGGCCACGTATTCTGCTTCGGCAGTCGACATAGAGACGCACTGCTGCTTCTTGGACGCCCAACTCACCAGACTATCTCCCAAAAACTGCACATGCCCTGATGTGCTCTTCCGGTCCATCATGCTGCCCGCGTGGTCCGCATCAGAATAAGCGGATAACTCAAAACCTGTCTCTTTCAGGTACCACAAGCCAAGATCAGCAGTACCACGTAAATAACAAAAAATTCGTTTTACAACAATTAAATGAGACTCCTTCGGTTTTGACTGAAACCGGGCGCATAGAAAAGTGGAAAACATGATATCTGGCCTACTAGCAGTTAAATACATCAAAGAACCAATCATTCCCGATACAGTTTAGTGTTCACATCCGTTCCGTTAGGATCGGCATGAAGCTTTGTACCAGGTGCCATGGGAGTTTTCATGGGTGAGGATTGTTCCATCTGGAATTTCTTAAGAATATCCCGGATGTACTTAGCCTGGTTTATGAATATCCCGGTCGACAGTTGTTTAACTTGAAGACCAAGGAAGAAATTCATCACACAAAGCATACTCATTTTGAAAAATTCACCCATTAACTTGGCAAAGTTCTTAGCATATTGGGGATTAGTAGAGCCGAAGATTATGTCATCTACATACACTTGAACTAGAACTATGTGACCTTTTTTCGTTTTTGATAAACAAAGTAGAATCGATTCTACCTCGTGTGAATTGTGACTGTATCAAAAACTCGGACATAGTGTTGTACCATGCTCGCGGAGCTTGCTTTAGACCGTAAAGCGCCTTGTCTAGAACGTAGACATGATCAGGATTCGAATCGTCCACGAATCCTTCCGGTTGCGAGACGTACACTTCTTCTTTGATATCTCCGTAGAGGAATGCGGTCTTCACATCCATTTGGAAGACCGTGAAGTTTTTGTGCGCGACATATACAAGGAACATACGAATGGCTTCGATTCTTGCCACCGGAGCATAGGTCTCATCATAATCGATCCCCTCTTGTTGACGGTACCCCTTGTCCACGAGACGCGCCTTGTTGCGTACGACGATGCCGTCTTTGTCCTTCTTATTCTTGAAGATCCACTTGGTGCCGATCACCGTCTTGTGAGATGGACGTGGGACCTGTCGCCATACCTTTAGAGCCTCAAATTGGTTAAGCTCCTCTTGCATAGCGATGATCCAGTCCGGATCTTCAAGTGCTTCACGTACGTTCGTCGGCTCGATCTTGCTTAATAAGCCATAAAATAGACAAAAGTTGGCTGATGCGCCTCGCGTCTGAACAGGAGTGGAGGGATCACCGATGACTTGATGTAGGGGATG
This sequence comes from Saussurea involucrata, assembly GCA_033807775.1. NCBI lineage: Eukaryota > Viridiplantae > Streptophyta > Magnoliopsida > Asterales > Asteraceae > Saussurea > Saussurea involucrata. The sequence goes on along the minus strand of CM066312.1, from coordinate 78,061,654 downwards.
AGCTTTCGTCCATTTGGTGGTGTGCGGAAGCGGCTGTTGAGTAGAGTGAGAAGCGTCCGGATCCACATAATCACCAGATGGAAGGTCTTGAACTGCTTCAAGTGTTGCAGGCTGGTTTCTCGGAGGAGGTGGGGGAGGATTCGTCGATGGTTGAGCAACTTCTGGTTCCGAAGAGTTCAGAGGTTGATCGTCGATTGTAGCAGATGATGAATCATTAGGAGCGATCTCTGGGTTTATCACAGGTTCCTCCGGGGGGGGACAGTAGTATCAGTTGAAGTCGATGATGACGGTTGAGTTGTCTCCACAATGATGGACGGCGTGCTTGTAGAAGGCGACGGACCGGATAGATTCGTTGAATCCTCAATACGAGCAGATTCAAGTCGAGGTTGTGCTGAGACAGGAGGAGTAGAAGCATGAAATATGTCATCATAAAAATATTTAAACAATAAATCTAAATCTGAAAGATCAGCATTCGATGAAGATGCATGATTCGGATTTACTGTCGCTTGTGCAGATCCCGAACGTGGATGTTCGGAAGCTAGCACTCTAGTTAAACCGGGTTCTGAACTGATTTGTTCAGAAGCCAAATCTGCGGCTTCGTCGAATGTCACGTTTACACTTTCAATAACGGTTTTAGTCCGTTTGTTGTAAACGTGATACGCCTTAGCCTGCATGGAGTATCCGATTAAAACTCATTCGTCCGCCTTTGGGCTGAATTTTCCGAGATCGTCCTTGTCGTTTAAGACATAGCACGTGCATCCGAATGCATGGAAGTACTTGATATTCAGAACGCGTTTGTTGATAATCTCGTACGGCGTCTTGTTGAACCGTTTGATGATGATGGAGCGGGTTTGCGTGTAACAAGCCGTTGACACCACTTCGGCCCAGAGAAATAGCGGCAATTTGGATTGGGAAAGCATGGTACGAGCTTCTTCGACAAGGGTACGGTTGCGCCTTTCCACCACTCCGTTTTGCTGAGGAGTGCGTGCGGCCGAGAAGGTTTGCGAAATTTCGACAGACGTCAGATAGTCGTTCACCATTTGATTCTTGATTTCCGTCCCGTTGTCGGTCCTGATAGTCTGAACTACACTTTGAAGATTCAGGTGGATGGTCTTCAAATGGTTGATGATCAGCTCCTGAGTTTTGTCTTTTTAGCGAAGGAACTTGACCCATGTATAGCGCGAGAAGTCATCCACCATCACCAGGACGTATTTGTGCTTGTTGATGCTTTGAACACGCATTGGCCCACACAAATCCATATGGATGAGTTCAAGGGACCGGGACGTGCTCGGAGCTGCCTTCGGCTGATGTGATGCTCGCTTCATCTTTCCCATCTCACATGCCTCGCAGAGTCGATCCTTCACGAATTGAAGATCGGGCATGCCTTTTATGTGTCCGCCCAACACCAGCTTGTTGATACTCTTGAAGTTGAGGTGAGATAGTCTTCGATGCCAAATCCAAGCTTGTTCGGAATTAGCCTTTGACATGAGGCAGACGGGGTTATCGGTCTGGAGGGCTGCGAGGTCGATGGTGTAGAGGTTGGTCTTGCGCTTTCCAACCAGTAGTTCTTCTCCGTCGTCATTGAGTATTCTACACCTTTTGGCTTTAAATCGAACCTCGAGATCTTTGTCGCAGAATTGGCCGATACTGAACAGATTGTGTCCTAATCCCGCGACGTGCGATACCTTCTTAATAGTGATCTTGTCTTGAACAATGTCGCCGTAGCCTATAATCGGCGCCTTGTGGTCATTCCTAAATCTCACGTCTCCACCATATTCTTCCTTGTAGTTCATGAGAAGCTCCATCCTTCCGGTCATGTGCTTGGAGCATCCAGAGTCTAAGTACCACACATGACCGTGTTGCAAAAATAGGTTTAACGGATTTTAGGTACCCATATTTGCATGGGTCCTGGAGGGTTAGGTTTGGCACCTCGCGGAGGAACTTGCTTTGACACAGATTTCTCCTTGGGTGTAGATTTTACACCGTTTGAAGGAACTGGTTTTGGCACAGGTTACCTCTTAGGTGTAGAATTTACACCTTTTGGAAGAACTGGTTTTGTAGCAGGTTGCCTCTTGGGTGCCGGTTTAACCTCAGTAGGAGAAACTCGATTTGGAATGGGTTTTCTCTCCTGCTGTGGTTTAACCTCTGATTGGGAACCCCGTGGAGTATGGTGTTTCTTTTTATTTTTACGGGGTTTGCTTTTGGGTGTATGATTATATATATGATATGACCCAAACCAATCATTATTATTTATGTCATCAAAGTCATTCCAACCACATTTAGAACAACACAAACAATCATGCGATAACTGAATCAATTGCTGAACGAAATAAAGTTTAATTGGAAAAGAAACATCACGTTTAACAAAATCATTCCTATGATTCCTAGCACAATCGTTTTTGTTCATCCTAGGGTAAAAAACAGTATTGAAAGACTTTGATGTTGCATCCTCGACAGGTTCCTTAGCTAGCCACTTTGGTTTTTCTTGTTTAGGAGACCATTTTTATCTGAAACAACAGGGACAACATGGTCAGTGACTTTTGAAGGAACAGGATTTTTGATAGGAAATCGCTCGGTCTTTTGCCTCGGCTGTGATTGGTTTTGAGAAACAGGTTTAGATTTTGAAATTTTAATCACAGCTGGGCCGTTGATTTAGAACAGTCACCCTTTAGAAAGTTGATCGGTCGATTGACTACTGGTGACAGAAAATCAGTATGACTCGAAAGAGGTTTGTCGAAGGGGAACGACTCAAACTCTCCATCAGAATTGCCTTCGGAGTTCATATATTCAGAGAAATCAACATCCGGAATTACAGGACTTGGATCAGTCGAGGAAGGCGAGGAACACTTAGTGCTTGTGTGCTTTGGGGAATTTGGTGCAGAAGCTAAGAAAAAATCAGAGTTCAAATTCCTTAAAACACTCTCGTCTTGAGAATCTTTATCGTCTTGTGTTGAAGAAGTTTTGCTTATGAAAGCTTTACACGAAGATGTGTCCGATGAGTTAGAGGAAGAATCGGGTGAAATCTGCTTTTCAGATTGGAGTTGGTTAATCTGCTCTTGGAGCTGACCATTTCTCGAATACTCCTGCATCGCATCTGTTGCCAAGGCAGCCAGTTTTGATGCGAGCATATTGATTTCACACCGAAGGATTTCCTGTCCTTCATCAGACACAGTTTCGGTTTTGACCGATTTTAGATTTTCAAGGTCTTTGATTAGCGCTTGTTTTTCCTCTTGAAAATTCGACCTTTCTTTCTCGAGTGACTCCTCCAACTCGACTATCTTTGCTTCCAAGATGAGAGAGGGAACGTAGAGTTTGAAATCATCCGTCTCAGTCTTGGTTTCGGTTGCTTGGACCTTATCCTTCTTGGAGGAATCCTTGGGCGTTACAACCTTATAGCAATTGAAGTAGTCATTCGAGAGGTACTTTTTGTTCTTTTGATAAGAATAATTCAAAGATCCATAACAAAATGGAAGTTGCATTTTGGATGTGCGTGTGCGCTTGTATTCCTCAGTTTCCTCTTCCTTTTCAGGTTCAAGAGGACCAGTCCATTTAATTGCATATTCCGGATAATCTTTGGCTATTCCAAGACAACTAAAATCATACAGTATAGGTCTTTTGGCTATTCCCTTTTTCAAATAGTGTGGGTTATCGTATCCGATTCCCCAGTCTTTATTAAAATAAGTGAACTCCTTTGGTTTATTCATATGAATGGTCTGATCAGTTTGACCTCTCTTGTGAAGTTTTGTTTCAAGATCAAGTATTTTAGAAACTGACTCATTGTGCTGAATTTGAAGGGCAGAACGTTGATAAACAATTTCTGCTTTCTCATTCATGCACTGATCAAACTGTGACTGAAGTTCAGATAATTTGGCCCGTAAGTCCTTAGGTGCTATTGAAAGATTTTTGCATTTGTCTTTTAAGATAGCATTTTCAGACTTATATTTCTCAGTTATTCTCTTTTGAACATTTAGCTTTTCAGATAGAGATCTGATTTCAGGCATTTGTTCATTAGAGGTGGCCTTAAAGGAATCTGCCCGTTCAACAAGTGATTGCATTTGATTCAAGAAATCTTGTTGGTTAGATTCACATACCTGACTTGACTTTTCTTCATCGGCTGGAGAGTGATATCCCATGAAAGCATTAGCACCATCAGAATCGCTTTCATCATCAGAACGACCCAACCAGTAGTCGTCTTCCACAAACATAGCTGCTCCAGCTTCCTTCTGCTCAGCCAATGCGAGCTTTGCCTTGTAGTAGTGAGTATTCTTTACCACTGGCTTCCGGCAATCTTTTGCAAAGTGACCAAGCTTTCCGCAGTTGTAACAGGTCACGGGCTCATCTTTCTTCTTACTGTCATCTTTCACTGACTTTTCCTTCTTCTCAGACTGATCTTGCTCGTCGACCTTCTTCTTTCCTTCATACTTGTCCTGATAATCGTGGCGCTTGTTGGAGGAGGTGGAGTAGCGCTGATTATTGGACGATGGCTTCTTATAGAACTTTTGTTGTTGAAAAGATTTGGAAAGAAGGGCTATCACTTTCTTGAAATCAGATACTTCATCATCAGAACTGCTGTCTTCCTTTCCTTCAGGTTCTGACTTAGAAGAGCTTTGCTTTTGAGCACGTTTGGAATGACGGCCCGAAGATTTCTCTTGTTTGGAGGACATGAGTGCTATAGGATCAGCAGTTGGTTTGGAAGTAGTCTTCTTTTCATTCAGATTTTCCAACACCTCGTCTTCGTCTTAAAGAAGCGTCTCATAGAGTTCGTGGATGCTAACCTTTTCCATCAATCGGTTGTGCTTGACGTGAGATGCAAACACTTTCCACTCAGACAGAAGATTATTGAGGAACTTCAGAGCGTTCTCAGTGTTGGAACGAGTAATCTTGTTCTTGTTGAGCTCGTTGAGAAGATGACAGAACCGTTCATAAGTTTGGGAAAGGGATTCACCGGTACGTTGTTTAAAGCTATCAAACTTGGTTATTGAGCTATTAATCTTTAGCTGATTCCCGACTTCGCTCCCACGCATCATCTTCTCCACCTGATCCCACATGCCCTTAGCTGTATCTTTGTAACTGTCGATGGCAGTGTAGATCGTGTTGGGGAGAGCTTGAACAAGGTATCTCTTATCATGCTTTTCTCCCTCAAGCATGCCCTTTTCATCGTCGATCATATCGGAAAGAGTCTTTGGCACGGTGCGAGTGTCACCATTTTCTTGAGCTGGTGGAACGGTCTTCATTGGTGTAGGAATTGGCCCATTTTCTAAAGCTCGCCAAATGTACTCGAAGTTGTCCTTCGACTCTATAAAGATTTTGAATCTGTCCCTCCATTGGCTGTACTCACCTTGATAGAGACAAGGTGGTTTGGAGTCGGTACCGATGGTAAGAGCGTCACGTGAAGACATCTTTGGTTGCACTGGAATGATCGTCAGATGATGTATTCGATTCAAAGTGATAACCTAACGCAAGGCACTACGAGTGATATCCTAACACATGTTCTACGACTGATTTGTACTAAAACAGGTATGAATTCAACATGAATGAACTTACCGGATAGGAATCCGAATAAGATGTCTGATCTGGAAGTGTCCGGATCAGATTAAGTGAAAACAGTTAAAAAATACAAAAGTATCCGGATAAGAATAAAAGAATCCGAACAAACTAGGTTTCCGGATGAAAATGATGAACACAAAACTTACCGGATAAATGGAGTTTTCGGATGAAATACTTACCGGGTGGAATGGATTTTCGGATGATACACTTTCCGGATGATGGAGTGTCCGAAAAGGATCAATGTAACCGGAAACTTCAAGTTGTCCAGATAAAATAGGTTATCGGAAACGTTGAGTTGTCCGGACAAACTATTTTACCGGAAACTTTGGGTTTCCGGAACAAATATACCCGGAAAGATTGAAATTAGAGTAATTACCCGGAAAGTTGTGATGTGTCCGGAAAGAATATGAGAACTTCCGGAAAGTTGGGAGTTGTCCGAAAATCGCGGCTGGTGTGTCCGGAAACTGTGGCTGGAATGTTCAAATCGATTGGGAATCGACTAGGGTTGCTCAAAATCGTTCCTGAAAGATTAGGAACTCGACCAAACACAAAAATAACACTACCCAAATCGATTTTGAAGCAAAAACAACACGTTTTGATGGTTAAAAATTCGATTTTTATCAAGAACACAACCAAAACTTTTGAACTTTAAGATGCTTAAATCTCACTCAGATGATCGAATTAAGATGTGAAAACTTGCAGAATCACTAATAACAATGATACTAACAATATCCAATAAGCGAAAACATTCAATTTCGATCGAATCAAAAAATGGAATTTCAAAGAAGAACACAGCCTTATGAAAAGAAAACTTACCAGAATTCAATATGAACACTTTGAATCGATTGTCCGTCTGCTCTGATACCAATTGATAGTTCCAGATCCGTGCAACGAACAATAATGAAATCAATAGATGTAAGACAATGGTTATGATTTCAACTGGTCATCCAATTAGCTTTCAATATAGAGAGTGTTTACAATATGAATTAGAAAGCAATAATGAACAACTAGCCTATTTTCTAAGGCTAAGCAAACATTATATATGACGGGCCCGTGGTTAACAAGCCCACGGCCCGTTCACTAACTAGGCTCAAAGTAGAGAATTACATGTAGCCCCTTGAACTTCTATACAACCAAATATTGACCTTAACACGACCTTCAGCTATAAGAAATAATATCACTGTGGTTATTGCTAGTAAGTGCCCTACAACCACCAAAGCTGAAAAATCAGCTAAAGTGAAGATGAATGCCACCAAGGCAAAGAAGGTCACTAGAGATGAAAAATCTGCCAAGGTGAAATATACCAATAAGGTTAAGAAATTAACCAAAGTGAATGTTACCACTGAATCTGAAACATTAGATGCTGTGAAGATTGATGAACTTTCCATCTCCACTAACACTTGTGGACCCATTGTCAAGTCGGTACCAATTCAAACTTAATCTTCCTTATGATTACAGGTCTCGAAAGGTATCTGGTATCTCAATAGTGGATGCTCTAGACACATGACTGGACAATAGAACCTACTCTCTGAATACAAGGAGGAGAAAGGTCCCTCAGTGACCTTTGGTGGAAATGGAAAAGGCTATACTAGAGGGTTTGGTGTACTCGCAAATGGTACAACTACCTTCCGAAGAGTTGCTTACGTAGAAGGACTGAAGCACAATCTTTATAGTATTAGTCAGCTATGTGATAAAGACTACAAAGTATGATTTGCAAAGAAAGCATGTTATGTCACCAACAAGGATGGAAAGCTTTCTCTTAGTGGTTATCGCTTGAAAAATGTTTATGTTATTAACATGGATTCCTCAACCACTGAGAATATTTGTTTTCTATCTAAAGCCTCCTCAGATGTAAACTGGCTATGGCATAAAAGGCTATCTCATCTCAACTTCAAGACTGATAGTGCTTTGAATACACCTATAGATGTGTGCTAATTAAATCCCAAAGCAAGTATACAATGAAATCTAATATCGTCTTTCAAGTAATAAAGTGGTAAAATACCAGTTATCGTCCCACAGAGATTGGAGTAAAAAGTTTGTTTAAGAATTAAAGAAAGAAATGATTTCAGATGGCGATTTTGAAGAGTTTGATTGGTTTGAATTATCTTGAACTAAATTGATTAACAAGGAAAGCAAGGGTGCAAACACTTGGGGTGAGTAAATAAACATAACTTTCTGTGGACCAATGCTGTAGCAATGCTGGCAGCATGTGTCAGTCAACAACTAACTCTATTATCCATTTTGAGAGTGATCCTTCCGGATTCTCACCGTTGCACCTTTGTTTAGTGATAACGCCACTTTTTGGCGTTATTTCCGGTCCTGAAACCAATGAGATTGGCTTGTATTTAAGCAAAGAAGCGGGATTTTATGATTTATCTAGTGAGATGTGCAGGTTATCCGAGAGAAGGCAATCATCGAGAAAAGAAGCGGAAAAGAGCCTAAAAAGAGTCCAAAACGAAGCCAACGGGAGCCCGAGATCCAAGCCCAAGACCCGTACCCGAACCAGGACCAGAAACTGACCCGGAAAGCATCAGGAACACGCGCGACCTTTCCCGCGGTTTGCAAGTCGCGACACAAACCGCGGGTGTCTCTGTTCCAGCCTTTATCTTTTGACGTTTTTCCGGATTTTAGGTGATCAATCATTATCTCGCACACGACGAACGACAGCGACTTGGGGGCGATTTTCAGAGGTTTTTCGGAGCTTTTGGAGCCACGATAGAGGATCGATTGAGGAAGAAATCACGACGCAAAGTGGATTAGAGCCGAGATAAGGGAGTACATCATCACATTCATCACGTCCACATTTATCATGTTTTCATTCATTGTTTCCATTCCTTCTCTTATGTTTGTATCCACCACCAACATGAACTAATCTTTAGATGTTGGGGGTTGGAATGAATTTGGTTTAAGCATGTGAACATATGACTTGAGATTTTTATCAGTTTGCCTATTTTAATGAAGCATGTAATTTGGTTTTTAATGCCTTTGTGAGTTTAGCTAGCTTCCAATTGCTTTGTTGTTTTCAATTAAGTTCGAGAGAATTAATTGATAACTAGAACTAGAAATTGCGTGCCTAAGGTGAGAAATTGGTGATAGAGATATACCAAGTAAGCCTTAGTCCCGTTAAATCTTGATTTTAATGTGTTTTGAATTCCATAGGTTGAGATCGAGAGATAAGACTTGTGCTTTTCAAGATAAAACCCGTTGTTGCTTGAGAAAGAACAACGGTGACTTTTAAAGATTGGGTATTCATTGAAAGGAATAATTGGTAATTGTTTTGAGTCAGATGTTTATATGTGAAAACCTTAGGATTTCCAACTCTCAACTGTTTTCTCTATCTGAAGTTCCTTAAGTTGTTTCTGTCTCGTTTGTGATTTATTTTGTTTGCAATTAATTAGTTTAAAACCAACAACTCAAATTTGCGACCGTTCAGTTAATAGATTTTATAGTCATTGTGATACTTAGTTCCTAGTTCCTTGTGTTCGATACTCGTACTTTTGTACTATTACTTGATTTCGACCCGTACACTTGCGGTAAGATTTAGGGGGGTGTAACCCGCCTATCAAGTTTTTGGCGCCGTTGCCGGGGAACTAGTTGCAACTGATAGCACTACCAGCTATAAGCGCTATTACATTGAACATTTTCTTTTTACTTTATTTCATCACTTTTAATTTTTGGATTGCTAATTTTGTTTTATTTCCGTTTCAGGTACTAATTGGTTTATGCCAAGGAAAACCCGAGGGGAAGGAATCGAAACACTCGATCCGGAAATCGAAAGAACCGCCCGTCGATTACTCAAGGAATCAAAAGTTAAAAGACAATTGAAGATGGGCGACGAAGCACCTCCAACGAGACGTCCTATGCGATCGTTTGCCGACCCGAACGTGACAGCTGCACGCATAGGAGTCCAAGCACCTACCATTACGGCGAATCACTTCGAGATCAAGCCGAGTACCATCATGATGGTACATCAGAATCAGTTTGGGGGAGCACCAACTGAGGATCCCCATGCACATCTCCGTGCATTTGAACGGATTTGCAATACGTTCAAGATCAATGGGATGGAGGAGAATGCGATCAAGCTAAGACTATTCAGTTTTTCCCTAAAGGGTAGAGCTGAGATTTGGATAGAGGGCCTACCATCAGATCTTATCACTACATGCAGACCTGAAAGCTGCTTTCCTCCAGAAATTCTTCCCACCAGGAAGAATCGCTCAACTGATGGCCGACATTACCCACTTCGCGCAATGGGACCAAATGACACTATATGAGGCGTGGGAAAGGTATAAAGATATGTCGAAGAAGTGTCCGCATCATGGATTACACGGCTGGGTGATTATCCAAACTTTCTTTGGAGGACTTCACCCGCAGTTCAAGAACGAAATCACTGCTGCAGCAGGTGGAGCTCTCATGAACAAAACGTATGAAGAAGTTGTTGACTTGATCGAAAACTTAGCCGAGCATAGCTACGCCATGCCACGATCTTCTATCAAACGGGTAGCGGTGTTCAAGAGAATGATGAGCTGAAGGCAATCAAAGCTCAACTAGCTGCGATCACGAACCATTTGAAGGGAGGTAGCCCGGAAGAACCCGAACAAGTTCAGTTTCTACAAAACTGAAACAACCAGTCGAGGAACGACCCTTTCTCGAATACCTATAATGAGGGGTGGAAGAAACACCCGAACTTTTCATGGAGTCAACCCGGTCAACAACCACAAGGTAATAACTCCAACTTTTCTAATTCTTCTAATGCTAACAATTTGTACCGTCCTCCAGGTTTCAACCAAAGGAATTTCAATGAGGGACAATCTGGGGAGAAGAAACCGGGGCTGGAGGATATGATGATGAAGTTCATGGCAAAGATGGATGGCACGGTTGGAGAGCTAGCGAGCACGGTTAACACGATCAAGGCGGCTACTGATCAGAACACGGCATCCATAAAGCTCTTTGAAAGGCAAGTGGGGCAAATTTCTGAAGCCCTACAAAACCGAGCTCCCGGAACATTCCCGAGCATGACTGAAAGAAAACCAAGAGAAGAATGCAATGCCATTTATCTGAGAAGTGGCAAGGATCTGATCAAGGAACCTACACGAGAACTGTCATCAAAAGATACCAATCCCGAAGAGAAAGAGGTCGAGACTGTAGACATGGATGAGTTGGAGGCTGATGAAGAGGTTGTGATTGAAGAGAAGTAGCCGAAGGAAAAAGAGGCGACACCTCCGTCAAAGTCGGTAGTCAAACCATTTGTACCACCACTACCGTTCCCGAATCGGGCGAAGGCACATAAAGATGAGGAACAGTTCAAGAAATTCCTCGACATATTCAAGAAGATTCACATCAATATCCCTTTCGCAGAAGCACTTGCCCAAATGCCAACGTATCTCAAGTTCATGAAAGAGATCGTATAAAAAAAGAGGGCAATCGAACACCAGTCCACCATTGTACTTACTGAGGAGTGCAACACGATTATTCAGAACAAGCTTCCCCCGAAGCTTAAGGATCCAGGGAGTTTTTCGATCCCTATTCAAATTGGGAATCTTTCTTTTGATAAAGTGTTTTGTGATTTAGGAGCTAGTATTAACTTAATGCCTTTATCTGTTTTCAGGAAACTCGGCTTGGGAGAGGTGAAGCCAACATACATGACCCTTAAACTCGCGGACAGATCGATAATATATCCATATGGAGTGGTAGAGGACGTGTTGATCAAAGTCGACAAGTTCTACTTTCCGGTGGACTTCGTGGTGATCGACATAGATGAAGATGAAAAAGTCCCGCTGATATTGGGAAGATCCTTCCTAGACACGAGCAGAGCACTGATCGATATGGAAGAAGGTGAGATGACCCTAAGAGTTGGTGGTGAGAAGGAAGTATTCAAGATGTTTGAGAATGAAAGAGGTAGAAGTAAGGAGAAGCCCGATAATCAAGGAAAGCCGACGGAGTAATCGGGAGGAAGGTCGAGCCACGACCGAAACCAAGGCGCTAGGTGGGAGGCAACCCACCGAGGTTTGCGTTTTCTTTTACTAGTTTTATTTTAGAGTGTTTTTATTTACAAAAAAAAAATGAAAAAAATAGAACACAGACATACGCGACTTCCTGCGCGGTTTGCAAACCGCGTGGAAAGTCGCGGATCTCTCTGTTGGTTTTTGTTACTTTCTTGCTTTCTTTCGTCTTTTGCTTTGTTATTTTGTGTTTTTTTCTCCCTCCACCTTATCCAATGTCTATCTGATTGGCGCTCGAATTTTACAAGAAAATCTTCTCCGTCCGGGCAAACAGGTATGTGCTAATTTTATGTGTTAACGAGTGGTATATGATATTTGCTTCCGTATTAGTTAAATGAGATGCAACAAACCTAAGTTTCACTTAGGTTTGGGGTGCCTCACCTTTCAACATCTACACACTCAATTGTAATCCTGTGCAAACCTCGGTTTTACCAAGGTTTGGGGTTGGCGTTATTTGACAAACCTAGGTCACGACCTAGGTTTGGGGTGCCCATATTGAAAATGTTTAAACTAGCTCTTTAATGTTTCTGGTTAATATTTTGCTTTGCCTGTCTGATAACTACCATAACTGCACAACGATACTTGTCTCATTTTGTATCGCCTGAACCGACACTTACACATTGGGGACAATGTGTGGGTAAGGTTTGGGGTTGCCCAATCGGGCCCACGTTATGCACATAGATTTTCTGCACCTATGAGTGTCTAGATCATAGTAGCCAAATTTTTTGTTTTGAATGATTGAGACCGACCATTGTAGGAAGATCTTGTGATAGTGACGTGACCATTAGGGAAGGACTGGGAAAGGACATGAGTAGGGACATTAGTGGAGATCACCCAATAGAGAGCTTTGAGCTTAAAAGACGTTTTTCATTTCGAGGGATTTAAACACTTAAGTCATATACACTTTTTTGAGTTCCTTGTCGTGAATTTAGAGTGATCTCGCTATATTATTGCATTGAGTAGCAAAGACGACCATTGGGATGTTGGGTAAGGGTATAGTAGACCAGATCGTGTGGACCTTAAGATATGATTCCAGGCAGTGTGTGTTTTGTGTTAACCCAGTTTAGCTATCGTTCCTTTTTACCCTTTATGTGTGTGTTCTCAACCCATTTTGTAGCCAAACACTCACCTTGTTCGTTCTAAACCCACCATTTAACCAATAGCCGAAAGCCTTAGCCAACCCATATCCAAAAGTGTGTCAATCAGAAGCAGTACAGGCCAGTTATGAAAATAGATAGAAAAGAGGGCCAATGCAGCCCCAATTTGAATAAGGAGGACCAATGAAGTCCCAACTAAAAAAAACAAATAAATACAGTTAGTTAAATAACTTTTACAGCAGCTAAATAAGAGAGTCAAAGCGACTCCAATAGTGAAAAAGAGGGCCAAGTGATAGAATGTGAAGCAAGAAAGTTCAGAATTGTTAATGATTGACACGCCGAGGATTTTTGTTCCTTTTTACCCTTCGTTTCTTAGCCATAACCCTAACCCCATTACAACCCTTGTAAAGACCTGGATGATCTTTTGGAAAATGTGATTAGGGTATACGACCACCTTTACTGATATTCCCTGTCTTGCTACTTGATTCCTTTCTGAGATCAACTTTTTGGACATTTGTGCGTCTTTCAATAGAGTTGTCATGTAATTATTGAGTATTCTTGTACATAAATTCCTTAGACATGACAACATGTGCGACAACCTAGGTTCGAGTGAAACGAGAGTATCCCGTGAGGTAGGGTCGAGGCGAAATGCTTTCCCTAGTATGTCTGGACCTAGTACAATCCTAATGTAATCGGAGCAGTCACGAGTGCAACTCACAATGGAAGGCCATAGATCAAACAGAATAAGAATGAGGCGAGGGTGAGATAGGCATTCACGGGTATGGGAAATCACCAGTGCATTACATGGTACCGATTGGAAGTTGTGCAGTTATTATTTCACTGATATGTGTTTTTACTATATTTTATCGCTAATTTGCTTGGGGACAAGCAACGCTCGGTTTGGGGTTGTTGATAACGCCACTTTTTGGCGTTATTTCCGGTCCTGAAACCAATGAGATTGGCTTGTATTTAAGCAAAGAAGCTGGATTTTACGATTTATCTAGTGAGATGTGCAGGTTATCCGAGAAAAGGCAATCATCGAGAAAAGAAGCGGAAAAGAGCCTAAAAAGAATCCAAAACGAAGCCAACGGGAGCCCGAGATCCAAGCCCAAGACCCGTACCCGAACCAAGACCAGAAACTGACCCGGAGAGCATCAAGAACACGCGCGACCTTTCCCGCGGTTTGCAAGTCGCGGCACAAACCGCGGGTGTCTCTGTTCCAGCCTTTATCTTTTGACGTTTTTCCGGATTTTAGGTGATCAATCATTATCTCGCACACGACGAACGGCAGCGACTTGGGGGTGATTTTTAGAGGTTTTTCAAAGCTTTTGGAGCCACGATAGAGGATCGATTGAGGAGGAAATCACGACGCGAAGTGGATTAGAGCCGAGAGAAGGGAGTACATCATCACATTCATCACGTCCACATTTATCATGTTTTCATTCATTGTTTCCATTCCTTCTCTTATGTTTGTATCCACCACCAACATGAACTAATCTTTAGATGTTGGGGGTTGGAATGAATTTGGTTTAAGCATGTGAACATATGACTTGAGATTTTTATCAGTTTGCCTATTTTAATGAAGCGTGTAATTTGGTTTTTAATGCCTTTGTGAGTTTAGCTAGCTTCCAATTGCTTTGTTGTTTTCAATTAAGTTCGAGAGAATTAATTGATAACTAGAACTAGAAATTGCGTGCCTAAGGTGAGAAATTGGTGATAGAGATATACCAAGTAAGCCTTAGTCCCGTTAAATCTTGATTTTAATGTGTTTTGAATTCCATAGGTTGAGATCGAGAGATAAGACTTGTGCTTTTCAAGATAAAACCCGTTGTTGCTTGAGAAAGAACAACGATGACTTTTAAAGATTGGGTATTCATTGAAAGGAATAATTGGTAATTGTTTTGAGTCAGATGTTTATATGTGAAAACCTTAGGATTTCCAACTCTCAACTGTTTTCTCTATCTGAAGTTCCTTAAGTTGTTTCTGTCTCGTTTGTGATTTATTTTGTTTGCAATTAATTAGTTTAAAACCAACAACTCAAATTTGCGACCGTTCAGTTAATAGATTTTATAGTCATTGTGATACTTAGTTCATAGTTTCTTGTGTTCGATACTCGTACTTTTGTACTATTACTTGATTTCGACCCGTACACTTGCGGTAAGATTTAGGGGGGTGCATACCCGCCTATCATTTAGCTATCAATCAACATATTCCTATGAAGTATCAAGACCAGTGCGAGTGTCAACCCGAGTTCTCAAAATGTATGGATTTAGCAAATTCCTTTGTCTAAAAATCACTCTTCCGAGCCGATTCCCATATCATTCAAGTTGACGTGTTCTAAGTGGCTTAATCCTGAGTCCACTACACTTTACCACCTTAACTAGTGATCAACTTGTCGAGAATAATCAATTTGGAAAACAAAGAAAACAAATTCCTTTGTAAGCAACTCTTTCAAGTATACCCTCAATGTCATCCGAATTGACGTGCATATCAATGGCCCATTCCTGAGTCCATGGCACTTTAACACTTTTCAAGTGATCAAGTCGTCAAGAAGGTTTTTTGATTTATAAAACTTAAATGAAATAATGGAGCATCGTTATTGAGAAACGATGTCCACTTTTCGTTGGTTTAAATACTCACCCTTTTTGGTTTACACCCAAGCTTAATTAAAATTAGCTACTCATGATGGAAATTAAATTACAAGAAATATAAATAACGAAATTAAAATACATAAGTTAAATGACTGAATATAAGAGACAAGAATTTAAATGACTTAAAGTAGATGCAAGAAATAATAAAGAGCAATAAATAAAGAAAATGCAATATATATTCAACTTGAGATTTCTAAGGATTGGTTATGTCACTTCCCAACTTAGATTGATCCTTACAAAAGACAACATCAGCCATATATATACTACAACAAGAGGGCAAATTGGTAAATTGACTAAAGCTACCAACTACACCATCAACCATCCCTCTTAGACCAAAAGTCATAAAGTTAAATAGTATTGTTTACTATTACAAATAGTATTAAGGACACAAATAGTAAAAGCTACATTTCTTCATAAGAAAGGTCTTCCAGATCCTTCTGCAGTTCCCAGCTCCAAAAGTGCTGACTCCCATCAGATTCAAGGCTTAACAGAATCAGCCCTCCAAAGAGACATGTGTGCGTCCAGTCAGTTCAATCCTGTGGGAATGCTGTTAGTAGTTGGCAGTTTCACAAAGATAGATATATTAGCCTACTTACAAGAATAAAACAGGTATTTTCACAACACTTAGCTTCATGACACAAAAATGGAAAATAAAATAGAAAATGACTCAACATTGGGATAAAAGTGTAAAATAACCTAACCTAATTAATATAAAACAACACATACGCATAGATTTCTCAGTTGTAAGAATGCCACAACAAAATGGAGTCGCTGAAAGAAGAAATAGAACAATCGTCGAAGATGGTCGATCAATGCTCAACGATTCTCACATGCCAACTCAATTATGGGCAGAAGCTGTCAACACTGCATGTTTTACTCAAAATAGGTCGCTGGTTGTCAAACGATTTAAGAAGACTGCCTACAAACTCTTCCATAGGAAAAAGCCATCTCTCAGCTTTCTTCACATCTTTGGTTGTCAATGCTACATCTTAAACAACAGAGATGATACGAAAAGTTCGATCCCAAAGCTGACGATGGAATCTTTCTTGGATACTCCTCAGTGTCCAAAGCCTTTAGAGTCTTCAACAAGCGAAGACAAACAATTGAAGAAACCATTCATGTCACCTTTGATGAATCTCGCACAACAAATTCAAGACCTATTGTTGAAAATGAGGAATTGAATCAGTAGATGTTTTCTCATTTTGGGGAACCTGAAACTTCTTTCAACCTGAATCCTCAAACAAACACTCCAAACGTCGATGTTGATCCTGTCATTATTCCTAGTATGCAGACAAGTGGAGTTGGATCCTCTTCATGGATATCAAATGTTCCCATTAACAGTATACCTCCCTATGAATCTTCAAGTTCTGAAAATCCAACTTCTTTTCAACAATCAGCAATTGAAGTTTCATCTGAACCTCGGCAACTGATTCCTTATGATACCATTACCAACGTTGAAGCCTCTTCTTCAGCACCTCCGGTAATTATCTTAGAGCTGGAATTTCAACTTCCTGCTCAGAGATGGACAAAAAGTCATCCAATCAAAAACAAATACTTGATGATCCAAACGCAGGTATTCAGACTCGACGTGGTTCATGTAAAATCTGTCTCTTTGTGAATTTCATATCTCTGCTTGAACCCAAAAAGACTGATGATGCCCTCAGAGATCCAAACTGGGTCAGTGCTATGCAAGAAGAGCTGACTAAATTTGAAAGAAACAAAGTTTGAAATCTCGTTCCTAGACCATCTGATAAAACTGTTATTGGCACCTAATGGGTATATCGTAACAAGTTAGATGACCATGGGACTGTAACCCGTAACAAGGCTATACTTGTTGCTCAAGGATACAGACAAGAGGAATGCATAGACTATGATGAAACCTTTGCCCCTATGGCCAGGCTCGAAGCAATTCAATTATAAAGTATCATACCATTCACGAGGAGCTTATTTTAAACCATAGAGGGCCTTATCCAGTTTATAAACATAATCTGGATGTTTAGGGTAAACCTTGGAGGTTGTTCGACAAAGACTTCCTCATTCAGCTTTCCATTTAGGAATGCTGACTTGACATCCATCTGATGCACTTTAAAGTCTTTGTGAACTGCATAGGCTAAGAATAATATAATTAAATTGCTTCGAGCCTTGCCACGGGGGCAAAGGTTTCATCAAAGTCTATGTCTTTCTCTTGTCTGTATCCCTGTGCAACAAGTCTAGCTTTGTTATGGGTTACAGTCCCATGTTTATCTAACTTGTTACGATACACCAATTTGGTGCCAATAACTGTCTTATCAGATGGTCTGGGAACGAGATTCCAAACTTTATTTCTTTCAAACTCGGTCAGCACTTCTTGCATAGCACTGACCCAATTTGGATCTCTGAGGGCATCATCAATCTTTTTGGGTTCAAGGGGCGATATGAAATTTACAAAGAGATGGATGTTACCTGAACCACGTCGAGTCTGAATACCTGTGTTTGGATCACCAAATATTTGTTCGATTGGATGAATTTTTGTCCATCTCTGAGCAGGAAGTTGAAATTCTAGCTCTAAGATAATTTCCGGAGGTGCTGAAGAAGAGGCTTCAGCGTTGGTATTGTTAGGCATCAGTTGCTGAGGTTCAGATAAATTTTCATTTATTGATTGTTGAAAATAAGTGGATAAGTTTTCAGAACTAGAGGGTTCATAGGAAGGTAAAGTATTTATGGGTACAACTGATATCCATGAAGAGGATTCAGCTTCACTTGTCTGCATGCTAGGAATAATGACGGGATCATCATCCGCATTGGGAGTGTTTGCTTGAGGATTAGAATTGAAAGAGGCTTTAGGTTTACCATAATGAGAAAACATCCACTGATTCTGTAAAGCCCGTGTCCCGGTACGGACTTTTCCCTATTAATTAATTGCCTTTATAATTTTTTCTCTTAACGCTATTTATTTAACGGGTTTCATCGAGGAAGACCTTGAATGTTAAATTATGGCAAACCTTAATTCTTTTGCAACGTTATGGAAAACCTAGGGACTAAATGAGTAAATTGGGTTTAAGGCTAGCATGGGGTTTCGGCCCATCTTTCCCCCTCTCGTTCTTGTTCACGGCACAAGTAAACCTCAAGAAACCACAACCTCCGAAAACCCTATTTTTTTTCTTTCTTCTTTGTTGCTCACGGCCGGAAACCCTCTCCTCCCCCATCCCGTTTGCTGCTGCCGCCGGCCAAACCCAAGATCACCACCAGCAGCACGCCGCTGCTGCCACCACCCGCTGCCGGTGTGCAACGAGAGAGAGAGATCAGCGAGAGGGAGAGATCAGCAGAGAGAGAGAGACGATCGGAAGGGGTCGAGTTGTCGTCGTGGTCTCGTTGTCATCGCCAAGGTAAGGTTTCCGTTCTTCCATTCTTTTCATTCTTTGTCGTCGCTGTGTCGCCGGAGAAACCACTCCGTCGCCGTCAGCCTTGGTTGTCGGCGGTGTGGCCACCCTTACGCACCACCAGACGCGGTGGTGGCTCGGTGCATGATTGGAGTCGTGAGGGTAAGCGGGAAAGAAGTCGAGAGAGATTTGGGTTGTTTAATAGTCTCGCCGGAAAGGCCGCCGCCGGCCGCCATCGCCGCCGCCGGCGACCACCGCTGCTGGAGATGGCAGTGGGTGGTGCCGGGTGTTGTTCAGTTTTCGTTAACCCGTGATAGCTAAACCCTAACCCGAAACCTTAATCACGTTCCGTTTATAAAATCGTCATTTTATGTGAAAGCTTGTTGCTGTCCAGTTTTGTTCCGGTCATATCTTTCTGCTCGTAACTCGTTTTGAGGTGAAATTGGTGCCCAAAGTTCCCTAATCGAGTTGGGAAGGTTTTTCGTGTTTTGCCAAAAGTCTGATTAAGCCTGTAGCTAGGCTGTATTGGGCTATTTGTTCAGGCTGGACCGAAAACTGGCAGTTTTGGTAACCGTTCGTATTTAATTCATAATAAATTGTAGAAAAATCGTTAGGAGGCGTATAATATGTCCTTGGAACCCTAACTCAGAGTACTTTCTGGTCATATTTTAATATTGGGAATTCTCTGGGTTTAAAGGGGTCGAATCAGGTCCCGAACAGACCTGTTTTGTGAGAACGGAAATTAGTTTTAGTGACGGTTTAAGCGTGTGTCGTGTCATAGGGTCCGAGTCTCGTATTGACACGTTTTAACATGCGTTTAGGTTTTGGGAAGTGACCGTATTTGTGAAGCTTGAATTGTGTTGTTAAGGTAGGCGCGCATTCGAGGTGAGTTCTCTCACTATATCTAATAACGGTTGTTTTATCATTGCTGTAGTACGTGTGTGGTAGCATTATGTGATTTGTGTTGTGGAACTAGATAGTGGGGTGTCTAGTTGATACTATGTTGCCATGTTAACTCGGTGGGACCGAGGGTCCGGCGGGGCCAGAGGTTTTATACGCGGGGTGTAGAGACTCGGTGGGACCGGGGATTCGGCGGGGCCGAAGATGTTATCATGTGGTCGGTGGGACCGACTTGTGCCTTTTAGGTGGGTGGTTGTGGATATACATGTTTATGATTTGTTCGTAGACCTGTATGATCGTTATGTGTCACTATCTGTTTTAGGGGTAGTGTGGAATAACTGTATTATTTATGGTGTTTGAATTCACTAAGCTTCGTGCTTACCCTTTCCCAATAAACTGTGGTTTCAGGTACGAGTGGCTCTAAGGCGTGACGGGTACACACTGGCGCGCGAGGAGAGATGGTTGCTTTATGATTTTAATAATTAAACGTTTATTCCGCTGGTTTCATTTTATAAAGATATTAATTATGTGTTTGCAAACGAAACGTTGGGATCATTTAATGAGTTGTTATAAATGAAATGTTTATCTTAAAAATTTAAATTTGCTTGTAATTTTTGGGACGTTACAACTTGGTATCAGAGCACAGCTTGAGTGAATCAAACGCACCTCGGTGTGTTTGGTCTCAAGTTGCGGCTGAGAAATTTTCAAATTCGTTATTAAATCTTTTTGGAAATAAAAGAAAAAGGAAAGATCCGTTTGAGAAACGGTGATCGGAGGCGCAGTGTGTACAGTCAGCCGGAGCCAAAGGGGAAAGGTACAGTACTTAGTATTTTATTGCTTTCTAGATCATAGAGTATGCATGCTAGATTGCCTGTTGTGGACACTATGTTGTATGTTGAACTACTTGCTATTAGGAATTTATGCTAATTATGATAGGTTACTAAGTGGATGCCCTCTAGGTTGTATGCAGTAAGAGATTTATAGCCTTAGAATATTCGATTTAGTTCTATTGCGCAGCTCTTGTTTGAGTCCAACCGTTCTAGGATAGAGTCTTGTATTCGACTGTCTATTTGTTTCGCACTGCATATAATCGGGTATTCGCGAGGTCACCCGTTATAATTAGTAGGGATTCGGTAGTAGCAAGGGTAGTGGGATAAGAGGAAGTTCCTAGAGAGCTGGGAAGGGTGTTTATGTATGAGTACGTGTGCTAGATTGCTTTCTAGAACATAGGAGTATGTATGCTAAATTGCTTGGTGCTTGTTACACTGTATTGCATGTCTGCTGCTTGCTATTAGGGATTTGGCAGTAGCAAGGGTAGTGGTTTGGATGGAATTCCTAGGGAGCTAGGAAGAGTGTGTACATATGTCGGTGCGGGCATATGTGTATAGTTTCGGCGAGAAACTACTTGGATCCCTTGGGATGGAACTCGGAACGAGCGATGATAGGTGTGGATGGTAGTAGTAGAGCTCCTACTACCGGAAGCACAGGATCAATGCTCGAGTCGGGGAAGTCACGAGGAATCCGAGGAGTTGAGCGTGAGTGTTGTTAGTATGAGTTATTATGTGCTAATAACGCGTTGTATTGTCTACCCAGAATAGCCATCACCAGGAGGAACAACTATAGTAAACCTACTAGTACAGGTGTGTACTCGAAGTGTTTTGAGGTGATGATCGTTGGGGGTAGTGATGAAGGTCCTAAACTAGTAGTCGTTGGAATAGAAAGACGATTCTAATATTAGTCACTTGGAGTGACGATAAGGATGATACTTGTTGTAAGCAGATCATTTCGGGTCAAGATGGAAGATTGTGCTAGAGTCATAGGCTCATAGAGCCGACTTTGATTTGAGGAAAACCCGTAAGATGATTTGATGTGATTTCCCAACTTGCCTTAAGAGGTTTAAATGTCTGGATGACAATAGTAGACCAGAGAGTTTCGGAGTAGTAGGGGTCGAGACGTTGAATGCCGACTGAGTCATGCACAGAGTTTATTTTGAAAATAGGATTGCATTAACTAATCCTGGTGTTTCCAATCCTTATATGGATTGTGTTTCGAAACTTGGGAAATGTTTAGCACACTCACAAGATTTCGAATTATAGTTTTGAAAATGCTTGAAACCGTTTTATCACGGGAGTTGAAAACTTTGTAAAAGATTGTTTCATTTGATTATTTTCCAACGGTTCTTTCGGGTACGATGATATCCGTGTTTTGTGGTGGTTAAGATGTTGGGTAAGTGACTACGGCTTGAGACTCTAACATTGGAACTCCTCCACATGTGTTAGAGTTGAGACGGAAAAGTTACATTCCACGATGTCTGTATAAAGGCTATTTTGGTGATTTGTTTAAAATGAGTTTGGAATTCCAGTGTCGCTTAACTTTTCGTTCGAGAGTTTGTATTACTAAGTGTTTTATTGCAAATAGTTCAGTGTGTGGATTGATTCATGCGTGACATAAGTGATGCATGGAGGAATTTTGGTAACATTTCATAAGGAGTTGTTTAGTGCGCTTTTTAGTCAGCTAAAGGTTTTATTGACATTTCCATGGAAATGTGATTTATCGACTTAGGGGTATGCATACTGGGGTAACCTTTGTTCTCGACATTTTGATGAACGAGTCGTGCATGAAAATGTTTTAGTTCCTTTTTGTCGAAATGAAAGACCATTTGATCCAAGGAGTGTTTTAATGTTATGAACATCATGCATACGATTACAATGTGTTATATTTTGGAAATATAAATGCGTAGATTTTTGACATTCGGTTAATTTAGAATTACCGATCATTTTTTTTGGGAAATTAAAAACTTTTGCTTTGGAGGAAACGAGTATTTTGAGCATTTTTGATAAATACATTTTTAAACTATAATGTTTTGACGTTATATGTCCCAAGTACGAAACTTGAGGAAGTGTTACAAGCTTGCATGCCTGCCCCCAGTTTGAGATTTTACGAGGTTTTAGTCGATATTTCCAATTAATAGAAGCGGACTGGTTTCTATCTTCAAGTTTGAAACTTACACGAGACAGTTGTGTTTTAATAAAAATATATTTGTAAACCGTGTCATCGTTTTGTGTGATTAGCTGACGCGCGAAAAATTTGTGGCGAACCCTGTGCCACGTCTTTTTTTATGATTAAAAAGAAGAATTTTTGAATCAAATGTCGTGAAACTTATGTTGAATTATGTGCACACCTTTGTCGCACCCTGTTTAAGGTCAAGCGGTTACTTTAAGTGCACGTCATGAGTCAATCCATACTGGAATCGAGGCGGTTCATTTTAAAGAAATTATTTATTACGCTTTGCTTTTGTGTGAGTAAACTGAACTGCAATGGAACGATTTTCAACATGATTTTCCTATGTGGGACGAGCGTGTCCAGTTTTGCGTAACTATCGATCAGGTAATAGTAGTTTTATTACATACGATCTTTTTGAGATGAAAATCCTGATGTTGAAAATATTTTGTAAACCATTTGGGGAAATGTGCTTTTAAGTGTCATGTGTCATTTCGAGAATTTTTTTTGGGTGTGAGTCCTTTTGGAAAACTCTTTTGTTTAACCCGTGTTGAGTCTGGGACTAAGGTTGATTTCAGAATATTGCTTGCTTAAACTTTGTTTAAACGCATTTTCCGACCTATGGGTCTAGCAAGCGTGGAGCATTTTGCTCGGTTTTGACTTGGAGTTAGTCATGGGCCAATTGCCCGGTTTTAATGGCTCGAGGTGGAGTCTAGTTGATGAGTTGTTTTTGTCGCACCGTTTGGCATTCTTTGCACGTTGAGTGTTTACATGTTTGGGTGAGTGAGTCAATCCGGAATAGGCATGTTGTTGGTAGGCTGTTTGCTTTGGATCCTTAGACGCGATAGTCAGTCGTTGGTAATGGTCGGTTGGGTATCTCGGGGTGGGACCCCGGTATTCATGTGTTTTAACCTAGACTTTCCAGTAAGTGCTAGGAGGATATAGTTGTGGGCACTTACCTGAGAGGTAGTTTCGATGTGCCGGGCCTTGAGACGTACCTGGGAGGTAGACGTTAAGGTGTATCTATGATACGGTGTAACTAGACTTCGTAGAGCGAGTGTGGAGGATAAGTAGACGATGGAAGGTTGGGTATTCCACGCGTGTTGGTACTATAGGCCGAATGGTATCGATTAAGGGAATGATGCCCTTTGTATTAAAGAGAATAAATGCGTAGAACCTTTTGATGTAGGTGGTATATTTAGGTGTCGACTTTTGGGCTTGAGGCCAAACACCGTTGGTGTAATCGGAGAATTGTAGCCGATTTTATGATAATCTTGGTGATGGTAGTAGTAACCCTGAAATGATCACTTGTGAGGAATGGTTATGGTGGAATGACCTACGTGTGTGCTAGTTGACTTGATTATGGGGGATATCTATTTGTGTTAGTGTCTAGGATAATACCACGCTTATGTGATTCATTGTAATCGGTTGGACCGATGTTCGGCGGGTGGCCGATGTTTGTTATGGTAATCGGTTGGACCGATGTTCGGCGGGTGGCCGATGTTTGTTATTGTAATCGGTTGGACCGATGTTCGGCGGGTGGCCGATGTTTGTAATCGGTTGGACCGATGTTCGGCGGGTGGCCGATGTTTGTTATTGTAATCGGTTGGACCGATGTTCGGCGGGTGGCCGATGTTTGTTATTGTAATCGGTTGGACCGATGTTCGGCAGGGGGTCGATGTTTTGTTGATATAAGTTATTGAAAATCTTTGGAGTCTATTAGAATTCGTAGATGTTAATCGTCAATTAATGACAGGAGGGATCGTAATCGAGTACCCTGTGGAGTATACTGGTGAGCAGCTTTAGAGTGGTTAGAGCTTGAGATTTGACTCGGGATGTATGGAATATCTAAGGTTGGGGGACAACCGTAGTCGCTTGGCTAGGAATGATTTCAATTGTCGGGGTGTTCTGCCGATCATAATCCCAGTGTCTTAGAAAGAGTACGTTAGTAAGAATAGTATTCGAAAAGTTTTAGAAGGGATTTCAAGTGGACTTAGGAACCAGAGGTTGAGATGAGGGAGAACTATCCGGAGCTATTCGTAAGCAGAGACTTCGAGGACGAAGTCTAATCCAAGTAGGGGAGAGTTGTAAAGCCCGTGTCCCGGTACAGACTTTTCCCTATTAATTAATTGCCTTTATAATTTTTTCTCTTAACGCTATTTATTTAACGGGTTTCATCGAGGAAGACCTTGAATGTTAAATTATGGCAAACCTTAATTCTTTTGCAACGTTATGGAAAACCTAGGGACTAAATGAGTAAATTGGGTTTAAGGCTAGCATGGGGTTTCGGCCCATCTTTCCCCCTCTCGTTCTTGTTCACGGCACAAGTAAACCTCAAGAAACCACAACCTCCGAAAACCCTATTTTTTTATTTCTTCTTTGTTGCTCACGGCCGGAAACCCTCTCCTCCCCCATCCCGTTTGCTGCTGCCGCCGGCCAAACCCAAGACCACCACCAGCAGCACGCCGCAGCTGCCACCACCCGCTGCCGGTGTGCAACGAGAGAGAGTGAAGCCGAGAGAGAGATCAGCGAGAGGGAGAGATCAGCAGAGAGAGAGAGACGATCGGAAGGGGTCGAGTTGTCGTCGTGGTCTCGTTGTCATCGCCAAGGTAAGGTTTCCGTTCTTCCATTCTTTTCATTCTTTGTCGTCGCTGTGTCGCCGGAGAAACCACTCCGTCGCAGTCAGCCTTGGTTGTCGGCGGTGTGGCCACCCTTACGCACCACCAGACGCGGTGGTGGCTCGGTGCATGATTGGAGTCGTGAGGGTAAGCGGGAAAGAAGTCGAGAGAGATTTGGGTTGTTTAATAGTCTCGCCGGAAAGGCCGCCGCCGGCCGCCATCGCCGCCGCCGGCGACCACCGCTGCTGGAGATGGCAGTGGGTGGTGCCGGGTGTTGTTCAGTTTTCGTTAACCCGTGATAGCTAAACCCTAACCCGAAACCTTAATCACGTTCCGTTTATAAAATCGTCATTTTGTGTGAAAGCTTGTTGCTGTCCAGTTTGTTCCGGTCATATCTTTCTGCTCGTAACTCGTTTTGAGGTGAAATTGGTGCCCAAAGTTCCCTAATCGAGTTGGGAAGGTTTTTCGTGTTTTGCCGAAAGTCTGATTAAGCCCGTAGCTAGGCTGTATTGGGCTGTTTGTTCAGGCTGGACCGAAAACTGGCAGTTTTGGTAACCGTTCGTATTTAATTCATAATAAATTGTAGAAAAATCGTTAGGAGGCGTATAATATGTCATTGGAACCCTAACTCAGAGTACTTTCTGGTAATATTTTAATATTGGAAATTTTCTGGGTTTAAAGGGGTCGAATCAGGTCCCGAACAGACCTGTTTTGTGAGAACGGAAATTAGTTTTAGTGACTGTTTAAGCGTGTGTCGTGTCATAGGGTCCGAGTCTCGTATTGACACGTTTTAACATGCGTTTAGGTGCTGGGAAGTGACCGTATTTGTGAAGCTTGAATTGTGTTGTTAAGCTAGGCGCGCATTCGAGGTGAGTTCTCTCACTATATCTAATAACGGTTGTTTTATCATTGCTGTAGTACGTGTGTGGTAGCATTATGTGATTTGTGTTGTGGAACTAGATAGTGGGGTGTCTAGTTGATACTATGTTGCCATGTTAACTCGGTGGGACCGAGGGTCCGGCGGGGCCGGAGGTTTTATACGCGGGGTGTAGAGACTCGGTGGGACCGGGGATTCGGCGGGGCCGAAGATGTTATCATGTGGTCGGTGGGACCGACTTGTGCCTTTTAGGTGGGTGGTTGTGGATATACATGTTTATGATTTGTTCGTAGACCTGTATGATCGTTATGTGTCACTATCTGTTTTAGGGGTAGTGTGGAATAACTGTATTATTTATGGTGTTTGAATTCACTAAGCTTCGTGCTTACCCTTTCCCAATAAACTGTGGTTTCAGGTACGAGTGGCTCTAAGGCGTGACGGGTACACACTGGCGCGCGAGGAGAGATGGTTGATTTATGATTTTAATAATTAAACGTTTATTCCGCTGGTTTCATTTTATAAAGATATTAATTATGTGTTTGCAAACGAAACGTTGGGATCATTTAATGAGTTGTTATAAATGAAATGTTTATCTTAAAAATTTAAATTTGCTTGTAATTTTTGGGACGTTACAGATTCAATTCCTCATTTTCAGCAATAGGTCTTGAATTTCCTGTGCGAGATTCATCAAAGGTGACATGAATAGTTTCTTCAATTGTTTGTCTTCGTTTGTTGAAGACTCAGAAGGCTTTGGACACTAAGGAGTATCCAAGAAATATTCCATCATCAGCTTTGGGATCGAACTTTCCTAGATTATCTCTGTTGTTTAAGATGTAGCAATGACAACCAAAGATGTGAAGAAATCTGAGAGATGGCTTTCTCCCATGGAAGATTTTGTAGACAGTCTTCTTAAATCGTTTGACAATCAAAGACCTATTTTGAGTGTAATGCTTTTATGAATATCGAATGAGAGATGACTTGTTGAATGTGTGATATCTTGTGTCATTTCTTCTTATTATTTTCTATGTGTTAAATCTACCAATACTCAAACTCATTTACTTTAATCAAAGCTTCTCGCACCTGTACAGTTTATACTCTATTTTGTATTTTGTGTTTGAGTTCATCATTGTTGAGATAAACTGAGATCAATAAGGTTCTACAAGAGTGAAAGTTTGTAGAAGGGGGGGGGGGGGGGGGGGGGGTTGAATACAAACACAAGTTTTATACTTTTTAAATTTTTTATTGATAAATAAAAAACACAATTTACAGTTTGTTGCGGAAATAGATAAGGCAAACCTAATGTAAACAAACTAAGCAATCACTAATTTTATTGCATTAGAAAGAAGAGAAAGAGTGAAGTTTGTAGAAAATAAGTTTTCTACAATGCACACATAAGATATTCAGGACCCTTCAAAATGAAAGGTATCACTCCTATTTATACCCCATGCATTTAATGCATGGTAGAGGTACTTTACACGTGTCAATTCTTCATGGGTGCATGCTTCTGACTTTTGTCAAAGACATGCTCTTGGCCGCATAGTGAGAGAAAGTATGTCATCTCTATTAAGCACTGAATCCGAAAGCATACATTTGATGTCATTTGTTTGTAAAACATGTCTAATTTCACTGAGTTGAATTTTATTTGTTCGGTGTTCAAACATTCTATAGTTAGTAGTTATGTTATATAATTTAATGTATTTCAGTTTCCATCACTGATTTTTTACGTGAAATTTTTCATACTGTGATGTGTGGAGTTAATGCTAATTTTGAGGGGGAGCAAGATCAAAAGCTATCCTAACTTTGAGGGGGAGAGAATTCATTGTTTATCATGTTGAAGGGAAGAACTACATAGATTCTCACTTTGAGGGGGAGAAATTTTCTGATGATTGGTACATATCTGACAGTGCACGATTTTCAAATCAGATAACTGATTCAGGTATGAGTTTCTGAGAAATATTTCTTCAGGTATGTTCTCCAAATGCCTTTTTGAATTGAACATATCTAATGTATTTGTGTAGGGGGAGTGAAAGGATTTTAAATCTTGAGAAAATTCATTTTTTTTGAAAATTCAATTTTTTTTTTCAAGTCTACATTGCGCAACCGTTGCTTGCGCAAAGTACACTTTGCGCAACCTTCAGTTGCGCAATGCTTATTTTTCAAGATTTTGAATTTTCTTTAAAAATAATGAATTTTTTTTAAAAAAGGGATTTAAATGATGTTTGACCTAATTTGACTTATCTTTTTCAATTTTCCCTCTGAGACTTATCGTGAACTACTCTTTTGCGATTTCTTCTTCTGATTTCGATTCATCAGTGTGAATCAGTGTGTTCTTCAAATCAGGTAAGGTTTCGAAATCTTAATCGATGATATAGCATGTTTTAGAGATCCAATTTATGCCTTATTTCATCCATTTCATATATCGATTTTTTTTCTTTTCTCTTTATCACTTTTCGATTTCTAAGTTTTACATGAAATTAGGGATCCATATGTGTTTGTTAGTAGTCGATTTATGCTTAAATACAGATAGTATTCTTTTTCGACTTTGTTAGATAAATTTTTTTAGGTTAATTTTGGTTTTTGATCTGAAAGTGTAACTTTTCGCAAGATTCATAATCTGAACATGTGAGAATCTCGCAACCTTCTTCTGCGAAATTTTATACTTTTCGCATCCTTAGGACCCGAAAAGTTCACTTTTCGCAACCGAGGCTTGCGAAATACTCACATCTCGCTTTAGTTGCTTGCGAGTTTTCCCACTTCTCGCTTCTGTTGCTTGCGAAAAGCTCACTTCTCGTTTTAGTGGCTTGCAATTTTCTACACTTAGTGAATTTTTTCAAATTTTTTTTCAATTTTTTTTTAAGTTTTGTTTCTTTTGTTTTTTAATCTTCTAGTATAGTTTTATTGCTTTGTTTTTCATTGTTTCTTACTGATTACTCTTACTATATATGAATATTTTACAGAGTATAATATGGCTTCAGATGATGAGCAAAATCATCAAGTTCAGGAAGGTGAAAATGAGCCTTCAGATCATGCTTCTCGAGATAAACTTCTTCCATCAAACAGATCTTCAGGGGCTGATTTATCTGCACTGCAAAGTTCTCCGGATGATGTATTTCCGCGAGCAAGTTATACTCGATATCTTTCGAATAATCATTATGTAGATCTCGACCGAATTCGTATACATCCGATTATTCTATCGATTCTTCGAGGATATCCGCTTCGATATGCTTTATCTGCTAGACATGGAGTTCCAGAAGTGTATCTACAACAGGCGTGGCATACTATTCGGAAGATCGAGAATGTTACACCGCCCAGATTTGTTTTAGAGATAGATCAATACGAAACGTTTCTTAATTATAAACGTCTTCGTTTGATTCTACGTCTTCCAGAAGCAGACTCAAGACCGGGATTTACAGAATTTGAAGATTTTCCTCCGGAAGAAGTTGTGTTAGCTGGTATTCGGGAGTTAGGCTATGTTGGTAATTTGACGATGGTAAGTGATTTTGAGAAGAATCGTCTTCCACCAATTTGGTATGCGTTATTCTCGGTTATCATCGGATGTTTGACTGCTAAGCATTCTAGTACAGATAATGCTAGTCTTCATTTCTTACGTCTTTTCTATGCCATCATACATGATCTTCATGTCGATTATGCTCTTATTTTTTGGACCGAGCTGAGTGAGATTGTTCACTCAAAGTTTACGAACAAGCATCGTAGCTTCCTGCCGTTTATTCGATTTCTAGAGCTTATCGTATGGAGTATGTTAAGAAGTAACAAGGAGATTCCACGAAGATCTAACTGGCCGCTTGCTCCTGATTTTGCTATGGGATACAGCAACAAGTTAAAACGATCGTTTGATCATTTCATGCCTATTCCTCTGGAGCTAATTCAGAAATATGATGATCCAGAAGATGAAGCAGTTATTGACTACTGTGCAGAACATGGCATAGAACTTCAGCCTCAGAACGTTCAGGATGAAAATGCACAAGAAGATCAAGAACATCAAAGTGAAGAAGAAGTTGAATCGAGCAGTTCTAAAGATGATGATAGTAATGAAGAAGCAGATAATGAAGATGAAGCAGATGATGAAGATGATGATGATGATAATGATGGAAATGGCGGTGGTATGGATTTCGGTGAATCGGTGTTTCGAGAACCTATTGTTGAGGTCGAACATTCTTCTGAAAGAGATTTTTCGAAAAGTAACACGGTTGATACATCAAAGACTATTCCGATTAACCCAAAAGTGGTAAATATTGAAGTAGATGAGCTCGATCTTCAAGCTGCCAGGGCATCAGTTCAAGGAGTTACTACTACAGT
The DNA here is from genome assembly GCA_033807775.1 of Saussurea involucrata. Taxonomy (NCBI): domain Eukaryota; kingdom Viridiplantae; phylum Streptophyta; class Magnoliopsida; order Asterales; family Asteraceae; genus Saussurea; species Saussurea involucrata. Next base: position 78,031,289 of record CM066312.1, on the reverse strand, counting down.
TCAAGAAGTCACTGATTCTGTTCAAGAAGCAACAAATCCAGTTCAAGGAACGTCAGGTATTATGACAGGAAATGAGTTTTTAGGGCAAATGCGAGAACGGATGGATGCTCAAAGAGATGAACAGTTACTTAGAACGAAGGCGATGCTGAAAGGAAAAGGGAAGATGTCAAAAATTCCTGAAATTCCTTTTGAGATTCCTTTAAGAAGACCGACTGGAGTTGTTATTCCAGAACCGTCATCTCAACCGTCGAGTCGTCCAGTTCCTCAACCGCCTATCATTCCTCCTGTTCAAGATCCACCTTCATTTCATCGAAATCTTGCGGATATTTCGTTGACTGAACTTTCGGATGCTTTCTATGCACGTTTATTGTCAGTTTCACCTCCAGAACATCAAGATAAGGACTTAATTTCTCTTCTTCGGAATTTCCAACCGACTCAGCCTCGAGTTTCTTCCTTGGCAGAAGAATTTCATTCTTTCAGATCTGAAGTCAATACTAGTTTATCAGATATTAAGACAGGTATAAATTTGATGACAGAAGCACTTTCTACACTTTCTGATCGTGTAACAAAGCATGAAGAAACCTGTCATACTGCCGCTCTTTCGTCTCTTAAGCGAAGACATGACCAGGATGATTCGGACCATCAAGGTCATGAGGGGGAGAGTTCATAGAGACAAAGAGTAGAAGAAACTGTACATGATGAATCTGCTGAAACAATTGTTGAAGACACGGAAAATGAGGATAGAGCAAATGAAGAAAGAGATAAAGAAGCTCATCCAGAAAGTATAGTTGATGAGTTGCTAGATGAAATAGATTTGATGGCAATGGCTTCCGAGATTAACTATGTTGTGCCAGAAATTGTGAATAATCTTCAACTCGTGGTTTATGTAAATCCAGATTCTGCACCGGTGTCTATAGAAAATCAGGAAACTTCTCACGTGCATGAGTCTGAAGATTATGATGATATGCGCAACTTCTGTTCCAACTATGTCGAGATAGATTCTGATGATGACGTCCATAGAAAGTTTGATAGGTTCTGGAAGATAAAAGAAGAAGATCAAGATGATATAATCGTCATCTCAGATACTGAAATGGATGTAGAAGTTGATGAAAAAGACATTAACATTGTTAATATGCTACATGGAGATCTTTCTGATAATGAAGATGTGAGTCATCAATCTCCTATAGTACAGTCACCAGTTCAAGGTCCCGAAGTTCCTGTTCAATCAATTCCTTCAGTTGTTTCTGACTCTCCAGCTCCGACTACCACTATTCCAAAAGACACTTTTGTTCAGGGTGAGTCGTCTAGAGCAAATCAAGAGGTTCCTGATCCATTTATGAATATTCCACCTAGCATTCTTCAACCAGGTCCAGCTTTGGATAGACAACAACGTTTGCAAAGACTTGAAGAAAAATTTCAAGTCACCAGAATGAGATCTGCTTTTCTTGAAGACTCAGAACGCAACTTTTATGTCAAGAAAAGAAGGAGAGTTAATATTCATGCCATTTTGGGGATTGAGAAAGAACCGACCTGGTATCAATACGAATATCTGATGTTTATCAAATGTATTCGTAAAGGAAGACTTCTAGTGTTCTCAAAGCATGGAATCGTAAGGGTACTTAAGGTGGAGATAGCTAGTTTTGTCAGAATTTGGTATCCTATATTTTACGTTGAACGTCAAGACTGTCAGAGATATCAGTTTTCTGAAGCAGACTTCAATGATCTTTCTATTGATGACTTTGAGATAACGTATCATCAATTTCGAGATATGCCTGTTCGCACTGATGATATCCTCAGGGCTTTGGAAGCAGTCAAGCGTTTCTTACGAAGACAAGTTAGATTCTATAGATGCTTTGACTTCCAACTTGCTATCGAAAGCTTCCAGCCAGTTGTCAATGTAAGAAGACCTGATAGAGATTTACCAAATATTGATAGCTATCCACTATTCACTATTCTTGAAGATCCTTATGGAGTCGTGTATAGAGATCAATCTGGTGTTAGACGTTTTCTCAGATTTGATGAGATTGGTAAGTATTCAGATGGTACTTTGAAGATTATCCGATTACAATTAAATCAAAGATTGAAGGAAGCTTTGGAGAAGCTTTTGGAGACAAGAAGAAATTTGTACCAAGTTGATAATGCTGAGATCGGACTTTTGAGAAGAGCAATAGAGACGATTGATACAAGATTGAATTTTTGGTTGACTCTAAGACGCTTGGAGATTTTGATTGGCAAGAATCGCCAACACAGAAGATTCGAGCGCCCTTGATTACAAAGGGGGAGATTGTTAATGCTATAATATGTTGTAATCAAGGCTTTTTATATATTAGCTTACTTTCCTTTAGTTTGACTTTGTAATAGTCAAGGGTATATAAACCTTTTGTAAGCTTTTGCAACATAAGAGTGCTTAATAGAGATGACATACTTTCTCTCACTAGAATTTATCTCTCTATCTTGAATGATCTTGGTTTAACAATTGGTATCAGAGCTGGAACAAGATTGAGAGATGGAATTCTACTGATCAAACATACGAATTTGGTGATTTCACAAGAAAATTTGATTGATTTTCTTGATTTTTCAAGAAAATCTCGTTTTCTTGAGATTTTATCAAATTTTGGTGTTTTTTTGATCGAATTTGTTCAAATCTTAGTTCGTTGGATTCGTTTTTTATAGAGGAACATTTCTTGTTCAAGGATCGAGAGCTAATTTCAATGATTTGGAGGTCAATTTGAAGGATTTCAAGATTTTTGTTTGGTTCGATCGTAACTATCTGATCAGTTTTTCAGATTTTGATTCAGTGTTTTTCAGCGAAATTGGTTCACATCATCGTGTTAGAAACTGATTTTCTAACATTTCTGCAAAGTTTGGTTGATTAATTCGAAGATTTGATGAAGATTTGAAGATTTTTGGAAAAATCCACCATTTTTGAAGATTTGAAGAACACAAATGGGTTATACAATTCTTGTTTGTTTTTTTATTTGATTTTGATTGCAAAGTGTTTCTCCATCATATTAATCAAGTTTTGCATCAAAAGATTTTCAAAAACACATCAAGATTTGAGGAATTTGAAGTTTTTGTGAAATTTGGTGTTCTTGAGAAAACTTGTCTGTCAAATTTTTTGAAACTTGATTTTGCTATTTTGTGTCGATTTGATTCATTTTTGTGCAAAATTGTTTCCAAAAACAAGTTTTAGACATGTTTCAATCAAAGATTTCAAGTTTTAATGCATAAAATTCATTTTTGAAATTTTTGGGTTGAAGGTGTTCTTGAGGTGTTTTGGATAAAAATTTTAAATCTGAGTTTTTGATCCATATTTTTATTTGAGATTTTATAAAAAGTTGTTTGTGATATGTTTTAATCCTAAATTGAAAAATCTAATATTGTTTGGTGAGTGTGTTTACGTGCAGCAGCCTAGTGCCAACAACAATTAAAGGGAGACTACTTTTCTCAGAATTGCGCAAGCTGCTAAATGAGAATTGCACAAGCTGCTAACTGACAATTTGCGCAAGCCACTAAATCCATTTTGCGAAACCTACATGCATGCTTGTTTCTTGCGAATTTCTTGTTTTGCACATCCTGAAGTTGCGAGAAACAGACTTGATAATTTTTCCACCTACATGCCTGCTTCGATAACGCAAATGAATTAGTTTCACCTACTAGCCTGCTTGCTTTGAATTAATTTCAGCTACTTGTTTGCTTGCTTAATTAGTTTAAGCTACTTACTTGCTTGCTTAATTAGTTTAAGCTACTTGCTTGCTTGCTTAATTAGTTTAAGCTACTTGCTTGACTCTTATTCCAAATTGCGCCACCAACTGAAGAGAGTTTCAGAGTTCGATTTTTTTCTAAGTACACTTTGCGCTACCCTTTTTGGCGCATTTCTTACTTTGCGCAACCGTTAGTTGCGAAATGTTCACTTTGCGCTTCAATAGCTTGCGAGATTATCATATTGCGCTTCTTTAGGTTGCGAGTTTCTGACTTAGAATATTTTTTCGAGATTTGCTAATTGTTTGAATTTTTTTTTTCAGATTAATTTTTCAAAAAAAAATGAATCTACCTCCGATGCTAGTCAAAGACTCTGCTTTTGAACAATGGACAGTTGCGTTTATCGATTTTATCTCAAGTAGAGAAAATGGTGAAAACATGATAAAATATTTCTCTGAAGGTCCAATGATCAGAACTGACAAAGATTATACAGAAGAAGAGAATAAAAGGATGAAAGCCGACAAGGAAGCTTCATCCAACTTGATCTTCGCATTTCACAAATTTCCACAACACATCTTCAAACATGTTGAATGTTTCAAACAAAACCCAATGCTGATGTGGAACGAGCTATCAAAACAAATGCTTGGATCTGAAGTTGCATTTACAAAGAGAAAGGAAGAAGGAAAGAAAGTTGAGAAAGAGGATTCGGAACAGAACTTGTCAGAAGCTCAAAAAGAAGATCTCAAAGAAAAGGTTATTGAGCTCACAAAGAAGCTGTCAGACATGGAAAATTTGCTAAAAGAGGAAAGAGAAAAATACAGTAAAGGAAGAGTTGCTCGTTCAGATGACAAAAAGCAAATTCTTTCTCTTTCCCAGAAACTTGAACAAGCTTCAAAGACGGAGAAGAAAGATAATGAAGAAAAGAAAGCTCTTGAACTCAAATGCAGAAAACTTTCCAAACAAAATTCAGATTTTGAGAAAGTTTTATTTCTTGAAAAAGAGAAATTGGAGAAGGAAAGACTTGAATTTGAAAATAAAAGGAAATTCTTTGAAGCAAAGAATGAGAAATTGTCAAATCAAATTTCTGAGCTTCAAAAGGACTTAGAAAAGGAAAGACAAGAGCTAGATAAGGAAGGTCGAGAGCTAGAAAAGATGAAGAAAGCTGATTTTCAGGCTAGGTGCGTTAAAGACGAATTTTCTAAAGAAAGGAAGATATTTCAGCAGGAAATTCATAAATTGACAATGAATTTGGCTGCGTTATCGACTGATATCATGAAAGAGAAGAAGGTTAAGTATGATATTCTGAAGAAGCTTAATGTTGTGACAAAGGAACGAAATGACTTATCTAACAAAGTGAAGTCACTCAAGAAATCCGAAAGCTATTCAGAATGTCCGATTCGACCGTCTAAAAAGAACACTAAACTGAAAGGTAAATCTTTTGTTAAACCTGATTCATTAAATTCCGCAAATCATTCAATCAGGTTTGCACAAAAGAAGATTTGTTGTTCTTTTTGTGGAATTCATAATTTTGTTATAAATAATGATACTCCTTTTTGGTTCGGTACTTATCATATTCCTTCCTATAGAGTTCCGTTTAACAAGCCAGGACCCAAGAGACATTGGGTACCAAAATCTACTTAATCTGTTTTTGCAGATTTAGAAGCAAAGCGTTGAACTCTTGGAAGAAAATTTCTTATGCCATCAAGGGGGAGAAATGTTGAACTCAATTTCATGTCAAAGAATCTTTCAAGTCAAAGACTCTTTCAAGTCAAAGACTCGAGAACAAGAAGATTCTGTCTCAAGATAGAAAAAGGGGGAGAATTCTTCTTCAAGAGTTTAAGAAAAATCGATTGATCATCCCGTTATCTCTTTTTCTTAAACTTGTGCGACATTGTGAACACCATTACTGAAGCAAGAATTTCTCAAATCAAAGAAAGAAAAGGGGGAGAGTTCTTCAAGAGTTTAAGAAAAATCGATTGATCATTTTGTGATCTCTTTTTCTTAAATTTGGGCTTATCTGTACTAAAATGCCTTGTGTGAAGAAACAAGCTCTCCTAGTCGAAGAAAGAAAATCTTCGTCAGTTTCCCGTCTGAAGATTTTGTGACGATTTGACTTTGACAAACCTTGATAAAGACCGAAGTTTTGAAGATTCAAGAAGCCGAAGTCCGCTGTTCTCAAATGTTTAAATCTTGAATCCAAGGGGGAGATTGTTAGGACAAATATGTCTTCAAGATTTAATCTTGATTAATAGAGTCAAAGTCAATGTATATTGTGATAGTGGAAGTCAAACTTAGCTTAATGTCTTGTATAGATCTTAGGTATAAATAGCTTAGTTTAGACTTAACTTGCAACACTTGAGATAACACTTTAGAGCATAATTCATATCTTTGTATCTTTGAGAGCTAATTCTTCAAGATCTACTTTCTCTCTCTACTCTCTCTCTAGATTCTTTCTCTAATCTTGATAGATCTTGGTTTAACAGTGGTTGTACGATTATGGACAAAAGTAGGTTTGCTTTTGTATCTTCGTACTATTTGTGACTGCAAGCTTCATGATCAGTGATCGCTAATGTAGTCTTTCTTCAGTGAGGCCTGATGAAAGTATCAACTATCGCTGAAGCTTTGTTCTTAAACTGTCGCACATTGTAGACTTGTTTTGGTTTCACTTAATGTCGCTTCAGATCATAAGTAGACTCGTCTTGTTCATCAGCTTGGTCTTCGACGTCAGCAATAAACTCTTTTTGACGCGAGGCTTGTCTTCAGATATTACAATAACATATTACATAGGAAGTGTTCAGCGATCACTGAACAAGCTCACCCTATGATCGCTGATGGTGAAACACTAATACATACAGATGTTAAATATAATTTTCACTAAGTATTCAAAGAGTCGTAATCAAATCACTGAGAGAGCTTGGATCAACATTATTGAAAACCGTTTTTTTTTAAAAGAAACCCATAAAGTGGTTTTGCCTATTTGTTTGACTATATTTCTTTTTGGTTTTATCCTCAAGACACATTTCAACCCAAAATTTGGTACAAAAAAATCTTTTAAAAAATATACTCCCTCCAAAAGCTTCCAAGTGTCCTCGTTTTTTAGATAAAAACTATTAAACATCATTCTTAAAACCCAAAACCAGATAGAAGTTTATTAAAGGGAAATTAATTAAAATGCCAAAAGTCAAACATCTTCTTACCAAAATGCCACAAATCTCTCCCATGTTACAAAAATGCCCCAAAAAAACCGCGGTGGGCCCCGCGATCGCGGGCCCCAGGCCCACGTGGCACCAAACTTCGCCCAAATAGCCCGCGTTGGTCCCTCAAGAATGCCCGCGGTCCATCTTTTCCCCCTCTAGAATGCCCGTGTTGACAGTTTTAGTCCCTGCCCGCGTTGGGATCCCGCGATCGCGGGCTAACCCGCCACGCGACGGCACAGGGTTTACCCTAAACATTTTTTGAAGACCAAAACCCTAACTTATCTTCTTCGGCCGCACTATATAAGGGGGGGGGACCAAAAACCGGCCACTCTCCCATTTTTTAATACTCTCCAATTTTTTAATCAACTCTCTCTCAATTTTCTCCCACTCTCAATTTTGTCGTGTGGACCACGTGCTTGAGTTTTGTGAAGATGTCTCGTATTACCTCTTTGGTATGTTTTCCTTATGTTTTTTGTTATTTTTTGTATGTTATTTTAAGTTAAGATATATGATTTGTATGTTGTTAGAGTGTTTATAACTTTTGTTATGTTTGAATATGTTCTATGTTTAACATTTTTAAGATATATGATATGTATGGTTTTATGTTTGAATGTGATATTTGTATGTTATAATGTGTATCTTGTTATATGAGTATTTTTATAAAAAATTGTTAAGAGTGTTTTATTATAAAAAAATTGTTAAGAGAGTGTTTTTATAAAAAAATTGTTAAGAGTGACAATTTAGGTCCTTTTTTAAGAATGACAACTTAGGTCCTTTAACTTTTAAGAATGACAATTTAGGTCCCTAAACTATTAAGAATGACAACTTAGGTCCCTAAACTTTTATATATAACTTTTAAGAATGACAATAAAATAAACTGCAACATATATATAACACTATTATACGTTGAAATAAAATAAACCGCAACATCTATATATAACACTATTATACGTTGAAATAAAATAAACTGCAACATCTATATATAACACTATGATATGTTGAAATAAAATAAATCGCAACCTATCTATTTATAACACTATTATATGTTGAAATAAAATAAACCGCAACATATCTATTTATAACACTATTATATGTTGAAATAAAATAAACCGCAACATATCTATTTATAACACTATTAATTGTTTGAGCTTGACGCTATGACCATGACCATATATGACAGCGACAGTGCCAGTCTCTTCAGAGACCAATTGGAAGACCAGATGAGAAGGTTTAAAGCTGTGCTATTTGACTTCTTTTGTCGGGTTAAGGACACGAGGCGTCGTGATAGGTCAGAGCTCTTTCGCCATAAGTTCGACAAGAATACACCCCAGCAGGCCGGGATGAATGCGGATTGCGGTGTCTGGGTATGCCGTAATGCCAGCATGTTGATAAATAACGATGTGGTATTTGTACACCCTGACCACACCGTGGCCGAGGCCAAGGCATTTCGCATACATATGGCGGAGTCCATTTATGCGCATTTTCAAATAAAGCAAAGTTAGGTTGTTTATGTAACATTAAATAATTGTTATTTTTAATATTAACTTATTTTGTTAAAGTATTGTGATTGACTTAGTGTTTACTTCATTTGGTTTTTGCTAATTTCATCCAATTACTCAACTTTGAGTATCGATATTTCTTTCACACATACTCCATTTTGGACGCATTATATATCGTTTCGAAGCTCTCATATAGGAGAACATAAACCTACTAAGAGTTACTTATATATAACACATATATATATATATATATATATATATATATATATATATATATATATATATATATATTTAAATGTGTCCAAAGTTTAGTAAAACCCATATTTTTACTAAAATTTTCCAACACCTAGTAAGTAGGTTTATGAAACTTGCGATAATCCTAATACAGAGATTATTGGATGAACAGGCATTTATTTCTTGATTCACATGTGCATTAATCCTTAGACTACTTAAAGACTAATTTTTATGCTACTGAGTGAACTCAATGAACCGGCGAAGGGGTTTTTGTTAAATGAAAGTCTTATTCTCGAAGCCGATTTTCCATTCACACCTGAGGAGGAAGCAGACTGGGAGATGGCATCCGACAATTACTACTTCGTTAATGGCATGAGAACCCCACCAATGTATGATTTTATGCCGACGGGTCTTCGACAAAGTCAACAAATTACTCCCGCAGTGCAAAAAGCCATTAATGGGGCGAACGCCGATATCGAAAAGGTAAAGGGTATGTGGAACCATAACAGGGGGATTCAGCAGGGGAAAATGGAGTATCTAGCGGAGAATAAACGAGAACTGGCCATGACTAGGGCTCAGGTTCGGCAGCTGCAACGAGAGATTAAGGAAGCTGAAGAGGAACTAGAAGAACTCGAATCGGACTACATAGGAATGGAGGACGTGATCAAGGAAAAGGTTAACTTGATCACAGGACTCCAGGACGCCTTCCAGTAATAGATTTCTTTGTTTACATGCATTGTATCCGTTTCGGTTGGGAAGATGATTTGCAATAATTTTTATATGATGTTGTTAATTAATTTCCTTGTTAAATAACTTAAGTGAATTTCTATATTAAAAACATTAAAATGGAAAGGAAACAATACATTAAAAACCACATAAAATGATAACCTAAAAACTATAGGGACCATTAATGTTTTTTTAAATTTGCAACAAACTTCAGGGACCAAACTGTAAATTTGAAAAGTAGCGGGGTAGCCCGCGATCGCGGGATCCCAGCGCGGGCAGGGACCAAAACTGTAAACACGGGAGTTCTTGAGGGGGCAAAGCTGGACCGCGGGCATTCTTGAGGGACCAACGCGGGCTATTTGGGCAAAGTTTGGTGACACGTGGGCCTGGGGGCCGCGATCGCGGGGCCCACCGCGGTTTTTTGTGGCATTTTTGTAACATGGGAGAGATTTGTGGCATTTTGGTAACACACGGTCAAACTTTTGGCATTTTAATTAATTTCCCTTTATTAAACCCCTATTTCAAAATCCTACCCAAAAACTCTGTGGGCACTGCATGCCCACATTGGGCATAATTTTAACCTTAACATAATAACACATAAAATCACACTACACTGTACACTATTTACAAAAATATATCATTGTTGTTTAAGGATCAAGGTCGGTAGGTATGGGCACTCCATCCGGGATATAGTGCTTAACCCGATTCCTATTGATCTTGAAAGTACTCCCATCCTGTGGGTTCAACAGGTCAATTGTTCCAAATTGGCCAACTTTGACTATCGTGAACGTGCCAAACCATCTTGATTTGAGTTTTTCGGGGAATATTTTCAACCTCGAATTAAAAAATATAACTTGTTGCCCATTTTAAAAATTCTTTGGTTGCTTCTACGATCATGCCACAATTTAATATTTTCTTTGTATAATTTGGATTTTACATAGGCATGGAATCACAACTCTTCCAACTCATTCAACCGAAGTTTTCTTTTATTTCCCGTGGAATCCTCACTAAAAATTTTAGTTATTTGATCACCAGAAAGCCTTATGTTCCATCAGCGGTAAGTGACATGCTATACCAAAGACCAAGCGGTATGGTGACATTCCCAAAGGAGTTTTAAAATAAATTCGGTAAGCCCACAATGCATCATGCAATTTGAGCGACCAATCCTTTCTATTCGGTTTGACAACTTTTCCCAAAAAAAATTGATTTCCCGATTAGAAAGTTCGGCCAGACCATTCGTTTGCGGATGGTATGTCGTAGCCACTTTGTGTTGGATGTTGTATTTACTAAGAACGGTGCACAACATTTTGTTTATGACATGTGTCCACGGTTCTAAATGGCGTAAGCCGTGGCGTGGCAGCGAGATCAAGCTTCAAGCCTTACGAGTTACGGCGAGACCATGGTGTTTTCCAAAGCATGGCATAAGGCGGCAGATATGTAATATATATATATATATATATATATATATATATATATATATATGTGTGTGTGTGTGTGTATGTGTGTGTGTGTGTGTTTATGTCAGTGTCCTGAACAATAAGGATTAATTTATTAACAATTTAAATTCATATAAAACAATAAAATAAATAAATTCTTATTTCTAATCAATACCAATGGGAAAGTTGAATCACATTTCTAAATACATAGATTCAAAAAATCGAAAATTCACAAATTTGTAACGCCATAACGCGTCATGGTGGGTCATGACGGCATAACGCGCCATGGCGTGTCAAGGCGTGCCATGCCATAACGCGCCAAGGCGCGCCATAACGAGTTCCACGTCTTATCTCGACGTCAAGGGGTATAACGTGGCGGCAAAGACACGCCTCGGCGCCAAGGCGCGTTTTTTAGAACATTACATGTGTCCCTTCATTACTTATCAATGCTTGGGGCGTTCCAAATCGAACAAAACAATTTTTATGTAAAAATTCGATCACCGTTTTAACATCGTTTTGCGGGCATGTCTTAGCTTCAACCCACTTCGAAACATAATCAGCCGCTATAAGGATGTATTGATTATTGAAAGACATGGGAAATTGTCTCATGAAATCTATGCCCAAACATCGAAAAGTTCGACTTCAAAAATATTGTTTTAATAGCATTTCATTTCGTTGGGACAAACTTCCCATTCTTTGACATTGGTCACATCTTTTTACGAACTCCAAGTCATCTTTAAAACCGGTTAAATACATCATTGTAACCTGTAAAAACATGTTAATATTATACAAATTTTGGAAAAGTTTAAAAAACCTAACAAACTATCTTGTTTTGAATGATTAAATCTCTGAATTTTTATAAGAAATAAATCTTTACATTTTTTTTCTAAAACAATTTAACAATTAAATATTTAAACTTTTTCCAGGCTTTTTTTTTACCAGATAAGTTCTTGAACTTTTTTGGACAAATAAATCCCAACTTTTTTTTGAAGAAAAGATATAATCAACTTGATTTTGAAAAAATAAATCTGAAACTATTTTTGAACAAAAAATATACAATCTCTTTCACCGCCAACAAAGTAAAATGAACTAATTAAACAGAGCAAATTATACCATTTCTCTGAAACTTTCAAAAGTTATGTCTAAAACATAAATAGATACATACAAAAATTATACTCATCATTTCACAAAATTTACCAAATAAATGTCAAGCCTTAACAAAATATACCCGAAAAAACGTCAATTTCTTTACAAATACACCAAAAAATGGCTAAAAGATATGATCATCCCACTAACATAAAAATATTAAAAGTTATGTCATTTGCAATAAAAAAGTGATGTTTAATCTAAAGTTAGAGTTTCATCAATCATAAGACTTTCATGTACACCATCAACCAATTGAATAAAACACGTATACAAAGGACATAACTTTTGGTATATTCCTATTAGGGGTGTGCATTGGTCAGGTCGGGTTGGGTCGGGGCCTAAAACCCTAAACCCGATCAGGTATTGGGTGAAGAATGTTGACCCCGAAATCCTACCAAATAAGGGGTATACCCGATATTTTTGGATATTCTCGGGTCAGATTTTCGGGTTTTCTAAGTACCAACTCTAAAACAAATGGTGCGTGACTAAGTGGTGACTAAATCGTGAGGACTGAGGTGAGGTGAGGTGAGTGATTAAATCATGAGTAAATGGTGAAACAGAATAGAAGAGAAGAGTTACCACAGTCGAGTGAGTCCACAGGTCGTCGGCTGTGGTGTGTGTCACACAGAGAGTGAGTGGGTCGATGGTGGTGAGTCGGCCTGTGTTGTCGTGTGTTGGTCGTGGAAGACAGAGAGTGAGTCGCCACCTTCGGGAGTGAGTCGATGGTGGTGGTTAGCCTGTGCTTTTGTGCGCCGGTGGGAGACAGAGAGTGAGTGGGCGAGAGGCGAGAAGAGAGTGAGTTGGGAGTTTGAGAAGGCAAGAGACGAGAATAGGGTTTAGGGTTTCGTAAAAAGTAAACAGAGTATGAGAGGCGAGAGGTCTAGTGAGGTTAGGGTAAAAAAAACACGCGCACACACACACACACACACACACATATATATATATATATATATATATATATATATATATATATATATATATATATATATATATATCGGTTATTCGGACGGGTCGGGTGGGGGTTTTGAATCCCCAAACCCGATCCTACTTATCCGAGATTTGTATCGGGTACGGGTGGTCGGGTTTCGGGTGAAGCGTCGGTCGGATTTTGGGCTCTTTTTCGGGCGGGGCGGGGCGAGTTTGTCGGGGCGGGCGGGTTTTGCTCACCTGTAATTCCTGTTAGTGGGATAAACATATCTTTTGGTTATTTTTGGGTACATTTGTGAAATGATAGATGTTTATGGTATATTTTGTGAAAAAAGATGAGCCGTTTTTTGTATATTATGTGAAGGGATGGTCAAGTGGGTATAGTTTTTGTTATTAGAGTTTGAATAGAAAATGTGGGTATTGTTGGGATTTGCTTATCCCATATAGTCCAAATGAGAATAGTAGGTTTGCCTTCATGGAAATAGTATACTTTTATTTGTTTAATTAGTTTATTTTATTTTGTTGTTAGTAGAGGATTAGTATATTTTTTTGTTTAAAAAAATCGGATTTATTTATTCAAAATTAAGTTCATGATTTTGTTTCTTCAAAAAAAAGTTTAAGATTTATTTGTTAAAAAAATTCAAGAATATATTTGGTAAAAACTATAAAAAACTTTAGAAATGTATTTGTTAAAAAAATATAGGGAGTTAATCATTCAAAATTAGATAATTTGTTGTGTTTTTTTAGATCTTTCCCAAATTTGTATCATATTAACCTGTTTTAAAAACAGGTTACAATGAGGTATCTAATCAGTTTTAAAAATTAAGGGTTTTATTTTTCAAAAAATTAGTTTAAAAACTTAACCATTCAAAATCAGATAATTTATTTGATTTTTAGACTTTTCCCAAATATATAACATGCGTAAGGCCCAAGCCCAAAGCCCAGTACAACCAATTGCAACCCAACAAAATGCACCTAGTTTTTAATTTTATTTTTACGAATATCGTACAAGAAGTAGGATCGTGTAAAAATAAGAGTTAATATGATAAGAATAAGACTAATGAGTTATTTTAAATTTTAATCTGAACTATGAGATCAAGTGATCAACAATAATTAAAAGTGATCAAAGGTCTAATCTCCTGTGAGATTCATTCTTACCTTTCTCATGATAACTACTAATCTTACCGAAAATAAACTATAAAACATAAATTATAGATTACAATAAAAATATAAATAAAATAAAAAGTATCATAAAATCGTGTTAAAAATAAAATCAATTACGAAATTGGTAAGGCCTTCCGTACCCATACCCTCAAGCCCTGAGCCACCTCAGCGCCACATCAGCTTTTCTCCTTACCCTCTCCTTACCCTAAAGTGGTGTACCCATACCCTCAAACCCTCTTGCCACCTCATTTTTTTTATTCTTTTATTTATACATTTAATTATTTAACAAAATAAAAATATTTATATATTTTTTAATAAATAAAAATAAGATAAAAATTCATATCATTCATTAAAAATAAAAATTACAAAATACAAAACACTAAAAAAATAAAAATTACAAAATACAAAATTACCCAAAATTATGATATTTTTTAATTTTCTCTTTTCTCGCTAAAGTACCCCTCAAAGCGTCTCCCGAAAGGTGATCATGCGAGGATATGAAAAACTCGAAGTCTTGTTGATATCGTTTTTCTCGTTCGATTTCTCGTTCGAGTTCCAACTTTTCTCGTTCTCGTTCGAGTTTTTTCATTTTGTACTCCATTGTATCCTCAATATGCTCGTTGAACGAGCCTATGGTCGTCAACAACTGATGAGTAACACTTTCGTTCGTATTCGACCCACTCGTATTACTCGTTGATGTTTTTTTGCCTTGTTTCTCCCCATGGGTCGTTGAAGTTGCTCGACCTCGTTGACGTCTTCATCGTCATCATCGGAAGATTTGGTACGTTTTGAACCCCGCGATGAAGTTGTCGTCATCGTTGGAACGGCTCCCCATTTTGGACATTTTTTGAGGACTTCCCAAGCTTGTTCGTGAGTGAAAGCAACCCCAAGTTGTGCTCGGTACCGTTCGTGTGCCGTTCGTGAAATGTCGACCTCACTCATTCCGCTTGATCTATTTTAGTGACCAAGTTGTTGTAGATGCCGCCAAAAGAATTTATTTTTTTATTGAGGTCGTTGAACTTGGTGTTGAGTTGATGAGTTGTTCTATAATTTCCACGATCCATAGAATTAAAGAACACTTGCCCGATTCGGTTCCAAAAACTGTCTACATTTATGTAAATTCAAGTATAAGAATAATAACAATAACATTAATAATAATATTAATAATCTTAATAATCTTAATAATAATAATAATAACAATAAAAATATTACCACCGGTTTGTGCGTTACCGACAATGGGGTCCTCCGAAACGTCAACCCACGCCGACACTAACGCGAGTTCCTCGTCTTTACTCCACATCTGTTTGGCGGCTCTATTTTCATATTTTTTGTTTTTTCCTTTTCTCGTTGGTGTCGGGTTTGATGGTTCCGGGATAGATTGTTGTGTGGAGATGGATTGTGGTGTGTGCGGGATAGAATCTTGGGTTTCCGGAAGATGGTAGTTGGCCGGAGTAAAACCTTGTGGATTGTCGTCGTCGAGATCGATTGCGGGTGAAGGAAGATGGTAGTTGGCCGAAGTAAAACCTTGTTGAATCAAACCGGGACGTGTAAATTGGTAAGGAATATTGTGCGGAAATTGTTGGGGAAATTGTTGCGAAAATTGTTGCGAAAATTGTGGCGGAAATTGTGGCGGCAATTGTTGCGGAAATTGTGACGGAAATTGTTGCGAAAATTGCGGATGATAATCTTGTTGTGAAAACGCTTGGAAACCAAGCTCCGGGTCTTCTTGCGGTTGCGGTGTATCCGGTCGGTTACGACGGGATGTAGATGTTTTGTTTGGATTCATGATGAAATTTGAGAGAGTTTGAGAGAATTTGAGAGAGTTTGAGAGAATTTAAGAGATTTTGGTGTGAAAAAATAAGAGGTTTGGGTTAATATATATAGTGTGATTAAATTGAAAAAAAAAATAAAAAAATAAAAAAAATTACATAGCCGTTGCATAGCCGTTGGAGTTTATTATTTTCAAAATTTAAAAAAAAATATTAAAAAAAAAATAAAAATCATCGGGATGAATCGGGTTGGGGAACCCGGGGCTGGAAGCCCGCCGTGAGCCCGAGCCCCCCGTACCCGTTCCCGAACGAACCCGCACAAGCCCGGGCTCAAGCCCGCCTTGCGCTACGGATGGTCTAATGATTTAATGTTTAAAAGTTAATACATTAAACACAGTTGCACATAATTTATATTTTTAGGATATGTTTTCATTTTTTGGACTTAGAATTCATCATTTAAAACCAAATATTTGAATTTTTTCTGACTTTTTAAATTATAATATAACTATTAAAGATGTTTTGATTTATATTTTTCTTTATTTTTGTAACATTACCATTTAATTAGAAGGGTTAGGTTCAGGTGAGAAGGTGAGGTTAACATGAAAATCGTAAGAAGTGATTATCAACCATTGAATGAGAAATGCAAGCACATTAAGCTGAGATGCGCTGAGATAAGATGCATCAAATCAATTTTCTTCTAAGCCACAATTCATGGGACGACATTTGATTAAAAGTGATCAACGATTTAGATCCACTTCTCACGTTTCTCACGTTAACCTCAATTTCTCATACGATCACACGCCTTAATTAAGTATGTTTATTTAATAGATCAAGGATTGAAATTTTGAATCGGTAAGCAATTGTGCTTTATCAGATTTTGGGTATGGCAGGTTTAAGGTTTTTATCATAGTTTTTCAAGTTGAAACCTCATCTAAACCCGTTTGTGAAGGGGGTTTCAGAGAAGATGTGGTATTGCTAAAACTTTCGTTCGCCTCCGTCATTGGTTCGTTAGAATGGATGTTGAAAAATATTCCAGTCAGGACAATCTTAGAGCATCTCCAACAGTTATACTATATTTTTTCTAAAATAGAGTATCAAAAGTCAAAAATCTTTAAAAAAACTTGCTTCCAACTCCAACAACTATTATATTTTAGAGATTGTAGTATTAATTAAAATATTAAAATAATCAATACATTCATAAAATATTATTTATCTCTCTCCTTAACCTATTAATTCAAATTGTTGTTATTGGTAGAAAGAATAAAATATTATTTCACTTTTCTCTAATTTTAGCATACAAGAAAATTTCTCGAGATTTTTACCTTCTATCTCATTTTTTCTCTATTTTAACATACAAAAAACCTATTTTCAATTTAAAAAGAAAAAGAAAAAAAGAATATTAATGCAAATTCTTTATGCAGAAATTTGAGAACACTTTCCTTTTTTGTTAATCTGAAAATAAAGTTTAGATAAATAAATAAGACGTTTACTAAAACTCTAATTAAAAGAAGAATTCAATTAAAAAAATATGGTTAAAAAGTAAATTTAGTTAAAGAATCAGATATTTTCATCAATTTTTTCTAACAAATCAGAGGACAATAAAATCGACACCTATAATTTGTTTTTGGGAAATTAATTAAAATACCCATTCTCGACCCCGTCTCACAAAAATACCAATTTTCTTCCCACTTTCATGAAAGTATCTTTTTCGTGAAAGTGTCTGTGATCACAAACTCATGCATACCTTTGTCTTAGCTCATTTTTAATATAGAATATACCCATTTCACGAAATCACATACCCATTTCACGAACACTTTCACGAACCATAATTATATTAGTTGGCTTATAAACACTTTCACGGACTTTTTAAATAAATTATATTATAAAATATTATTAAAATACCCACTTTCACGGACACTTTTTAAATAAATTATATTAAAAAATTGTTGGAAAGAACCCTATCATCTTTTTGTTATGGAAAGTTAGAAACAATTTAAAAATATCACGGAAAGTTAAAGACAAATAATATTAAACCATATCACGGAAATACCAATTTCTGGAAAAAATATGCATGAGTCCGTGATCATGGACATTTTCACGAAAAATGGGTATTTTTATGAAAATGGAGAGAAAATGGGTATTTCCGTGAGAGGTGTCGCAAAAATGGGTATTTTTTCCGTGGTTTGATCAAAATCTGGATTTGGGACCTCTTTTGACACCGGACGTCCCTATGGTTGTCATTTTGTTTCACGTCAGATCCCCGTAGTTGTCATTTTGTTTCAATTTTGATCTTTGTGGTTTAGATTAAAAAAAAGTAATTTAAAAAAAAGTAATTTGAAACAAAATGACAACCACAAGGATCTGACGTGAGATAAAATGACAACCACAGAGATGTCTGATGTAAATATTTATTTTAGGGACTAGATCCAGATTTGGACCAAATCACAGGGACCTCTGATGTAATTTACTCTAAAATTATATAAAATATAATTGTTTCACAAATGCGCAGCAATCCAGACAAATACACGATGGAATGTTGGATCCCCAAAGAATTCCGCCATCTACACGTAACACGTTCTCATACCACACAACACGTTTTGTATTTTAACACCGTAGCCCTCAACGTTTTATTTTTTTCACAAATTTGACCCTAAAGTTCTGAAATCTAAAATTGGTGGACTAAAAATTAAAACATTACAGTTTCGTTCTTACATCTAAGCCAAAAACAACCCCCCGTCCCACGTGCCTCCACGTGATATGTTGTTGGAACTTGCTTTTTTATATATTATGGTCTTGTCCCTTTAATTGGCTTTTTTATTTTAGAGTAAATTACATTTTTGGTCCCTGTGGTTGCCACTTACTATCAAGGGTAGTCCCTATTTCAAACTAATTACAATTTTGGTCATCATGGTTGTCATTGCTTTTCAATTTTGGTCCCTATGACTAACTTCTGTTAAAAAAAGACATCAAGTAAGGGGTATTTTAGTCTTTTTCATTTTATTTCATTTTCCTTAAAATAATAATTGAAATACTATTATATATTAATTAAAAATATTTATATTTTATATATTATATATTATATTAAAATATGTAAATATACATATCAACTCCACATGTAAATAAAGAAGAAAACCAGTGGATTAACCCACCATCACCATCCTCAATATCTGTACCACCGCCCTTTCCATCCCCTTACTGTCATCCTCATCGAAGCTCTGCATCACCACCGTTTTCCCTTCCCTTTCCCCTCTCTAGTCACAATTATCATGGTGAATCTTGCCGCATGCCTCTCTCTCTCTCTCTCTCTCTCTCTCTCTCTCCACGTGAATCCGTGAACCCTAACCACTTGCTTCACATCCGTCGGTGTCGAGACACTCATCGGAACTAGCAACTGTGAATCCCATCGGACTTGGTGATCGTGAATCTCAGGAAGCCCTCCATCCTCTTTCTAGTATTTTTTTCTTTTCTGGGATTGGTTTTCCATTTATAGTTTTAGTTTGATAAAACACTAGAATTGGAACGATTTGGGGTTTTGATTTTAGGATTTGATTTAAAGTTTGATTTAGGATTTGATTTAGTTTTTGATTTAGGATTTGGTTATGTTTATGTTTGGATTTAGATTTCTTTTGCAGAAAATGAAGATAGGAGGTCGGAAGGAATGGGGGTTGGGATTGTCGCCGGACTGAGGGTTGTGGGGTGGGTGGGGTGGTAGTGATTAAAATACACAGATTTAGGGCTTAAGTTTTCTGAGTTAATTTATTTTGTCTTGCACCACTCTTTTTGGGTTTGTTTTTTAGGAAAAAAGTTGTTTTGATTTGGATCTGCATTTAGTTTATTTATGTATGGGGTTTCTTTTGTTTCCTTTGATTGGAAGATGACCGGAGAGTTCACCGGAGAAGATGACCGGCTAATTCACCGGACTGTGGTTTGGGGGCTTCCGACGGGTGGTGATACATAAGTTTTATACATTGAAGTTTATTTTAAAATATAAGAAGACAATATCCGATAAAACAAAAAGAAAAAAAGTTAAAAGACCAACATAACTTCTATTTAACGGAGTTTTTTTAATATAGATAGTCAAATGGATCAAATTCAAAACAAAATGGTAACCACAGGGACCAAAAGTGAAGTAAAATGGCAACCATAGTGACTAAAATTGTAATTAGCTTGAAATAGGGACTACACTTGATAGTAGGTCATAACCACAGGGACCAAAAGTGTAATTTACTCTTTATTTTATAAGGTTCAAATTAGGATTTTTTTTAATAATAAAATGACACAAAATTCGAATAAGACCTCAAACCAACAAAACAATTTTACTGTAAAACATAATATTTAAAATAATATTTTTTGTATATTTTATATTTATTGTGGTGATTAATTTTATAGGATCTTGAAAAATAGACAGGAAATCTACAATAACCTTGGTTAGATTTTTGTAATTAAACTCAAGAAATAAATCTTTTTATTAGTTAACTATTGACATTTTTGATATTTTAAAAACTAAATTTTATCGCTGTTGTTACAACAATAAGCCTAAGGATGCGTTTGGTACGCAGAACAGACTTGTCCCATGTTTGACGTGTCCTTATGTGAAACAACGTGGAACTAAGTTGGACAAGTGTGGGACAAGACCGTTCTCTCCTTACCCTTGGAACTAAGTGGGACAAGACTTTTGTACAATAATACCACTCAACCTAATACACGTTGTTCTTCAATTTCACGCCTCTCCTTCTAAATTGTCTTCCTCATCGATTCAAGCTTCCTAAATGATTTCTTCTACAGATTGTTAATCGTTTCTCTTGTGCTATATGTCTCTCTCATCTATACCTGTGTAACACCCGTAAACTTTCGGCAAGAGAAATTGGCTCAACGAGCAACACGTGGATTACAGGTTACGAGGAACCGGGAAGGACGAAGCTAGATGCGGTCCAAGGAAGTGTCGGGAAAGTTCGAGATCGAAAAGCGGGAATTTCGGGTCAAGGAGCGCATAGTGCGACTATGCCCGACGACTGTGACATGGTCACTGTCGTCGAGGGCATTGTCACTGGAGGCTCACGGCTCTCGGTACATCAGCGGCGACTATGCCCGTGATTGTGCCATAGGGCACTTTCGCAGGGCATTGTCGCGGGGTCGGGTTTAGCCGCGGTACGTTTGCGGAGATAATGTTGGCTGTAGGGTCACTTAGGATTTGAAGATGACCTCCAGTCTTTCATATTTACACATTTCATACCTAGAGTACTTTTTCGGTTCTTTACAAGCAACTTAATTATATAACACAAAATATTCGATGAAGTCGAAGATCAACCGAAGAAACAAAGAAGAAGAGTATCTTCAAAGCGGATTGAAGATGGGCTTCTCAGTCAAAGAGTAACCTGCTACTTGAAGACATGTTAGTCTTCGGCCAGGACACTTGAAGACATTTTCGGCAAGGAACTCTTGAAGACATGTTCTGTAACGTCGCATAAATATAACATGCAATAATATAGATCAATCATCCCAAATTACAATAATTAAACTGTTTTTAATCAATCATAATTCTAAACTAGACAAAACTTGGACAACGGAAACTTCAAGTCCACAACCGAGAGCTTCTAACTAAAATCATACTAGCCAAAATTTGGAGTCGCTCTAAGCTCCATCTCAACGTTTAAGTCACTTCTTAGTTCTTACTGGAAGAACCAGCGCTTCGCTTACCTGAAAATGGTTTAGTTTTTGAAAAAGCGAGGGTTAGACCAAAAGGTCTAGGGAATTCCCTCCGAAATCGACATATATTACCAGTATAAAATCATTTTATAAAAATAGTTAACATTCTCCACATAAGCATCAATCATGGTACAACACAGTGTTCAAGGATCACATTAGCTAACCACGATCGGGGCCCAAGCGGACTCCCTCTCGGCTCACATCGGGGCCCAAACAGACTCCCCTCTATCCGAGTAGGAAGGAAACGAATTCCCTCCTACAAGCTCGTCACAAATGCCCAAGGGATCATCGGATCCCGACGTACCCTGATCCCACTGTGCAGACCGACTCCAGATAGCATACACATAGCTTATCGTAAATCACAATGCGTGAAATCTTTATACATCATTTTGTCTTGCAAATTAGCCTTTTAAATAAAACATACTTTTCATGGAAAGCATACGTAACAGTTGGTAAACAATTCATGCTCATAAATGAACCACAATCAGTAAAAATTAGCATCTCATTCCGTGTAAAAGAAAAAGGTTTAGGTAACTCACCTGATAGTAGTTACTTTCCTAACCTAGAGTCTCGTTCCGAACCGTCCTTACACCTAAAGCATATCGTATAATTTAATCAGTGACAACTCAACTTCTGATCCTAGATCCTTCTCTAATCTGGACCCAAATAACAATTTCGGATCATTAATTACATATCGGATTTCTTAAGCCCAAGAGAAAAAATGATTTCCGGCCCAAAATTTAATTCCGGACTCCTTTGGAATAAACCCAATTCCGGTCCATGTTTAATCGAATTCCGGGTCCACCACAACAGTCCAAATTCCGGGACTTACTTGATGGGCAATACCGGATCTAGTTTAGGTGGGTTCCGGGTCTAGCTAGCCCAAGATAACAATTCCGGTTCCCATTACAATCATTCCGGGTCTGATGGGCCACACGGTTTTTCTTTAATTGATTCCGGATCCGTTGGGCACATGGCTTTTTATTTGATTCCGGATTTCCTTAAATGAATTCCAAATTCCGGAACTTAGCTAACCCAACACCGGATCCATAGCAATTTAAATTCCAGATCTTAATGTTGAGAGTTCCGAATCGAATAAAATTTAAATTCCGGTTCTACTCAGTTTCGGAATTATCAGTTCCGGAATCGGCGATTCTGGATTTGACGAACCACAAAACCAGTCTCTCCTAATTAGCTTATTACCAAACAATTTACCAACATAGTCTTTTTTTCATAAACTGATACGTGCTATACTCCAACCTTAAATACTTACATAGACATTGATTTTGACCGATTAATAATCAGTATTTAAGTTAAACCCTATTCTTGCTCCTTTGAACGCACAACTCAAACATGAAGATAAACCAAAAAAATTGATTTACTCAGCTACCTACTTTGCAGGAAATAACATGGAGGAATTGATTACTTACCAAATTAGAGCTTCTCCAAATGAAATCGTTGCCAATCGCTCCTCCTATTTCTTCCTGGTTTCTCTTCTCAGCCACCACAACAAGTGTAACAACCCGATTCCCAATATGCAAATAACATATATTTCATAACATAATTTCACCACAAAATACATCATATTTAATTTATGGTCCCTTAGCTTAACAAGATAGGTCTTTCAGTACAAACTTTGACTTTTATAACAAAGTACAAAATGTCATAACAACATAACAGATACAAAACACATCTCGAATCTTCATAAACATGCATCTTCCAAAAAGCTAAACATGATATATCCTATCACTGTCCCTTATTTGCTCCTTGACCTGGAATACATATTTTAAAACAAAAATGAGGGTTAGACCTTGAGGTCTAGTGAGAAATCCCCGTTAGTTAAAGAAAACATTTGCACAACATCATACACATAATTCACATAAGAATACCAACTATGACTCATGCATCATGTATCTTTTCATCTCTTTCTCTTGGCCATATTAATTGGTAGCAAGCCAATTAATCAATATACACCGCTGTACTAAATACAGCCAACACCACTGTCCCTCTGTACAGCCAACTTTCACCGGTCCTAAGCCCGGCCAACTAGCACTCATGCAATGTAATACTCATATAAACACCATATGCACAATATTACATTCATTTACATACATGTATTCCATTTGAAAACATTTTAAGTAAAAACTCACTTGTTTCGCTAAATTCCAAAATCCTCCCAAGCTATTTATCGAGCACTCCAAATCCTTCAGTTCAGTTTCACAGAATCTGTATCAAATATATAAAAATATTTCTTTTTAAGACTAAAATCTCTAAGTTCTGAAATCCTCGACTCAAGTCGCAATCAATTATGGAATTACTCTATGTCGCAATATTCTACACCAAGTCGCATTCAACTACTGCGACACAGTACCAAGTCGCAATCAACTACTGCGACTTCCCCTTCATGTCGCAACCAACTGTTGCGACAACCCCCTCGAGTCGCAACCAACTGTTGCGACATAGCACCAAGTCGCAACCCACCATTGCGACTTCATGAGCAAGTCGCAACTCAAGGTTGCGACATTCATGAAGATCATAATATTCAACCATGTCGCAACCCACTGTTGCGACTTGCTTGAATGTCTCGGTCCACTGTGTTCATCTAAACCCAGAATTCTAAACTTTTAAGCTATGCATGTTACTGAAATTATGCAGATATGTTTAAGACTATTAACATAACCTAACCATAAGCTCAGATTTTCCAAAACATCCTTAAATCATCAAAACCCGCTTATAAACTCACATAAAACTCTATCTCAACAAAAGGGTAGACTAAGAGTTTACATACCTTTGATCTCAGCAAGATGAACCTTCAAATTCTCAGCTACAAACCTTGTCCTTCCTCTTCTTTCCTTTCGATTCTACCTTTCTTTCTTCTTTCTCTCAACCGAACCCACACACACTTTAGATTAGGATATTTTAGTTTTTTAGCTAACACATGGAGGACACCTCCTCCTAGTGAGGAAGTGTGGAGGTGGTGGTGTGATGTTTGGCACAAAGACCAAACAAACCCCAAACTTTCCTCTTATGACAACTTTAACCCTTAAACTTTCAAATAATGATTATAACTTACCCCTTAACTTCTACTCCATAAAATACTAAATAAAGTCTTTAAAATTCATAACTATTCTAAATCCATTTTAACTATAATACTATAATTTAAACAATTAAATAAAATACCTGGTTATTACAACAAGAGAATACTGAATCAATAATGATAACCTAGGGATCTGTACCATTTTATATCTTTCATAAATTGCAAAAAGGCCCCTCTTTATAACTTTTCTTAATTTGACTTTGGTCACCAAACTTTTAAGTCTTAGCTAGAAATCCGGGTTGTTACAATACTCCCCCCTTAAAAGAATTCCGTCCCCGGAATTCCTTAAGGGAAAAGATGCGGGTACTTCGCTCTCATTTCCGATTCCAGTTCCCACGTCGCCTCTGGGCCTTTATGGTGTCGCCATTGTACTTTCACGAGACTGATCTCCTTGTTCCTTGATTTCCTCACTTTAAAATCCGAAATGGCTTCGGGTTCCTCTACAAAATTTAATTTCTCATCCACCCTTATGTCCTTTAGCGGTACAGACTTATCCACATCTGCCAGACACTTTCTCAGATTAGATACATGAAACGCATTGTGAATGCTTTGCAATTCTTTAGGTAGATCCAACCTATACGCTACTTCCCCAATTCGCTCCGTGATCTCAAACGATCCGATGTAACGTGGACTTAGCTTCCCACGTTTCCCAAATCGTACAACTCCCTTCCAAGGGGATACCTTTAACAATACATAATCTCTGACTTCAAATTCTATGTCTTTCCGTCTCTTATCTGCATAACTCTTCTGTCGGTCGCGAACGACTTTCAGCCTTTCCCGTACTTGGATTATCTTGTCCGAAGTCAGTTGTTCTATTTCTGGCCCGGCCAATTGTCTCTCCCCGACCTCATTCCAACACAAAGGTGTTCGACATTTCCTACCATAAAGTGCCTCATATGGCGCTGCCTTGATACTCGAGTGATAGCTGTTATTATAAGCGAACTCGATAAGCGGTAAATGCTTTTCCCAAGAGCCCTGAAAGTCTAAGGCACAAGCCCTTAACATATCTTCCAACGTCTGGATTGTTCCCTCACTCTGACCGTCGGTTTGGGGATGATAAGCGGTACTCATCTTGATCTGTGAACCCATTTCTGTTTGGAAACTCCTCCAAAACGTGGAGGTAAACCTGCTATCTCGGTCTGATACTATCGATGATGGCACACCCTGGCGGGTTACAATCTCGTCGATATATAACTTTTCTATCCGCTCCAACGAGTAAGACTCTCCTATAGGCAAGAAATGCGCTGATTTTGTGAGTCGATCCACGATCACCCATATGGCGTCATAACCCTTTGGGGTTTTAGGAAAATAGTTTACGAAGTCCATCGTAATCTGGTCCCACTTCCACATGGGTATCTCCAAGGACTAAAGCTTCCCGTACGGTCGTTGATGTTCTATCTTCACACGCGAACACGTTATACAGGTCTCTACAAAATGAGCGATGTCCTTTTTCATTCCAGGCCACCAGTAGTCCCGGCGTAGATCTCCGTACATCTTGTTAGTCCCTGGATGAATCATATACTTCGATTTGTGGTCTTCCTCTAAAATCACTTTCCTGACTTCCCCAAGTGTCGGGACCCAGATTCTCCCACTAAGACACTTCACCCCTCGACTATCTTCCACTAGTGAGGTCGTTTGCCCTACCATTCTTTCCTTCTTGAGATTTTCAGTTTCGAGTGCCTCGGCTTGACATTTCTTTATCTCGGCTAACAAATTGAACGTCACCTCACCCCTCATGGCCACAAGGTTGGGGGTCTGATTCCTTTCCTTTCGGCTCAAACCGTCCGCCACTACGTTTGCCTTTCCTGGATGGTACTCGATCTTGCAGTCGTAATCTGTCAACAGCTCAATCTATCTTCTTTGGCGCATATTCAACTCCTTTTGATCGAAGAGATGACATAAGCTTTTATGGTCCGTGAAGATCTGACGCTTCGTCCCATAAAGGTAATGTTGCCAAATCTTCAGAGTGAAAACCACGGCCGCCAATTCTAAATCATGAGTGGGGTATCGAACCTCGTGATCCTTCAACTGCCGGGAGGCATAAGCGATCACATTTCCATGTTGCATGAGTACGCAACCCAATCCTAGCTTCGATGCGTCACTGAAAACCACAAAATCGTCAGAACCGTCCAGTAATGACAACACCGGAGCGCTGCTCAACATATCCTTCAGCTTCTGAAAAGCCTCCTCTTGAGCCTCTGACCATGCGAACTTAACACTCTTCTTGGTCAATGAAGTCAATGGCGTAGCAATACGCGAAAAGTCCTTTATGAAATTTTGGTAGTACCCTGCCAACCCGAGGAAACTTCGAACTTCCGACGGATTCTTAGGCTGCTCCCAATCTCGGATGGCTTCAATCTTAGACGGATCTACCATAATTCCCTTCTTAGATACCACCTGTCCGAGAAATTGCACCTGTCTCAACAGAAATTCGCACTTAGAAAACTTCGCATAAAGTTTCTCTTGCTTCAATAGCTCGAGAATTGTCCAAAGGTGGCTTTCGTGTTCCTCTTCCGATCTTGAAAACACTAGGATGTCGTCTATGAACACTATCACGAACTTGTCTAAATAAGGTTGGCACACTCTATTCATCAGGTCCATGAAAATTGTCGGGGCATTGGTTAGCCCGAACGGCATCACCAAGAATTCGTAGTGTCCATACCTGGTCCTAAAAGCGGTGTTCGGTACATCCTCCTCCCTTACCTTGAGTTGGTGATAACCCGACCTCAAGTCTATCTTAGAGAAGTAACTGGCTCCTTGTAATTGATCGAATAGGTCGTCAATCCTCGGTATAGTATACTTGTTCTTGATCGTGACCTTATTGAACTCTCGGTAGTCTATGCACATTCGCATAGTACCGTCCTTCTTTTTCACGAAGAGAACTGGCGCTCCCCACGGAGACGTACTTCGTCTAACGAATCCCTTGTCTAGCAACTCTTGCAATTGAGTCATCATTTCTTTCATTTCGGACGACGCCAACCTATAAGGTGCGCGGGTGATTGGTGCAGCTCCAGGCACCAGATCAATTCTGAACTCGATCTGACGATCCGGGGGTAGACTTGTCAAGCCATCCGGAAATACTTCCGGTTACTCACTTACTACTCGCACGTTATCCACCCCACGCTTTTCTTTCTTGGTGCCACCACATACGCCAAGAATCCCTGACAGCCCTTCCTCAAACACTTAGTAGCCCAAATCATATAGATAAGGTTAGTCTTCCTATCACGGCGATTCCCATAGATCACTACGGAATCCCCATCAGGTAACCGAATCCTGACAAGCTTTTTGTTGCAAACGATATTCGCATCATTCTTAGCTAACCAATCCATGCCCAACACCACGTCAAACTCTCCCATTGCCATGGGATATAATTGCATAGACACCAACCTCCCTTCTATATCTATGACACAATCCTCTACCACCTCCTTAATGAAAACACGATTATCATCGACAGTTTCCACCTCTAGTGCTCTCTCTAAACGTCTAGGCCTCACTCCCAAACATTTCATAAAATCATGTGATACAAAAGAATGATTCGCTCCCGAATCAAACAACACCTTGGCACACAAAGAGTTCACTAGAAACATACTGGTCTCTGGAAAATATATCCCTAAAATCAACAATGGAATAGCACACAAGTATACATGCCAAACCAATATCGTTTTGAAAAACAAGTAATAAAGTGGTACTAAGTACCAAGTATCGATCCCACAGAGACAAATAAAGCAAGTGGTTAATCTTAAGCCAAACTTAAAATAAGATCTCAAGAACAGAATTCGAAGGAATAATCATTGAGTGAAGTAACAGCTTTGAAAACAGTTGTAAACAGTAAAGAAATGCAAGGGTGTAAGTTCTGGCTGGATTACAGCAACATTGTGCTTAGGAAGGTTGCTACAGCATATGCTGCAGCATTGGTTCTCATCCTTGCTACTGGAATGTTCAGACCCTTATCAGGGTATAGATAGTCTAGCTACTGGCAGTACCACGCATTCGGGTAACCCAACCAATGTAGATCAGATCCCACTGATTTTCCATATAAGTCACAGTTCGTAAAAATTGATATTATAACACCTCGATGCTCTAAAATTAACGTTGGCTTGCATTCAAGTCCAACTCAACTAAGTAGAACAACAATGTCACCTTGTCAAGAAAACTACTTAGATGAAACTTAGAAACAAAGGGTGAATAGCATGGATGATAGCCAATAGCGAAAGCAACCTCCCACTACACAACGACTTTTATCTCCCAACCATTACTTACACCCAAGCTCAGGAATTAGCCCATCATCGCTCTTAAACACATACACAACATGATGATCAAATAGAAATATAGATGTTAAGAACAAGAAATGTGCCAACGGTTTTTAGATTAAAGCATAAAGAAAATAACAATTGCTCCTAAGTAGCTATATGAACTACTTAGCTAGTTTCCTTCTTAGGAGAAACTAGAATTAAAGTAAAGTAACTACAAACTAGAAATTAAAGCTAGAAAGAACTACTTGCTTAGAGCAAGAAGTGGTGTCTAAAACCTCCAGGGTTCAGCCCCTATTTATATAAGGGAAAGGCATCTAATGTCTAATTAACTAGTACAAAGATTCCTTAACTAAAGGTTATTAACCAAAAGTTAAAAGGATTATAAGATGCCTTGCTTAAAGCAATCTCCTTCTTGATATTATTCCTCTGAAGATGCCTGCCTTCCATCATGCAAGACAGAGCTGAAGAGATTGCCAAAAGATTCCCCAACCAAAAAGTTTATGAAGTACTTGTCGTTGACTTTTCTGGAACTGCGGACCATGCTGTAGCATCCTGCTGCAGCATACTGAACTGTTAGAATTTCCACGAAATAAGCACAAACAGACCCATTTCTCCTACTTAGCTCCATACTATAATAAAGGATAAAATCAGACTAAAAGACTCAATTAAGATGATTGGGAAACTAAAATAAAACTAAATACCTGGAAAATAAGTGCTTAGAATGTGATAAATTATGCACTTATCACACCCCCACACTTGAATTTTTGCTTGTCCCCAAGCAACACAAATGACAAATCAAAAGACTCAATGTGAAAATGAAAATGGAAATGTGATAGAAATTAGCTAACCACAAACAATTAACATAGCCTTTCATAAATCAACGTTTGTTCAACTTTCTCAATGCAACACCATAGGCCAAGGCACATGTTTCTATTGTCAGGCAAAAGTCAAATCTGAACTAAGGATCAATAGGGCTTGTTGGGTTTTTCCATTTCAGGGCTTCTCTCACTTTCTCTCACTTTCCTTGCTTTCTGTTTTCATGCTGCAGCACATACTGCAGTAACTACCTTCTGCCAGATTTATTCTTTTTTTTGATTGATTGGTCCTTTGTACCAATATTATGACAGCAAGGTATTTGATTGAGCCGATATACCAATATCACAAAGGGTGCATGATTGAGCCAGAATGCCAATATCAAAGTGATTGAGCCAGTGATGCCAATATCACAAGGGTGTTTTTCTATTGGACAAGATAAGAAGACTATGTCTTCTTTCTTTTATGCCTTTAAAATAGATTACACAACCCTCCCCCACACTTGAAAGAAACAATGTCCTCATTGATTGATTGAGGGACATTTTAGGCACAAAGGGCTAAGGGTGCAAAGGGATGTGTTTGCCAGGCTTAGTATTGGGAGAAAAATGGCCTAAATCCTTTCCTACAGTTCAAAAATTGTTGCCTAGTTGCTGCCCAGGAATGCATGGCTTGGTTCTAGCATTGACATTTTGAAAGTAAACATGAAACAAATGAATTATTATGGCTATGTCATGTTGGACTTAACTAACTATCACCTGAATACAACAAAGGTTCCCAGACACAATTGGACTAAAAAAATTATGAAAAATAACAAAGTGTAAAATCTACTTGGAGCTAAGGAAAAGAAATGAACCTGCCTACTCATGATGAGTAGGTGCTGCAGCAGCTTTCTTGAGCAGTTCCTCATCTCTGTTATTGAGCTCTTGAGGGTATGGTGGAAGTGTGGTGGCAGCCTCCAAATGCTCAGCTTCCCATTCTGCCATGACCACATCTTCTTTGCGTTTCTCCCATTGCCTGTGCAAGGCAAGATCCTTCCTCAGCTCAGCCAACTCTCTCTCTTGCCTCTTGATCCGCCTTCCCATGGCTATTTCTTTTTCTTCAAACTCAGCCACAATGTCATCTCTTTGGGTATTCATCTTCTCTTCCCAAAAACTCTCCTGATCATCCAGCTTTGCCATCAACTTCTGCTGGTTTTCCTCCATCATCTTAACTAGTAGTGCAAAAGCAGTAGCATCCAGACTGCTTGAGCTGGGATCCAATGCTGCAGCATGATCCCCAGTAGCTCTCTTAGAAAGACCAACTTCATCTCCCTTCCTCTTAGCTTGATTCCTCATTATCCTGTCTATTGCTATGATATCCATGGCAGCTTTCTTACTGACCAGCTCATCGTCATCTAGCTTTGGAACTTTGGCCTTCTCCATTAAGCTGTGGATTAAGACAGGATACCATAATCCACCTTTGGGCTTTACAACACAGGCCTTGATGCTTTTGTTGATGAGCTGACCAACATCAAACGGCTTCCTCTCCATTATGCAATAAATGAGCAGACATCTTTCAAAAGCAATGCTGGTGTCATGTGATGTGGGCAGTATGGTATGCCTAATCAGATGAAACCAGACATTAGCTTGTGGCTTCAAGAAGTGTGTCTCCAACACCCTGGTGCCCTCTTTCCCATCTTTCCAGTCTACACCAGGCTTAGCAATAACTCCAAGTATCCTGTTGGCATCAGCAGCAGATGCCCTTCTCATCAACTTCTTGTACACAGAATCTGCAGGTGGGGTTAGATCATACACATTGTTTATCTTTTCAGCAGTAAAAGACACCTTTTTTCCTCTAACCTTCACCTCATTTCCCTTAGTAACAGCCACTTCTGCATAGAACTCCCTTACCCAATCAATGTTATGCTTGGGTGGGACTCTGCACAACTCTTTCCAGCCTAACTCTTCTATCACCTCAGCAATGAATGGTGACTTCTCTATGGCTTTGGGACTGAAACCTTTGTCCAGATGACCATGTTTCAGTTTGAACAACTCATAACTCTCCTCTGCCTCCTCTGAACTAAAATTTCTTTCCCCTGTCTGCCTGCTAGTCAACCCCACATCATCCTCCTCTACTTCAGCTTCTACGGCTTCCTCCTCTTCTACAATGGTCTCCTCTATGACAGGCCTAGATGTTGAGGCTTGCTTTTTGGAGGACCTAGTGTTTCTCTTAGCGGATATCTTCTTGGTAGCCTTAGTCTTGACCCTACCCTTTTTAGCCACACTCTTCTTCTTAACCAGATCCTGGACAGTAGGATCTTCAGTCTCTTGTTCTACATTTCCCCATCCAGAATTTCCCTCCCTAACACCAGCGACATCTATCTCCTCTACATCTCTGTCTTCCTCCTCCCTTCTGTCCATTTATGCCTCTTCCTCCCTTCTGGACTGTTCTGCCCTTTTGGCTTCTTCTTCAATCTCCTGATTACTAGGATTTAACATTCTGTCCAAATCGTCATCATGGAGGAGTTGCATCATCTGGGGTGGAGGTTGTGGTATCATAGATGTTGTCACAGCATCATGCTGTGACACTGGGATGTTCATGGTTATGGTTTGTGGGATGAGTGTGTCAAACACAGAAGTGTCCAACACAGTTGTAGGTGATTCTGAGAGTGGGTTTAGGGTATTTGGTGTGGGTTGAGGTGGTTGTACGGGTGGCATGTTCATATCGAACTCTGCATGTGTTCTTACCTTCAAAGATTCGGTTTGGCTCTGAGCATCATGAAAAACAGAGGAGTCTTCCTCTTGGGTTAATGGGGTATTTGGGTTAGTTCTGTTTAGGTCCAGAGAGTGTATGGTGCTGTGGGTTTCAATATTTGTGGGGATGGGTGGATTTTGAGACTCATGAACAGTGGTGTTAGCTCCAATATTCTGAAACATTAGAAGTATTGAAAAATGGCCAAGTACAGAAGAACTTCCACAGAAGCTCTGCTGAGTGCAACAGAAGCTCTGCCGGGCATCTAAGAAGAAGCAAAGGAAGTTTGATCAAAAGTGATCAAAGACCGAAGAAACTACAGAAGAACGCTACAAAAGATCAAGACCTCAGAACCTCTGTCACCAATAACAGAGCCTCTGCAGACAACTTCAGAAGACAAGGAACCCAGTGAAGACTACTCTACAAAGGACCAGATCGCAGAACTTCTGCAAACACTTTACAGAGCCTCTGTTGTCCTC
Source organism: Saussurea involucrata (assembly GCA_033807775.1). Lineage (NCBI taxonomy): Eukaryota > Viridiplantae > Streptophyta > Magnoliopsida > Asterales > Asteraceae > Saussurea > Saussurea involucrata. The sequence continues at coordinate 77,998,411 of CM066312.1, read as the reverse complement.
ACTGAAGACTCAAGATACTTATAATATCTTACCATTGTTAAAGAAATATCTTGCTACTGTTCCAGGATCTGTTCATCAACTTGTATGGTAGCATGCCCTGTCCAACTTCAACACGTGTCAAACTCTGAGTGGACTCAATAGGGCTTAGTACAACATAGACGTCTGCGACATTTAATGCATGCAGTTTTCCAACTGTTCATACCATCTCTTTTTTCCTGTAGCAACAGTCTCTTGTCTAGAATAGATCTTTTGTAGTAGTATAAAAGGAAGACTCGTGTTGAGTTCTTCCTAAGAATCACCGTTTTTACACTTTAAAAGTTTATACAATCACTTAACACACAACACAAAACACTTACACTCAATTAGCGTCAAATCTGTACTAAGTGTTCTTAATATATTAAATACAGTGGGTCTTTGTGCTATAAATCTATTCTCTTCACTGTTTATTTGATAGTGTGTGTTCTAAATCTATCAAACATATCTGTTAGTTCTTCAAATACGCTTTCGCATCAAACATAAACTCGAACTAATAGATCTGACAATCTTGTATAAGCAAAACGGGAACCAACAATTGGTATCAGAGCAAAGCTTGATTTTCAATATCAAGTGATCCTCGTTTTTACAAAGATTTTTGATAGAAATTGTCTGTTTTTAACCTGTTCTTCATTCCTTCAAACAATTTCTGTTTTAATGTCATCTTCGATTCATTTGATCTGGTAACATAATAGAAACTGTTTCTTTCGTTAAAAACTTCATTTAAAATATCTAGAATGAAATTTTATGGTGATGCTGACTCAATTTTTTATTCAAAACTCAACACAAATTTTCGCGAAATAATTCCTTCTCTTGAAAAAGAACTAGATGAAAAGAACAAAAGCATTTTTATTATTTCTGATAAAATTGCTAAACTTGAAAAATCTGTTAAAAACTTAAACTGTGAAAATCTTGAACTAAAAAGGAACTTATCTTTGTCAGATGAAGAAAAGAAAAGACTTGAACTAAAATGTTTAAACTTCTCTAAACTAATTTTCAATTTTGAAAAGATTGTGGTCAATGAAAGAGGAAATTATGAAGAGAAGAAAACTGTTCTTGAAACAAAGTCGATGAAGCTTACTTATAAAATCTCAGAATTGCAGAATATCCTTGAAAAAGAAAGGAAAGAATCTGATTCTGAAAGAAAAGAATCTGAACAGTTGAAGGTTCAAAGATTTCAAGATTTAAGTCAAAAAGATGACTTTGAAAAAGAGAGAAGGATTTTTAAAACAGAAATATCCAAACTAACAAAAGGACTCTCTAATTTATCAACTGAAATCATGTTGGAGAAAAGATGCAAATCTAATCTCCAAAAGATGCTTGAGGAAAATTTAAGGAAAAAGAATATTTTTGCAGGAAATTCAATCGTGAAGAATCTTTTAAGCCTAATATGTTTTCAAAACTTCAGACCTCAACATCGAAATTTTTGCATGATCATAGGTTGGACAAATTAGTTAATCAAACTTTTAAAAAGGTGAAAAAGGTTTGGATAGTGAAAGGCTCTATACCTGTTCAAAATGCTCAAAAAGACAAAAATCCTTTCATTTCTGGTATGTATGACATATGCATAAAGGCGTTTCATACAATAGGACCCATACGGTTATGGGTACCCAAAACCTCTATAAGTATAACATATATACTGTATATTATGTAAATATTTTTTTGTTTATTTATTATTTTCTGTATGTAAATTCTTAAATCTACAATAGTTCTTGATATCAGATAACTTCTGTAAGGTCTGCTCAGAACCTCTGACAACCTCTACAGAACCTCTGATGATCTTGACCTATGTCCTGTGCACAACTTATCTTATTCTGAACCAAGCATAGGTCAAGGGGGAGCAGAAGAAGACACTTGATCTACAGAGGATGTTAGATCAAGGGGAGCGAAAAAGGAGACCTTGCTGAATCTACAGAGATTTATAAGTCAAGGGGGAGCTAAGAATGCGACAGAAGAAATGACACTCGCCAAACTAAAAGAACAAAAGGTTGGTATCTCGTACTTTTAGGTTTTTGAAAACAGTTTTCTAGGACAAAAAGTGTCAAATATGTCCTAAATATACTGTGGATAACATTTCAAAAATCAAAAGATCAAAAAGTTTCATAAAATTTGAGTTATGAGAAATTTGAGGTCATAGAGCTTCTGCTGGGCTCAACAGAAGCTCTGCCAGGAATATGCTCTATGATCGCAAATTTAACCTCTATCGATCTTTTGGAATGTCATCTTGGAAACCAATTACTCGCACAATGCTACAGAAGTCTTAAGCTACAAAGTACTTTCATCCAAAGAACCTCTGTAGATCACTCAAATCTTTCAAAAGACTTCTGCTGCACAAAATCTTTGAGATTTACAATTTTCTAGGACACCAACTTTCAAATAGGTCCTAAATACATTGTTAAAACTGATCAAAAACTTGGATGATTAAAAATGTTTATAAATTATTAGTTATTAGAAATTTCCTGTAACAGAGCCTCTGCTGGCTCTGGCAGAGGTCCAAAAACCTCTGTAGGACTATTTCTCTACTAAAGATTTATCGATCCTCTCCTCGCGTTTTTCAAACAATTTTCATAAGATACAATCTACAGAGATAAAAGTTTTTCAAAATCACAGAGCTTCTGTAAAGATTTTCACTTAGGAACTTCTGTAACGGTAACTTTTTAACGGTAACTTTTCTGTGGTGAAAATTTAAACCCACGCGCTCTTCATTTAATATGGCCGCCCACGACGTCTCGTCATCACTGACACTATTGACATGTCGAGTTTTCATTGACGTACATATAACGTCGTCCTGGAAACTTGCTCCACGCCAAATGAACTCGAGTGCGGACCTCAAATTTTATTAACTTTCTCACATTTTCACCGTTCCAAATTCTACCCGTTACCACAGTATAAAACCTAAGTTAAAATAACTTTCAAAACTTTACTATTCTCTCATCTTCTCCGGCGAACTTGCTTATTTCTTTCTGAAAACCTAGAACTTTCAAACTTACAAATGGCTTCCAGTTCCAAAGCTACTCACGTTTCACCGATGAACTCTCCGCCACTCTCTCCAGTACATTCTGAGCACTCCCACAACTCACATACCGCCGCCGATACCAACAGACATGACTCCGGCGACGAGGCATCCTTTGTACCCACTACCCACCTGCAACAATTTTTCTCTAATAACCATTTCGAGCAAACCCTTCCCATTAAATCAAACAATTGTTATCTTGTTCCTTCTCCTACGGCTTTTGGTAAAGAACATGCCATCCTGCTAAACATCCTAGAGAACCACTTTCTTTACCCTCTTCTGAGCAAAATCGTTGAACAATTACCTGTACGTTACCTACATCAGTTTTGGCAATCTTGCCGTTATGACGCTGACACCGATTTGATCAGAGGCTATATTTCTAAACCTAACCAAAGTAACAGTCTTGAACTGATGTTCAACCGCGCCATGTTCTCATTATAATTTGGCCTTCCAACAAGAGGACTCATGGGAATCAAAAAGTATGCCCCTCAACCAACAAATGAAGAACTTGTCGACTTTCTGCACATGTTAGGGTACAACCAACAGTTGAAAAAGAGGAACGATTTCCGCAGAGCAAGACTACCCCCTCTGTGGAATACCTTATTCTCCATCCTAAATCGTTGCCTCACGGGAAAAATCGGGAGCATCGATCAAAGCTCACCTCAAATTCTCTCAATCATGTATGGTGTGTACTATGATCTACCACTAGATTATGCCACCATAATGATGCAAGAGATCATCAACACCATCGATCGAAAAATCGCCTCCCAGAAAGCCAAAGTGTCTGATCACAACTGGTTGCCCCCTCTGCAGTTCCAGCGAATCCTCAGTGTACTTTTCGAACCCCTACTCCTTATCCAAAAATGGCCAATGGACGGTCCCAAACCTAAGCAATTTCCTATGTCCAAGAACACCCCTACAGAACATGAGGACGGCTACCCGCACAACAGACCACTGTCAAAGGTAATGTTAGGTTATGCTAGTAATGAAGAACTAGTTAGTGAGTACACACGCGTTTACAGAACTCCTGAACCCAGTTCTGTAACACCCCCGCGTATAGGATTACCCATATGAGGTAGTGTTGTAGAGAGACTAACAGAGGAAGAATGAAAGATAAAGTTGGCTAAACACAAGGCCAACCAGAAGAACTTCATAAATATAAGGAAAGACCTCTATCCTTCAAAGAGGAAGTCTTCTGAGGGATCTAAAGAGAAGAAGAAGAAAAAGGGAAAGAAAACCAAGACCCCTACAGAGGAACAACTTGCCTCTGCTTCTGCTATCCAACAACCCCCTACAGAACCCTCATCTCCACCACAAACCCAAGGTCACTCTGTCCCTCCCTCTTCCAAAAGAAAAAGAAAGTCAAAATCTACAGAGGAGGGGGCACCTAAACCAATGAAAAGGAAATCAAAGAAGAAGAAACTCTCTTCTCCTCTGCAATCAATTACAAAGGGAATCGAAAAAGAACAACCTCAACCTCCACCTCTGCAAACCCATACAATCACAGAGGGTCTTGATTCACTTCTGCCAAGACAAGAAACTGCAGAAGAAGAGGTCCAAATAGGTAAAATTACTGAAAATAGGTTAGAGGATAGGGTAAAAAGAAAAAGATGCCGAAGATGAAGAAGGCACACATCCCTCACCCCCTCCTAGTGCAACCCACACATCTAACTCCACAGGTCTAGCTACAGAAGGAGTTATTGAAAAAGAGTCGCACAACTCGACCCCTACCCAAACCAAACAGCCAGAAGTCACTCTTTCGACTTCTGCGCCCACAAAAACCGGGGAATCCATTCCTAGGGAGTCTCCTCAAAGAGACTCACCTATAGTTCGTGATCAATCGCCCCAGATCACACTAGAACACCCAACAGAGGAATTTGTTTCCTCTGCCACGCACAATATAGGGCCAAAACTTCTTTCAGAGAGAAGTAGTAAGCACAAAGACGAAGAGACTCTAGACAAGTCTCCAAGTCAAAAGAAGGACATTCCGATACCCACCTCTAGAGTGGATTTGGACACTGTTCTTCACAGAACTTCTGTAGAGACTGAAACTCTTGTTTCTTCTCGAAGATCAGAAGGAAATCCTTCCATTCTCAACTATCAAACATGAATGAAAGAAGGTGTCCCAGGAACAGGGACTCACTCTGGAGAAGGGGTTGTTCCTCCAGAGGTTACCCAAGAGGAACATGTTACGAAGAATGAGTTCCAAGTCTTTGTAACCTCTGTAACTCAAACATTGAATAAGTTGCAAAGCTCATTCACGACTTTTACAGATTCAACTTCAGGCGCGCTTACAGGATTAAGTACCAAAGTGGATACCTTATCCACAGAGGTTAAAACAGCCCTTGCAGAAATGAAGTCAACTACAGAAACTTCTGCTGCTGATGCCATCGCCTCTGCCACTAACATTGCCAAAACAACAGCTACAGAGTTCGAGAAAAGTAAGACCAAAGCCTTCAAGACTTCGATCGCAATCTACCTTGAAACAATGAAGAAACATGCAGCAAGGCAAGCAGCTCAAGACACCTGCAGAACAGAAGTTGCTGCTAAAAGAAGGCAGGATGATCCTGATGCTGGTGCATCTGGTCATCCTGAGGGGGAGAGAACAAAGGAAACAACAGAGGCTGCTTCTGCAAAAACTACAGAGAAAACTGCAGAACCCTCTACAACAGAAACCCCGAAGGAAACACAAGGAACACAACGGAGGCAAAACACCTCTATCTCTGCAGAGGATGCACCAACCACAGAACCTAAGGTAATCACTCTTGCATCCTCATCCACAGAACAAACTCCACCCTCATCCAAAGAACCAACACCAACCTCACAACCAATCCCGAGCAAAACTAGAGTCAAAACCATAGCTCGAAAACCCCAAAGACCAAAACACTCTGCAGAGTTCATTCTTCGCAGAATGGAATTTGTATCGGATTTTCAATCAACAAAGCGTTTTGACATCCCACCTCCAAGACCTGAAGACTCCTCACCAACAGAGACCTCACAACCCGAAGTATCAAAACCTTTAGAGGCAACAACCAAAACATCAGAGCATCCAACCCCAAAACCCACAGAACCTTTAACCGTCAAATCTACAGAGGTTCCACCCACACAAATCCAAAACCCAACCTCTGAAACCTCAAAACCAAAAGATAAAGGCAAGGGAATAATGATAGAAGAAGAGCCAAAGAAGAAGATGTCAGTTGCTACAGAGAAGTTGATGAAAGGTGCCTTTAATGCCTTCATCACTCCTAAACCCGAAGAGGAGGATTGGGCATTCAACTTGAAACCTCTGTCAGAAAACCCAACCCTGGATCCCACAACTAAGGTAACAGAAGGTAAAGTAGCAGACATCACTCGGCAAATGGATAAGCTAAGGAGACCAATTCCAAGAACTACTCCAACCATTGAACAAATGGAAGAGCATGTTTACAGTTATCTCTACAGACAGCACTTCCAGAGCGATCTGCCAGCTCATGTCCGAGATCAGAAGCTAAGAGAGGAATTCAATGCCATCTTCACCTCTACAAAGTCAAAATCGGTCAATCAAGTTTACTCCATTCACAATATAAAGAAGGTAATCTATTGTAGATACTCTAAAATGAGAACCTATCCTCATACGATGTATACAATCTGGAAAGTCAAAAGGTCTGACAGATCAGAGAATCAATTCTCTGATGCTGATATCCGAAACCTCAATCCCTATGACTTACCTGACCTTCTGCAATGGACGAAAGACAACTTCAATGACGACTGCCACCAAAGATCTTATCGAGTTCTCAGAAAGGCGATGCGTGAAAAGCTCCTAATCTACAACATGCTCGACTTTCAACTAGCCATCGATCTAGGCGTGACTACTCTAAGCATCAGACCACCAGAGGATTTCTGCCTACCAAATGCCATACACAATTCGATCATCAAAACTCCAAGGTACGGGTTAGTATTCAAGAATCCTGCTGATCAACTTAAACTGTTTGTGACAATGGACTGTCAGAAGTACACAACCCGTACTCTGAACATGTTCAGAAAAATACTAGAGGAGAACAAAGCAACATAGCTTATGGATGAAGAATCTGCTCTGATGATGATCAAAGAGATTGATGCTACACTAGGCTTAAGAAATCTCTGCCTCAAATTCTATGAAGAACTCAAGGAAGTAGGAAAAGACAACAGAAAGTTCGACGACTTCCCAAATGCTAAAATCTGAGACTCTTCAAAGAACCTCTGTCAACGTTTTATTTCTGTCATTTAATGTACTCAAATGTAAATGCCTCTGGTATAAATTCCAAATGAAAGAAATAATCTTCCGAGGTATTATTTAACCTCTGTCTATCTTAACTTAGCCTAAAAAGTCAAAATTTATTTTTCAATACTTAGGGGGAGATTGTTAGCTCCAATATTCTGAAACATTAGAAGTATTGAAAAATGGCCAAGTACAGAAGAACTTCCACAGAAGCTCTGCTGAGTGCAACAGAAGCTCTGTCGGGCATCTAAGAAGAAGCAAAGGAAGTTTGATCAAAAGTGATGAAAGACCGAAGAAACTACAGAAGAACGCTACAAAAGATCAAGACCTCAGAACCTTTGTCACCAATAACAGAGCCTCTGCAGACAACTTCAGAAGACAAGGAACCCAGTGAAGACTACTCTACAAAGGACCAGACCGCAGAACTTCTGCAAACACTTTACAGAGCCTCTGTTGTCCTCACTGAAGACTCAAGATACTTATAATATCTTACCACTGTTAAAGAAATATCTTGCTACTGTTCCAGGATCTGTTCATCAACTTGTATGGTAGCATGCCCTGTCCAACTTCAACACGTGTCAAACTCTGAGTGGACTCAATAGGGCTTAGTACAACATAGACGTCTGCGACATTTAATGCATGCAGTTTTCTAACTGTTCATACCATCTCTTCTTTCCTGTAGCAACAGTCTCTTGTCTAGAATAGATCTTTTGTAGTAGTATAAAAGGAAGACTCGTGTTGAGTTCTTCCTAAGAATCACCGTTTTTACACTTTAAAAGTTTATACAATCACTTAACACACAACACAAAACACTTACACTCAATTAGCGTCAAATCTGTACTAAGTGTTCTTAATATATTAAATACAGTGGGTCTTTGTGCTATAAATCTATTCTCTTCACTGTTTATTTGATAGTGTGTGTTCTAAATCTATCAAACATATCTGTTAGTTCTTCAAATACGCTTCCGCATCAAACATAAACTCGAACTAATAGATCTGACAATCTTGTATAAGCAAAACGGGAACCAACAAGTGGTTTCTTCGACATTGGGGTTTTTATTTGCTTCCTCAGAAACAGGTAGAGATGGAGTAGAAGTAGACTTACCCTTTCCTTTGCCCTTTTCTGTGGTTTTCTGGCGTTTGCTAGTCACCGGCGAAGTTTCCGGTGATCGGAAAACAACACCAACAACTTTCTTCTTCGACCCTGGTTGCTCTTTTTGAGCAGAGGATCGCGTCTTCCTTCGTTGATAGATTGCAGAGGCGAGCTTCTTTGGTGATGCGCCTTTTTCTTCTTCGTTTGCCATGGAAACCGTCGATGAGAGTGGAGTTTACACACACACACACACGCAATACTTCTCTGTTAATGAGAAGAAACTGGAAGGTTGGCTTCTTAAAACCAATCCGCCCAAAAAGTGTGAACAGTGTGTTTTTCAAAAATAGTTCAAGTTTTTAGTCACAAGTGAACTAAGAATGAACTAAGTTAAGTATTTGGTTAGGGTGCTGAAATGAAATAAGATTCCTTAAAAGATAAGGGAGAGTACTTAGTTCCTTTGACTTAAAAAAACATCATGACAAAGGTTTTGATATGACCAAAACTTTTACCATTAGTACTATCTTTTCTTTTCTTTTAAAAAATTGATTCTCTCTTTTAAAATTAAGGAATATTATTCATACCATGTTGTCTTTTTATTTAGTTATTTCTTTTCTTTTTAAACCGATTTGTAAATAACTAAGACAGTGACCCTCAAATCCGATTTCTTGCATTAAACAGGCTGTAGCATCTCCACTCATTCACCAACTTCGATTTCCTGCACATTACCACACACGTTAATTATACCTGCACTACTAAAATTTAAAAACACTATTTACATATTTACATTGGATTGTTGGGATTCTTTTAAAATAAAAGGATTACTGGGGTTGGAGTTGCACTACAGAGGTCGACCCTGTAGTTGCTGCAGCATCCAAGTAAGACTTAACCCTTTGTCTATTCACTTTAAAAGATGATCCATTGTTTGGATCAATTAGTTCGACTACTCCATAAGGAAAAACATTTTTCACTTCAAAAGGTCTAGTCCATTTGGACCTTAGTTTTCCAGGAAAGAGTTTCAATCTAGAGTTAAACAAGAGAACTTTTTGACCAACTTGAAAATTCTTTTGCATAATCCTCTTATCATGCCATTTTTTTGGTTTTATCTTTGTAGATCTTGGCATTCTCATAGGATTGGTCCCTTAGTTCTTCCAACTCATTGATTTGCAGTTTTCTCCTTTCACCTGCATCATTAATATCCATGTTAAGCTCTTTTAAAGCCCAAAAGGCTTTGTGCTCAAGTTCTAATGGCAAGTGACAAACTTTTCCAAAGACAAGCTTATAGGGAGACATTCCAATTGGGGATTTATAGGCAGTCCTATAAGCCCAAAGAGCATCATCTAGTTTAAATGACCAATCCTTTCTTGTAGGCTTGACCACCCTTTCTAGAATACTCTTGATTTCCCTATTTGAGAGTTCAGCTAAGCCATTGGTTTGAGGATGGTAGGTTGTAGCAACTCTATGACTGATGTTATACTTCTCTAAAACATCTTTCATCATTTTATTCACAAAGTGTGTTCCTTCATCACTAATTATGGCCCTAGGAGTACCAAATCTAGTGAATATGTTCTTGTGAAGAAATTTGACCACTGTCCTTGCATCATTGCTATGGCAAACTGCAGCCTCTACCCACTTAGAGACATAGTCTACAGCTACCAAGATGTATTGACAGTTCCCAAAAATAGGAAATGGTCCCATAAAATCTATTCCCCAAACATCAAATAGTTCAACTTCTAAAATGCCATTTAAGGGCATCTCATGTCTTTGGGAAATAGATCCAGTTCTTTGACATTCATTATATCTTTTAACAAAATTATCAGCATCATGGAAGAGTGTAGGCCAAAAGAATCCAGATTGGAGTACTTTTGCTGCAGTTCTTTGGCCACCAAAGTGACCACCATATGCAGATGCATGACAATGCTTGAGCACTGCAGGTACATCTTCTTGAGGTATACACCTTCTCAAGATTTGATCAACCCCTAATTTGAACAAAAAGGGGTCATCCCAAAGATAATGTTTAGCATTAGAAAGCAACTTTTTCTTTTGGTTCTTGGTGAGTTCAGGTGCAATGATTCCAGCAGCCAAATAGTTTGCAATATCAGCAAACCATGGTGCTGCAGCATGATGCTGTAGCCTTAAAAGTTGTTCATCAGGAAACTTTTCATTAATTTCAACAAGAGGGTCCTTTCCCTTTTATAATCTAGACAAGTGATCTGCAACTTGGTTTTCAGTACCTTTCCTATCTATTATTTCTAGATCAAACTCTTGTAGTAACAACACCCACCTAATCAGTCTTGGCTTTGCATCTTTTTTAGAAATCAAATATTTAATGGCTGCATGGTTAGTGTGAACTGTCACCTTGGTCCCCATCAGATAAGATCTAAATTTTTCAAAAGCAAAAACAATAGCCAATAACTCCTTTTCAGTAGTGGTGTAGTTAACTTGTGCTTCATTTAGAGTTTTGCTAGAATAATAGATAGGATGAAAAACTTTTTCTTTTTTCTGTCCCAAGACTGCACCAACTGCCCAATCACTTGCATCACACATAAGTTCAAAAGGTTTTGTCCAATCAGGTGTGATTACAATTGGTGCTGAAATTAAAGCTTCTTTTTATAGTTTTGAAAGCCTTCCTACAATCATTATTGAAATCAAAAGGTTGATCATGCTGGAGTAACAGACAAAGTGGTTTTGAAACCTTTGAAAAGTCCTTTATAAATCTTCTGTAAAAACCAGCATGGCCAAGAAAACTTCTAATTCCCTTAACATTTGTAGGTTCTGGAAGTTTTTCAATGACTTCCAGTTTTGCTTTATCAACCTCTATTCCTTTGTTTGAAATTAAGTTTCCCAAAACAATGCCTTCTTTGACCATGAAGTGACATTTTTCCCAATTTAAAACTAAATCAGTCTCCTCACATCTTTTCAGACTTTGTTCAAGATTTTTCAAACATACTTCATATGAAGATCCATAGACAGAAAAGTCATCCATGAATATTTCCATAGAAGTTTCCAACATATCAGAGAATATGGACATCATGCACCTTTGAAATGTGGCAGGGGCATTGCATAGTCCAAAAGGCATTCTCCTAAAAGAAAAAGTACCAAAAGGGCAAGTGAAAGTGGTTTCTCTTGGTCATCAGGTGCTATAGCAATTTGGTTGTAACCAGAATATCCATCCAGAAAACAGTAAAATTCTTTACCTGCAAGTCTATCCAACATTTGATCAATGAAAGGCAATGGAAAATGGTCCTTATGAGTGGCTTTGTTAAGCTTCCTATAGTCCATACAAATTCTCCATCCTGACACTACCCTAGTTGGGATCAACTCATTCTTTTCATTCTCAACAACTGTCACACCTCCCTTCTTAGGAACACATTGAACAGGACTTACCCAAGAACTACCAGCTATAGGGTAAATAATTCCAGCATCTAACCACTTAAGTATTTCTTTCTTGACTACTTCTTTCATCACAGGGTTTAATCTTCTTTGTGGTTCTACAGATCTGAAGTCCTTGTCCTCTAAAATGATTTTGTGTTGACAGATTGATGGACTAATGCCTTTTAAGTCAGAAATCGTCCAACCTATGGCCTTGGTATGGGCTTGAAGTACTTTCACCAACTGTTCTTCCTGTTTTTGGTCTAAAGAGGCAGAGATAATTACAGGTAATTTGTCTCCATCTCTTAGAAAAACATATTTAAGAAGAGCAGGAAGTGGTTTTACTTCAAGAGTTGGTGGTGCTTCAACAGATGGTAGGGGATTTTCTTTAGTGGTATGTTCCAATGCTTAATATGCTGCGACAACAGGCTGCAGCATACTGGCAGACTGGCAGATTGGAGGTCATCACTATCCTCTAAATCATCATCATCATCATATTCCTCATCTTCTAAGTCATCTACTCTCAGGTCATCCTCATCAAACTCATCATCTTTTGCCTCATCCTCTAAGGTTCCTCCAAGATACAAGGACTCTATAGTACTTAGGCCATAACACTCTTCTCTCTCATCAGGGTATTTCATGGAATTAAAGACATTGAAGGTGACCTTCTGGTCGTGAACTCTCATGGTCAACTCACCTTTTTGGACATCTATGATGGTCCTACCAGTAGCTAAGAAGGGTCTTCCTAGCAAAAGAGGTGTGTCCTTGTCGGCTTCAAAGTCTAAAATAATGAAATCAGCAGGGAATATGAATTTGTCTACTTGGACCAATACATCTTCTATCTTTCCCTAAGGATATGCTATGGACCGGTCAGCTAGTTGTAAGGTAACTGTGGTAGGTCTAGCTTCTCCTATTCCGAGAGTGTTAAAAATGGACAAGGGCATAAGATTGATGCTAGCGCCCAAATCACATAAAGCTTTTCCAACCTCTTTGCCTCCTATAGAACATGGTATTGTGAAACTACCTGGGTCCTTTTGCTTAGGGGGGAGTTTGTTGGTCACAAGGGCACTACAAACCTCAGTCAAGGCTACGCTTTCATACTCAACCAGTTTATTTTTCCTACTTAAAATATCCTTAAGGAATTTAGCATAGGTAGGCATGCTCTCAATTGCTTCAACCAAGGGGATGTTGATATGCAATTGTTTGAACACATCTAGAAACTTCTTGAATTGTTCCTTTTCCTTTTCATTCCTCATCCTTTGGGAATAAGGAACATAAGGTGGAACATGGGTGACAACAACCTTCTTGGGATCAGAAGTGATGGGAACAGTAGGTATGACCTGTTCAGTTGCTGTTTGAGGTTTTTCAGTTCTGTCAGTTGGTGCTGTAGCATGTGCTGTAGCATTAACTGCAGTGGTCTGGACCTTGTTATTATCAACAGGGGATAACACAGATAAGTCAGGTTTGTCTTTCACAGATTCAGGAGTTGGTTTAGGTCCAAGGATTGAGTCAGAAGATGAGACAATGATAGGGGGTACCTTTGTAACATCTTGTCCTTTGTTTGTGGCACTGACAATCTGTGGTTCCTTCGGTATGGTCTTCACTAAGTCTTTTCCACTCCTAAGGGACACAGCCTTTACTTGTTCCTTGACTATGTTCTTGAGAGTTTCAGTATCACTAGGTAGAGTTCCAGCAGGTCTATTTTTCAACTCATTAGCAATCTGGCCAATCTGAGTTTCCATAGCCCTTAAGGCTATGTTTTGATTGTTGATAGCTGAGTTGGTGTGATTTATGAATCCGTTCAACACTGATTCCAAAGAAGTAGGTGATTCATTTTGTTGGTTTTGTCTTCCTTGGTTGGACTGTTGGCTTTGTTGGAACATGGGTTGTTTTTGAAAGTTAGAACTTTTATGTTCTTGTGCGTCGGATGGTTGCAAACATGGACTTTTCCAAGAAAAATTGGGATGGTTCTTCCAATTTGAGTTATAGTTGTTAGAGAACTGTCCATTTCTGTTTTGCAAATAATTTACAGATTCGGTGTTTTGATTGCATTGGTCATAGGTATGAGGTCCACTACATAGTACACATTGGTCCGACAAATCTTCAGAAGTACATGCTGCAGCAACAGTGCTGGACTGACCAGACATGTTTTTAACCATGTTGGTTAATGCAGCAAGTTGTGCAGTAAGAGCAGTATAAGTGTCTACTTCATGAACACCTGCAGCCTTTATAGGTACTAATGCACGAGAATCAGACCATTGACCGTTGTTACTTGCGATCTTTTCCAAAATAGCTAAACCATCATTATAGGTACTAAGGGTGAAGGCACCTCCTGCTGTAGCATCGAGCATTCCTTTTGAAGTGGTATTTAAACCATTGTAGAATGTCTCTAGCTGTATGCAAAAGGGTATGCCATGGTGAGGGCATTTCCTTAACAAATCCTTAAACCTTTCCCAAGCATCCAGAATAGATTCATCGTCCATTTGTCTAAACATGCTAATTTCATTTCTGGACTTGGCATTCTGTGTTGGTGGAAAATACTTTTTCAAAAACTTTTCAGCCATTTCATTCCAAGTTTCAACAGAGTTAGGTTCCAAAGAATTAAACCATGCTCTTGCTCTATCTCTAAGTGAAAAAGGAAATAACTTCAGCCGTAAGGCTTCATCAGTTACTCCACTAAAGTTAAAACAATCAGTGATTTCCATAAAAGTTTTAAGATGCAAATGAGGGTCCTCAGATGGTAGGCCTGCGAACTGTCCACTAGATTGTAACATATTAAACATTACGAGTTTTAGTTCAAAATGGGCGCATTCCAACTGTGGTCTAACTATGCCAGCATGCAACTGATCAAGCATGGGCATAACATAGTCCATAATCCTCCCCTCTTTAGAGTTTGCAATACTGATGATGCTTTGGGGTTCAGGCCTTTCATGGGGTCCATACACAGGGACTTCCATTTCAACAGTTTCAAAAATTGGTAATAAAGTTCTTTGTATCCTTCTCCTTCTATGAAATGTTCTTTCAATATATCCGGATCTAGTTCAAATATATCACCGTGAAACAAACGTGGCATGCAACCCAAAATTCTTTTAACAAGTTGACTAGAAAAATCAAATTAAAAGTGACTTAAGAAAATTCTTGTTTTGGCTTTTTCCCCGACAACGGCGCCAAAAACTTGGTCTTTGGAAAATATATCCCTAAAATCAACAATGGAATAGCACACAAGTATACATGCCAAACCAATATCGTTTTGAAAAACAAGTAATAAAGTGGTACTAAGTACCAAGTATCGATCCCACAGTGACAAATAAAGCAAGTGGTTAATCTTAAGCCAAACTTAAAATAAGATCTCAAGAAAAGAATTCGAAGGAATAATCTTTGAGTGAAGTAACAACTTTGAAAACAGCTGTAAACAGTAAAGAAATGCAAGGGTGTAAGTTTTGGCTGGATTACAGCAACATTGTGCTTAGGAAGGTTGCTACAGCATATGCTGCAGCATTGGTTCTCATCCTTGCTACTGGAACGTTCAGACCCTTATCAGGGTATAGATAGTCTAGCTACTGGCAGTACCATGCATTCGGGTAATCCAACCAATGTAGATCAGATCCCACTGATTTTCCATATAAGTCACAATTCATAAAAATTGATATTATAACACTTCGATGCTCTAAAATTAACGTTGGCTTGCATTCAAGTCCAACTCAACTAAGTAGAACAACAATGTCACCTTGTCAAGAAAACTACTTAGATGAAACTTAGAAACAAAGGGTGAATAGCATGGATGATAGCCAATAGGGAAAGCAACCTCCCACTACACAACGGCTTTTATCTCCCAATCATTACTTACACCCAAGCTTAGGAATTAGCCCATCATCGCTCTTAAACACATACACAACATGATGATCAAACAGAAATATAGATGTTAAGAACAAGAAATGTGCCAACGGTTTTTAGATTAAAGCATAAAGAAAATAACAATTGCTCCTAAGTAGCTATATGAACTACTTAGCTAGTTTCCTTGTTAGGAGAAACTAGAATTAAAGTAAAGTAACTACAAACTAGAAATTAAAGCTAGAAAGAACTACTTGCTTAGAGCAAGAATTGGTGTCTAAAACCTCCAGGGTTCAGCCCCTATTTATACAAGGGAAAAGCATCTAATGTCTAATTAACTAGTACAAAGATTCCTTAACTAAAGGTTATTAACCAAAAGTTAAAAGGATTATAAGATGCCTTGCTTAAAGCAATCTCCTTCTTGATATTATTCCTCTGAAGATGCCTGCCTTCCATCATGCAAGACAGAGCTGAAGAGATTGCCAAAAGATTCCCCAACCAAAAATTTATGAAGTACTTGTCGTTGACTTTTCTGGAACTGCGGACCATGCTGTAGCATCCTGCTGCAGCATACTGAACTGTTAGAATTTTCCACGAAATAAGCACAAACAGACCCATTTCTCCTACTTAGCTCCATACTATAATAAAGGATAAAATCAGACTAAAAGACTCAATTAAGATGATTGGGAAACTAAAATAAAACTAAATACCTAGAAAATAAGTGCTTAGAATGTGATAAATTATGCACTTATCACGTAACTGCCACAACATCTGGAACTTCCTCCGCCTCTTTCGTTGTCATGTGGAACGCACGTCTCTTCGGACGCGCCGGTTCCGCTCCCTTATCATTGCCTTTCCCTCCCTGACGTTCACCATACTGAGCTGATCTCCCCTTTTCAACTGCGGACAGTCATACCGTATGTGACCAGTAGCCCCACATTGGTAACATGACCTCCCACCGGGACAATCCTTTGACACATGACCGGGCATCCACACCGGTAGCACGAATTTAAACCTGCCATACACTCTCCCGGTGCACCTTGTTACACCTCCTGTATGGTTTGCCAGTTGTATCTCTGTTAGCACGATATTTTGGGCGAAACACCTTCCCTTTCCTCAAGTCATTTCCTGGCCCATCCCACTTGCGTTTCTCACCACCTTTCTCGGACATCTGACGATTCTTTTCCTTCTCGGTCAACTCGGCCGCATTGATGGCCGCCTGAAAGGTAGTGGGATTCCTCGTCAATACCAATTCCCTGATGCTACTTTTTAGCCCATAAATGAAACGCTCCACACGGCGTTCCTCTGTCGGCACATACAGATCGACAAATCGAGATTTCTCGATAAACTTAGAAGTATACTCCCGCACCGACAACTCTCCCTGTTCCAATCCCAAAAACTCTTCCTCCAACTTCTTGCACGTATCGAACACCAGTTCCATCTCTTTAACCCATTTCATTGCCAAAACGGGGTCACACTCGCCTTTAAAAGTAGGGGGCTTGCATGAGGCAAAGGCCTTGTAGCTGCATCCTTTAGCTGCTGACTCATTCACCACCAGAGGGGTCGATTTCGAGTGACTCCCAGTTCCAGTCACTAGTGGACTTGACAGTTCAACACTTTCCCTATTCTCACTCACCTCTTTGCTTCCCGATGTTGATTGATCCTGCTTGGTAAGGAGAGCTTGTAGAGTCTCCTGAATCTTACCCAGTTCAGCAGCCAGATTCTCTCGAGTGACAAATGCAGATCTGCGACCTCGACCACGTCCCCTCGGTTGATTACCCCATCGCACAGTATCCGAACTCTTCTGTTGAGATTCTTCCTGGTGGGCGGGGATTTCCACACTCCTCGCCCTTTGGGTTACTCGAGTTGTTCTCCGGATCGGGTTTCCCCCATCCCCGGCCACTTGAGTGGTGGCCCGACGGGGCGTTCTTCTCTGACCCCTACCACGACCCCTACCCCTTCCGCGGGTAGCCGTCGCCCTTGTGGGTTCCAACGGTCCGTTAGCTAGGACCTCCTCATTCTGATTTCTTGGATTAGCAGGTACGGACCTGCTCCTCAACGTTCTTCCAGCCATAGCGCTAAACTGAAAGAAACCAACGATTAACCTTTGCTAGACATGACACAACAAGTTTGCTATATAAGGCAATTTAAGCACGCACATGTACCTGTAAATTCGTAATTACACTGGCCAGGTGTAATCCCAAACTTACCTTACACGTTTATCCTTGGCACCTTATCCCTAAGCGCGTTTAGAGTGATCGTTCCTAGAGGCAATCCTATGTCTCAACTGTGTTCCTCATCTTACAGTTTAAGTTTAGGTCCGATTGGTCACCTAAATCCCTTAAACTAAGGCTATGATACCATTTGTAACGTCCCATAAATATAACATGCAATAATATAGATCAATCATCCCAAATTACAATAATTAAACTGTCTTTAGTCAATCATAATTCTAAACTAGACAAAACTTGGACAGCGGAAACTTCAAGTCCACATCCGAGAGCTTCTAACTAAAATCATACTAGCCAAAATTCGGAGTCGCTCTAAGCTCCATCTCAACGTTCAAGTCACTTCTTAGTTCTTACTGGAAGAACCAGCGCTTCGCTTACCTGAAAATGGTTTAGTTTTTGAAAAAGCGAGGGTTAGACCGAAAGGTATAGTGAATTCCCTCCGAAATCGACATATATTAACAGTATAAAATCATTTTATAAAAATAGTTAACATTCTCCACATAAGCATCAATCATGGTACAACACAGTGTTCAAGGATCACATTAGCTAACCACGATCGGGGCCCAAGCGGACTCCCTCTCGGCTCACATCGGGGCCCAAGCAGACTCCCCTCTATCCGAGTAGGAAGGAACCAGATTCCCTCCTACAAGCTCATCACAAATGCCCAAGGGATCGTCGGATCCCGAGGTACCCTGATCCCACTGTGCAAACCGACTTCACATAGCATACACATAGCTTATCGTAAATCACAAAGCGTGAAATCTTTATACATCATTTCGTCTTGCTAATTAGCCTTTAAATAAAACATACTTTTCATGGAAAGCATACGTAACAGTTGGTAAACAATTCATGCTTATAAATGAACCATAATCAGTAAAAATTAGCATCTCATTTCGTGTAAAAGAAAAGGTTTAGGGAACTCACCTGATAGTAGTTACTTTCTTAACCACGAGTCTCGTTCCGAACCGTCCTTACACCTAAAGCATATCGTATAATTTAATCAGTGACAACTCAACTTCTGATCCTAGATCTTTCTCTAATCTGGAACCAAATAACAATTTCGGATCATTAATTACATATCGGATTTCTTAAACCCAAGAGAAAAAATGATTTCCGGCCTAAAATTTAATTCCGAACTCCTTTGGAATAAACCCAATTCCGGTCCATGTTTAATCGAATTCCGGGTCCACCACAACAGTCCAAATTTCGGGACTTACTTGATGGGCAATACCGGATCTAGTTTAGGTGGGTTTCAGATCTAGCTAGCCCAAGATAACAATTCCGGTTCCCATTACAATCATTCCGGGTCTGATGGGCCACATGGTTTTTCTTTAATTGATTCCGGATCCGTTGGGCACATGGCTTTTTATTTGATTCCGGATTTCCTTAAATGAATTCCAAATTCCGGAACTTAGCTAACCCAACACCGGATCCATAGCAATTTAAATTCCGGATCTTAATGTTGAGAGTTCCGGATCCAATAAAATTTAAATTCCGGTTCTACTCAGTTCCGGAATCGGCGATTCTGGATTTGACGAACCACAAAACCAGTCTCTCCTAATTAGCTTATTACCAAACAATTTACCAACATAGTCTTTTTTTCATAAACTGATACGTGCTATACTCCAACCTTAAATACTTACATAGACATTGATTTTGACAGATTAATAATCAGTATTTAAGTTAAACCCTATTCTTGCTCCTTCTTTGAACGCACACCTCAAACATGAAGATAAACAAAAAACATTGATTTACTCAGCTACCTACTTTGCAGGAAATAACATGGAGGAATTGATTACTTACCAAATTAGAGATTCTCCAAATGAAATCGTTGCCAATCACTCCTCCTATTTCTTCCTGGTTTCTCTCCTCAACCGCCACAACAAGAGAATACTGAATCAATAATGATAACCTAGGGATCTGTACCATTTTATATCTTTCATAAATTGCAAAAAGGCCCCTCTTTATAACTTTTCTTAATTTGACTTTGGCCACCAAACTTTTAAGTCTTAGCTAGAAATCCGGGTTGTTACATGTTCGGCAAGGATCATTTGAAGAAATCTTCAACAAGGAAATCTTGAAGACATCTTCGGTAAGGATCACTTGAAGACATCTTTTGAAGTCATCTTCGACAAGAAGTCTTCGGCAGGTATCGTACTTTCTCTGCAAAGTATACTTGTGATATCTTGCATTGATGGGGATATCCTCCGAAGATCAGGAAAAAGGTTGTTTGGCTTTCTTATCACTTTCAAGAATGATCAAATACAAGACACTGCAGGTCAACGCTTCAAGACAAAAGGTACATCTCAGTACTTTACAGAAGACCTGACTTCCTACCCATGCTTGACAAGTGTCCATGCATTTAATGCATGAGGCACTATATAAAGAGGACGTCTCCTTCCTTGCAAAGATTACCAGTTTACAAACTCTTAAGGCTCACAAGTGCTAGCATTTCTCTCTCAAAGAAGTTCATTGTTTTTTAAGTGTATTTTCAATTGTTCTTCACTCTTTTTGTGTCTTTATGTAAGATTGGTTGAACATATTTTATCTGTTCTGTTCAACAACAATCTTTAGTTTTCTATGTGTAATTCTTGATTTTAAATCAATAAAGAATTAATTAAGTGAAATTTTTTGTGTATTGTATTCAACCCCCCCCCCCCTCTACAATACTTGTTATCTTTGCTTCTCCATAGCTGGGACCAACAAGTGGTATCAGAGTAGGTCAGTTTAATCTAATAAACTTGATCTGTAATGGTTTCATCTTCTTCTTTAAATAATGTTTCTTCTCAAAACTCTAATGCAGGATCATACGACAATGGCTCCATAGCCAAACCACCAAAGTTTAATCCTAATAACTTCTCTCTGTGGAAAATTCGTATGATGCTCTTCTTAGAAGGAGTTGACAGCAGATATCCTACTATACTCCATGAAGGACCTTTTGTCCCTAGAGTTTGGGATCGCTATAATGCCCAAAAGGCAGACAAAGATGATGATGGTGATGAGTCTTCCGAGGAAGAACGAACACCTGCTACTGGGAGATACATTGTAAAGGACCCCAGTAAGTACAATGATGAAGATAAACGTCTTGTAGCTCTTGACACTAAAGTCAGAGCAATCATTGCCCTCTCTCTGCCTGATGAGGTTTATCACTCCCTTGTGAATTTTTCTAATGCTAAGGAAATGTGGTCCACTCTATGTGTTCTTTATGAAGGTACATCTGAAGTGAAAAAGAGCAGAAAGATCGCTCTTGTTAGAAAATATGAACTGTTTTCTCATGAAAAAGGAGAATCTCTCTCTGACTACTATAACCGTTTTAACAGTCTGCTTAATGATCTTAAGTTGTTGGGAAGTCTTATGCAAATTTATGGACTGTCTTCCTGATTTCTGGGAAAATATTTGCACATGCATTAAGACAACCAAGGACCTTGATCATATGTCTCTCACTGTTCTTTATGGTACTCTCTTTAACCATGAGCAAACCAAGCTCCAAAGGAAGTCTGTCATTAAAGACACCAAAAGCTCCTTACTAGCTCTTGTGAGTGACTCTTCCAAAAGATCTGTGTGCATTCCTAGAATCACATATCCTTTTGATTCTGACCATAATAGTCAGGAAGATACCAATGATCATTCGGAGGCATATCTTAGTGATGCTGATGATGAAGGTGAGGAAACCCTTGTTGATCAACTGTCAGATGGTATAGCCATGCTGGCAGGTTACTCCAAACCTAGATCCCGTTTTTCCTCTGGTAAATCTAAATTTTCAAGAAAATCTTCTCAAAGTTTTCCCAAGCACTCTTCAAATGATAAGTCAAATGAGAAATGTTTAAAATGTGGGAAGAAAGTTTACTTTGACTCTGAGTGCAAAAGCAAATTCTCTGAAAGATCTAAGAACTCCTCCTCTAGTCGTTCTCTTTCAAAATCTAGCAGATCCAGACCTGATACAAATCTCTCTTCCTCTCAAAACTTTGGCTAATCTGTTTCCTCTGTGAACTCTGAACGTGCTGAAAAGTACAAGGCTAAATACAAAAGAGAGAAAGAAAGAAATGAAATTCTTTCCAAAAATGGAAAAGGTCTGCTGGCTGAGTCTCATGACTGGGCAGATGAACCCACATCTGACAGTGATAAGGACATGGCCAAGATTGATGACATGAATGATTGTGAGGAATCTCCTTCCTCTATGGCTTTAGTATTAACAGGATGTGTAACGACCCAAATCCCATAACATACATCATAATACATAACATTCACACATAACATTGATTTACAACAAAAGTTACATAACAAACCAAGTACGGTCTCATTAGTCTTGACATTACAAAATATATAAAAGCTTCCTAATCAACATCCAACAAAAGCTTCCTACACTTCATCCTCTCCTGTCGATCCTTAACCTGGAAAACATATTTTTGAAAACAAAATGAGGGTTAGACCAAACGGGTCTAGTGAGTTAATCCCGGTCCTTTCCAAAATCATTATCAAACCTTTTATGTAAATCCTTTGTATCAAAATAGTTTAGATAAACCTTTCGTAAAATATAAACATACCACACGTATTTAAATACCAATCCAGACTCGTGCATCGTGTACATCTCATTCACCTTATTCCTCCACAAATGGCCATATTAGTTGGTAGCAAGCCAACTAATAAATCAACAACCGGTCCGCTCACCGGAACCCGGCTACCTGTCGGTCCGCACACCGGAACCCGACTACTCACCGGTCCGCACACCGGAACCCGGCTACACACCGGTCCGCACACCGGAACCCGGTAACAAGTGCACTCGTGTAGTGCAAAGCTTATATAAATACAATTTATATCTCATTACATCATATTGTCATTTATATACACATAATCATATTCCTACCACATAATCATCTCATATATATATACACATATATATGTATTCCAGTTCAAAAACGTTTTAAAGCAAAACTCACCTTGAATGCTTAAAATACGCTTCCAAGCCTTTCTCCGAGCTATCCGCTCCTTTATCCAAATACCTCAGAATCTGAAACCATTTACATACAAATATCTCCTTACCAACTCATGTATAAGACTTACTAGCAGGTTATGGACTCTAGATACATCTGCATAACTTTTATCCTCAAAATTACCCAAACAGCCAAGTTATCCGGACAACCCAAACAACCCGGACAACATGACTTTTCCGGACAACCTCAGTAATCCGGACAACAAGACTAATCCGGACAACACGACTTATCCGGACAACACAAGGAATCCGGACGCCATCCGGACTCTAAATCACCCGGAAACTCTCAAACAAATCATCCGGACACTATCAATAAACTACCCGGACACCACCCAAGAAACTACCCGGATACCTTCATATTATCCGGACACCTCTGACTGTTTATCCCATTTTCACCCAGAAATCGACTGAATCATTAACAGAAGTAATTCTAACTATTCTACTCCGATAGAAACATTCATCTATCAATTATACACATAATATGTAAAGGAAACATACCTCAAACACTTCCAAATGAATCAATTTGATGCCTTTACCCTTCTTTTCTTCTTCTCCCTTTTTCTCTCAAAACATACACATACACCTACTGATTTTCTGCTGATGTGAGGATAACTTGACACCTAATCAGATATTATTAACTTAATTTACCCATCTAGCCCCTAAACTCTTCATTAAAGACTAAAACACCTTTATCTTATAAACTTATCCAAACTTACCCTAAATAGTAACTTTAAGGTTAAATAAACTTAACGGAATTGAATTTTTAACTAACGGATTTACCCGGGGTATTACATTATCTCCCCCTTAAAAGAATTCCGTCCCGGAATTCGGTTAAGCAATAAACGAGGGTAACTACTATCATGTCCTATCCAATGGTCCTTCACTCTGATCATTACATTCGACTACTTCCTCCCATTCTCTTCTCAACATAAAACACGTTTTCTCCAAGGATTGCACACTAGAAAGTACTCACTCTTAACAGATCCTATAAGCTATCTTTCTTTCGCCTCCAAACCAATTGCACGCACCTAATTTCAACAACTACTATACTTTACTAACAACTTCACCATACCTCATATCAGAAGCTTAATCGAGTCAATCCGAAATCATACTCAATGCTCAAAATAACTTCACATTTTCCATTTCTCAAACGGTAATACCCTATTCTTTAGCTAACTATCTACTGCCACTCCATTATCTTATTCTTGAATAACACTACTACACACCGCCTAGACATCCATACCTCTCCCCACATACTTTTGACACCTTCACACAACTTACAAACAAAATTCCGAGCAGAGGTTTCCACTTATACTCACTCCATATCCTCACAAATCCACCACTTAATCTCACGAAATTCATCACTACTACACCTCGCACATTCACTAATTATAAACTGCCACCATCTTATCCACATTACCCCACACATTTAAACAATACCTTTCTTGATAGCGTCAACGATCACATTAAGTATAATCTACACAACATACTAAATTGTCGCCTTCATGACTAGGTCAAGACTTTACGCACTATCGTTACCTTCCACACACAATTCATCACGTTCTACATACCGCTATTATTCTTTACACTCAAGCCATCACACTCCACACTAACAGATTAGAACAACAATAATTAAACACACCCTTCTATATCTCTAACACAATTATCAAATATTTTTCTAACACAAATAATAAAATTGAAAACACAAAAGAATCGGTTTGCACCGAAGTCAGATAACACTTTAGCACGTATAAAGTTTATAGAAATATACCTGTCTTCATCTCTATCCATACGTCGAGTTCGACTTGCCACTCTGTTGATTTCAACAAGGTTAATATACACGTAAGCACATACCCAATATAACAAGATATTCCGGTTCAACATGTACTTGTAAGTTCCCGCTTACACTGGCCAGGTGTAATTTGAACATACCTTACATGATGTTCCTTCTACCTTTTTATACTTAACATCCCAAGGTTCTAAAATAATAAGGACATCCTACTTCACATGTAGTTTAAGTCTAGGTATAAATCCAAATACCTAAATCTCTTAAACTAGGGCTCTGATACCATTTGTAACGACCCAAATCCCATAACATACATCATAATACATAACATTCATACATAACATTGATTTACAACAAAAGTTACATAACAAACCAAGTACGGTCTCATTAGTCTTGACATTACAAAATATATAAAAGCTTCCTAATCAACATCCAACAAAAGCTTCCTACACTTCATCCTCTCCTGCCGATCCTTAACCTGGAAAACATATTTTTGAAAACAAAATGAGGGTTAGACCAAACGGGTCTAGTGAGTTAATCCCGGTCCTTTCCAAAATCATTATCAAACCTTTTATGTAAATCCTTTGTATCAAAATAGTTTAGATAAACCTTTCGTAAAATATAAACATACCACACGTATTTAAATACCAATCCAGACTCGTGCATCGTGTACATCTCATTCACCTTATTCCTCCACAAATGGCCATATTAGTTGGTAGCAAGCCAACTAATAAATCAACAACCGGTCCGCTCACCGGAACCCGGCTACCTGTCGGTCCGCACACCGGAACCCGACTACTCACCGGTCCGCACACCGGAACCCGGTAACAAGTGCACTCGTGTAGTGCAAAGCTTATATAAATACAATATATATCTCATTACATCATATTGTCATTTATATACACATAATCATATTCCTACCACATAATCATCTCATATATATATACACATATATATGTATTCCAGTTCAAAAACGTTTTAAAGCAAAACTCACCTTGAATGCTTAAAATACGCTTCCAAGCCTTTCTCCGAGCTATCCGTTCCTTTATCCAAATACCTCAGAATTTGAAACCATTTACATACAAATATCTCCTTACCAACTCATGTATAAGACTTACTAGCAGGTTATGGACTCTAGATACATCTACATAACTTTTATTCTCAAAATTACCCAAACAGCCAAGTTATCCGGACAACCCAAACAACCCGGACAACATGACTTTTCCGGACAACCTCAGT
Organism: Saussurea involucrata; assembly: GCA_033807775.1. Lineage (NCBI taxonomy): Eukaryota > Viridiplantae > Streptophyta > Magnoliopsida > Asterales > Asteraceae > Saussurea > Saussurea involucrata. Next base: position 77,972,589 of record CM066312.1, on the reverse strand, counting down.
AATCCGGACAGCAAGACTAATCCGGACAACACGACTTATCCGGACAACACAAGGAATCCGGACGCCATCCGGACTCTAAATCACCCGGAAACTCTCAAACAAATCATCCGGACACTATCAATAAACTACCCGGACACCACCCAAGAAACTACCCGGATACCTTCATATTATCCGGACACCTCTGACTGTTTATCCCATTTTCACCCAGAAATCGACTGAATCATTAACAGAAGTAATTCTAACTATTCTACTCCGATAGAAACATTCAGCTATCAATTATACACATAATATGTAAAGAAAACATACCTCAAACACTTCCAAATGAATCGATTTGATGCCTTTACCCTTCTTTTCTTCTTCTCCCTTTTTCTCTCAAAACACACACATACACCTACTGATTTTCTGCTGATGTGAGGATAACTTGACACCTAATCAGATATTATTAACTTAATTTACCCATCTAGCCCCTAAATTCTTTATTAAAGACTAAAACACCTTTATCTTATAAACTTATCCAAACTTACCCTAAATAGTAACTTTAAGGTTAAATAAACTTAACGGAATTGAATTTTTAACTAACGGATTTACCCGGGGTATTACAGGATGTCCCTCCTCATCCACTCATCCACTCAGGTACATCCCTTTATATCTCTTACTGATGCTGAAAAGATTGAAGCATTTGACTCTTTAACTATTGACTTCCATGATGCTAAAGATGCTAAGAAAAATGCAAATGCTCAGATAAAATCTCTCTCTTCTCAACTTCAAATCTGTCTTTCTCAACTAAAACATTTTGACAAAATCAAAGCTGAGCTTGAAGATTTGAAAACCATAAACTTCACTCTTGATAAAGAGAAGAATAAGTTGTTCAAAAGACTTAAAAATGAACAAGAAATTGTGAAAAAAGTGGACTAGCTCTTCTAAGAACTTAGAAAAGATTTTTCAGGACCAAATGAATTGTGATGACAAATCTGGACTTGGTTTTGGCAAAATGGACATTGACTCTTCCTCAAAATTTCATGCTTCCACTTCTTTTGTGCTCCCTCCTTTCTATGAGTCCTCTGAAAACCATTCAAGTGATTCTCAGTCAATGAACTCTACTGATCTTTCTGAGGCCTTGAAGTTTGGGATGTTCATCAAAGCTAAAGGGGATGCTTCAACTTCTGAAGTTGAAGAAGCCCAAGGCTCTAATGACCTTTCCAAACCTGTTCATGAGCTGATGAAATCCTTACACATAGATGAAGCCTCCTCCTCTGAACCTAAGCCTTCAAAGATTCCCAAAAGAGAATCTCAACCTCATTCAAAAGGATCTTTCATTTCTAACAAAGGAAAATCGGTAGCCGATTCCCATCCTAAAAGAAAAGCTCCAAAGAAATATTCTGGTAAATCTTCTACTATTCCCATTCCTCGGTATGTGCTTCTGAAAAAGTCAAATCCCAAAGAATCCTCTCATTCATCAACCTTTAACCCTGACAAAGAAATTCTAGGATCCAAACCTCTTGCTTTATCCTCTTCAGCCAAGACCATAAAAGTCAATGTGAAAGGTCAAAGCAAGGAAAGTGGTCAAAGTTTTAAAAATGTTTTTATCAATAGAAAATTTTATAACTGTGGTGACACTTTTCATATGGCTAAGGATTGTCCTCTTGAAAGAATGGACAAGAACTTCTCTAAAGATCTCTCTACTTCTTCTAACCCAAAAGGACCCATCTCCAAGTGGGTACCAAGGAACTAATTTCTCTGTGACTGCATGTCTACGGACATCAACAGATCTGGTATCTGGATAGTGGATGTTCGCGTCACATGGCTGGAAATAAATCTCTTCTTGTTAACTTCGTGTCAGCCAAAGGTCCATGTATCACATTTGGTGATAACTCTCGAGGCAGTACTAAAGGTTACGGAACTCTCTCTAATGGTTTTGTTACCTTTAATAAAGTAGCATATGTTGAAGGCTTGATGCACAACATCTTGAGCACAAGTCAGCTGTGTGATCTCGGGTACAAAGTAATCTTTGAACTGTCCATATGTACGGTGGTTGACAAAGACATGCCAGCTGTACTTTCTGGGTACAGGAAAGAAAATGTCTATGTTATAGACATGGGACAAAGCTCCTCTTTCGGAACAAACATATGTTTTGTTTCTGAAAACTCTGCAAAAAGAAGGGAAAGCTGATAAGTGTAAAATTTTATATATTCTTTTATGTAAAGTTTACCTAAAGATTGATGCTAACTGGCTGATTAAATATAAATTTCTCATGAAAAAGAAAGAGTAATATATTTGGTTCCTACTTTTGTTGGTTGCAGCAAAGAATGAAAAAAAAGAAACTTTCTTTTTGTTGTTGTTTGGTTTCGTACACACAGGTTCCAACATAAAAAAAGGGAAAAGAATACATATAGTAAAGTGTAGTATGTTGTTGGCAGCCACTATTAAGAGAAACAAAAGAAGAGAAAGAAGGCCCAGTCTTGTGTAGCAGTGAAGGCCGTGAGCAGCATCCCAGAAAGAAAGAAAAAGGACGTAGAGCCCCAAAGAAGAAATGAAGACCCAAATAATCAACTTCTCTCCCTCGTCGGCAGGAACAATCGAGCAGCATCCATCCCGAACAGAGGCATGTGCGGCCTTAAGCCGCGGTCCAAACCGCGCGCTTCCGAAAAACGGGTCGTGTGCACTTTGGCGGTTCCTTCTTCTTTGGGGTTTAAAAAATACGAGAAACCAACGATTGGGGGGGGAACAAATTCAGAAATCAGATTTGGGGAAGAAGAGAGCAAGAAGGAGACCGAATTGGAGCAATTCCTTCATCAATTTCATTTAATATTTTGGTAATTTCTTTTTAGTTGTAACCCTAGTTTTCATTCCAACACTAGTTTGATTAGATTTTGATGGTTGCACTTTGAGATTCCATTGTAATCGTTTGGGACAAACCTATTTGCTTGATTTCTAATTTCAATGTCAATTTCGTTTGGGTTTTCAATTAACTTGATCAATTAGTTGAATCTCTTATGAAAGATTGTTAGTCAAAATATTAGATACGTAATTGTCTTTTGGTTTTGATGGAGTAACAATGGAACTCTTTGAATTCAATAAGGTTTTCAATTTGAGTTCTTGAAATCTTGCAATCAAGGTTATAATAAGCCAAGCTTATGAGCTTATTGCCTTGAGTTGGTATTTTTCTAGTTCGATAAAGTTAATCGCTTCTAAAGAAATTAGAAGCTTATTTAATTTCTTATTTGTGATTAAGATCCGGTTGAAGAGCTTATTTTAACCGGTGCAAATTAAGGAAAAACAGAGGTCGTTAGAGCTTGTTAACGACTATAATCAACTTAGGTTCGTTCTTTATGTTTACGTTTTTGGAATCAATGATAGGTGCCATCATCTTAATCGAAGCCAAGCTAATGTTGGTTTTATTTCATTGTTTATAATTAATTTTAGTCGCATTTTTAGTTTAGTTAATCAAATCCAACCCCCCCCCCCCCCCTTTTACTTAACGTGTAGAAGTTGAAATAATTGTCACGACCAATCCCTGTGGATTCGACCTGACTTACCACTATTACAATTTATATTGTATTTTGGGACAACTAGAAAAACTTATTATTTGACGGTCTAGACGTCCGTCAAAAGCTCACAAAATCCTCGTTCAAATCCAAGAAATACTTCTCAATCTCTCAACCTCTCCAGATGCTACACATAGATCTTTGTGGACCAGTTAGCACTCCTATCCTTGGTGGAAAAAGGTACATTCTTGTTATTATTGATGAATTTACACATTACACTTGGGTATTTTTTCTCGGGTATAAAAGTGACACTTCTGAAGAAATCATAAAGCTCATCAAGAAGTCTGAAGTGCTGAACGGGCAGCTGATGAGATCCGTAAGAAGTGACAACGACACTGAATTCAAAAACAGTGTCTTGGATGACTTTTTCACTGAAAAGGGCATCTCTCAGGACTTTTCAGCTGTACGGACTCCACAACAAAATGGTGTAGTGGGGAGAAAGAACAGGACGATATGTGAAGCTGCCAGATCCATGCTTAGTGAATCATGCCTACCTACTTTTGGGCTGAAGCAATTAACACTGCATGTTTTACCCAAAATAGGTCCATTATTGTAAAAAGACATAACAAGACTCCTTATGAAGTCTTTTATGGTAGAAAACCAAACATTAGTTTTCTTCATGTCTTTGGCTGTGTATGCTATATATTGAATGACAGAGAAAACCTGGGCAATTTTGATCCTAAAGCTGATGAAGGAATCTTTATGGGTTATTCTCTTACCTCTAAAGCTTTTAGAGTCTACAATCTTCGGAGAAAATGCATTGATGAATCAATACATGTCAAATTTGATGACCTCAAGGTATCATCCCTTTCTTCGGATGATGATGAATTGAATAGTTGGATCACCTCCTGCATTGGTGATAGTTCTTTCCCTACATCTCCTAACCCAACTATCCTTGTACATTCTCCTCAAAATCCTATCTCTCAAGACAATAATCCTTCCACATCTTCAAACCCTTCTTCAAACCAAGAAGAAAATCCTCAATCGATCCAAACTTCCCAAAACCAAAATTCTCTTCAAAATACTTCAGTTTCTCAACCTTCAAATATTCCCTCCTCATCAAATCCAGCCAATATTCCATCCTTCAATCTTGAAGATTTACCATCTACATCTCACTCACAACCTTCCTTTCCGCCAGCATTGCCTCTTGCACTTAAATGGACCAAAGATCATCCAATTGATCAAATAGTTGGTGATCAACAAGTTGGTGTCCAAACCCGAAGAGGAGTTGGTAACATATGTCTCTATGTGAATTTTTTGTCCATCATAGAGCCTAAGAAGGTTGAAGAAGCTCTAGCTGATCCATGTTGGATCACTGCAATGCAAGAAGAACTCACTCAGTTTGAAAGAAACAAGGTCTGGAGATTAGTTCCTCGTCCTCCCAGAAAAACTATCATAGGAACCAAGTGGGTCTTCAGAAACAAGATGGACGAAGAAGGCACTGTCATCCAAAAAAAACTAGGTTGGTTGCTCAAGGATATAGGCAAGAAGAAGGAATTGACTATGATAAAACTTTTGCCCCAGTTGCCAGACTTGAAGTAATCAGAATCTTCCTTGCTCATGCTGCATACAAGAACTTCAGAGTCTTCCAGATGGATGTCAAGAGTGCTTTCCTCAATGGAGAATTAGCTGAAGAAGTCTATGTGAAACAACCTCCTGGATTTGAAGATCCCTCTCATCCTGACTATTTGTACAGGTTGGATAAGGCTCTCTATGGCCTTAAACAAGCTCCTCGTGCCTGGTATGATACTCTAGCAGACTTTCATCTGAAAGCCAAATATACTCGGGGTAAGATTGACAACACTCTTTTCATCAAGCAAACCTCAAGTAATCTTATCCTTGTTCAAATTTATGTGGATGATATCATTTTTGGTGCCACTGATGAATCACTATGTGATGAGTTTGCCTCTCTCATGAAAAGTCAATATGAGATGAGCATGATGGGGGAGCTGACATTTTTCTTGGGTCTTCAAGTAAAACAATCTTCTAAAGGTATTTTTATAAATCAGAGTAAATACATTCGTGACCTTTTGAAAAAGTTTCAATTTGATAACTGCTCCCCCATGAAAACTCCTATGGCTCCACCTCTAAAACTTGATGTTGATCCAAATGGTGTATTCGTTGATGTAACAAAGTTTAGAGGTATGATTGGGTCACTTCTTTATCTTACTGCTAGTCGACTTGATATTATGTTTGCTACTTGTCAGTGTGCGCGTTACCAATCCAATCCGAAAGAATCTCATTTGGCTGCAGTAAAACGCATCTTTCGGTATCTGAAAGGTACCATGAATCTGGGTCTTTGGTATCCTAAAGACTCAGGTTTTGATCTAATGGGGTATTCAGATTCTGATTTTGTAGGATCAAAAGTTGATAGAAAAGGCACTACTGGAAGCTGCCAACTCCATGGTGGTAAATGTAACACCCCAAAAATAGGGATCAACAATAACTCCCATAAAACGGAAGAGTGATATACATTGCTATTACAAGAGCTAATAAAAAGGGGATTACATAAGTCTATTCACAAACGCTGTGCAAAATAGAAGGCTAAATGACAGCTAACTAATCTAATCTCCACTATAGAAATAAGATTACAAAAAGGTGACATAATTAGTCCAAACTTGGTCTTCTATCATTGACATCATCAAAAGTATCCCCACGCTCACAAGTCCCCAACTAATACTTCTTAAAGATGGCACCGCTAGAATCTGTATTACACATGAAACAAGCAACAAGTGTTAGGCTTTAAACGCCTAGTGAGTTAAACATATATTAAAGCATGCAATAACTTCAAATAGTAGATATTTAAATTGGTCATTCACAAAATGAAATCTATGGGGAAGGCCCAAAACACCAACCCGAGTTACACCGTAATTGAAGATATACCTTAGCGTCTACCTCTCAGGTAACGCCCCAAGGCCCAGCACATTGGGACTACCTCCCAGGTATAAATTCCAAAGGCGTGGATCTCTACACTTACCTCTCAGGTAATGCCCAAGACTATATCTTCCTAGTGCCTACTTAGGGGCTCCTCCAATTTATGAACACCAATAAATAACTATTCCAAATAATACACAATACCATACATTAATCTCTTGTCAATGGTCTCACCATTTCATTAAGCTTATGCTTACCACATCCATGTAGTTCTCAAGTTATCCACATACATGCAAGTAATAACATAATTGACATCATATAGCAAAGGCATATATATGTATTTGCATGTCCAGCCACTTTCCTCATTAAGTCATGGTCTCTTCATTAAGACATAAATCAAGCTATTAAGCTCTATACACTAACCTATGTGTTTCATAAAATCCAATTGGATACCAACATGCATTGAACAATTCCAAGTGGGATGAGTAGTTACATAACCCTTGTCTTACCTTTGAGCTCCTATATCTCCTCTTTATGGAGACAAGAGCTTATTAACCAAAAATACACTTCAAGATGAATTTGTTAGAACAAGAGAGATACTAGTGTAACTTATGTATACCAAGTATGTTTTTAAGTTCAGATTACTCACCTTAGAGCTTAAGGAATGGAAACCCTAACAATGGAACTCTTGAGCTTGACCACTTCTACTTAGGAGCACATAAAGTTGAGTTTACCTAATAATCATCAAATAATGACCATGAATCTTCCATAGAATTGTCATAATTGAGAAGGAATGAAGAAGGCTTGAACTTACTTTGATTTAGGGAAAAATTGCCCAGAAGAAGGAGTGAGGAGAGCTGGAATTCGTTTTTAGGGAAATGAAAGAGGAGGAGCTGAAACTCTTGGAATAAAAGGGGAAAATTCGACAGGTGGCACCGCGGGCTTCCGAGCTCAAATTCGCGGGAGCCCGACAATTGAAACCAAAATTGCCCTGATAGTTTTCTGTTGCTTCCACGGGAGCACCCTCGGGAGCCCGCCACCTCGGGAGCCCGACCCATCCTTCGCGGAAGCCCGCCAGACCCAAATCATTTTTCCATTTTTCAATTTTTCTGATTTTCAAATTTGTTTTCTATCTTTTTCAGCTTGTACTAATACCAACTAACATTTTTCAAAAATGCAATTAACAAGTATTGATCACGTAGAATTGCCGAGTAGTTTACTTAAAGACTTATAATCAGGTTAAAAACAATTTTAGCATCAAATTACCCAATGAGTGAAATTCGGGGTGTTACAATTCTCCACCACTTAGAATAGATTTCGTCCTCGAAATCTTAAGCTACGTAAGCAAATGAGATTCGAACTAGGGTAGCCGCTACAGAAGTATAAGCACTACCCAACTCAGCCAGATAACAGCTTTTTGACAAAACGATACCGACACAAATGAAAAACTTGCACCTGAATCGAATAACGAACGCGTAGGTACGGAGTTTAGAAGAAACGTACCCGACACTACGTTCCTCGAAGCCCTTGCATCCTCGGTTGTCATCTGAAAAGCCCTCCCCGTTACCTTTGGTGCTTACGTCTTGGATCCGCCACTTCCACTAGTCCTTAGTTTCGGGCAGTTCCTCCTTATATGACCCGGTTCACGGCATTCGAAACAATTCGGTACTTTCGTGGGACAATCCTTCATGAAATGTCCAATCTTTCCACAATTGTTACACTCGTTTGAGCTTGGAGGTTGTCGGGAACTACATGAGCCAAAATGACTTCTCCTGCATTGATTACACCACTTTGTGTCACGACGGTTATCCTCACTTCCATCCCTGGTAAACTGTCCTTGCTGACGAACGGGTCCTGACGACTCTTCCCGCTTTCTCTTCTCGGTCACGTGCCTAGTCTCCAGCTTTCCTTGAGCCAGATCATCTTCTATCAACAATGATTCTTCAATTGCTTCCTGTACAGTTGTTACTTTGGCATTCCTCACTGCAGTCTTCATCTCGGCTGGTAAACCCCGCTGATACGCCTTTATTTTCATTTTCTCATCGGGAGCCAGATGCTCCACCAGGCTTAACTTTTCGAGGAATGACTTTGAGTATTCGACAATGGTCATATTCCCTTTCTTCAATCCATGGAACTCTTCTTTAATTTTATCTAAGGCCCTCTCGCTACAGTACTTATCGAGAATCTTCTTCTTAAAGGTTGGCCACGTGAGTTTGGCCAATACTTCGGGTGTGAGAGACGTACGGGTGAGATTCCACCAAGTAAGAGCCTCGCCCTTGAGAAGATGAGAAGCAAACTTAACTCATTGAGAATTTTCGCATTCACTAGGCTCGAACGCCATTTCCATTTCCCGGATCCAATACATACACCGGACGGGGTCGGTAGTTTCGGCGAATTCCGGTGGTTTGCAACTAAGGAAGGTCTTGTACGAACACCCCGTTTCTCTCCTACCGTCGCGTGTATTCATCCGATTATCTGCAGTTACACCAATCCCAAGGTCGTCCTGCCTATTTGTCACATCATCCACAACTGCTTCGTGTCGTCGATTACTGTTATCCCGATCCTCCAATATTTTCATAAACCGCTCATGTTGTTGTGCCATAGCGGTGTTCATGGCTTGAAGCATGCTATCCCTCAACCTGTTTTCAAGGGTATTTTCCTCCATTACCGGGTTGGAGGTACCGATGTTGGTTCTTGGTATCTGTTCCACTCCTCCACCTAAGATGCGTGGCCTCGGAGGGAGTCCAGTCGTTGCTCGATTATCCGGTTGATCGGCCGTAGATTCGGTCACGGCAACACCTTCCGGTGTTGATTGAGATCGTCTTCGCGTGTTCACCATCTTAGTATGTCAAACACGCGAGAATAAGGGTAAGGAATAGACTATAGTTGCATATTAACACCTTCATTAATTATCATAACAATAGGAGTCAAGCACACTTACGTAACCGCACATTTATAATAGCAATAGCTAAGTGGGATTATGAACATGTTTTAGACAAGCATTCTCGTTACCGTCATCATAACTCTCAATAAAAGTAATTCCGCAATTCCTATCACTCTCCCATCCTAGAACATCTACCCACATGGTGATTTTCAATGTTACTATCCTCAGCTTAAGTCTAGGCATGCTACAGTCAACACCTAGTTCACTTAAACTAGAGCTCTGATACCAACTTGTAACACCCCAAAAATAGGGATCAACAATAACTCCCATAAAACGGAAGAGTGATATACATTGCTATTACAAGAGCTAATAAAAAGGGGATTACATAAGTCTATTCACAAACGCTGTGCAAAATAGAAGGCTAAATGACAGCTAACTAATCTAATCTCTACTATAGAAATAAGATTACAAAAAGGTGTCATAATTAGTCCAAACTTGGTCTTCTATCATTGACATCATCAAAAGTATCCCCACGCTCACAAGTCCCCAACTAAGCCTTCTTAAAGACGGCACCGCTAGAATCTATATTACACATGAAACAAGCAACAAGTGTTAGGCTTTAAACGCCTAGTGAGTTAAACATATATTAAAGCATGCAATAACTTCAAATAGTAGATATTTAAATTGGTCATTCACAAATTGAAATCTATGGGGAAGGCCCAAAACACCAACCCGAGTTACACCGTAATTGAAGATATACCTTAGCGTCTACCTCTCAGGTAACGCCCCAAGGCCCGGCACATTGGGACTACCTCCTAGGTATAAATACCAAAGGCGTGGATCTCTACACTTACCTATCAGGTAATGCCCAAGACTATATCTTCCTAGTGCCTACTTAGGGGCTCCTCCAATTTATGTACACCAATAAATAACTACTCCAAATAATACACAATACCATACATTAATCTCTTGTCAATGGTCTCACCATTTCATTAAGCTTATGCTTACCACATCCATGTAGTTCTCAAGTTATCCACATACATGCAAGTAATAACATAATTGACATCATATAGCAAAGGCATATATATATGTAATTGCATGTCCAGCCACTTTCCTCATTAAGCCATGGTCTCTTCATTAAGACATAAATCAAGCTATTAAGCTATATACACTAACATATGTGTTTCATAAAATCCAATTGGATACCAACATGCATTGAACAATTCCAAGTGGGATGAGTAGTTACATAACCCTTGTCTTACCTTTGAGCTCCTATATCTCCTCTTTATGGAGACAAGAGCTTATTAACCAAAAATACACTTTAAGATGAATTTGTTAGAACAAGAGAGATACTAGTGTAAATTATGTATACCAAGTATGTTTTTAAGTTCAGATTACTCACCTTAGAGCTTAAGGAATGGAAACCCTAACAATGAAACTCTTGAGCTTGACCACTTCTACTTAGGAGCACATAAAGATGAGTTTACCTAATAATCATCAATTAATGACCTAGAATCTTCAATAGAATTGTCATAATTGAGAAGGAATGAAGAAGACTTGAACATACTTTGATTTAGGGAAAAATCGCCCAGAAGAAGGAGTGAGGAGAGCTGGAATTCATTTTTAGGGAAATGAAAGAGGAGGAGCTGAAACTCTTGGAATAAAAAGGGAAAATTCGACAAGTGGCACCGCGGGCTTTCGAGCTCAAATTTGCGGGAGCCCGGCAATTGAAACCAAAATTGCCCTGAGAGTTTTCTGTTGCTTCCGCGGGATCACCCTCGGGAGTCCGCCACCTCGGGAGCTCGGCCCATCCTTCGCGGAAGCCCGCCAGACCCAAATCATTTTTCCATTTTTCAATTTTTCTGATTTTCAAATTTGTTTTCTATCTTTTTCAGCTTGTACCAATACCAACTAACATTTTTCAAAAATGAAATTAACAAGTATTGATCACGTAGAATTGCCAAGTAGTTTGCTTAAAGACTTATAATCAGGTTAAAAACAATTTTAGCATCAAATTACCCAATGAGTGAAATTCGGGGTGTTACAGTAAACTTGTTAGTTGGTCTAGAAAGAAGCAACACTCAGTCTCCACCTCCACGGCTGAAGCTGAATATGTTGCTGCTGGTAGCTGTTGTGCTCAAATACTGTGGATAAAGAATCAACTAACGGACTACAATCAAATCTACTCTCAAGTTCCCATACTGTGTGACAACTCAAGTGCAATTGCCATTGCAAACAATCTTGTGCTTCACTCAAGATCCAAGCACATCGACATCAGATATCACTTTATCCGAGATCACATCTCTAAAGGTGATATTGAGTTGCACTTCTTTCCCACCGATCTTCAACTGGCGGATCTCTTCACAAAGCCTCTAGAAGAAGCTCGGTTCAAGTTTCTCCTAGGAGAACTTGGTATGTTAAATTTAGATGTATAAACAAAAAAAATCAAAAAAAGATAAGGAAAAATAAAAATAAAAATATATATATATATATATATAATGTATATATATATGTGTCTATGTTTTTAGCAGTTAGAAATTTCGATACTGAAAAATCTTTTGGTATAAGAAATTTCAAATAATTTCCTTTCTTACTCACTTCCCTTCCTATTTCTATTTTCCCTATCAAAATAAAAACACTTACCTTTTTACCTCACACAACAAACACATTTCACCTTTTACCATCCATCCACCTCATCAATCCACACAACTCTCAATCTTTACCATACATTTTTTTACCTATCCAAACCATCTTTAATCCTCACCCTTCATTTTCCATCTAAACAAAAACAACATACCCTCTATCCAAAATTAACCTTTTCCCTCACCCTTTCAATTCTTATAAATTTCGGCCACTACTTCTCTTCAAAAAACACATCTCAAAAACAATCTCTTTTTCCAAAAATTTGCGCCGATCTCCCTCTCTACCGATTTCTTTTGCCGAAGACCATATCCGAAACTCCTTTTTGCAGTCGATAGCCTCTGCCGATCGACATCAAATTAGTGTTGACGATCATCGAAGCCGCCCCTCAATCGAAGGTCATGGCTGTCGACAGCAGCGTATCGACCAACATCCCACCGATCGCTAGCCGAAACCCGTCCTTCTTGCCGATTCACACCATTGCTGCCAATTTCTGTGCGCCGATACCTCTAGCCGAATACATCGGCTCTCCTGCCGATTGACGCCATCGACCTACTCCAACCTCGCCGAAGACGCTTTTGGCTGCTGCCGATCGACCCACACAACCTTGTCGGCTGTTCCCTTTTGTTTTCTGCCGAAGAGACCTCTCGGTTGCTTCTGTCTTCTGTCGATTCTCCTTCTTCTTTCTGCCACCGATCGAAAACCACAGCCGAAAACAAATCGGAATTCTCGCCGATTGCTGCTACTGCCGAAGACCATAATAGCCTTATCGTCTGTCCCCTTTGCCAAACGAACAACTTCCAGCCGACAGCAGCCCTTGTTGCCGATTTCTCTACTGCCGACGAACAGCATCTCGGTTTCCTCCTCTGTCGAAGCATTCTCCAGTCGACGCACAACCACAACCACCGACAAACCACAGCCGATCCTTTTGTGCTGAAGGACACTCCATGTTGCCGATTCTCAATCCCAAACATCCACAACTGTTAGATTTTTTCCTATTTCAAATATCTCTTTTACCTTTCTCTACTCCCCATAAATCTATTCCAATCTCCTCCTATCACTCTTTATCTCCCCTTAGGTCTCATCCAAAAAGGCTTAAGGATCCTTTGAGGGCCATAACCTCCCATCCAGCAACTGATTCTCAACAATCGGAAGTTGTTGAAGTTGTCCCTATAGGGCCCAGGGAATCTGCTTCAACCATACCTAGCTCCTCCGTTGCCTCCCTGTAGGTTTCGGTTGACAAAACGGGGACCCACATTATTTCTTCCTCCACCTACTCTTTGGTGGATGAAGATGACTTGGATGTCTCTCTGGTCCAAGGTTCTGCTTTCTCACTCCACGGCCTAACATATGATACTGTTGCACAACCCAATGATGGGTCGATCTCTCCCCAAATCGATCCGGAGGGTTTACACTCTCTACTTGATTATTTTGTGTCCTAAAATCCATAGGTGACAAATTTTGAAGATGTGGCAATTACTCATCCCCAATCTTCTGAAGAATCTTCCCCTCAATCTTCTGAAGATCCTCTCCATCAATCTTCTGAAGATTACTCCCAATCTTCTGAAGATCTGCCCGAAGATAGACCTGAAGTACAATCAGTCATTCCGGCAATTACCACCAATGAAGACCAATCGGCCATCCCGAAGATCACCAACGCTGAAGCTCAATCCGGCATCCGACCGCTTAGGCTTGCCGACCCTCAATCGGTCCCTCCTCTATTTACAGGCCCCTAATCCTAAGTTCGGCCATCCAGACCACCGCTTGAACACCAATTTGTCATCTACTTCCCCAATGATCTTCTTGAAGACATACGTGACAACAACAGACAACATCGCATGGTAGGAAGTTAGTTTGAATCTTTTAAACAGACTCTTCCCAACCTTCTATCACGTACTGATCTGGATGCTTCTCTCCGCTTGGTTGTTGAACCGCTATCTGATTCTATGGCCTCCTTGGGATCTCAGGTTCAATCTTTTATAGACTCCAACACTCATCTCACCCTCTCAATGGGAGCTTTGAAAGCTGCTTCTGATGCTGAGGTAAAGAAATTGCAAGCTGAATCTCAACTTCAAAAAGACATAAATGCCGAGCTCCTCGCTTCCCTCAAATATCTTCATGCAAAAGTAGACGAAATCCTGACAACTAAAATGATGAATTGTTAAGTCAAAGGCTATGTGATGGAACCTGCTGAGCTTGACATAATTCGGAGGATTGCCACTTGCTTGGATAGTATGCTGATAATTTTTATAATGTCTGTCAGTTTCTTGGAAGTGGTCCCCCGTCAACCGCTGAGGCGAACAAATTCAAACAAGTACCAAAGCCAAAGCCTCGTGCTTGGACTGTTCTTTCTGGCAGCAGCGGTCCACGGGAGCCTACTTTTAGAGAAAGGATGGCTGCCAAATTCAATGAAATTACTAAAGCACGTAAGGCAGCAATCGACACATCAGCCACCAAAGATCCTTCCTCTTCCCCTTCTCCTTCTGAGGGGGAGAAAAAGAAAGATAAAGGTAAAGGCACAATCTCTCTTGAAGAAGAGGCCAAGTTGGCCAAAGCTGAGAAGAAAGCAAAAGCCCACTTCCTCATTCCTGAAGCTGATAAACTCAAGTTTCAACCTCCCTCTTCAACTCTTGGTCTTTCAGCAAAGAAACTAAAGAAAGCATCTGATCTTCAAAAGAATTTTGATGCTTCCAAGAATAAGGCAGTACCTGACTTTCTCCTTTTAGACAGGAAGAATATCCTGAAGAATTTGGCTGACAAAGACACTATTGTAAGCACAAAGGGTTTGAACTTGACACCGCCTCCTACCCAACTTCATCCTCTATCTACAGTGATCACCACTCATGTTCGGGGCATCTTCCTTCATGACTCAACGGGCATCCTTAGCTTCTTTAGAGCTGAGCAGATCTCCATTGTCGACTCTCTCTTCTTAAAGATCATCGCGTCTATGCTTCCATCCTCTCCTGAAGGTAAAGCCTTCAAAGATGATATTGCAGGCGAACTTCAGAAAAGAAAGAAGTAGTTGTTCCATTTACTATCTTGTTGCATTGTACTTGTACTTTCAAGTATTTAATACAAGTACAATTTTCATTTATTAGTTTGTACAGTTATACTTTATTATTTCATTTTACTTGTAAATGTCGGATCCAATTAAAAAATCCAAAAAGAACAAAAAGAATGGACTATGTGAAAAGAACCCAAAAAGAGTAAACAAGTGTCAAAATGAATTATTCAGTATTTAATCTTCAGTTTCTAAGTATGGATGTCATCCTCAAATAGGGGGAGATTGTTGGGTCACTTAGGATTTGAAGATGACATCCAGTCTTTCATTTTTACACATTTCATACTTAGAATACTTTTTCGGTTCATTACAAGCAGCTTAATTATATAACACAAAATGTTCGGTGAAGTCGAATCAACCGAAGAAACAAAGAAGAAAAAGAGTATCTTCAAAGCGGATTGAAGATGGGTTTCTCAGTCAAAGATTACGCTGCTACTTGAATACATGTTAGTCTTCGGCCAGGACACTTGAAGACATTTTCGGCAAGGAAATCTTGAAGACATGTTCGGCAAGGATCACTTGAAGAAATCTTCAACAAGGAAATCTTGAAGACATCTTCGACAAGGATCACTTGAAGACATCTTTTGAAGACATCTTCGGCAATAAGTCTTAGACAGGTATCGTACATTCTCTGCAAAGTATATTTGTGATATCTTGCATTGATGGGGAATCCTCCGAAGATCAGGAAAAAGGTTGTTTGTCTTTCTTTATCACTTTCAAGAAAGATCAACTACAACACACTGCAAGTCAACGCTTCAAGACAAAAGGTACATCTCAGTACTTTGTAGAAGACCTGACTTCCTACCCATGCTTGACAAGTGTCCATGCATTGTGACAGCCGTCAAATTCGTGTTTCAGGTTAGAATTAATCTAAGCATATTCAATATTTATGTCATAGGTCACTCAATCCAATTTTAGCAGTAAACTCGGTACAGTAGGAAAAATTTAAGAATTTTTGCCTAAGAACCCCTCAATTTAGGGAATTATCCATAAATCTCATAAAATGCCAATTCAAATGACCTAAATACAAATATATAGGTATACTTGCAAAAGTATACTAGTAAAATAAAAACAAGTATTATTATGATGATAAATTGTTGTTAAATAATTCAATTTCAAAATTTAAAATATAATAAAAATAAAAATAAGATTAAAAAGCAAGACATCATCATCTTATTTTATCTAATTTCATACTCCATCTCCCTCTTCTCTCTCCCAAAAACCGTCAACCATAACCCCCCCCCCCCCCCCCCTCCTCCCTTTCATTTTATTCCCACACCCCATTTCTCTCATCTCTCTCTCTCTTTCTAATTTCTCCCTCTAAGAAAATACTCTCTTTTTCTCTCTACTCTCTCATTTCATACACTAAAACCCTTCCAAGTTCAGCCCCTAACACATCCATCTCCAAGAAGATTCAAGTGTTTAAGGTAAATGCATGTGTGTTGGATGAAATCCACACACCCTTTTCTTAATCTTTTGCTTTTCTTAAGTAATTTTTCTTCTTCTTCTACATTTTCTTTAAACTTTTGTTAAGAACCATCTACTTACATCTTAATGTTTGTAGATTTGCCACCATAACACTTGCATGTTATTAAAAGGTGGTAAATCCATAATCAAACCTATGTTAAGATCAAAGATGGGCTCTTAACTTGCATGCATGTAGTTTTCTTAAAAGATCTACACTTTTGATCCCAAAAGTTGTATGAAAAGCTCTTTGATTTCACTAAAAACATGTTTTAATCAACATACATGTGCCAAAAAGTCACTATTTTAAGTTGCATGGAAAAGTTCTTGGCATAAACACCCAAAAATCTTCAAAAAGACCCATTTTCAAATTTCTACAAAAGATGAGTTTGGTAGATAGCATGCATGTGGTTTAAATGACTTAAAAATATGTTTTAGAACTGAAAATATCTGTATGGGGATGAGTCAAGTCGGATTGCATGCAAGAAGAATAAGAATTTTTAATAAAAAGACAAAAGGGATGCACATGCATAAAGTTTAGTTTTGACAGCTTACTGCCAGAGTTCTATCTCTCTCTTAAAAAGGTCATATCTCACTCAATAATACTCCAAATTGGGTGATTCTTTTTCTGGAATTTATTGTTACGAATTAGGTTTCAAACCCAAGTGGTTTCACAAAAACAGTGCGCAAACAGCAAAGCTTTCTGTAGTGATTGTACGGCAGGAATTATTTCATGTACCTAATCACCTCTAAAAATTATAAACCTTATATAAAAAGTTTCCTAACACATAAAATTATCTGGACATAAAATATCTTGACCTAACATGCACTGGAAGATATCCAAAAATGGACAGAAAGTGGCACCTAAATCTGGACAGTAGAAAAATAATCTCAAAAGTGGTTTAAAAGCAACTTTGTTTCTATATAATTATTTTATATTGTAAATATACCACTTTTATGGTAAAATCTTAGTTATTTGAGGAAATACATATATTATTTTGAAAGGTAACAAAAATACAAACCCTAAATAAATTTTATAAAAGGGCATATTGAAATCGATTGGATTAGTGTTATTTTGTGTTTGGCATTGTTACTAATCTTTCAGGATCGATTTTGGGCAACCCTAATCGAAAATCCAATCGAATTTAAGCACACAGCCGACTTGTCCGGATAACACAGCTGACTTTTCCGGACAATTTCAAGGTTTCCGGATAATTGTGTTAAATTCATCCGGGTTCTTCCATCCATCCGGACTCGTCAATCTTCCGGGTAAGTTAAGCATTCCGGGTAAGTTTTTCAATTTTTTCACTCTATCCGGGTAAACTTGTTTCCGGAAACCTAAAGGTCCCGGACATAATTTTTACCCGGACATCCTCGTATCCGGTAACTATTGTATCCGGACATATTTTTTATCCGGACTCTTTAGTTATCCGGTAAATACTGTATCCGGTTAGCGGGACCCCCGTGCTAAGTCGCAGGAGAGGGACATTTAAGTATTCGTGAATCTGTGCCATCCGGATTCTTTGTTTTACCCGGACACTTTGTGATTTATTGAACTGTTCTTAATTGATCTGATTCGGACACTTCCTGATCAGACCCTTACTTGGATTCCTATCCAGTAAGATCACTCTTAGTTCATACCAGTCATAGAACCTGCGTTAGGATTCCACTCTTAGTGCCTTGCGTTAGGTTTACACTTTGAATCAATCTACACGTCTGACGATCACTCCAGTGCAACTGAAGATGTCTCATGTTGAAGAAGACATGAAAAAGCCGTGTCAGGTATGTGAACCTATCTTTTCAGAACTTTATGACCGAGGGAAACCTCTTGCTGAACGGGTAGTTTCCTTTAAGGCCACCTCTAAAGAACAATTGCTTGAGATTAGGTCTCTAACCGAAAAGCTAGATGTTCAACAAAGATTAACTGAAAAATACAAGTCTGAAAATGCTATGTTAAAAGAAAAATGCAAAAATCTTTCAATAGCACCTAAAGACTTAAGGGCCAAGTTATCTGAACTTCAGTCTCAGTTTGATCAGTGCATGAATGAGAAAGAGGATATTGTTTATAAATGTTCCTTTCTTCAGATTCAGCACAAGGAGTTTGTTGCGAAAATTCTTGATCTTGAAACCAAACTCCACAAAAGGGGTCAAACTGATCAAACCATCTTTCTGAATAAACCCAAAGAGTTCACCTATTTCAACAAAGAATGGGGAATCGGATATGATAACCCACATTATTTGAAAAGGGGAAGATGGTTTACACCAACTTTGTATGATTTTGCTTGTTTTGGGTTAGATAAAAAGTATCCTGAATATGGAATTCAATGGACTGGTCCTCTTGAACCTGAAAAGGAAGAGGAAACCGAGGAATATAAGCGCACACACAAACGAGGAATACAACTTCCATTTTGTTATGAGCCTTTAAATTATTCTTATAAGAAAAATCCAAAGAAGTACCTCTCGAATGACTACTTCGACCCCTACAAGGTTGCTAAGCCCAAGGATTCCTCCTAAAAGGATGAGGACCAAGCACCAGCAACCAAGAATGAGACGGACGAGTTTAAACTCTATGTTCCCCCTCTCATCTTGGAAGCAAAAATTGTCGAGTTGAGGAGTCGTTTGAGAAAGAAAGGTCTATTTTTCAAAACGAACAAAAAGTGCTCATCTCTGAGATTGAGAAACTCAAATCTGAGAAAACCGACGGTGTGTCAAGTGAGGAAAAGGAAAAATTTCAGTGGGAAATCAATTCGCTCTCATCAAAACTGTCTGAAATGACAAGAGAAACGATGAAAGAGCACCTGAGAAATGGCCAACTCCAAGAACAGATTGACCTTCTCCAGGCTCAAAAGCAGATTTCACCTGATCTTTCCTCCAACTCATCTGACACATCCTCGTGTAAAGCTTTCATAGGAAATATCTCGTCTCAAGAAAGTCAAGTTTCTCAAGATGAATGTGTTACAAGGAATTTAAACTCTGATTTTTCAAACGCTTCCGCACCAAATTCCTCAAAGCACACTACAGAAAGCACAAAGTGTTCCTCGCCTTCCTCGACCGATCCAAGTCCAGTAATTCCGGATGTCGATTTTTCAGAATACATGAACTCCGAAGGTAATTCTGATAGAGAGTTTGAGTCGTTCCCTTTCGACAAACCTCTTCCAAGTCATTCTGACTTTTTGTCTCCAGTGGTTAATCGTCCGGTCAATTTTCTAAAGGGCGACTGTTCACAATCCAAGACTCCGGCTGTGATCAAGATTCTTAAAAATGCTTCAAATGTTCAAAAACGATCACAGCCGAAGCAAAAGACCGAACAACCGACCACTAAGATTCATGTTTCCTCAAAGGTCACTGACCGCACTGTCCTTGTTGTTTCGGATAAAACCGGTCTAGCTAAACAAACAAAACCAAAGTGGCCAGCCAAGAAATCTGTCAAGGATGATGCATCAAAGTCGTTCAATACTGTCTTTCATCCTAGGATGAACAAAAACGATTGTGCCTGGAATCATAGGAATAATTTTGTTAATAGAGATGTTAATTTTCCGATGAAAATTTATTCCATTCAGCAATTGATTCAGTTATCACACGATCGTTTGTGTTGTTCTAGTTGTGGTTGGAATGATTTTGATGACATTGCTAATAATGATTGGTTTGGGTCATATCAAAGGTTTAATCATACACCCAAACACAAACCCCGTAATAACCAGCAAAGACACTATCAAAAACGGGGTTACCAATCAGCGGTTAAACCACAACGGGAGATCAAACCTGCTCCTAGATGGGTTGCTCCTACTAAGGTTAAACCGGCACCCAGGTGGAAAGCTGCTACAAAATCTATTCCTCCTAAAGGTGTAAATTCTGCACCGAATAGGAAACAAGTGCCAAAACCAGTTCCCTCTAACGGTGTAATTCCTATACCTAAAGGGAAAGCTGGGACAAAGCAAGCTTCCCCAAACGGTGCCAAACCTAACCCTCCCGGACCCAGGCAAATCTGGGTACCGAAGGTCCGCTAAATTTGTTTTGCAGGACGGTCATGTGTGGTCCTTAAACACTGGATGCTCCACACACATGACCGCAAGGAGGGAGCTGCTCACGATCTACAAGGAACAATATTAAGAAGACGTGAGGTTTGTCTATACCTGTGCTCTAACAAGCTGCTCACGTGTTTAGGGGGAGCATGATCAGCTATCAGGTATGTTATTCTACTGTTGAGGGGGAGCGTCACACACACTTTTTCCTTAAATATGTTAAAAAGTTTTTGTGTGTGGGGATACTCCCGTGTGCATTTCACACTACGCGCACATTCTGGGGGGGAGCGACACAGTGTTTTTCTTTCAATGCCTAAAAGTTTTTATGTGTGTCGGACTCTCCATTGCACTATCCTAGGGGGAGAAAATTCTTCCCCATGCTCCGTTGGAGGGGGAGCGAGAGAAGGTTCATTTCTGAAATCCATATAGCTTTATTTTTGCAAAATGTAAAGAATCAGGGAAATTCTTGAAAATCCAGAAGTATCCGGATACCATATCCGGACTCTTGGTCTCTCTTATCCGGATTGGAAGGGAACCCGGGTACCATATCCGGACTCTTGGTCTCTCTTAAATGTCATCCGGATTCTATTCTGTCCGGATTGGTTATTTTATCCGGAAACTTTCATCATCTCCGGTATGCTTTTTTGTCCGGACACCTTTTGTCTGGATACCTGTGTTGTCCGAAATGTCTTGCAATTGCATCATTATGTCCGGACGCCCCTACTACTTTCAGTCCTGTACCTGTTTCATCACTACTTGTCCTCAATCTGTATCAGATTGAGCCACTTAATGCAAAGGTACGCACCAGAACTTGTTTATCCGCCTCAGTTTCTAACTTTAGGTCTTTTTACAGATATTCCATGGCGGATCCACAACCTCAATCCGAGGGGAAGAGTCACACTGGTTTTCTTACAAAGTCTAAATATTTTTTTCTTGTATTGATATCACTCTCACTCCGAGGGGGAGCAAGTCAATCCCCATGTATGTTTTGAGGGGGAGCAGGATAATATCCGTACTATGCATATGCCTGAAACCCTACCTATGATAGCATATAGACAAGAGTTAGGGAATCCCATGGTCCAGCCAGCGCCGGAGGGACCTTCCCCGGGACATAGAACATGTGAGAAGGAGGGAGTTAAGTCAAAAGCAAACCAAGAAAGATTGAGCCGTAAAGATAAAGAGGCTCCTGAGCGAACCCAGCCACGTGATATCCGGGTTGCCACGTCTACTACACCGTCTCATCTGTTGGGACGGGGTATTGAAGAAAACTTCGTGGACCCAGCGGAGCAATTGCACGACCCCTCATCCACTCATCCGTCTCACGACAGACGGATGTTTCAATATTACACGGGGAACAAGCACAACTTCCACCGACCTCTCATTCAGAGAGTGTTGGTGTTGAAATAAGAGACCAGCAGCCCCCGGTCTCGACTTTATTTCATGCACCATCGAGTCTAGAGCCTCTTGACATAAATCAATCTTTGGCTAGGACACTTGAAAGGGAACAACACCAAGTCGAGGCTCTTAGTGACCCGACCGGAACCACCGTAGTGTCTTCACCTCTTGGTGAAACACAAGGATCGGCGGGAAATCCTACCACAGCTAACATCACGCCAACTGTGAACGTAGGTTGCTCTACCCCTGTGGTAGACGCCTCAACGGGCAATCTAAGTGATCCCGAGGTTAATTTACCCGACTTCGTGTCACCAGGGTCTCTGGACAGCACCCTTAAGGCTGTCCGCCAGGATATGGAGCAACAGATGCAACAACATGTAGCCGTTGAACTTGCCAAAGCGATGCGCGCTATTGTCGAACCCGAAACCGCCTTTGTACCTCCACCGATTCAACAGCAACCAATCTATTTGGTGGAGACCCTGAAGACGATGCTGTTGGCCCAGCTGCTCCAGGAATCCGACACCACCGCATCTACCGAAGCAGACCTAATCTCAGTTCTCCGATCCCAGGTTACTGCTCCATCTTCATCTATCACATCACGCCTTGACGCCATTGACTCGACCCTCAACGACTACAACAAAGCGCTCGCCACGCTCTCTGAGAGGGTCCGCTCACTTGAAGACACTTGTAAGAGTCAAGCCGGCGGTCTCAAACGCAAGCACGATGACCAGGATGATCCTGATCACCGTGAGGGGGAGAAGCGTCTACGCCAAACCGAGACCGCCCAGATCATGACTGCCGAAACTACAACTGTGGTTCATCAGGAACCCCCAACTGCGGCAACTTCAACAGAAACACCCGAAGCCGAGTTGCCATTAGCACAAATGGTCATCGACATGGACATTTCAGATGATGAAGCCCCAACGGTTGAAAAGCCCGAGGGTACAACACAAGAATTGGTCGCACAAGAACCATCATACATGCCGACGCTCACCATGATTGATCCTGCATGTGAAACCAACCCGGAAACCGAAGGCGCATGGTACGAAAAAGCTGCCAGAGCCGTAAACTTCGAAGTAAACCTGGTGTTTCCCACTGATGAAGACGACAACGTTGATTACGACCAGTTTCTGCTTCAGAATTTCTATGGTACGCCTCCCGTTCACTCGACTCAACCCGCTACGACTTCTGATCAATCCGAAAGCTCAAATGCAGAAATCCCGACATCTCCTCAGCAAACGACAGCTCCTGATCTTCCTCCCCCTCCTCAGCAACAAAACCGTTGGGAGAAGATCAAGGTCCTCATTCCTCATCTGGAGGAATCTCTGAAGAAGCTGTTTGTTCACCGAATTCGCCCGATCGAGCCGACCTTCTGTCTTGGCATCTACAGTCCTGATCCAGCACGCCAACTCCGATACGTAGAAGCCATGAAGCGGTGTCTCCCGAGAGACCAGGTACGAACTAAGCATAAAATTTCAGAGGTGCTAAAGATTCAGTCAAACAAAACTATGAAGATCGTCTTTCCCGTATTCACTGTTCGACGTGAAGACGGAAAAGAATGGATTTTTTCTGAAGCTGACTTTAAGTATCTCCATCCGTTCGACCTCCTGGTTATTCTGAGAGACCTTCGCACCAGAACCATCCGACCACTTGCTGTAACAAAGGCGCTCGAAGCGGTTCGTCGATTCCTCGTCCGTTCCATTATGATCTCTTATCTTACGGACTTTCAAATGGCAATCGAGAACCGAGCGAAGAAGGTAAATCTGCTCAAACCGAATCTGAAAGCTCCTGAACTGTCAATGTATCCCGAGAATACAATGCTTCTTCAACCGGAATTTGGGATCGTCTTCCTCAACGCTCAGAAAGAAAAGAAGTTTATGAGGTTCAGTCAGGTAGATCGATTTTGCAACGGCACACTACTCAAAGTTCAAGACGCTCTTCGGAAGATCATCAAGCACGAATCCGAAAATCCAAAGGTATCCTATGTACCCAATCTGAATGAAAGAACTGCTAAGACTGCTTTGGATATGGTTGAAGAACGTCTCGACTACCGCCGCGCCATCAGATTCTTCGAGGTTCACTTCGCGTTGCACAAACGATACGTATTCAACTTGCAAGAGATTGAGCGCGAACTCGAACTTCAAATCAAAGGGGGAGATTGTTAGGGTAGAATTTATGTTGATTTTAAGTTCAAGGGTTTATTTTGTAAAATATTAAATTTAGTCCATTGTGAACGGGCCGTGGGCTTGTTACCACGGGCCCAGCGTATTTAAAGTGCAATTAGCTTAGAAAATTAGCTAGTTGTCTCATTTAGCTTTTCTGCTTTACACTGTAATTCTCTCTAAATCAATAGCTAAGTGGGCAGCCTTTGTGAATCATATCAACTGTTCTTATTTGCTTATTCACAAACATAATCGTTGCACGGATCTGGATTCTACAAACTCCAACGAAAATTCGTCAATTTCTAGGTTTGGCAGGTTATTATAGGCGATTCATCGAGAACTTCTCAAGAATTGCTAAACCACTCACAACACTGACCCAAAAAGATAGTAAATTTGTTTGGGGAGAACTGCAAGAGGAGGCGTTCCAGCTGCTGAAGAAAAAGTTGTGCAATGCACCAAATCTAGCGTTACCGGAAGAAACGAAAAACTTTGTGGTGTATTGTGACGCATCACATCAGGGATTAGGTTGCGTATTGATGCGAAAATGATAAGGTGATAGCATACGCCTCGAGACAATTAAAAGTTCAGGAGAAGAACTATACCACGCACGATTTGGAGCTCGGAGCTGTGGTATCCGCCCTAAAGATATGGAGACATTATCTATATGGTACCAAGTGCACTATTTTCACTGATCACAAGAGTCTTCATCATATCCTAGACCAGAAAGTGCTCAACATGAGATAAAGGAGATGGGTAGAACTACTCAGCGACTACGATTGTGAAATTCGCTACCATCCAGGTAAGGCCAATGTAGTGGTCGATGCCCTGAGTAGAAAGGAAAGGGTAAAACCTTCACGAGTACGAGCATTAGGAGCGCTTGTTCAAACGAGTTTAAAGACTCGCATTCTTGAAGCCCAGATCGAAGCAATGGAAATGGAAAACTTGAAGGACAAGACCCTTCACGGTATAGAAAGTAGATTTGAAACCAATGTTGATGGAGTACGTTATTTCAAGGACAGAGTTTGGATTCCAAAAGCTAACAACGTACGAGAAACGATTCTGGATGAAGCCCACAAGTCTAGATATTCAATTCATCCAAGAGCGAATAAAATGTACAAGGACTTAAGGGAATATTATTGGTAGCCAGGAATGAAGAAAGATATTGCCTTGTACATAGGAAAATGTTTAACTTGCTCAAAGGACAAAGTTGTATACCAAAAGCCATCTGGTCTGCTGCAACAACCAGAGTTTCCCCAGTGGAAATGGGAACAAATAACCATGGATTTTATAACCAAACTTTCGAGAACTGCCAAAGGGCACGACTCGATTTGGGTTATAGTAGATCGATTTACGAAGTCTGCACATTTCTTGCCTATTCGGGAAGACTATAAGATGGAGAAGCTTGCTCAGATCTACATCAAGGAAATCGTCACGCGACATGGAGTCCTAGTTTCCATCATTTCAGATAGAGATAGCCGTTTTACATCTCGATTTTGGCAGTCACTTCAAAAAGCGTTAGGTACGCAGTTGAATTTGAGCACGACCTATCATCCTCAAACGGACGGCCAGAGTGAGCGAACCATTCAGACGTTGGAGGACATGGTTCAGGCATGTGTGATAGATTTTGGAGGAAGTTGGGATAACCACTTGCCGTTAGTTGGTTTTCCTACAACAATAGCTATCACACCAGTATTAAGTGTGCGCCATATGAAGCTCTATATGGACGCAAGTGTCGATCACCTCTTTGTTGGTTGGAGATTGGAGATAGACAGCTATCTAGTCCGGATATTGTTCAAGAAACCACCGACAAGATTGCAATCATTAGAGATAGGCTTAAAGCAGCTCAAGATCGTCAGAAGAGCTATGCGGACAATCGAATGAAGCCTTTAGAATTTCAGGTTGGAGATAGTGTTTTTCTAAAAGTATCCCCTTGGAAGGGAACATTTCGGTTTGGGAAAAGAGGAAAATTGAGCCCTCGGTATGTTGGACCATTTAAGATCACGGAAAGAATTGGACCAGTAGCATACAAGCTGGATTTGCCAATGGAGTTAAGTGCTATCCACAACACGTTTCATGTGTCAAACTTGAAGAAATGTCTAGCCGACGAAGCGATAATCGTGCCTATGGAAGAAGTCCAAATCAACGATAAGTTGCACATCGTGGAGGAACCAATTGAGATACTTGATAGGGAGGTCAAGCGTCTTAAGCGAAGCAAGATTCCGATAGTAAAAGTCCATTGGAACACAAGGCGTGGGCCTGAGTACACTTGGGAACGAGAGGATTACATGATGCATAAGTACCCTCATCTTTTTGCTAACAAACCGGTTAAAGCTGGTAACTCTTGAACTTCGGGACGAAATTCTTTTAACCGGGGGAGACTGTGACAACCGTCAAATTCGTGTTTCAGGTTAGAATTAATCTAAGCATATTCAATATTTATGTCATAGGTCACTCAATCCAATTTTAGCAGTAAACTCGGTACAGTATGAAAAATTTAAGAATTTTTGCCTATGAACCCCTCAATTAAGGGAATTATCCATAAATCTTATCAAATGCCAATTCAAATGACCTAAATACAAATATATAGGTATACTTGCAAAAGTATACTAGTAAAATAAAAACAAGTATTATTATGATGATAAATTGTTGTTAAATAATTCAATTTCAAAATTTAAAATATAATAAAAATAAAAATAAGAGTAAAAAGCAAGACATCATCATCTTATTTTATCTAATTTCATACTCCATCTCCCTCTTCTCTCTCCCAAAAACCATCCACCATAACCCCCCCCCCCCCCCTCTCCCTTTCATTTTATTCCCACACCCCATTTCTTTCATCTCTCTCTCTTTCTAATTTCTCCATCTAGAGAAAATACTCTCTTTTTCTCTCTACTCTCTCATTTCATACACTAAAACCCTTCCAAGTTCAGCCCCTAACACATCCATCTCCAAGAAGATTCAAGTTTTTAAGGTAAATGCATGTGTGTTGGATGAAATCCACACACCCTTTTCTTAATCTTTTGCTTTTCTTAAGTAATTTTTCTTCTTCTTCTACATTTTCTTTAAACTGTTGTTAAGAATCATCTACTTACATCTTAATGTTTGTAGATTTGCCACCATAACACTTGCATGTTATTAAAAAAGTGGTAAATCCATAATCAAACATATGTCAAGATCAAAGATGGGCTCTTAACTTGCATGCATGTAGTTTTCTTAAAAGATATACACTTTTGATCCCAAAAGTTGTATGAAAAGCTCTTTGATTTCACTAAAAACATGTTTTAATCAACATGCATGTGCCAAAAAGTCACTATTTTAAGTTGCATGGAAAAGTTCTTGGCATAAACACCCAAAAATCTTCAAAAAGACCCATTTTCAAATTTCTACAAAAGATGAGTTTGGTAGATAGCATGCATGTGGTTTAAATGACTTAAAAATATGTTTTAGAACTGAAAATATCTGTATGGGGATGAGTCAAGTCGGATTGCATGCAAGAAGAATAAGAATTTTTAATAAAAAGACAAAAGGGATGCACATGCATAAAGTTTAGTTTTGACAGCTTACTGCCAGAGTTCTATCTCTCTCTTAAAAAGGTCATATCTCACTCAATAATACTCCAAATTGGGTGATTCGTTTTCTGGAATTTATTTTTATGCGTTACGTTTCAAACCCAAGTGGTTTCACTCAAAAACTCAAAGATTTCGTCTACCAAACAGTCTTCACAAAAACAGTGCGCAAACAGCAAAGCTTTCTGTAGTGATTGTACGGCAGGAATTATTTCATGTACCTAATCACCTCTAAAAATTATGAACCTTATATCAAAAGTTTCCTAACACATAAAATTATCTGGACATAAAATATCTTGACCTAACATGCACTTGAAGATATCCAAAAATGGACAGAAAGTGGCACCTAAATCTGGACAGTAGAAAAATAATCTCAAAAGTGGTTTAAAAGCAACTTTGTTTCTATATAATTATTTTATATTGTAAATATACCACTTTTATGGTAAAATATCAGTTATTTGAGGAAATGCATATATTATTTTGAAAGGTAACAAAAATACAAACCCTAAATAAATTTTATAAAAGGGCATTTTATGACGATTTGGATAGTTAGCCTACCGAACCTTTAAGATTAAAACTCACTAGTGACCTTACGTTCGTAGGTTCGAAGTAGGATCACACCAAGGTATTTTGTGGGAGATTCTCGGAATTTTATCGCGCATCAAGTGAGTTATCACAGCCCCTTTTAATATTTTACATCTTTTGGGGTGAAAAGCATGTCGTTACTACAATTATTTTACGCACCGTTTGTCTCGTTTTCTTGGAAATACTAAACTTGCTATACTTGCTTATGCTCTATGGTATGTATGTTTTGTGCATGTTATAAGATTTCGAGCTTTCTCTATCATACTAAGTCCCCGTTTAATCTACGTTACCCGTTTAACTCATGTATTGAGCCGTTGGTAATTATGGATAGCGCTATTTGGATTGACAACCCCACTCACAAGTCGCGCTTGTTTGAGTGCATAATTATTGTTGTTCGTACGCATTGTTGATGATAGAACATGCGGAGGGGCGTTCTGTCACATAGGTCGGGTAACGGGCTCCTAGCTTAAACATCATACATACAATTACCTTGAGCAAGTGCTTTTACAACCGGTTGCCATATCCATTTGTGCAGATTTAAACTGTTTCTATGACAAACCTTATCGTACTCATAAAACCTGTGATCTCACCAAGTAGTGCATTAGTTGACCTTTTATTGACATGCTTTTCAGGAGAACGTCTTTAAGGTTGAAACTTAGGACGGCTACGCGTGTTGAAGCTTTCTATGATTTTGAAATTATGTTCATTTCCCTTTTGTAAAAAGTTTGTAAACGACAATGTTGTACTCTTTTGAATGTAATTTGAATTTCTATGGTTAGTGTGATCTTGTAACTTTTGCTATGAAACTTGAGCTGTACATCCCGTGTTTCCGCTTTAGCGGGGTGTGACATGTATTTAATGCATGAGGCACTATATAAAGAGGGCGTTTCCTTCCTTTTAAAGATTACCATTTTACAAACTCTCAAGGCTCACAAGTGCTGGCATTTCTCTCTCAAAGAAGTTCATTGTTTTCTAAGTGTATTTTCAATTGGTCTTTATTCTCTTTGTGTCTTTGTGTAAGATTGGTTGAACAGATTTTATATGTTCTGTTCCGCAACAATCTTTAGTTTTCTATGTGTAATTCTTGATTTTAAATCAATAAAGAATTAATTAAGTGAAATATTTTGTGTATTGTATTCAAACCCCCATCTACATTTGCTTCTCCATAGTTGGGACCAACACTGGCGATTATGCCATGGGCAATATCGTCGGTCAAGATCGTGCGCGGGTGCAGGGGGCTTTAAAATCAGGAATTTTGCCTCGTTTTCATTTCTCACTTCAACCCAACCTTCTCCTTTCTCTTAAAACCGAACCCTCTCGATATTTTAGTGTTTTTACACCCTTGGAGCCTCAATCCTTGTAAACCCTTTAGATCTTTTGCATCTAGGAGAAGATTGAAGATCTATGGAGTGGAACTTTTCATCTCATCTCATCTTATCTTGAAAATTTATTGTTTTAGGGTGTTTTATCCAACTCTCTTCAAAACCCTTTCATCTTTTGGAGTTCAAGACTCATTTTGGAGCCCTAGAGACATTGTTGGTGGATTCAAGAGTTGTGGGTTAAGGTAAAATGTCACATTCTTCTTTTGAGAAACTAGGGTTTTGTGATTCTTCATTCTCTCTTTATTTTCTTGGTTAGAACTTGGTATAACTTAGAAATATTGTGATTAAGGATATTTGTGGAAGACTTGGAGCTAGGAAGAAGGTTTCAAGCTCTCGTCCAAGAAACTCAAGTTTGTGGGTAAAACCTAGATTTAGTCTAAATCTAGCAAGGTGAGTTTTAGTTGCTTTGATAAATTATATACATGTCAAAATGCACTTGTTTTAGGGTTTTGGAAATACATCAACGAGTTTATTCTATTTTGACGAGTTTTGTGAATATTTGCAAAGTGGTACATATTTGGGTCTATAAAACTCTTGAAAACGGTTATGTCATTTTATGAAATATTTGAGTCACCAAAAATGGAAATCTTAATCCACCAAGTAAAGATTGACTACTTGGAGATTTTGGGTAATACTCCCCTTTGGTGTCAAAAGTGGGAAATTGAGATACAAAGGGTTCTAGATGGTTTGGTACATGAAATGACGTATTTTATGGTCGGTCACTAATATATGTCTTATTTGAGGTCTTACTCATTTTTGGGCTTTTATATATTGGAACATTGCATCCCTCGATTTTAAAAGTGTGAACAATGGGAAATGAGCCTTCTTTGATCCTTTGAATATTTTGGAAAATGCGAACCTTACGGTTCGGGCCTTTGGTCATTTACACTTGGGAAAAATACCAAATTTAGGTAAAGTTGTGTATTGTACTAACCATAATGGCTTGTCCTATTATTGCCAAACGATTTATGATGCCTTGTGGCTTGATTTATACTCTAATGAGTTTTGGGACGTGTCCGATTTTAAATGGCTCGATGTGGAACATTTTATGGGAAATGCAATTATATCATAAATGTTGCTTATTACATGAGTTAAATGTGTTAGTTCATTTAATTAGAGTCATGTGATGTTAGACTGTAATGCAATGGATCCATAGGCATGGGAGTCGGTTGTTCGTCATGGAGTATTGATGTCCATGTTTGTATCTAGCGAGTCGGTTACTTAATTCTCAAATAATATATGAAGTTGGGACGCAAACTCTACCATCAAGGTTTTATAAAGTTTATGATTCATGGCTAACTATGTTATGGCAAACTCTTGGTTTTTAAACTGTTTAAAGATTTATATGTATAAAACTGCTTTAATTACTAGGCGTTAAGCCTAACACTTCTTCTTTTCGACATGTATATCAGGTCTTAGATAGATATGAGTGGCGAGTGGAGCTTGGTAGAAGTTCTAGGTGGATGACTTAGAGTTATCGTCCGGGTTTTGAGAAGATAGCAGATTTGGTGGTTTTAGTAACACTCGTCGGTCTTGCTCCCGTATGTGGGACTAGACTAGTTCTCTTTAGTACTCTGGTTCTTGTTGTAGTGTTTCTACCCTTGTACACCTTAGATTGTTGTATTCTGAGTTTGTATTAAGGGTTTTTTGGAAGTTTTAAGTTTTCTGCTATTTTCAATTTTAGGGGTGTTACAACCTGAACGCCTCCTTCATCCTGAATCGAAGATCATCTCCCTCATCGATTCACGATTCGGTGGTGAAATCGAAGATCATATCCCTCATGCTAATCGAGTTCTCCTACTTCTAAATCGTCTCCCTCGTGCTCACCGATTTCTCCTAAATCGAATTCTAAATTATCTATGTTCTAGTCGATTTCTCTTATAGATTTGGCCAAATCGAACGATTTATTCTCAAGCAATCATTCTCTTCTACATATTTCTCCTAATCGATTTCTCCTACATGTTAGGTCACGGTGGTTATATAAATCGAATTTCTCCTAATCAGTTTCTCGTACAGGACTATGGTTACATAAATCGAATTTCTCCTAATCTATTTCTTCTACATAATTTATGTTTTTTTGGCCAATGTGATTTCATAAATATAGTTTTTTGGCTATTGTGAATTGTGATTACATAGACTCTACTATGAACCTGAGATTTGGTTACTGTCATTTTCTCATACTCATACCCTGCTGATATGAAGTCTCATGGAACTAATGGGTTGCTATGAAGTCTCATGGGTTGATGTCATTTTAGGTGCATTCAGAAATGTTATTGAAGTCTCAAGGGTTGTTGTCATTTGATCAAATGTTATAGACATGTTTAAACTTTGTAAATCAGTCTCATGGATTCTTGTCATTTGATCAAATGCTATATCAATTTCCTGCCCTATCATGTTCTGTCTTATCCTGTTCTGTTCTGTCTACGTACCAAACGCACCCTAAATGACTTACAATAACATATGTTCATAAAGTTGCATTTTCCAGATATTTTTTGAATAATTTTAAAATATATTTTTATTTTATTAATATTGAGTTTAAACATGCTATATAAAATAAAAACTGAAACCAAATATACCTTTATGTAATAAATACATATTTGAATATAAATATATTTATTGATTAAAAATTTTATATTTTATGATCATCTTAATTATCTTGTAACAAGATAAAATAAAATATACTTTGTCCTGCTCTTATTTTCGAAACCGTCTTTAAGAGTAGGGAAAACGCATAAATTACAATTGATACCATAAAATTTATTTTAAAATTTAAATCTATGCGATCTAAAAATCTCTCTTCTCTTTTCTATCATCTCTCCTTTTTTCCCTCCTTTCTCTCCTCGTTTTTCTCTTTTCCCTCCTCTTATATCCCATATTTTCTCTATTCTTTCTCGCCTTTCTCTTTTCATAATATAAATATATGTCATAATTTTGCTTTGGGCTTAGGGTTTTTTGTGGGCCATAGGCCGAGAGGTCTCATGATGTTGACCGTCTTTGGTCCAATTTTGTATTGGACTTGTTATCTTTATGTTTATTGGATCTCAGCCCGTTTGGTTAGGTTGCTTGTTGGATTAGGTATAGGCTCATTTGACTCGTGGTTGTATATTTTATTTTTCGGAAATTAAAATGTAGAGTAAATCTTAACTTTGGTCCCTGTGCTTTGTTAAAAATCATGAAAATCGTTCCTAGATTTTGTTTATTACAAATTAGCCATTATTGTTTGCATTTTTGACCTGTTTTGGTCCCTCACACTAACAAATGTTAACCCACATCCATGAAGGGTATTTTAGTCTTTTTCTTTATATCTCCATTTTAATATTAATTGTTTTTATTTTTTTGACTTTTTGACTTTTTTTAAGTTGTCTTTTCAGGTTTTTACTTTTTTATTTCTTTTTTATGATGACTAACCCCTACCCCACTACAACGAAAAACGCACACATATTTAAATTACACACTTAAAAACACACACACACACACACACACACACACATATGTATATATAAACACTTAAAACACACAATGCCCAACTACCACTCCACTTTTCTCAGCCCCAAATCCCTGTTCTAAAGAAACTACCAATCTTCTTCCTCATTGAGAACCACCACCTACCACCACCCTGTTGCTCTACCACCGTGAACTCAACCCTTTCTCCCTCCTATCTTTTTCTTCCCCAACTCATTTCCTAAAAAACACACACACAACCATATGTATAAAAACACATACATTTATATAAAACACACACACACACAGGAACACAAAGGAAACGCATAAAAAGAGTAAATTACACACACACACACACACACACACACATATATATATATATACGAACATATAAAAAATGAGTAAATTACATGATTGGTCATGTCGACCATCTCCACTCCATTCACCTCGCCGACCATCTCCACTCCGGCCACTACTTTTTGCATTCCCCACCACCCACCATCCCCTCTGATGACCTCTTTTAAAGAATCTGACGACCTTCTTTGTAAGCCACCACTGTTTGCATTCCCCACTACTGTTTGTGTCATTGTTGATATCAGGCATCGATACATCAACTAAGTATTCCTTTTTCCTGGGTTTGTGTCATTTTGGGTTTTGAAGAATAGGTAGATCATCCATCTGACTGATTTGGTTTGGGTTTTGTGTTGTTTTATTTTTTTTATTTGACATGATTTGAGTTTAATTGGGTAAATATCGAAGAGAGAGAGAGAGAGAGTTGGAAGGGAAGGGTGAATGGTGGGGGTGAAAAGTTGTAAGTGAAAGAGAAGAGGAAGAAGGGAAGAGAGAGAGGAAATGAGTTTATTTAACATTCGTTAGTGTGAGGACCAAAACCAGTCAAAAATGCAAACAGTAATGGATAATTTGTAATAAACGAACTCTAGGGACGATTTCCAAGATTTTTAACCAACCACAAGGACCAAAAATAAGATTTACTCTAAAATGTGTAATTATCTGGGTTTTGTAATTTTAAACAGTCTGCGTATCGTTCTTTTTATTTTAAATGTAATGTGTAACACCCTAAAAATCAGGCCAATTTAAACCTTAAAGTTTAACAAGATTAATCATGAAGTCATCCAACTTTCATACATAAGTAGAGAATTAACTGTGAGGATTCATATGTACAAATCAAATATCGCAAAACAACTATTAATCTAGTCTTGTCAACTAAGATAAGATTAAACTGGTTGTCTAAATCATTCATCGAAAGCATCCTCGTATCAACTAACTTCTCCACTTACATCACCAAATTGAATACTCAAAAGCACTCGTCCCTCTTCCCTTTACTTCCCCGAGCTAGTACCTGGTAAGAAGATTGAATTTGAACGATTAGGCTTACGCCTAGTGAGAACATCCAATTCAAATTAAAACATTAACTGCCTTGAAACTCAGATATTCAAAGTATATAAACAAACCTAGTTTGTCACCATTCTTACCGTACTCGTACTCGTCTCATAATGATGGGAACATACCCGATCCCATGAGTATGATTATCAATCAGAAAGTCATATCATCATATTCGAGAGCCTACTACGAATCATCACGGATTCTAGTTTATCGATCAAGCCTAAGGACTTACATTCAATCGACATACCTTTTTTCTTGGAATGGAAGAAGAAATAGCACTTATATATTGCCTATTTCTAATCCACCGAATGCAAACGGAAACAACAATTATACTTTGTCTATCTCACGTTTCCACGTCTCAATTATGAATTAGCAATTATACTTTGCCTATTCACTACAGTCAATACGAATAGCAATTATACTTTGCCTATTCCACTTCTCAACAAGAATAGCAATTATACTTTGCCTATTCCATTATTTCAACATGAATAGCAATTCTACTTTGCCTATTCAATCATTTCAACAAGAATAGCAATTCTACCTTACCTATTCAATCATTTCTACATGAATAGCAATCCTACTTTGCCTATTCCAAGCGAGATGAACTTCATCTTTGCTCATTTGATCAGCTGCCTGACAGCGAAAACTGGTTCTTCTGACCAAGCTTCTCAACCCCAACAGGCCATGGGATACTCACTACTGAAATGTCTCCACATTGATTATGCACAAATCATTTTCGATGATCTGATGCTCAGGGTGGATGCAGCTGAGAGACCAACATGTGTTCCTTATCCCAGGTTTGTCTGCCCTCTTTCGACAAGGCCTGAAAGACAAATACCCAAAAGTGGGTGACCTGAAGCTATCTCGGGTTGGTATCAAAGTTCTTGACTACAAGGCCCTGCCAAATGAGGTACGTCTCTCTACACTCTTATCTATTCTTAGACCTCCAACTTCTTCTACTTATGCGGCTACCTCAGCGGTAATCCCAACTGCTGATACCCAGGTTGCACCCTCCACTCCTTCTCGAAAAAGGAAACACTCTACTTCCCCACTTGATTCTCAAAGGATCAAGAAAACCAAAGAGCAACCCTCCAAGCATTCACATGCTGAAGACTCCATGGTTCTTCCTTTAGAACCGCTGGATAGTTCCGTGGAACGCTCTGCCACAGCTGATACAGCCACCCCTTCCATCCCAACTTCAGCGTCTCTAAACGCTGAGGTTATAAACTTGGAAAAGAACCCCTCTCCTTCAGACCATCTAAGGACTTAAGAAGTATTTCTCAGCGAATCCAACGCTGAACCCCGCACCAAATCCCTCTTCTCAACCTTCGTTCCTCCCACTCAATCTTTGGACACTCCACCTCTTCTCTCTCCATTCTCTGGAATGCCCATCATCCTACATGATACAGCTACTGATACTCTACATAGGATGATGGGTGAAAATATAGGACCTACAGGCACTTCTGTGCACCAAGGCACTCTGGAAGGCGACATGGAACACTACTCAGGTCAACGAGGTTTTGACGACTTCACCAACCCGCCTGCAGGTATACATAAAACCATAGACATTCCTCTCTCAAAATCCCCAACTTCTGAGCTTTCCTCTGTTCATAAGTTATTAACTATTGCAGGTCCTAATTTGGGAGATATCAACACCTCCCTGAAGGCCCTGGAAACAAAGATGGAATCCCTCACCACCACTCTCTCAGCTAACTCTTCAGCGGTTACAAACGCTGGAGAGAATCTCAAGATGCTGACTACTGAGGTCGAAAAGAAAGCCTCCAGCGTTGATCTGGAGAAGGTGGATGGTAGCATTAGTCAATTTGCTACCACCCTCGCTGAAAACTCAACTGCCAACATCACTCTCTCCACAAACTTTACAGCCCTGTCAAATGAAGTCACATCATGGAAGACAGTGGTTGGCGATCTTAAGGAGAGGTGACTACCGTAAAGTCAGATGTGGACACGGTGAAGACTCTTCTTCAGCAGATTCTCGAACGCCTGAATGCTCCTACATGTACTCCCTCACATTTCACTCAGGCGGATTGAGAAGAACTTCAAAAGATCAGTCCTGCTATATCTGGCCTGGAAGACAGATTAGTTGCGATTGAAAACTGTGTTGGGATCTCTAGCCTGGAAGATAGGGACCCAATGCATATTGATGCTGCTACAACTGCGGAAACTGTACATTCCTCCCCCAACCATCATGTGGAAGAGGGGGAGAAGACTAAAGACCTTCCCCATAATGCTGAGGGGGAGGATAAAAATCTTGAAGACCTTCCCCGTAACTCTGAGGGGGAGGGCATTGTTTCTGATTCTGCTGCTGCTACAACCGAGAAACCTCAGGGAGTTGAAACCCCTGAGGGAACTGAGAAACCTCCCTCTGGATTTAAGGGGGAGCAACTCGATGAGCATCTTGAAACCGATGCTGATGTCACCGTTCCCTATGCTGATGAGGAAGAATCTGAAGCTGAGGAAGAAGAAGAAGAAGAAGATAATAAAGACCTCGACATTGAGGACGACGAACCATTATCATCTCCTAAAAATAATGATGATGATGACGATGATGATGATGACTTCTTTTTCGTTCAGCCCAAGAAGGTCCCTGCTCAGAAAGGGATTATTATAAAAGAATCATCAGGGTAGGGGACCACTAAAAAGTCTGCAGCAACTGAAGCTGACAAAGGCAAGAACAAAGGCCTCACTGCAGAAGGCAATCTGTCTATCCTTCAGATAAAGCCAGTTTGTCAGCTAGTCCTCTCCCCTGCTTGAGGATCCAGCTGAAGTTCCTCCAGCTGCAACTACAACAATAATTCCAGCCCCTAGTGCTAAAGAAATAATCCCAGTCTTAGACTTCGCTGAGACTGATGACATTTTTGAAGAAGAACAGGAAGAAGAGCCGCTATCCCATAAAAACAGACCTTCCTTGGTACCTCAAATATCAAGTGAAGAAGAAACGAAAAAGAGAGCTGCTATGGTTCAGAAACTTGAAGCTAAGCGCCTTGTTCCTCCTCACCTAAGGCATTTCACAAACAAGGAAATCGCTGAAGCTCTCAAAGCTGAACAACTCTTCGCTGAACGAAAGAAAGCTGAAGAAAAAGACAGGGAATATGCCCTAGAGTTAGCCCAGCGTTCTTTCGAGGATCCAGACTTAAGAAGATTTCCTGTTGCTGACAGAAGACTCACCAGAAAAAGACCAAAGTCAGCGACACCACTCTTGAATGGTGTAAGAAGATGTGCAACTACCGACAACATCCCTCAAGGATAAGCCACAACAGAATTGTCTACATGTCCTCCATAAATACATTCGGCCTCACTGAATGGTTGGAGATGAGAATAGCTATTCAAAGATCCCGCTCACCTTTCAGAACCTATGTCGTACAAGAAATAAACAGACAGATCGACTTGGTTTCGTCAGCGGTTGATATTCCTCGTCCTCCTCCAACTCAAAAGAAGCGAGCTGCTCCAAAGAAGAAGACCCCTTCTTCTTCAGGCCCGCTGATAAGAAACAAGACAGGAATTGAATTCTCACGTGAAGCAGTTCTTGGCCCTGCCCCTGATCTCTCTGGACTTGACGTATCTCTACCTCCTGCTGAAACCTTCTTCCCTAGCAGATTTCTCAGCAATCCTTATGGCATCTTCTTCTATGACTTTAATGGTCGCGAATGCTTTCAACGCATCTCTGAGTTATACAAAACTCTGATTGAACAACTCAGAGATTTACTATACTGGTGTGAGTACAAACAAAATCTCCTCGGACAACTCTTGAAGCCCCACATCTACCGTGAAGCAAAGAATAGAAGGGAACAGGGAGTTACAGTCCTGACTGGATGATCCCAGAGACTGACACTCTTGATGATCTAGTCAAGAAAGAACCTGGTTAGCTGATAGGATCTCCCTGTAATTCTTCTATCTTTATCAGCTTATATCTTTTGTACTTGTAAATTTATTTGTTGTACTTGTAATTTTTCCACTTCCCTTTGTAATCTTTACGAAGTTTAAAGAAAAATTTCAGCGAATGTACTTTACTCCATCAGTACTCAAAAGATCCCAGAAAACAGTAAAAGGGACAAATATTTTATGAGTTCTTTTTATCCTTATGTTTTCATACTTAGCAATTTTCTTTGTTGCTATGTCATAATCAAATAGGGGGAGATTGTTGATCCAAACCCTCAGTGATTTGATAATGACTCTTTTAGAATCACTTAGTGAAAATTATAAGTAAACAATATGTATTAGAGTTTCACTATCGTTGATAAGTACTATGACTCTACAGTACCGCTGACAGGAAACTTATGCTTTGTAGATTAGACATTCAGCGAAACTGTTCACCCCTAAAGCTCTGAGCCTGTTCAGTACTTTTGGTGATCGCTGATAAGTTTTAGTTGTTTACTTATGATCCCTGAAGACAAGTTTCACGTCAAATATGTTCTACGCTGAAGTCGAAGATCAAGCCCAAGAACCAGCGACAAGTCTACTAATGAACTGATGCGGATATCAGCGAAGCCAAGATTTGTCCACTCAATGTGAAGTTACAAGTAGAAGACTTCAGCAATCGCTGAACTTTGTCACTCGCTGATAAAGTACTGAAACGAACGCTGATCATGAAGTCTTCCTCTACAAGTTACTTTTGTCTTACCCCCACTTGCACGCCTCCGTACGATAATGTCAGAAAGGACATCCCTTTTGCCTAGGATCGTACTACCAACTATGAACCTACCCTGTACATCATGCGGCTACTAAGGTTGTCTACAAAGGTCAAACCATGCAACCAATCAGCTGCTGCCACGTGTAAAGTTATACTGTTGCGCATTAAATGCATGCAGTATATAAGAAGAACCCTACTTCAGAAATGAAGTACTCGGCCATCTTCTTTCTTTCTCTCTTAGTGTTAGAATATTATTAGTAATATTCTTATCTCCTTTTCTGTCTTAATTCTAGTGCAAGAAACTTAGTGTTCTCATAACTTGTTTAGATTAGGTTAATCATTAATCTTGTTCCGCAACAAGTTGTAAATTGTTTGATAAATATCAACAAACAATTTAGAAAAGTAAAATCTGTGTGTTTGTATTCAACCCCCCCCCCCCCCTTCTACAAACTTGTATAACCCTCCGGGACCAACAAGTGGTATCAGAGCAGGTCACGGGTTCAAATCCCATGGAGTGCATTATAATGCCAAAGGCATGTTGTGCAGCCAAGAGTGCTGGCAGATGCTGGGGGGATTGTTGGGTCATTGACCAGCATCTCCCTAAATCGAAACGTGGCGCTGGCTGCTACGCTATATGGAAATAAGTTGCGCCTTCTCCACCAGCAATTGCTTTTGGCGTAGTGGTGAGTTGGACAAGTAAAAAAGCAAAACTCAGTGTCCACCTCAACCGCTTCTCAACAAGAATAGCAATTATACTTTGCCTATTCCATTATTTCAACATGAATAGAAATTATACTTTGCCTATTCAATCATTTCAACATGAATAGCAATTCTACCTTACATATTCAATCATTTCTACATGAATAGCAATTCTACCTTACATATTCAATCATTTCTACATGAATAGCAGTTCTACTTTGCCTATTCAATCATTTCTACATGAATAGCAATCCTACTTTGCATATTCAATCATTTCTACATGAATAGCAATTCTACTTTGCCTATTCTATCATTTCAACATGAATAGCAATTCTACTTTGCATATTCCATCATTTCAACATGAATAGCAATTCTACTTTGCCTATTCAATCAGTTCAATATTTATCAGTGCCTATAGATCCATTACACTTTCTAGTGTAAATGTATAATAACATCTCACACTACTTCTCGTAACACTTTCAATTCTAAAAACACTAGTTAACCTATTGTATCCTTAAATGTTCTTCTTCTGAAAATTATGTTTGGAATAGTATTCCGAAACCGCGATCCAAAATGAGATAGTAACTTCAATCAATCTCGTATCCTAAAATGAAAACCAAATTGGATCCTAAACCCACCTTCCAGAATTAATTTATGCCGGGCCCAAGCCCAACTTCCGGAACTTCAATACCGGACCCAAAACTCACGGTCCACTTCCGGAATTTTAATAACTATACCGGATCCGGCCTAAATCTTCCGAAATTAAAAATGATTCCGGATCCGGCCCATATACCGGGAATTAATTTTCCTTTCCGGATCTCCAAAGCCCAACACCATAATTATATTTGGTTTCCGAAACTCAAAGCCCAACTTCCGGAATTGATTTTGTTTCCGGGTCCAAGAAGTCCATTTCCGAAAATCGATTAATACCGGATCCCCAATAGCCCAATTCCGGAACTCCTACTTCCAGGTTCAAGGCCCAAATACCGGATCCCTTTTAATTTCCGGAACTCATTTTAATTTCCGGAACTCATTTTAATTTCCGGAACTCATTTTAGTTTTCGGAACCCACTAATTCCGGATCCTATGTCCAGTTCCGGAATCCATCATACCGGGACTACGATACTGATTTAATTGATTCGCGTCAAAGTGCTCTAAAGCTCATCTAAAATTCAGCTTATTTATCGATTCCATCTCTAAACAATTATACCAGTTCATTCAGAAAATTTATAC
The DNA here is from genome assembly GCA_033807775.1 of Saussurea involucrata. Lineage (NCBI taxonomy): Eukaryota > Viridiplantae > Streptophyta > Magnoliopsida > Asterales > Asteraceae > Saussurea > Saussurea involucrata. The sequence continues at coordinate 77,931,584 of CM066312.1, read as the reverse complement.
ACTTAATCTGATTCAATTTCAACTGTGAACTTTTAAAATGAAAAGGATGAACTCACTTGGATGAAGTTCTTGACCCAGTTCAATCCAAATCTTTCTTTTTTTGATTCACAACCTATTGAAGAGATGATTTCAATGGGATATTACTATCTGATTAAGAAAACAAGTAAGATGATTTCAATTCTTACCACAAACAATCACCCCTCCAATTTCTCTCGTCTCTTTCTCTTCTTCTTTCTTTCTCTGCTTCAAACCGACTCAAGCAAGGTGAATGGAGATAATATCTCAATTCAACCTAACCCAACCTTTAAGTAATCTCATCTTTCAAGTAATGACCCAACACACCCTCAACTTCAAGGTTACATTAAATGACCACACACACCTTCACATTTCTAATTTCAACATTAACTTATAAACTTTGGTCAAAATACAATTTCAACCCTAGAGTTTATAATTATAAATAGTCCATAACTTAGACTAAAATACAATTCAACCCCATTCATATTAAAATAATATAATAGAAATTTGAGGTGTTACATAATGTAATAGTTAGGTTAAAAGTTTTAGCCTAGTGTATCATTAGTTTAGAAATCATGTAATTTGAAGACTGAATGAATCGAAGACGGCATCCCGGAGTCCACCTCGGTTGGCGGAGCTAGTGGAAGTCAAGGCGATATCCTTAGGGTTTGACCGGAGGTTTTCCGTGTAGGCTCACGGAAACCTCATTGGTGAGTCGAACCGAATCCGTTTGTGTATTTGTGATTGTGTTATTTTCCCCGCTTTATTTATTTTTCTTTATAATTATAAGATATAATTAGTGCAACGTTTTATAAAGGGAAAATTAAAACATAATCGTAAAACTTATAAATTGGTAATTTGTAAATGTTTTACAGTAAATTGGTAAGTTATCAAACTCAATTCGATTAATCGAGTTTTAAAAAATGATAGAAATTATATATATATATATATATATACCGACTTAAAAATTGTTTTCAAACGTTAATTTTAAAAGAGCTCGTTAAAACCCTTACAAACTAAAATGTGAGTTTTTCACCACCCATTTAAAACACTTATCGAACATACAACTGTCCGATTTTGGTATGAGCATTGGCCAAGCCAGGTTAGATAAGTGTAGTATAAGATAAAGAGCTGAATCACGAGATCACAGTAGGTCGTCTATTGCCCACTTATTGTGATAGTCGTGACCCAGACGACCAATTTCTGATTTGTTACTTGTTAGCCCCAAGTATCTGTTATGTAAAAGTATTGAAAATATTACCAAGTCAGAAGACCACCAGAGATTGAGCAGAAGACTTAGAAGAAAAGCAACAAGAAGACCAACAGAACTCAATAGAGTTCTGGTGGAACCAACAGAGCTCAACAGAGCTCTGGCAGAAGATCAACAGAAGAACTGTTCATACCCGAAGACCAACAGAGCTCTGGTCTATGAGCTCTGGTGAAGTGAAGACCTCTGTAAAGCCTAAGTCTCGTAAGAAATCCTAACTGTCAGACACGTGTCCATACTTTCCACGTATGCCCTAAAGAAAGGAGACACACTTTCCACGTCTCATTCCAGGGTACGACAGTACACTATCTACACTTTATCAGTGCTATAAATAGAGAGGTAGTGGAACAAACGATTGTAAGCTTTTGGAAGAATAGTTTTCCACAATTGTTTAAGCACACACTGCAGTAATCCCGAGCACTACCTCCGTACGATATTGTGTCCTGTGAGATTTCCGAACACACACTTGAACGTGTTCTTGGTGTGGTTCATTATCAATATACGAGCAGCTTTTATACTTGATCTCGTTATCATTATTACTGTTCTATATTTGATACTCACAGTTATTATATCGTTTACACAATCACTCACATTAATGGCTTTATTTAATATGCTTCCGCTGTCTATTTTCTTACCATTATTGTGATGCAACGTGAATCTGGGAACCTACAGTTGGTATCAGAGCTTGCTTGATTTTCTTAAATCAAACAATCCAATCTACCAAGGTTGATTCCCTATTGTTGATTGTGTGTGTGTTTCAATGCTTCCTAGTATACTCTGTTTTACAGTTTATAAGTTTAAAAGTTATTATATCTCTCTTTTAAACTTTCCAGTCTTGTTTAAAGATCTTCTCTACTCAAGTTATTGTTCATTACGGTTCCATTGGTTACTGTTCGCTCGCTTTCAGCTTATACTCTTTCAAAACCATTTGAAACTGTTATACTCTGTTTTTCTTCTAAAATGGCAAATAACAACATCAACGCCATTTATACTGCTGGTTCTCTGACCAAGCCTCCTACTCTTCTGAGAGATGAATATCCTCAATGGAAGATTAGGATGGTTAACTTCCTTGATGGGATAGACAGAGATTTAATGCGATCTGTCACGGATGGACCTTGCCAACCCATGGTTTTGGTTCCACGTGTACCTGCAATAGAAACTACTGCTGAGGTCCCTGCTTATCTTAAACCTAAAACTACTGGGTTTACTGATAAAGAGAAACTTCAAATGGAAAATGACCTTAAGGCAGTTAGACTTTTGATTATGGCCATTCCTAATGAAATATTTCAAGAACTAGATTCATGTGTTACTGCTAAGGAAATATGGGATCAACTTCTTAATCAACTTGAGGGTGGTATCAAGACCCAAAAGAACAGAAGGACCCAATGTATAAATGAATACAATGATTTCAAGGCAATTCCTGAGGAAACCTTACAACAAACCTACAACAGATTTAATGTGTTGATAAACAAATGCAAAAAATATGGGGTTGTTAGGTCGAAGGAAGATAACAATGTTTTGTTTTTGAAAAGTTTAAATGATGAATGGTTGAATCTGTCCATGTCTTTACAAGCTAATCAGGATCTAGATGCATGGTCTCTTACTGATGTGTATGGCACTCTCGCCGCACAAGAGAAGGATGTTGTTAAACAGAAAGGTAAATCCACCATTGCAGGTCCTATTGCTTTAGTTTCATAATCAAAGAAAACCACTGAAGGAAAGTCCAACAGAGAGAATTCTAGCAGAGACAAGAAGAAAGAGAAGAAGAAGGGTAAGAAGAGTCTGGTAGCAGAAAGTGATGCTGAAGAAAGTTCATCAGAAGATGATGATATCAATGCTTTTGCTCAATCTCTTGCGTTAATAACTCAATAGTTTAACAAGAGATTTGGCAATAAGGTGTTTGATAGAAGAGGAAGGTATGAGAGAGAAGGAAGAGACGAGAAAAGAGGTTATGATGCACCCCAACAGAGTAACAACAACAGAGCTCCAACAGAACAGAGACCGCAACCACAACCTCAACAGAAGTACAATGCTCCAGCTCCACAGAAGGCTGATGCTGCCCAACCCATCAACCAGAATGATGGACGTTGCTTTAGATGTGGCAAACCTGGCCATTTCTCTGCTAATTGTAGAGGTAAACTGGTAAAAGACCAGGATTACTACAAGAACAAATACAAGTACAATTACAGAGAGAGAAGCTACGTTGCTGAGATGGAAAATTGGATCTCTGATTCATCCTCTGACGATGAACCAGAGCAAGTCAATTTTTGCGGAGTCGCTGTGGATGATGAGAGTTTGGGAGAGGTTGATTGGATGACTGGAGAGATGAAAGAGAAAACAACAGAAGAAGATGTGAATCAGAATGTATTTGCTTTTACTGTGACAGAGCCAGACAACAGAGCGCTGGAGACCACCAGACCCAGTGCCAAGGTATGTTCTTCTGAATCTAAGTCCGAATCTGAGTTAGAAATGCATGTTTCGTTGCTAACAGAGGAGTTTCAACTCTTAAAACAAAAGCTTTCTAAGGAAAAAAAGTTAAGAAAGCTAGCTCAGAAGGATCTGTCCTTCTACAAGAGAGAGAAAACTCTCTTGGAACAGGAAAAGGAAGAAATATTCAAAGAGAAATCTGAGCTAGAGATCTTACAACAGAAGAAGGAAAGCATCTTTTCTGAAAAGATTAAAGAGTTTGAAAATGTTTTGAAACAAAAGACTGAAAAGGTAAAAAAGTCAGAAACAGAAAGACTTAACTCTGTTGCATTAAAAGATTATTTTCAAAGAAAAAGGGAGGTTTTACATCAATCCCTACAGAGAAAAGAAATTTAAATCAAGAAGTACCAGGATGCACAAGATGTGCACATTAAGATAAACTCACAGATGGATACACAAGGTCTCAGTTTCTCTGACCTTTCTCCCTATAATGAAAAGAAGAAGACATCTCTGTCCTCTGCTTTTTGTGTTGGGAAAATCCAAGAGGATGTGATCTCGGGTACTGCTGCTTTCAAAAGAATCAAAACCTCAGATGTTTTCAAAAGAACCAGAAGTCTTAACTACAGGAATGTCAGCTATGACTCCTTGGATCATGAAAAGGTTTCAAAACCATCTGAAAAGTTCATTCTTGATCAAGGAAGAGCTAGAATCATACTTCCTAACTTTGTTAATAGTCTGGATCCGAAAGAGATTTTTAATTTCAACTCTTTCAAAGGACAGAAGTCTGTTACTTCTGTGGCTGAATCCTCTGTTGATAAACCACAGAGTGAACTCAACCCAGAAGCCCCGGTCTTCTCTCCTACTTCTGAAACAATTCGAACATCTTTTGAAGAAGATCTAATGAAAGTTCTGGAGGAAATTGTTGTTTCTGATGCATTAAAACCAAAGTTAAGAAAGTTTAAGTCTGCTCAAGCTAATATCTCGGTGACACCTCAAGTGTCTAACACCTCCACCAGAGCCACCAGAGACTTTCTAGCCTCTGACAGTGACTCTGATTCTGAGGTAGATGAACAGAATTTTTGTGGTAAAAAGAAAGTTTTGCATAAACCAAAGCAGATGCCCGCAGGATGTTTTGATTTGAAAAAGGATGTCGCATTCTTTAAGAAACAAGCTAGATTCATACCGATAACTGAGTTTGATAACAAAGGTTTTAGGATTCTTGCTTCTAATGTGGTAGAAGTAGAGAAAAGAGAGAAAGCTAAAAGTGTTTCTGAGAACAACACCACTGTTCCCCTTGCTTTTAAACCAATCAGATTTACACCAGAGCAGAAGAGAAAATGGATAGTCAATGACAGACCTATTCCCAATTCTGGTGTAAATCAAAGAAGAAATTCTTTTTGGTCAAATGAGTCAGTTCCAAAGAAAAACAACTTTGTGTCAAAAGAGTTTGTTTCAAGAAATAACAGCTTTAAGAAACCAAATCAGGACAGAGGGTATGGTCCTAGAGTTTTTCAGAATCAAGCACCATTCAACCAACAGTTTGTGAATAAAAACAACAATTTGCATCAATCATCTTGTTCCATCTTGTTGTTAAAGTTACAAAATCACTTGAATGGTCCTCACTGTGTTCTGAATCAGTCATCTCAAAGGAAAAATCCTAAGACTATTCAGAATACACAGAGAAACACCTCTGGCACAACATCAAAGAATGAAAAGCCAGCAAACAGAACTGTTAACACCCCTAAGCCTAACAAGAAAGGACCCATCATGCAATGGGTACCTAAAAGGAACTAATATGTCTTGTAGAAGCCTCATGTGCAGATCTGGTACCTAGATTCAGGATGTTCCAGGCATATGACGGGCAATAAGAAGCTGCTGACTTCATTCAAGAACAAAAAGGGAAGTGCAGTAACCTTTGGAGGAGACAATGGTGGACAGATTAGAGGCTATGGTACTTTAGTTAATGGTGGTGTTTCAGTTTCTGAAGTTGCTTATGTTGAAGGATTAAACCATAATCTTCTCAGTATAAGTCAACTCTGTGATCATGGATTCGATGTCAATTTTAGGAAGAAGTATTGTTCTTTGTTACTTTCCGAGTCTGGTCAAGAACTTTTAAGAGCCGACAGAAAAGGCAATCTGTACAAAATGAATTTTAATCCAAACCAAAACTCTACAACATAAAAACTCTGTTTAGTGTCTTTGAAAAATGAAGATGCCTGACTATGGCATAAAAGATTTGCCCATTTGAATTTTTCAAATCTTGACAAGCTCGTGAAATTGAACTTAGTGAAAGGTCTGCCTTCGCTAAAATTTGACAAAGACCATCTCTGTTCTGCCTGTGAATTGGGTAAGATAAAAAGATCTTCACACAGAACTAAGAGTGATCACAATTGTCCCAGACCTTTGCATATGCTTCATGTGGATCTTTGTGGTCCAATCTCTGTGAAAAGTCTGTCGGGTAAGAAGTATATTCTTGTGCTAATTGATGAATTCTGTAGATATACTTGGATCGAGTTCATCAGAGTAAAATCTGATGTCCCAGAAATTCTGATAAGTTTGTTGAGAAGGATACAGGTTATGTTAGGACTTAAAGTTCAAAAGTTGAGAAGTGATAATGGGACAGAGTTTAAGAATGCCAGAATAGATGCCTATCTTTCAGAAGAAGGAATTTCCTAGAACTTCTCAGCTGCCAGAACTCCACAACAGAATGGGGTAGTGGAAAGAAAGAACAGAACTCTGGTAGAAGCCGCCAGAACCATGTTGGCCGGTTCTGTCCTTCTTATCAACTTCTGGGCAGAGGCAGTCTCTACAGCTTGTTTTACCCAAAACAGAGCTGTAATAGTGAAAAGATTTAAGAAGACTCCCTATGAACTCATCAACAACAGAAGGCCAACCGTGAAATATTTTCATGTTTTCGGCTGTAAGTGTTACATCTTGAATGACAGAGAACAACTGGGTAAATTCGACAAGAAGGCGGACGAAGGAATCTTTATTGGTTATTCCTTAACCTCTAAAGCCTACAGAGTCTACAACACCAGAACCCGTGTCATTCAAGAGAGTGTAAATGTGTCCTTTGATGAAAGTACATCAAGTTCCTCTGATCGCAAATCAACAGAGGGGACACAGACAGAGCAGAAGAAGCCAAGTTCTTCTAAGACAAGGGAAGAAGATATCAATCTCGTGTTCAGTGATTTCTTCGATGATGATGATTCCTCTGTCAACATCAATAGAGGCAATCAAGCTCAGAATTCAACAGAACAGAATCTGACAGGTACAACTCTTACTGGTCCCTCCAATACTTCACCATCTACTTCTCTGTCTACAGGTGTTATTCAGAGAAATGAGGAACCACAATCAAATGTAAGAGAACCTGAACAAGAGCCATCATCACCTCTGCTAACCAATATTGGCAGAGATTCTATATTTGAAAGTTCACCTTCACAGAGCCCTGTTGGCAACTCACAGAGCAATGAGGCCACTCTCCAGAGTTATGTGCCACAGAGCCCTGGTACCAATCCACAGAGCTCTGACGCTGAAGTTCGTCTTTTCCTATCAGAAGCACAAACCCCACCTGTTGTCCATGCTCCCATGACAAGATAGACAAAGGATCATCCTCATCATCTGATCATTGGTGCTGCTGAAGATGGTGTGAAGACAAGATCGGCCACAATCAATGAAGCTTTCTTTGTAAATTTTCTAAGCATGATTGAGCCGAAGAAGATTTCTGAAGCCCTTGAAGACCCAAACTGGATTGAAGCTATGCAAGAGGAGCTTCTGGAATTTGAAAGAAACAAAGTTTGGTCCTTGGTTCCACTTCCTCAAAATAAAACTGCAATTGGAACCAAGTGGGTGTTTAGGAATAAGAAGGATGAAGATGGGATTATCATCAGAAACAAAGCATGTCTGGTTGCAAAGGGATATTGCCAAGAAGAAGGTATCGACTATGACGAACCCTTTGCTCTTGTGGCTAGGCTAGAAGCAATCAGAATCTTCTTAGCCTATGCTGCTCACAAGGGTTTTAAGGTCTATCAGATGGATGTGAAGTCTGGCTTTCTGAATGGCAAACTACAAGAGGAAGTTTATGTCCAGTAACCACCTGGTTTTGAAAGTTCAGAGTTTCCAAACCACGTTTACAAGTTAGACAAAGCTCTGTATGGCCTTAAGCAAGCTCCCAGAGCCTGGTATGAAACTTTGTCCAACTTTCTATTGACTAATCACTTCGAGAAAGGTACTGTCGATACAACTCTATTCTTTAGAAGGTACAAAAACGATATACTTCTGGTGCAAATATATGTTGATGACATTATTTTTGGGTCTACACGGCAAGAGTACTGTGATAGGTTTGAGGATTTGATGAAAAGTGAATTCAAAATGAGCATGATGGGAGAACTTTCTTTCTTCCTAGGTTTACAAGTAAAACAATCCATCAGAGGGACTTTTATAAGTCAGTCCAAATATATCTCTGATATTTTGAAAAAATACAAGCTCAATAATTCAAATCCAATGAAAACTCCTATTGCCACTGGAGTTAAACTTGACTCTGACCTTAAAGGTGAACCAACAGATGTCAAGAACTACAGAGGCATGATAGGATCACTTCTGTACTTAACTGCTAGCAGACCAGATATAATGTTTGCAACGTGTCGATGTGCCAGATTTCAAGCAAATCCTAAAGAATCTCATTTGACTGCTGTCAAGCGCATATTTAAATATCTTAAAGGGACTCAATTCTTGGGTCTCTGGTATCCTCTTAATTTTGGTTTCGAGCTTGTAGCATATACAGACTCAGACTATGGAGGATGCAAGAATGACATAAAGAGTACTTCTGGTAGCTGCCAACTGCTTGGAGAAAAATTGGTGAGTTGGACATCCAAGAAATAGAACTGTGTCTCAACTTCTACAGCAGAAGCAGAGTATGTTGCTGCTGCTAGCTGTTGCTCTCAAGTGATATGGATGAAAACCCAACTCAAAGACTATGGCCTGGAGTATGGCAAAATTCCAATTCTGTGTGACTCTAAGAGTGACATAGCAATAACAGCTAATCCAGTCCAACACTCCAAGACAAAGCATATTGACATAAGGTACCACTTCATAAAAGACCATGTTGAAAAAGGGACGATTGAAATGTACTTTGTTTCAACCAACTTCCAACTTGCTAACTTGTTTACAAAAGCCCTTGATGAAAGGAGATTTAACTTCTTAATCAGCAAACTGGGTATGCTGAACATGTCCTCCTAACTCTGTTCAAGACTCAACAGAGCCTCTGACGATCATACCAGAGCTCTGTCAAATAGTTGGGTAGGATAGTTCAACAGAGTCTCTGATATTCACCAGAACTCTGCCACGCATACTTTTTCAACAAGCTCAGTGAATCTGTTTGTACATACTCTTTTAGAACTTCTTGTTTGTAATTTTTTTTAATCTTTTGTATAAAGTTTTTTATCTTTCAAAAGGCTGAAAAGAAAAATCTTTCAAATAAGCTCATCTTTCAAGGGGGAGCTTATAAAAGGAAATTGTGCATGGTTTTAGGGGGAGCAAGTCAAAGTTCGATTTCCAAATCCAAAATGACTTTGCTTTTTGATCTGAAAAGAAAAATCTTTTTGAAGAAAGAGGGAAAATCTGTTCTGATGAAAACCTTTGATAATGTCAAAAACTTACCAGAACTCAGATACTTCACCAGAGTCTCTGTTGATTATCATCAGAACTCTGTGAAATTTCTAAGTCAGTTATGTCTTTGTTCTTTGACTACTTTTCACATCAGATACAAAATTTTAAATGATTTTTTGGTAAAGGTGAAACATCTTGATATACTTGAACGAAATGGAAAAGGTTACTCAACATAGGCAAAACTGTGCTGAGCTCCACCAGAGCTCTGTCGGTTTTCTGCCACGTCATCAGAGATGTGGGTCATTCTTTAAACATCACCCACTTGTCACCTTCACATCTCTAACCGTGACGGTTTGCTTGCGCAAAAGATGTCAGAACCAAATCTTACGTGGCATTCTCTGATTGAAACACAGACCATTAGCTGTTTCCACGTTCTACTGTAGAGGCCGTTCCACTATTCTGAAACTCGAGTGCCTACAGTACCTACGACGTTAATCCAGCCACATGTTTAGTGTATAAATATCCACTCTCATGACCCATTTCATGTTTACGCTTACGAATCATTCTAAACCCTTCATCTTTCCCTCTCAAAGTTCAAAACCCTTGAGTTCTTCAAGAAACCCTAACCTGCAACAATGGCCGAACCACAACATTCTGTTGAATCAAGTAGAATAGGCCATGTTGATGCCATTATTATCCAACCCTACGAGTTTGCCGAAAACAACTACCGTTTTGATGCAAACCCAGGTCTCTATTTACCCCTGTACCACATTTTTGTAGAGTTTTTCAGAAACTCTGAAGTTTTCCGAGCCCTAACCATGTATGACGACAACTTACCTGAGCTTTACGTCCAACAATGGTGGACCACTTGCCAATTTATCCCTGAACATAAAGGGGTTGTCGGAAACGTGGATGCGGGAAGAAACGCAGGAGGAGGATCCATACGCATTCGTGCCAGAACCTTCAGGAGAATTTTTGGGATGAAGACAAGAAGAGAATTAGGAATTCGAGCATATGATAAACCCCCGAAAGTAGAGATTCTTCTTGATTTTGCAAATTTCTTAGGTTACAACAAAGACCTAAATAGGATAGGAGAGTTCAGAAGACAAAACTTACCTACAGTATGGAACTTCATGTTCTCCACACTAAACAGAACCCTTACCTGTAAGTCTGGTAGCCAAGATCAAACAACCACATAGATTCTACAAATCATGTATGGGTTATTCTTCAACAGAAACTTCGATTATGCCAAAATTCCTTACAAGGACCTTCTTGCTGCTGTGAATACCAAGACAAATGCTCTAGCAAGAGGTGGAGAAGTTGGAGTCCACAAGTTTTTGAAATCAATCAGGTTTCCTCGTTTTATAAGTCTGGTAATCCGAGAAGCCTTCCCATCACTGCAATTAACTCAACAAGGGGAACCCACACCTGTTTGGACTATGTCCAGATTCCTTCCAACAACATCAGGTGATTACCCTTTTATCAGACGAGTACCCAGAACTATGCTCGCTCTGATTAATCCTGAACACCTCTCTATCCAAAACTATAATAGTGTTGCTCAACCTCAAAAACCTGAGGTGAGAACCCCATCATACTTAGGATCTGAGCCTTCATTAGAGAGTTTGATTGAGGAAATATGTAACGCCCCAAATTCCGGGCTAATTTGAACCTTAAAATTTCATCAAGTTATGATAAAATAAACTTCAACTTTTATATATATAGCAAGTGAATTAACCACTAGGAGTATATTTACAAATACAGGATCCTTCAAATAACCTATTAATCTAATTATGTCACTGTTGGTGCAAGTGTACCACATCTCTATATATTTATATATATTTATTTTGATGATTACAAACACACCGTATTATTGTTTATCTAACAATTTAATCCAAGTGTGCAGTTGTTGAAGAACACGAAGATTTAATCTGAAGGGTTCAAGACGGAAGTGTTTACGTCGTCATTATTGTTTATAACTAATAATGATAAACACCCTAAAATTATTGTTGGTGCAAGTGTACCACATCTCTATATATTTATATATATTTATTTTGATGATTACAAACACACCGTATTATTGTTTATCTAACAATTTAATCCAAGTGTGCAGTTGTTGAAGAACACGAAGATTTAATCTGAAGGGTTCAAGACGGAAGTGTTTACGTCGTCATTATTGTTTATAACTAATAATGATAAACACCCTAAAATAATATACCACTTGGATATTTCTAAAAACCTTAAATAATTTATTTAAATAAGTTTATTGAGAAGATCCAGCAGATTTGGTTGCGTCCTGGAAAGTCCTTTTTCTGACGGCGGTATACCGCGGCGGTACAGCCGGTATACCGCGGGTACACTTTGGCCGGTATACCGCGGCTGTTCAGCCGGTATACCGCGGCAGGCTCGGTGTACAATTGTGATTGGTTGAAAGTTACTTTTCCTGACGGCGGTATACCGCGAGTCCCAGCCGGTATACCGCGGGTACGTAATTCCTGTCAACTTTGCATGTAGCCGTTGGTGTGTCAGTTCCTTTTTCTGACGGCGGTATACCGCGTGCTTTTGGCGGTATACCGCGCCTCATGTTTCCGTTGGAGCTTCCTTGGTATAAAAGAAGATGCTGGTGATGAAGACAAAACAACTGTAACAACAAAGCAGAAACCACACTCTCAGCTCTCTCATCTATTTATATATATATATTTTATAAAACATTTTTTATAAAATATCCAAGTGTGAGATATTATACAAGAGTGATTACCCATTGTGAGTTATACTCCTCTTGTAAGTATTTGAATAACGGGTGTGTGATCCTGTACATCTCAATAAGCTGAGGCTTAGAGAACCGTTTACTTTGCTCTGTATTTGGTTTGTATTCTACCGTAAAGAATACATTTATTGGATCGTGTCGGGAAGTGTCTCGGCTGCTGGTTTATCACAGTTGGTGGTAAATCAGTAAATCTCTGTGTCTAGTATCTCTATCCCTTATCTCTTTATTTATTCCGCTGTGCTTTATTATATTTATTTATATAAACTGCTTTGCATTTATATTTATTTATATAATCTCTGTGCATTTAAATTATATCTGTTTATATAATTGTTGTATACTTATTTATTTATACTCTGCTTTATTTATTCTGTATTTATTTGTAAAAAGAATTTTTGAAAGTAAAAGATTTAAAATACAACCTTACCCCCCCCTAGGTTGTCCAACATTTGGTATCAGAGCAGGGCTTTCAAAAATTATCTGTTTAAATTTTTAAAGTTATTTCTTTAATTCTTTTAAATGGCTCAACAAACTAATTTTGTGTTTTCAAAACCCCCTTTGATAGATACTGAAAAGTTTGGCATTTGGGCCGAGCTATTTGAATGTCACGTTCGTGGCAAAAGTCAAAAAATTTGGGATATTATAGAAAATGGGAATTTTAATCCTACTATTGTAAAAGATGATCTTATTGTTGATAAACCTTTAAAAGAATGGACTCCCGCTGAAGAATCTCATTATTGTTTAAATTTTGAAGCTAAAAATATATTATATGCTGCTTTAACCTCTGATGAAATTGAAAGAGTTTATACTTATAAAACTGCTAATCAAATCTGGCAAAGCTTGAGTGACACTCATCGTGGAAATACTCAAGTTAAAAGCTCTAAAATAAATATTTTAGTACATGATTATGAACTGTTCGAAATGTCAAAAGATGAGTCAATCGACTCAATGTTTAAACGTTTTAACCTCATTATGACTACTTTGAAGGGATTAGGTCGCACTTATCCTAACGAAGACTATGTAAGGAAAATTCTTCGAGCACTTCCTTCGGAGTGGATGGCAAAAATTACATCTTTAGAAGACTCCCGAGATCTCGCAACGATGAAGCTCGATGATCTCATCGGCAATCTTAAAGTGCACGAAATCGCACTAAAAAGAAATCAAGTCCGGGAGCAAGTCAAAAAGAAATCCATCGCTCTCAAAGTCGTTGCCTCAAAAGAAAAGGAAGAGGAGGAAGATGCAAGTTCCTCGGATGACGAACCCGAAAATCTTGACGATTTAGTCAAGTTGGTAAGAAAACTTTCTAAACTTTTATCTAACAAAAAGTTTGCTAATAATGATAGGTTTCAAGAAAATGGAGACTACCGTCGTGGTGGTAAAAACCAAAGTCGCAACGTCCACAAAAGTGAAGACAAAAATGACGAATCTAGCGACGATGAAAAAGCCAATAAAAAGAAAGGCTTTTGCTATGTGTGTGGCGACAAGGATCACTATGCGAGTGTGTGTCCGAAACGAGCAAAACAAATCAACACACCAAAAGCTTTAGTTGGAGGCGCGTTGAGCGCAAGCATAAATGAGGCCCAAAATTTTTGTTTCATGGCCGACCATGATAATGAGGTATCTTCATCATATTCTTCTAAAAATAATTATGATAATAATTATAGTGATAATTACTATAGTGACGATGAAAATAATCTTGACGAATTATATAAATCATTTCATGATATGGCTGCTCTCGCAAATAAATATAAAAATGAAATTTCTAATTTAAAAGAAACCGTATCTGTATATAAAAAGGAAATAGATGACGGTAAACAAAAATCTGCTCATGATTTAGATGTTATCACTAAATTAGAAAATAAATTAAGTGAAAAAGATGTTTGTAAATCTTGTGTTATTTTAAATGATAAAATTGCATGCTTAAGTGAAAATAAAAAAGAAAGTGTTGCATGTACAAAATGCGAGTCTCTTGAAAATGAAGTTGCATATTTAAATGCTAAATGTAAATCGCATGAGAAAGATAATCTGTTAGCTAATGCATTTCAAAATAGCAATGATAAAGTGTTAAAAATGCTAAATATGTCTAATCGCATAAATTGTCGTAAAGGCATTGGTTCCGATACATGTGTTGATAAATGTTCGTGTAAACCCATTAAAAGATTTTTTGCATCTCCTAAAGTTGATACGAGAAAACCTCCATACATGTCAAAAATAAAAAATGTGAATTATGGAAGGAAACCGCATGCTCGTATGTATAATAGTAATTTTTCTAGACCTAATGCGAATATAAATGCTTCATTTTATGTGTATGATAAATACAATCGCAAAATTAAAATGGTTAGAAAATGGATTCCGAAAGGAATGTTTAATGTTGATAATCCGGGTGGAATGCGTTTATGGTTTTAAACCATTTATATGGCTTTGTATGTTTGTCGTGTTTGTTTTATGTCGACAACATATTTTTTTGCAGTTTATGTTTTATACTAACTGTTAAAAGGACCCATAAGAAAAGGGTACCACGAAATATTTTCTTTGCCTTTTGTAGGTGTTTCCTGACGAGGATATAATACGTGTTTCCTGGCGAGGTTATAATACGTGGTTACCTGCCGAGGTTATAATACGTAGTTACCTGCCGAGGTTATAATACGTGGTTACCTGCCGAGGTTATAATACGTGGTTACCTGCCGAGGTTATAATACGTGGTTACCTGACGAGGTCATAATACGTGGTGATTTTTTTTAAATCACATAAAATTAACCGAAAATTGAAGCCTTAAGATCCGTTTTGGTGCAAGTGTTTCGTATTGGTTTGTATATCTTTGTCTCTATTGCTTTTTGCATTTTATTTTATCCCTCAAATTTTATAAAATCAAATTGATATCGTTATTAATTTGAGGGGGAGCCTTTTTATTATCTTTACCCATGAGTTTATGCTCTCTCAATTATATGCATATTTTGAGGGGGAGCATCTCTCGAGGGGAAGCATACCGTCTTTCTTGACCCTTTTTGTTTCGACAAACGGGGGAGAGAAACCGCACATGCTCTTGCTTAGCGGTTGTGTTTGTCATCATCAAAAAGGGGGAGATTGTTGGTGCAAGTGTACCACATCTCTATATATTTATATATATTTATTTTGATGATTACAAACACACCGTATTATTGTTTATCTAACAATTTAATCCAAGTGTGCAGTTGTTGAAGAACACGAAGATTTAATCTGAAGGGTTCAAGACGGAAGTGTTTACGTCGTCATTATTGTTTATAACTAATAATGATAAACACCCTAAAATTATTGTTGGTGCAAGTGTACCACATCTCTATATATTTATATATATTTATTTTGATGATTACAAACACACCGTATTATTGTTTATCTAACAATTTAATCCAAGTGTGCAGTTGTTGAAGAACACGAAGATTTAATCTGAAGGGTTCAAGACGGAAGTGTTTACGTCGTCATTATTGTTTATAACTAATAATGATAAACACCCTAAAATAATATACCACTTGGATATTTCTAAAAACCTTAAATAATTTATTTAAATAAGTTTATTGAGAAGATCCAGCAGATTTGGTTGCGTCCTGGAAAGTCCTTTTTCTGACGGCGGTATACCGCGGCGGTACAGCCGGTATACCGCGGGTACACTTTGGCCGGTATACCGCGGCTGTTCAGCCGGTATACCGCGGCAGGCTCGGTGTACAATTGTGATTGGTTGAAAGTTACTTTTCCTGACGGCGGTATACCGCGAGTCCCAGCCGGTATACCGCGGGTACGTAATTCCTGTCAACTTTGCATGTAGCCGTTGGTGTGTCAGTTCCTTTTTCTGACGGCGGTATACCGCGTGCTTTTGGCGGTATACCGCGCCTCATGTTTCCGTTGGAGCTTCCTTGGTATAAAAGAAGATGCTGGTGATGAAGACAAAACAACTGTAACAACAAAGCAGAAACCACACTCTCAGCTCTCTCATCTATTTATATATATATATTTTATAAAACATTTTTTATAAAATATCCAAGTGTGAGATATTATACAAGAGTGATTACCCATTGTGAGTTATACTCCTCTTGTAAGTATTTGAATAACGGGTGTGTGATCCTGTACATCTCAATAAGCTGAGGCTTAGAGAACCGTTTACTTTGCTCTGTATTTGGTTTGTATTCTACCGTAAAGAATACATTTATTGGATCGTGTCGGGAAGTGTCTCGGCTGCTGGTTTATCACAGTTGGTGGTAAATCAGTAAATCTCTGTGTCTAGTATCTCTATCCCTTATCTCTTTATTTATTCCGCTGTGCTTTATTATATTTATTTATATAAACTGCTTTGCATTTATATTTATTTATATAATCTCTGTGCATTTAAATTATATCTGTTTATATAATTGTTGTATACTTATTTATTTATACTCTGCTTTATTTATTCTGTATTTATTTGTAAAAAGAATTTTTGAAAGTAAAAGATTTAAAATACAACCTTACCCCCCCCTAGGTTGTCCAACAGTCACTATAATCAGATTAACTAAGTTATCTAAGCAATCCTTCAAAATCTCCTTCTGTTAATTGACTTTTCCGCTATTCCAAAACGCTCGTCCCACATCCCTTTCATTTTCCCGAGCTAGTACCTGGTAAGAAAACATTACATTGAAATGATTAGGCCAACGCCTAGTGAGAACATTCGTTTCCACAATAATATTTGCAAAATCAATGTAAACACGTTATAACCAACCTGATTACCCATTTCTTACCATACGTGTAACTCTTTTCCGTTAACACAATTTTACCTAAGTCCATGAATATGACTGACACACATTCCATCATCATATCATGTCTCAGAGCCATACTACGAATCTTCAATGATTCTAGATTGATACTCTTATTCCAGAAATCGCAATATACACATGCCCATTTCCGTTCATATCCTATTCCAGAGCCGCACTACGAATCTTTCTCAGATTCTAGATTAATGCTCCCACCTAAGAAATCGCAATATACACATGCCCATTTCTTAGGAAAGGAAGTAGAGATTACAATTACATATGTCAATCCCTCTTCTTCCTTAGAAACCGGGAATTACGTTTATTCCAGGGTTTATCACACACATCAGAATAATGACTAAACTTCATCTATTCCACATGTACATAACCATTAATGCCTATGGATCCATTACACTTATTTCACACCTGCCTAGTGTCAAACTAGCACAGTCTTTAAGCCTAACACACCATCATGTAACTGTAAGTATGTTCAAGCTACTAAGATTGTATTTTAATACCTACCAGTCCCTTTCTAAAATCAACAGGACTTAAAATCATTCAGCTTTCCAAAGTGTCCGGACAACAGGGTTTCCGGATACCTTATACTATCCGGACAACTATACTTTCCGGATAGCTACAACTCACCGGTAACCAAACATTTCGGATACCACTACTTTCCGGGTAATTCATATTTTCCGGATACTTATCTAATCCGGACAACACCCGGAGACTAAAATAATCCGGATACTATCTGGTAACTAAATTCCATCCGGAAACTACAATAAAATAAAACTTACCGGATACTTCGATCCGTCCGGATACATTCGTCACACAGGTTTCCGGATACGTGGTTTTATCCGGAAACCACGGCTTGCAGCCCAATAAATCGATCTAGATTCGTTTCTGTTCTATTAAGCTCATTCTAAACCATTCCATTCAGTCCACAATTAGTTTATACAGCTATTACAAGGTCTAATTTAACATATAAAAACTGATTTATACAAACAACAAATGAACTCACCTTATTGTTGCAAAACCTACTTCTCTGCACGATTTTGATTCCAATCTGATGTTAATGATTCAGAAAACCTAATCAACAAACAGATTCGTTCATAATCTAACACCTACCAACAAATTTTATCAGAAATCATAACCAATTTCTTACCAATTTGAAGCCAAAACTTGTTTTCTTCCTTTTTCTCTCTTCTCTCTATTTCTTTCTCTCTGTCGACTCAAAGAACCAAAGATGAGATATTTTCTCATCTCAGCTGATTTATCCATACACACATTCAATATTTACCACACACACCTCCAAGTTCTATTATTTACAAAAGTAGCATCCTACTTTAATCTCTTGTATTTTAACCCCATTGAATTATAAAATTTCCATATAAATTCAAGGTTTAACCCAAAATACAAATAAATCCCAATTCTCATTTAATATACTATTATTGAAAATTCAGGATGTTACAATACTCCCCAACTTGAAAATGATTTCGTCCTCGAAATCAAGATCAGGTAAACAAATGAGGATATCTAGTCTTCATATCTTCTTCTGACTCTAAAGTCACATTGGCACCACGATGGTGTTTCCACTGTACTTTCAACATAGCTACTTCCTTGCCATTACGTAGCTTTCTAACCGACCTTTCCAAAATTGCCTCTGGTTCTTCCACGCAGCGGCTCTTTTTCATCGACTCTTACATCAGTAAGTGGGATAACATTTTCCTCTTCGGCTAAGGATTTCCGAAGATAACACACATGAAAAGTGTTATGGATCCCTTCCAACTCCGGTGAAAGATCCAACTGATAAGCTTGCAATCCTATCCTTTTAGTAATAGTGAAAGGTCCTAGAAAACGAGGACTTAACTTCCCACGTTTACCAAACCTTATCACACCTTTCCATGGGGATACCTTAAGCATCACGCGCTCCCCAACTTGGAATTCTTTTGGTCTTCTTTTCGGTTCAGCATAACTCTTTTGTCTATCTTGAGCTGCTTTCATATGCTGCCGAATTTCTTTCACTTTATCTGTCGTTTGTTGTACCAGTTCCGGACCAGCAAACTGTTTCTCTCCGGCTTCTAACCAACACACAGGCGTTCTACATTTCCGACCATACAAAGCTTCGAAAGGTGCTCTTCCAATATTGGAATGATAACTATTGTTATATGCGAACTCTACCAAAGGTAGATGCGTATCCCAGTTACCTCCAAAATCCAATACACATGACTGGAGCATGTCTTCCAAAGTTTGAATGGTTCTTTCGCTTTGCCCATCAGTTTGCGGATGATAAGCAGTACTCAAATTAACTTTCGTACCCAATTCCTCTTGTAGTGATTGCCAAAATCTTAAGGTAAACCGACTATCACGATCCAACACTATAGACACCGGTATACCATGTCTTGACACCACTTCATCAATATACAGCTTCGCCAATTTCTCTATTGGTGATGCTTCTTTCATAGCTAGAAAATGAGCACTCTTAGTCAAACGGTCTACTATCACCCATATAGTATCGTTACCCTTTTGTGTCTTTGGTAACTTAGTCACAAAATCCATAGTAATCTTATCCCACTTCCACTCCGGAATCTCCAAAGATTGGAAACTCCCATAAGGCTTCTGATGTTCAGTTTTCACTAAAGAACATGTTGTACACTTTTCCACTATTCGTGCCACATCTACTTTCATAGCTGGCCACCAATAGTGTAACTTCAAATCTCTATACATCTTAGTACTTCCAGGATGTATAGAATACTTAGATCTATGAGCATCTTCGAGAATCAACTCTCGATTCCCTCCATTCTTTGGTACCCAAACACGGCCTTGAAACAACTTAATTCCATGGCTATCTTCAGTCAGTTGAAGATGTTGTTTGTTCATCACCTCTTCTCTCAGATTTTCTTCCTGTAAGGCTTCCGCTTGTGCCTCCTTTATCTTTTCCATCAAACTTGACGTCACGTCGACTCTAGCGTTAGTCGATTTCAAACATCCACTATACTCTTTTCTACTTAAAGCATCAGCTACGACATTGGCTTTACCAGGATGGTAATGCAATTCACAATCGTAATCCTTAAGTAACTCTAACCAACGTCGTTGTCTCATATTTAACTCTTTCTGATCAAAGACATGCTTCAAGCTCTTATGATCAGTATAAAGAGTACATTTCGTCCCATACAAATAATGCCTCCACAGCTTCAAAGCAAAAACAACCGCTGCTAATTCCAAATCATGTGTAGGATAATTCTTCTCGTGCTCTTTAAGTTGTCTTGATGCATACGCAATCACCTTGCCACGTTGCATCAACACACAACCCAAACCCATCTTTGAAGCATCACTGTACACAACTAAATCCTCCGTTCCTTTTGGTAAGGCAAGAATAGGAGCTTCACATAACTTTTGACGTAATGTTTTGAAAGCTTCATCGTGTTTTTCTGTCCAAACAAACTTCACATTCTTCCGAGTCAAAACAGTTAAAGCAGAAGCAATCTTTGAAAAATCTTTAATAAATCTCCGGTAATAACCCGCGAGACCTAAGAAACTTCTTATTTCAGACGCACTTCTTGGTGTCTCCCAATTCATCATAGCTTATATCTTTGCTGGGTCTACTTTAACTCCTTCCGAAGTGATCACATGACCTAGGAATTGTACCTCCTTTAACCAGAATTCACATTTCGAAAACTTTGCGTACAATTTCTCTCTTCTCAACACTTCTAAAACTTCACGTAGATGATATTCATGATCTGCTTCAGTCTTTGAATAAACAAGTATGTCATCAATAAATACAATGACAAACTTGTCCAAAAATGGTCGACACACTCTGTTAATCAGAACCATGAACACGGCTGGAGCATTTGTCAACCCAAATGGCATTACAAGAAATTCATAATGCCCATACCTTGTTCTAAAAGCCGTCTTAGGAATATCTTCATTTCTTACCCGGACCTGATGATACCCAGACCTTAAATCAATCTTAGAAAAGCATCCCGCACCTTGGAGTTGATCGAACAGGTCGTCAATCCTTGGAAGCGGATACTTGTTCTTAATTGTCACCTTATTCAGCTTGCGATAATCAATGCACATCCTCATCGTACCATCTTTCTTCTTAACAAACAAAACCGGAGCTCCCCAAGGCGAAGAACTCGGTTTAACGAAACCTTTATCCAACAACTCTTGAAGTTGAGTCATCATCTCTTTCATTTCGGCTGGCGCTAGGCGATATGGTGCTCGCGCAATAGGTGTCGATCCAGGGACAAGGTCAATACAAAATTCTACCTGCCGTTCAGCTGGTAGACCAGGAAGATCATCGGGAAATACGTCTAGAAAATCACGTACCACTTTGATATCTTCCACTCGCTTCTTTTCTGACTTTACATCTAAAACATAAGCTAGATAGGATGAACATCCTTTCATTAAACATTTACGCGCTTTTGCAACAGAAATTAACGGAACTTCCCCTTTTCGCTTTTCCCCAAAGATGAGTACATCATCCCTATCAGCCATTGGAATCCGGATTAATTTTTTTGCACAAAGTATCTCTGCCTGGTTGACTGTCAGCCAGTCCATACCCACAATCACATCAAATCCCCTAATTTCCATCAACAACAAGTCGATCAGAAATTTTGTCTCTTCTATTGAAATAAAACAACCATCAAGTCTTTCACGAACCAAGACCTGACCCCCGTTAGCTATCTCAACTACTAAGGCATCTTCCAAAGTAGTAACAGGCATAGCTAACTTGTGAAAGAACGACTTGGACACAAATGACAAATTTGCTCCACAATCAAATAAAACGCGCGCAGGACAAGAATTAACAAGGAATGTACCCGAGACAACATCTTTTGATTCCTTAGCCTCATCAGCGGTCATCTGAAATGCTCGGCCCGTTGGCTTCGGAACGTTTGGTTTCTTACTTTGATCCCCACTCTTCTTCAGTTTTGGACAATCCCGACGAAAATGACCCAGTTGTTTACATTCGTGACAAGTAAATCCTTGCACCGGACAATTGCTCATCAAATGCCCACTTTTACCACACTTGAAACACTCTAATGCTGTCACCCGACACGGTCCATAATGTTTACTCTTGCACTTTGAACAACAATTTGGTTCACGACGTGATTCGTAAGAAATTCCTTTACCAGCGATCCTTGACTTCTGTGAAGATTCTGATCGGCCTTCCCATTTCCATTTATCCCCAACTTGGGTCTTTTCTTCTTTATCCTTGGCGTAGACTTCTTCCATCACCTTAGCTTCTTCAATAGTTTCTCTTAGTGTTGAAGCTTTAGCGTTTCTTACCCGGGACATCATGTCCGCTGGCAAACCCTTCAAGTAAGCTTTAATCTTTTCTTTTTCATTAGGAGCCACATGCCCCACCAAATTCAGCTTCTCCAAAAACGTTTCAGTATACTTTCTCACAGACATGTTACCCTTCTTGAGAGTCCGAAACTCTTCTTCGATTCTATCCATCTCGTTCTCATTACAGTACTCCTCCAAAACTTTCTTCTTGAATGACTCCCAAGTCATAGCAGTCAAAACTGAAGCCGATACTGAAGCTGTCACTATGTTCCACCATGTCAGTGCATTACCTTTTAACATGTGAGATGCAAATCTAACCTTTGACTTTTCATCACATTCACAAGCTCTGAAAGCTTGTTCCATTTCCCTAATCCAGTTCATACAGGTTACTGGATTATCTGTTCCTTTAAACTCTGGTGGCTTACAACTTAGGAACGTCTTGTACGAGCAAACTCTTTCCACTCACCTTTCTGTTTCTGTTACTGGAGTATGAAGTGGATTAATTACCCCAGTATTAGTTCCTGTTCGCTGCAACTCTGAACTTCGATCGTTCAATGCTTTCATAAACATTTCGGTTTGTTGAGCCATTGCATTCGTCATCATTCTTGTCATGTTTTCCATCATTCGGGCTTCCATATTTGACCCCGGCGTTTCTTGGTCAGCTGTACTAGTACCCAGTCTATGTACTTGACTTTGCACTCCTCCAAGAAAAAGAAACCCCGGCGGAGTCTCATGAATTTCGCCTAATCCAGTTTGTCTTTCTCCTGTCCCATCAATCATGGACCTATCCATCGCAGAAATAGGAGATAATGGCGGCGTATTCACCATTGTTCTGATATACACAAGAGGATAACCATAAGAAATGGTTATACACATACGAACATACAAAACATACTTACCGATCATTAGTCACTGTAATCATTTAGAAACAAGCATGCTTATGTAACAATATATTCATAAATAACAGTAGCTAATTGAAATTGTGAATATATCATACAGGAGAATCCCCGTTACCATTGTTACAGTACTAATTTCACGTATTTCCGTCGACTCTAAGACTATCCCGTCTTAGTATTTCTACCCATTCTCACGAATCATACTTAATTCATCACAGCTTAAGTCTAAGTACCTCCTCAGCATACTTAGTTCGCTTAAACTAATGCTCTGATACCATATTGTAACGCCCCAAATTCCAGGCTAATTTGAACCTTAAAATTTCATCAAGTTATGATAAAATAAACTTCAACTTTTATATATATAGCAAGTGAATTAACCACTAGGAGTATATTTACAAATACAGGATCCTTCAAATAACCTATTAATCTAATTATGTCACTATAATCAGATTAACTAAGTTATCTAAGCAATCCTTCAAAATCTCCTTCTGTTAATTGACTTTTCCGCTATTCCAAAACGCTCGTCCCACATCCCTTTCATTTTCCCGAGCTAGTACCTGGTAAGAAAACATTACATTGAAACGATTAGGCCAACGCCTAGTGAGAACATTCGTTTCCACAATAATATTTGCAAAATCAATGTAAACATGTTATAACCAATCTGATTACCCTTTTCTTACCATACGTGTAACTCTTTTCCGTTAACACAATTTTACCTAAGTCCATGAATATGACTGACACACATTCCATCATCATATCATGTCTCAGAGCCATACTACGAATCTTCAATGATTCTAGATTGATACTCTTATTCCAGAAATCGCAATATACACATGCCCATTTCCGTTCATATCCTATTCCAGAGCCGCACTACGAATCTTTCTCAGATTCTAGATTAATGCTCCCACCTAAGAAATCGTAATATACACATGCCCATTTCTTAGGAAAGGAAGTAGAGATTACAATTACATATGTCAATCCCTCTTCTTCCTTAGAAACCGGGAATTACGTTTATTCCAGGGTTTATCACACACATCAGAATAATGACTAAACTTCATCTATTCCACGTGTACATAACCATTAATGCCTATGGATCCATTACACTTATTTCACACCTGCCTAGTGTCAAACTAGCACAGTCTTTAAGCCTAACACACCATCATTCAACTGTAAGTATGTTCAAGCTACTAAGATTGTATTTTAATACCTACCAGTCCCTTTCTAAAATCAACAGGACTTAAAATCATTCAGCTTTCCAAAGTGTCCGGACAACAGGGTTTCCGGATACCTTATACTATCCGGACAACTATACTTTCCGGATAGCTACAACTCACCGGTAACCAAACATTCCGGATACCACTACTTTTCGGGTAATTCATATTTTCCGGATACTTATCTAATCCGGACAACACCCGGAGACTAAAATAATTTGGATACTATCCGGTAACTAAATTCCATCCGGAAACTACAATAAAATAAAACTTACCGGATACTTCGATCCGTCCGGATACATTCGTCACACAGGTTTCCAGATACGTGGTTTTATCCGGAAACCACGGCCTACAGCCCAATAAATCGATCCAGATTCGTTTCTGTTCTATTAAGCTCATTCTAAACCATTCCATTCAGTCCACAATTAGTTTATACAGCTATTACAAGGTCTAATTTAACATATAAACACTGATTTGTACAAACAACAAATGAACTCACCTTATTGTTGCAAAACCTACTTCTCTGCACGATTTTGATTCCAATCTGATGTTAATGATTCAGAAAAGCTAATCAACAAACATATTCGTTCATAATCTAACACCTACCAACAAATTTTATCAGAAATCATAACCAATTTCTTACCAATTTGAAGCCAAAACTTGTATTCTTCCTTTTTCTCTCTTCTCTCTATTTCTTTCTCTCTGACGACTCAAAGAACCAAAGATGAGATATTTTCTCATCTCAGCTGATTTATCCATACACACATTCAATATTTACCACACACACCTCCAAGTTCTATTATTTCCAAAAGTAGCATCCTACTTTAATCTCATGTATTTTAACCCCATTGAATTATAAAATTTCCATATAAATTCAAGGTTTAACCCAAAATACAAATAAATCCCAATTCTCATTTAATATACTATTATTGAAAATTCAGGATGTTACAAAATAGGAGAAGAAGTTAACAGACCAGAGGCAAGAGTACCCGAAGTGGGGTCTTCCTCTAGAGTGATGGAGGAGGAAGTACAGAACAGAGCATCCACTATGGAGGTTGTTCATGAGGAAGAAAGGGAAGCTACAGAAGAGGTGGCAGAGAGATCGCCCTCTTCTGGTAGACGTGAGGTACATGTGATTGAGAGTTCACCAGAGCGTTCTATTGCCCTAGGAGCCGAGGGAAATGCGAGCTTAGAAGAAGATGTTCAAAATTTGAACACACATGTGAGATTCCAAAGCCCAACTCCCAGTGTTGCCACATTAACTATTCCTGGTGATCAAGACCAAAGGAATATTGAAACAGAGGTGCACACCTCGAACCCTAACCAGCTTGAACCGCCAGAGGCGACTCTTCATGCCTCTGGTACGCACATACCTGGGGAATCCATTTTTGGTAATGATGTTCCTTTGTCCCCGAACATCAATAGGTCACCTCTACATGATGATGCCTCTGTGGCTCATATAGACTTAACAGACAATAGACCTGAGATCTTTCGCATCTCACGTAGCCTCTGTCCGACTCAGGGATAATGGGAGACCTTAGTAGAACAAGGGAAGACTTTGCTTGATCCAAGCTCTTCTCATCACATCAGATTTCCTTCTTCAGAACCTGAGCTGGAAGAGGAAACTCTGGTCAGAACACCTGTAGATGCTTCCCCTCAAAAGGAACATCAAGGATCAGGTGGAAGTCCTCCAAGAGCCAACCCAAAAACAACTCTTGATGGAGGCGCCTCTGGACTCGAGGCAGAATTGAATCCATGTGTTGGAGACAAGGTTACCCCCGTTGACACTGTCACAAAAGCAGAGTTCACAAGCATATGTGATAGTATCAACAACTCCTTCAATGAGTATAAACTTATCAATGAATAGAAGGAGGAGCTGATCCAAAAGGAGAATGCTTCTCTTAAGGAAGAACTGCAAAAATTAACAGATAAATATGCAGAGTTACAACAGAAGTATGTTGATGTCGAAAGAGCCAGAACAGAAGCTGAAAGTGTCAAAGCAGAAGAAACAACAAAGACTTCGACAGAGCTTGCAGAGCTGAAGAGACTTATGATAGAGAATCATACAGCTACAATGAACAGAACCTTACCCATCCCTACTGTTATTCTATCAGAATCAAACGTCAGAACCTTGACAGAGCTCATCAATAACTCTGTTAAGGAATCCATTAAAGAAGCCACGACATCATCTGCTACTCCGCTGAATATCTCCGGTCCAAGCCCAAATGAACTACCAATGACAGTCGGCCAAATGGGAGAATTTCGCAAATCTGTTCTCAGTCGAATGATGACGATTTCTTCAAAGTTTGTGATGAAAGCCCAGGCGACAGAACGACATGTGCAAGCATCTCTTGACACTCACAAAGTTAACTTTGAGAGTCAAGTAGATGAGATCAGAACTGCCGCAACAGAAGTCGAAGATACATTGAGAAAAGCAGTCACAATCTTCACAGATGCAATCCTACAGACTGCCACACAGAAACGACCTGCAGAAGGAGCACCAGTGTAAAGCCCGTGTCCCGGTACGTTTATTAATTAATTTTAATTATTTAAAATGTTTACCTTTAATTGTTTTTGGTTATTGGTTTGGTGTCAAAAAGGACCAAAATGTTAGCATACGTGTCTTTTTGATGTAGATTGTGAGATAAGGTGTAGTTGAGGGGCTAATTGTGCAAATCTTGGAACTTTTTGCATGGGTCTCGGCCCATGACTACTATTCCTATTCTCGTTTTTTTTTCCTTGTAAATCAAGCAACCAAACAATCACCTAAACCCTACGCCACCTTCCTCTTTTCCCTTGTGTTGTGCGGCCGAGAGAGAGAGAAACGAAGAGAGAGAGGGATCGCGAGAAAGAAGAGAGAAGAGGGAGAAAGAACGCAGCGGCAGTCACCCTTCGCCGCCGCTGCTGCTGTCGCCGGAGGTCGCCACCACCTGGTTCGTCGGAGGAATCGAGAGAGAGAAGATTGGTTGTGGTGGTGAGACGTCGTCGTGAGGTAAGTAGCTCTCTCGTTCGTCTCGTTTCTTTCCTTTTTCCTTTTCGTTTTTCCGGCGAGACCACCACCGCCGCACGCCGCCGCTACGGTGGCTGTGGGTGGAGGGCGGTGGCTGTGGGTGTGTGTGTGTGAGAGCAGCCCGCATAGGTCGACCGAGAGAGGAAGGAGCAGTGGTGTGAGTCGGAGACGAGTATACGCGAATGGGTGTGCGTGTGTGACCGTCGCCGGGGGAAAACACCGTCGCTGCCGCCGCCGTGCTCCACTGCTGGGAGTGGCAGTGGGTGACACTCGTGACGGAACCCTAAACACACCAGGCCTGAACTCTAAATCATCGTAGCGTAAATCCCAAACCGTTTAGCCATATCGCAAAAATCGTTTTATCATTTTATGTGATTTTTCAGCATGCTGTCCAATTTTTCTTTCGTGCATAACTTTTTACTCGTAACTCGTTTTAAGGTGAAATTGGTGCCCAAAGTTCCCAAATCGAGTTGGGAAGGTTTTTCATGTTTTGCCGAAAGTCTGATTAAGCCCGTAGCTAGGCTGTATTGGGCTGTTTGTGCAGGCTGGACCGAAAACTGACAGCTTTGGTAGTCGTTCGTAGTTAATTCCTATTAAATTGTAGAAAAATCGTTAGGAGGCGTATAATATGTCCTTGAAACCCTATCTCAGAGTACTTTCTAATCATGAAATAATATTGGGAATTTTCTGGGTTTAAAGGGGTCGAAACAGGTCCCGAACAGACCTGTTTGGCGAGAACGGAAAATAGTTTTAGTGACGGTTTAAGCGTGTGTCGTGTCGTAGGGTCCGGGTCTCGTATTGACACATTTTAACATGCGTTTAGGTGCTGGGAAGTGACCGTAATTGTGAAGATTGAATTGTATTGTTAAGCTAGGCGCGCATTCGAGGTGAGTTCTCTCACTATACTTAATATCGGTTGTTTTATCATTGCTGTAGCACGTGTGTGGTAGCTTTATGTGATTTTGGTGTGAACTAGATAGTGGGGTGTCTAGTTGAGATTATGATGACATGTTAACTCGGTGGGACCGAGGAATCCGGCGGGGTTTGGGATTTTATACGCGGGTGGCGTAGAGACTCGGTGGGACCGGGGATCCGGCGGGGCCGGAGGTTTTATCAAATTCTTTATTAAACCTGTTTGGGAATAAAAGAAAAGGGTAAAAACCCGTTCGAGGAACGGTGATCGAGGGCGCAGTGTGTACAGTCAGCCGGAGCCAAAGGGAAAGGTACAATGCTTAGTGTTTTATTGCTTTCTAGATCATAGAGTATGCATGCTAGATTGCCTGTTGTTGACACTATGCGGTAGGTTGGACTGCTTGCTATTGGGAATTTATGCTAATTATGATAAGTTACTAAGTGGATACCCTCTAAGTTGTATGCAGTAAGAGACTTATAGCATTAGAATATTCGATTTAGTTCTATTGCGCAGCTCTTGTTTGAGTCCAACCGTTCTAGGATAGAATCTTGTATTCGAATGTCTATTTGTTTTGCACTGCATGTAATCGGGTATTCGCGAGGCCACTCTTTATGATTAGTGGGGATTCGGTAGTAGCAAGGGTAGTGGTTGGGATGGAATTCCTAGGGAGCTAGGAAGAGTGAGTATATATGCCGGTGCGGGCATATGTGTGTAGTTGCGGCGAGAAGCTACTTGGACCCCTCGGGATGGGACTCGGAACGAGCGATGATAGGTGTGGAAGGTAGTAGTAGAGCTCCTACTACCGGAAGCACAGGATCAGTGCTCGAGTCGGGAAAGTCGCGAGGAATCCAAGGAGTTGAGCGTGAGTGTTGTTGGTGTGAGTTATTAGGTACTAATAACTCGTTGTATTTTCTTCTCTCTAGAATGGCCATCACTAGGAGGAACAACACGACTGAGCCGCGAACTGAGGCGGGGATCACGGAGGAACAGATTCGAGAGATGATTGCGTCTGAGGTAGCGCATGCGATCGGGGAGGCAATCCCCGAGATTATCACCGCCATCCAAGATCAGGTGACGGTTCTGTTGGAGGAGCGCATTGCAGCGATTCCGCCGCCTGCTGGGGGACAGCCCCGTAATCGAGAGTTCCAGTATCGGGATCTCTCTGCCTGTTCTCCACCGGAGTTCAAGGGAGACCCGAACCCAATTGTTAGCATGCGTTGGATTTCTGATATGGAGTGTGCTTTCTTGACCAGCGGCTGCCCGGATAATCTGAAGGTCCGTTTTGCTGTGAACTTGCTTTGCGATGGGGCGAAGGATTGGTGCGCCTCAGCGCTGACTCTTGCCGAGCGTACTACCCTTACTTGGGAGGAGTTCGTTACTCGGTTCCGTGCCGAGTACGTACCTCCGGTAGAGATGGAGCGGATAGCGAAGGAGTTCTTGGAGCTAACCCAAACCACGGAGACTGTGAAGGAAATGAACAAGAAATTTACTGAGATGGCGCTGTTTTGTCCTCAGTATGCCGCCTCGGAGGAAATGAAGATGGCTCGGTATAAGGATATGTTACGTACCGAGATCAGGGAATTCGTGAGCACGGTGCCGTACGCTTCTTTGTCAGCAATGATGGATGCAGCCCGGAGAAGGGAGCTGGAGTTAGAGACCCAAGCCAGGAAGAGAAAGTCGACACAGGCGGTGACGCCAATCTCTGCGGTGCAAAAGAAGTCAAAGTTTTCTGATTCGCGCGGGAGTTCGAGGAGTGGTGGGTTTAAACCCAGGGATACTAGTGGGAAGAGGACTGACGGGTGTTTCAAGTGTGGGCAGTCCGGTCATTTCAGCCGGGATTGCAAGTCGCCATTGATGGTCTGCTTTAACTGCAAGCAGACGGGCCACGTGAAGGCCAATTGTCCGAACGCGAGAGCAGCTGATGGGGGTGGTGCACAAAGGGCTCCTACAAATGCCCCACTGCGCATCACTGACGGTCGTACGGGTCAGCCGGGAACGGAGGCAGCGCGAGGTAGAGTCCACCAGCTGAAGGTGGAAGAGGCGCAGGCGACGCCTAAAGTGGTGACAGGTATGTTCATCACCCTCTTTCTTTTCGTCCTTCCTTTTCATGCCTTGTATTTATATGTTGTTAATTGTATGTTAGGTACGTTTCTAGTTAACTCTGTGCCTGCGGTTGTAATGTTTGATAGCGGGGCTACTCATTCATTTGTGTCTCGCACTTTTAGCGAGAGTTTGGGTCGAGTGGTGGGACGGTTAGGATGTCCTTTGGTAGTCGAGGTTGCCGATGATAGGACCTTGACGGTTACGGATGTGTATCGGAGATGCACGTTGGAAATCTCGGGTGTGAGGTTTCCCATTGACTTGATTCCGATAGCTATGCGAGACCTTTGTGTGATTGTGGGCATGGATTGGATGGACGCGTTCGATGCGGAAATTGTTTTTTGCCACAAACAAGTGCGGGTTCGAACCCCAAGCGGGGGAGAGTTGTTGATTCAGGGAGACTCGCCCAGACGGACTACGGCAATATGTTCCGCGGCGAGGGCTCGGAGACACCTTCAGCATAGTGGTCAGGGGTACTTAGCGTATGTGATAGATACGCGTGTTGACGAGGCGAAGAAGACTGCCGAAGATGTGCCAGTCGTGAGGGAGTTTGCCGATGTGTTTCCCGACGAGTTACCGGGGATACCTCCTGAACGACAGGTAGAGTTTCGAATCGATCTGATTCCGGGTGCTGCTCCGGTCGCAAGGCACCCTATCGCCTGGCTCCACCGGAAATGAAGGAGCTGTATGATCAGTTCCAAGAACTTCTCGAGAAAGAGTTCATTAAGCCGAGTTGTTCACCGTGGGGAGCTCCGATTTTGTTCGTAAAGAAGAAGGATGGGTCTCAGCGGACGTGTATTGATTACCGGGAGCTGAATAAGCTTACGGTAAAGAATCGTTATCCTCTGCCAAGGATTGACGACTTGTTTGATCAGTTGCAGGGAGCCTCGTGGTTCTCTAAGATTGACCTGAGATCTGGGTATCATCAGATGCGGGTACGAAGTGAGGATACGGAGAAGACGGCCTTCCGTACGCGATATGGCCATTACGAGTTCGTGGTGATGCCTTTCAGGCTCACCAACGCACCCGCAGCATTCATGGACCTCATGAACAGGGTATGTAGCCCGATGTTAGATCGCTTGGTGATCGTGTTCATCGACGATATCCTCGTATATTCGAAGACGAAAGAAGAGCACGAGATGCATTTGCGGGAAGTGTTGGATGTTTTGAGACGGGAGAAGCTTTATGCTAAGTTCTCCAAGTGTGAATTCTGGTTACGAGAGGTCCAATTCCTAGGACATGTCGTGAATCAGAACGGTATCATGGTCGATCCGTCCAAGATTTCAGCGGTCATGCAGTGGGAGGTGCCGAAAACTCCTACCGAGGTGCGGAGTTTTCTCGAGTTAGCAGGATACTATCGGAGATTTATCCATGATTTCTCCAAGATTGCCTTGCCTATGACTCGACTGACGAAGAAAACTGCAGCTTTCAGTTGGGGTGAAGAGCAGCAGAAGGCATTTGAGGAGCTACGCAGGCGTTTATGTGAGGCTCCTGTGTTAGCTTTACCCGAGGGTATGGAGGATTTGGTGGTTTATTGTGATGCTTCATATCAGGGGTTGGGTGTCGTGCTTATGCAACGCTGCAAGGTCATAGCTTACGCTTCGAGGCAGCTGAAGCCTCACGAAGCGAACTACCCGACTCATGACTTGGAGTTGGGAGCAGTGGTGTTTGCTCTAAAAAATTGGAGACACTATCTTTATGGTGTCAAGTGTACGATCTACACTGATCATAAGAGCCTTAAATATCTGATGGATCAGCAAAATCTTAATATGCGTCAGCGAAGATGGCTTGATGTGGTCAAGGATTACGACTGCGAGATACTTTACCACCCGGGTAAAGTGAATGTAGTCGCGGACGCACTTAGCCGACATCCGGTTGGGGAACCGCTGAAGGGTCTATGTCAGCGATTGACAGTAGTTGCACCTCTTCTGGAGTCGATAGGTGTCGCTCAGGAGGTGGCCGTGTTGGCGGAAAATGCAAAACGTGAGAGGGTTTCGGGAGAAATTCCGAAATTTGTACGGGATGGTCGAGGATTATTGACCCGATATGGTAGAGTTTGGGTCCCATTCACCGGTGGGAACCGACAGATACTATTGGACGAGGCGCATAAGTCCAAGTTTTCGATTCATCCGGGAGCTACCAAAATGTACAGAGACTTACGGGAAGGCTATTGGTGGCCCGGCATGAAGCGGGATGTAGCCAAATGTGTTGAGGTATGTTTGACCTGTCGGAAGGTCAAGGCGGAGCACCAGCGACCGCATGGGAAATTGCAGCCGTTGGAGATTCCTGTGTGGAAATGGGAGCAGATTACGATGGATTTCATCACGAAGCTTCCCAAAACTCAGCGAGGGAATGATACCATCTGGGTAATTGTGGATCGTCTGACTAAGAGCGCTCACTTCTTGGCGATTAAAGAGAGCTTCTCGGCGGATAAGCTCGCGGAGGTTTTCATCCGAGAGATTGTAACTAGGCACGGGGTGCCAGTCTCGATTGTCTCGGATCGGGATACTCGCTTCACCTCCCGGTTTTGGGAGAAGTTTCAGAATGAAATGGGTACGCGGTTACAGTTCAGTACAGCATTTCATCCTCAGACCGACGGGCAGAGTGAGCGTACTATTCAGACACTTGAGGACATGCTGCGAGCATGTGTTATTGACTTCGGGGGTAGTTGGGATCAGTATCTTCCACTAGCTGAGTTCTCCTATAATAACAGCTATCACGCTAGCATCGGTAGAGCGTCGTACGAAGTATTGTATGGCAGGAAGTGTCGGACGCCCATTTGCTGGGGCGAGGTTGGTCACAGGGTATTGGGGAGCACCGACGTTGTGCTAAAGACGACGGAGATGGTTCAGATGGTGCGGGATCGGTTAGTCACTGCTCAGAGTCGACAAAAGAGTTACGCCGATAAGAGACGATCGGACTTGGAGTTCCAAGTCGGGGATTACGTTCTTTTGAAAGTGTCACCCTGGAAAGGGGTAATCCGTTTTCGCAAGCGGGGAAAGTTGGGTCCCCGATATATCGGACCGTACAAGGTCATCGCGCGTGTGGGGAAAGTAGCTTACCGATTGGAGCTACCTGAGGAACTGAGCCTGATCCACAACACTTTCCACGTCTCTCAGTTGCGGAAGTGTGTGATGGATGAGTCTGCGGTAGTTCCCCTCGAAGATATTCAGATTGACGAGCGACTCAACTATGTGGAGAAGCCAATAGCCATCGTCGAGAGGAAGACGAAGACTCTGTGGAACAAAGTCATTGGATTGGTGAAGGTCCAGTGGCAGCACCGAAAAGGTTCAGAATGGACGTGGGAACCAGAAGACGAGATGCGGGAGAATTACCCGGAGCTGTTTGCGGGCGTTGACTTCGGGGACGAAGTCTAATTCAAGCGGGGGAGAGTTGTAAATCCCGTGTCCCGGTACGTTTATTAATTAATTTTAATTATTTAAAATGTTTACCTTTAATTGTTTTTGGTTATTGGTTTGGTGTCAAAAAGGACCAAAATGTTAGCATACGTGTCTTTTTGATGTAGATTGTGAGATAAGGTGTAGTTGAGGGGCTAATTGTGCAAATCTTGGAACTTTTTGCATGGGTCTCGGCCCATGACTACTATTCCTATTCTCGTTTTTTTTCCTTGTAAATCAAGCAACCAAACAATCACCTAAACCCTACGATCCACCTTCCTCTTTTCCCTTGTGTTGTGCGGCCGAGAGAGAGAGAGAAACGAAGAGAGAGAGGGATCGCGAGAAAGAAGAGAGAAGAGGGAGAAAGAACGCAGCGGCAGTCATCCTTCGCCACCGCTGCTGCTGTCGCCGGAGGTCGCCACCACCTGGGTCGTCGGAGGAATTGAGAGAGAGAAGATTGGTTGTGGTGGTGAGACGTCGTCGTGAGGTAAGTAGCTCTCTCGTTCGTCTCGTTTCTTTCCTTTTTCCTTTTCGTTTTTCCGGCGAGACCACCACCGCCGCACGCCGCCACTACGGTGGCTGTGGGTGGAGGGCGGTGGATGTGGGTGTGTGTGTGTGTGAGCAGCCCGCATAGGTCGACCGAGAGAGGAAGGAGCAGTGGTGTGAGTCGGAGACGAGTATACGCGAATGGGTGTGCGTGTGTGACCGTCGCCGGGGAAAAACACTGCCGCTGCCGCCGCCATGCTCCACTGGCGGGAGTGGCAGTGGGTGACACTCGTGGCGGAACCCTAAACACACCAGGCCTGAACTCTAAATCATCGTAGCGTAAATCCCAAACCGTTTAGCCATATCGCAAAAATCGTTTTATCATTTTATGTGATTTTTCAGCATGCTGTCCAATTTTTCTTTCGTGCATAACTTTTTACTCGTAACTCGTTTTAAGGTGAAATTGGTGCCCAAAGTTTCCAAATCGAGTTGGGAAAGTTTTTCGTGTTTTGCCGAAAGTCCGATTAAGCCCGTAGCTAGGCTGTATTGGGCTGTTTGTGCAGGCTGGACCGAAAACTGACACCTTTGGTAGTCGTTCGTAGTTAATTCCTATTAAATTGTAGAAAAATCGTTAGGAGGCGTATAATATGTCCTTGAAACCCTATCTCAGAGTACTTTCTAATCATGAAATAATATTGGGAATTTTCTGGGTTTAAAGGGGTCTAAACAGGTCCCGAACAGACCTGTTTGGCGAGAACGGAAAATAGTTTTAGTGACGGTTTAAGCGTGTGTCGTGTCGTAGGGTCCGGGTCTCGTATTGACACGTTTTAACATGCGTTTAGGTGCTGGGAAGTGACCGTAATTGTGAAGCTTGAATTGTATTGTTAAGCTAGGCGCGCATTCGAGGTGAGTTCTCTCACTATACTTAATATCGGTTGTTTTATCATTGCTGTAGCACGTGTGTGGTAGCTTTATGTGATTTTGTTGTGAACTAGATAGTGGGGTGTCTAGTTGAGATTATGATGACATGTTAACTCGGTGGGACCGAGGAATCCGGCGGGGATTTTATACGCGGGTGGCGTAGAGACTCGGTGGGACCGGGGATCCGGCGGGGCCGGAGGTTTTATCAAATTCTTTATTAAACCTGTTTGGGAATAAAAGAAAAGGGTAAAAACCCGTTCGAGGAACGGTGATCGAGGGCGCAGTGTGTACAGTCAGCCGGAGCCAAAGGGAAAGGTACAATGCTTAGTATTTTATTGCTTTCTAGATCATAGAGTATGCATGCTAGATTGCCTGTTGTTGACACTATGCGGTATGTTGGACTGCTTGCTATTGGGAATTTATGCTAATTATGATAAGTTACTAAGTGGATACCCTCTAAGTTGTATGCAGTAAGAGACTTATAGCATTAGAATATTCGATTTAGTTCTATTGCGCAGCTCTTGTTTGAGTCCAACCGTTCTAGGATAGAATCTTGTATTCGAATGTCTATTTGTTTTGCACTGCATGTAATCGGGTATTCGCGAGGCCACTCTTTATGATTAGTGGGGATTCGGTAGTAGCAAGGGTAGTGGTTGGGATGGAATTCCTAGGGAGCTAGGAAGAGTGAGTATATATGCCGGTGCGGGCATATGTGTGTAGTTGCGGCGAGAAGCTACTTGGACCCCTCGGGATGGGACTCGGAACGAGCGATGATAGGTGTGGAAGGTAGTAGTAGAGCTCCTACTACCGGAAGCACATGATCAGTGCTCGAGTCGGGAAAGTCGCGAGGAATCCAAGGAGTTGAGCGTGAGTGTTGTTGGTGTGAGTTATTAGGTACTAATAACTCGTTGTATTTTCTTCTCTCTAGAATGGCCATCACTAGGAGGAACAACACGACTGAGCCGCGAACTGAGGCGGGGATCACGGAGGAACAGATTCGAGAGATGATTGCGTCTGAGGTAGCGCATGCGATCGGGGAGGCAATCCCTGAGATTATCACCGCCATCCAAGATCAGGTGACGGTTCTGTTGGAGGAGCGCATTGCAGCGATTCCGCCGCCTGCTGGGGGACAGCCCCGTAATCGAGAGTTCCAGTATCGGGATCTCTCTGCCTGTTCTCCACCGAAGTTCAAGGGAGACCCGAACCCAATTGTTAGCATGCGTTGGATTTCTGATATGGAGTGTGCTTTCTTGACCAGCGGTTGTCCGGATAATCTGAAGGTCCGTTTTGCTGTGAACTTGCTTTGCGATGGGGCGAAGGATTGGTGCGCCTCAGCGCTGACTCTTGCCGAGCGTACTACCCTTACTTGGGAGGAGTTCGTTACTCGGTTCCGTGCCGAGTACGTACCTCCGGTAGAGATGGAGCGGATAGCGAAGGAGTTCTTGGAGCTAACCCAAACCACGGAGACTGTGAAGGAAATGAACAAGAAATTTACTGAGATGGCGCTGTTTTGTCCTCAGTATGCCGCCTCGGAGGAAATGAAGATGGCTCGGTATAAGGATATGTTACGTACCGAGATCAGGGAATTCGTGAGCACGGTGCCGTACGCTTCTTTGTCAGCAATGATGGATGCAGCCCGGAGAAGGGAGCTGGAGTTAGAGACCCAAACCAGGAAGAGAAAGTCGACACAGGCGGTGACGCCAATCTCTGCGGTGCAAAAGAAGTCAAAGTTTTCTGATTCGCGCGGGAGTTCGAGGAGTGGTGGGTTTAAACCCAGGGATACTAGTGGGAAGAGGACTGACGGGTGTTTCAAGTGTGGGCAGTCCGGTCATTTCAGCCGGGATTGCAAGTCGCCATTGATGGTCTGCTTTAACTGCAAGCAGACGGGCCACGTGAAGGCCAATTGTCCGAACGCGAGAGCAGCTGATGGGGGTGGTGCACAAAGGGCTCCTACAAATGCCCCACTGCGCATCACTGACGGTCGTACGGGTCAGCCGGGAACAGAGGCAGCGCGAGGTAGAGTCCACCAGCTGAAGGTGGAAGAGGCGCAGGCGACGCCTAAAGTGGTGATAGGTATGTTCATCACCCTCTTTCTTTTCGTCCTTCCTTTTCATGCCTTGTATTTATATGTTGTTAATTGTATGTTAGGTACGTTTCTAGTTAACTCTGTGCATGTGGTTGTAATGTTTGATAGCGGGGCTACTCATTCATTTGTGTCTCACACTTTTAGCGAGAGTTTGGGTCGAGTGGTGGGACGGTTAGGATGTCCTTTGGTAGTCGAGGTTGCCGATGATAGGACCTTGACGGTTACGGATGTGTATCGGGGATGCACGTTGGAAATCTCGGGTGTGAGGTTTCCCATTGACTTGATTCCGATAGCTATGCGAGACCTTTGTGTGATTGTGGGCATGGATTGGATGGACGCGTTCGATGCGGAAATTGTTTGTCGCCATAAACAAGTGCGGGTTCGAACCCCAAGCGGGGGAGAGTTGTTGATTCAAGGAGACTCGCCCAGACGGACTACGGCAATATGTTCCGCGGCGAGGGCTCGGAGACACCTTCAGCATAGTGGTCAGGGGTACTTAGCGTATGTGATAGATACGCGTGTTGACGAGGCGAAGAAGACTTCCGAAGATGTGCCAGTCGTGAGGGAGTTTGCCGATGTGTTTCCCGACGAGTTACCGGGGATACCTCCTGAACGACAGGTAGAGTTTCGAATCGATCTGATTCCGGGTGCTGCTCCGGTGGCCAAGGCACCCTATCGCCTGGCTCTACCGGAAATGAAGGAGCTGTATGATCAGTTGCAAGAGCTTCTTGAGAAAGAGTTCATTAAGCCGAGTTGTTCACCGTGGGGAGCTCCGATTTTGTTCGTAAAGAAGAAGGATGGGTCTCAGCGGACGTGTATTGATTACCGGGAGCTGAATAAGCTTACGGTAAAGAATCGTTATCCTCTGCCAAGGATTGACGACTTGTTTGATCAGTTGCAGGGAGCCTCGTGGTTCTCTAAGATTGACCTGAGATCTGGGTATCATCAGATGCGGGTACGAAGTGAGGATACGGAGAAGACGGCCTTCCGTACGCGATATGGCCATTACGAGTTCGTGGTGATGCCTTTCGGGCTCACCAACGCACCCGCAGCGTTCATGGACCTCATGAACAGGGTATGTAGCCCGATGTTAGATCGCTCGGTGATCGTGTTCATCGACGATATCCTCGTATATTCGAAGACGAAAGAAGAGCACGAGATGCATTTGCGGGAAGTGTTGGATATTTTGAGACGGGAGAAGCTTTATGCTAAGTTCTCCAAGTGTGAATTCTGGTTACGAGAGGTCCAATTCCTAGGACATGTCGTGAATCAGAATGGTATCATGGTCGATCCGTCCAAGATTTCAGCGGTCATGCAGTGGGAGGTGCCGAAAACTCCTACCGAGGTGCGGAGTTTTCTCGGGTTAGCAGGATACTATCGGAGATTTATCCATGACTTCTCCAAGATTGCCTTGCCTGTGACTCGACTGACGAAGAAAACTGCAGCTTTCAGTTGGGGTGAAGAGCAGCAGAAGGCATTTGAGGAGCTACGCAGGCGTTTATGTGAGGCTCTTGTGTTAGCTTTACCCGAGGGTATGGAGGATTTGGTGGTTTATTGTGATGCTTCATATCAGGGGTTGGGTGTCGTGCTTATGCAACGCTGCAAGGTCATAGCTTACGCTTCGAGGCAGCTGAAGCCTCACGAAGCGAACTACCCGACTCATGACTTGGAGTTGGGAGCAGTGGTGTTTGCTCTAAAAATTTGGAGACACTATCTTTATGGTGTCAAGTGTACGATCTACACTGATCATAAGAGCCTTAAATATCTGATGGATCAGCAAAATCTTAATATGCGTCAGCGAAGATGGCTTGATGTGGTCAAGGATTACGACTGCGAGATACTTTACCACCCGGGTAAAGCGAATGTAGTCGCGGACGCACTTAGCCGACATCCGGTTGGGGAACCGCTGAAGGGTCTATGTCAGCGATTGAAAGTAGTTGCACCTCTTCTGGAGTCGATAGGTGTCGCTCAGGAGGTGGCCGTGTTGGCGGAAAATGCAAAACGTGAGAGGGTTTCGGCAGAAATTCCGAAATTTGTACGGGATGGTCGAGGATTATTGACCCGATATGGTAGAGTTTGGGTCCCATTCACCGGTGGGAACCGACAGATACTATTGGACGAGGCGCATAAGTCCAAGTTTTCGATTCATCCGGGAGCTACCAAACTGTACAGAGACTTACGGGAAGGCTATTGGTGGCCCGGCATGAAGCGGGATGTAGCCAAATGTGTTGAGGTATGTTTGACCTGTCGGAAGGTCAAGGCGGAGCACCAGCGACCGCATGGGAAATTGCAGCCGTTGGAGATTCCTGTGTGGAAATGGGAGCAGATTACGATGGATTTCATCACGAAGCTTTCCAAAACTCGGCGAGGGAATGATACCATCTGGGTAATTGTGGATCGTCTGACTAAGAGCGCTCACTTCTTGGCGATTAAAGAGAGCTTCTCGGCGGATAAGCTCGCGGAGGTTTTCATCCGAGAGATTGTAACTAGGCACGGGGTGCCAGTCTCGATTGTCTCGGATCGGGATACTCGCTTCACCTTCCGATTTTGGGAGAAGTTTCAGAATGAAATGGGTACGCGGTTACAGTTCAGTACAT
Source organism: Saussurea involucrata (assembly GCA_033807775.1). Classification (NCBI taxonomy): domain Eukaryota; kingdom Viridiplantae; phylum Streptophyta; class Magnoliopsida; order Asterales; family Asteraceae; genus Saussurea; species Saussurea involucrata. The sequence continues at coordinate 77,891,846 of CM066312.1, read as the reverse complement.
CATTTCATCCTCAGACCGTCGGGCAGAGTGAGCGTACTATTCAGACACTTGAGGACATGCTGCGAGCATGTGTTATTGACTTCGGGGGTAGTTGGGATCAGTATCTTCCACTAGCTGAGTTCTCCTATAATAACAGCTATCACGCTAGCATCGGTAGAGCGCCGTACGAAGTATTGTATGGCAGGAAGTGTCGGACGCCCATTTGCTGGGGCGAGGTTGGTCACAGGGTATTGGGGAGCACCGACGTTGTGCTAAAGACGACGGAGATGATTCAGATGGTGCGGGATCGGTTAGTCACTGCTCAGAGTCGACAAAAGAGTTACGCCGATAAGAGACGATCGGACTTGGAGTTCCAAGTCGGGGATTACGTTCTTTTGAAAGTGTCACCCTGGAAAGGGGTAATCCGTTTTCGCAAGCGGGGAAAGTTGGGTCCCCGATATATCGGACCGTACAAGGTCATCGCGTGTGTGGGGAAAGTAGCTTACCGATTGGAGCTACCTGAGGAACTGAGCCTGATCCACAACACTTTCCACGTCTCTCAGTTGCGGAAGTGTGTGATGGATGAGTCTGCAGTAGTTCCCCTCGAAGATATTCAGATTGATGAGCGACTCAACTATGTGGAGAAGCCAATAGCCATCGTCGAGAGGAAGACGAAGACTCTGCGGAACAAAGTCATTGGATTGGTGAAGGTCCAGTGGCAGCACCGAAAAGGTTCAGAATGGACGTGGGAACCAGAAGCCGGGATGCGGGAGAATTACCCGGAGCTGTTTGCGGGCGTGGACTTCGGGGACGAAGTCTAATTCAAGCGGTGGAGAGTTGTAAATCCCGTGTCCAGGTACGTTTATTAATTAATTTTAATTATTTAAAATGTTTACCTTTAATTGTTTTTGGTTATTGGTTTGGTGTCAAAAAGGACCAAAATGTTAGCATACGTGTCTTTTTGATGTAGATTGTGAGATAAGGTGTAGTTGAGGGGCTAATTGTGCAAATCTTGGAACTTTTTGCATGGGTCTCGGCCCATGACTACTATTCCTATTCTCGTTTTTTTTTCCTTGTAAATCAAGCAACCAAACAATCACCTAAACCCTACGGTCCACCTTCCTCTTTTCCCTTGTGTTGTGCGGCCGAGAGAGAGAGAAACGAAGAGAGAGAGGGATCGCGAGAAAGAAGAGAGAAGAGGGAGAAAGAACGCAGCGGCAGTCACCCTTCGCCGCCGCTGCTGCTGTCGCCGGAGGTCGCCACCACCTGGGTCGTCGGAGGAATCGAGAGAGAGAAGATTGGTTGTGGTGGTGAGACGTCGTCGTGAGGTAAGTAGCTCTCTCGTTCGTCTCGTTTCTTTCCTTTTTCCTTTTTGTTTTTCCGGCGAGACCACCACCGCCGCACGCCGCCGCTACGGTGGCTGTGGGTGGAGGGCGGTGGCTGTGGGTGTGTGTGTGTGTGAGCAGCCCGCATAGGTCGACCGAGAGAGGAAGGAGCAGTGGTGTGAGTCGGAGACGAGTATACGCGAATGGGTGTGCGTGTGTGACCGTCGCCGGGGAAAAACACCGCCGCTGCCGCCGCCATGCTCCACTGCCGGGAGTGGCAGTGGGTGACACTCGTGGCGGAACCCTAAACACACCAGGCCTGAACTCTAAATCATCGTAGCGTAAATCCCAAACCGTTTAGCCATATCGCAAAAATCGTTTTATCATTTTATGTGATTTTTCAGCATGCTGCCCAATTTTTCTTTCGTGCATAACTTTTTACTCGTAACTCGTTTTAAGGTGAAATTGGTGCCCAAAGTTCCCAAATCGAGTAGGGAAGGTTTTTCGTGTTTTACCGAAAGTCCGATTAAGCCCGTAGCTAGGCTGTATTGGGCTGTTTGTGCAGGCTGGACCGAAAACTGACAGCTTTGGTAGTCGTTCGTAGTTAATTCCTATTAAATTGTAGAAAAATCGTTAGGAGGCGTATAATATGTCCTTGAAACCCTATCTCAGAGTACTTTCTAATCATGAAATAATATTGGGAATTTTCTGGGTTTAAAGGGGTCGAAACAGGTCCCGAACAGACCTGTTTGGCGAGAACGGAAAATAGTTTTAGTGACGGTTTAAGCGTGTGTCGTGTCGTAGGGTCCGGGTCTCGTATTGACACGTTTTAACATGCGTTTAGGTGCTGGAAAGTGACCGTAATTGTGAAGCTTGAATTGTATTGTTAAGCTAGGCGCGCATTCGAGGTGAGTTCTCTCACTATACTTAATATCGGTTGTTTTATCATTGATGTAGCACGTGTGTGGTAGCTTTATGTGATTTTGTTGTGAACTAGATAGTGGGGTGTCTAGTTGAGATTATGATGACATGTTAACTCGGTGGGACCGAGGAATCCGGCGGGGCCGGGGATTTTATACGCGGGTGGCGTAGAGACTCGGTGGGACCGGGGATCCGGCGGGGCCGGAGGTTTTATCATGTGGTCGGTGGGATCGACTTGTGCCTCTTAGGTGGGTGGGTGTGGATATGCATGTTTATGATTTGTTCGTAGACTTGTATGATCGTTTGTGTGTCACTATCTGTTTTAGGGGTAGTGTGGAATAACTGTGTTATTTATGGTGTTTGAATTCACTAAGCTTCGTGCTTACCCTTTCCCAATAAATTGTGGTTTCAGGTACGAGTGGCTCTAAAGCGTGACGGGTACACACTGGCGCGTGGGATGAGCTGGCTATTATTAGTTTTATTTATTAACATTATTTCCGCTGGTTTCTGATTACATGAACAATATTTATGATTTTGCAACTGATATGTTGGGATTATTTAATGGGTTTTATATACGAAATGTTTAATTAAAAATTAAAAATTTCTCGAAATTTTTGGGATGTTACAACCAGAAGGAGAACCATCGAGTAAACGACCTAAGTTTGTTGTACCTTCCTCACCCAATACTGGCATTGCACTCTCTGATGATGAAGATGATGATGACTTCCACGATGCACGAGAGGGTAATTCAGACAATCAGATGGGTGAGTCCGCAAAATAACAAAAGGGGGAGAAGGAGACGGAGAAAGAAAAGGAGACGGAGAAAGAAAAGGAGAAAGAGAAAGAAAAGGAGAAAGAGGCTGAGAAAGAGAAAGAGAAGGAAAAGGGTAAAGGGAAAGCGACAGAGACAGAGACGATAGAGGTAGAGGCTGAAAAAGGAGACAAGGGGATAACAGAAGAAATGCCAGAGATGACTTTGGTAGTATTCGACTATATGTTCAAAGACAGAATCATCAAAGAACCAGAAGAGTCAACTCAACAACCACCAGAGATCATCATACTCGATACCCCTCCTACATCTCCAAGGACTGAACCAGAGAGATCAATCCCAATCTATGTTGAAGAACAAATAAGCCAAGCCCAACCTCATGTCCAAACCCAAGTCCTACAAGAGCCCGGACGCCATGTTGATATTCTTATGGCTGAGACCCACGAAGATCAGAACCCAATTCAGCCAGAACAGAACCCAGAAACATCAACCCAACACACCGAAAAACCATCCTTAGAAGATTTCTTTGGATATCTCTATGCTGACAGAGACATCATTCCTGTCAATGCCAAACCCATCAACCCTTATCTCAATCCCAGCATGATAAACACAATTCAAGAGGCAAGGCTAAAGTTCATACAAACCAAGTCAAATCTGAACAAAGCCATCAACATAAACTTCGGTATTTGCAGGATCTTGGACATCAAGCATAGGAAATTCCAACATGACAGAGTCGTATACCATGAATACACCGTTGAATCAAAAGAAGGCAAGATCGAACACTTCAACGACAATGATCTTGTGCTTCTGAATCCCTATGATCTGATCACACTCCACGCCTACTGCTTGAACTTCACTGACAGATACAAAGAAGCAAGAACTGCTCTACCAGAAGTTCGTCTCGCTATGCAAGAGCATGTCAATCTCAGAACACATATTGATTTTCAGCTAGGCATAGAGTTCTAAGTTGAGAGATTAGTGGTTGCACCACCAAACGAAAACCTTGGGGGCTATGGCCATTACAGAACTGGAACCGTAGTTGGAGATCCTCCAGTCTTCATCTGTCGTCAGAAGAAGATCAAGAAGGCCATCAGAATATCTGAAGCCCACAAGTACTCGAGTGAATCGCTGGTATATCTCAAGAACATAATTCAGAATCTCCCAAGAGAGAAGTGTCCAGAAAAGCAACTGAGGCTCTGCATCGAACAGATAGAACTTATGCTGGACTTCCGTGAGCTGATCAGAAGATTCGACAAAATTCTGAGGGGAGATAATTATGCCTAAATGTACTTATTCTTTTACTCTGTAATGTAGTATCTTAAAAGAATAGTGCAAGGTTTCAACAGAGGTAAAATGTTCTCTGTTCTTTTGTTTATATCTCTGCAAGTTTGTAAATTTTTATTTTCAATACTTAGGGGGAGATTGTTAGCCCCAAGTATCTTTTATGTAAAAGTATTGAAAATATTACCAAGTCAGAAGACTTAGAAGAAAAGCAACAAGAAGACCAACAGAACTCAACAGAGTTCTGGTGGAACCAACAGAGCTCTGGCAGAAGATCAACAGAAGAACTGTTCATACCCGAAGACCAACAGAGCTCTGGTCTATGAACTCTGGTGAAGTGAAGACCTCTGTAAAGCCTAAGTCTCGTAAGAAATCCTAAGTGTCAGACATGTGTCCATACTTTCCACGTATGCCCTAAAGAAAGAAGACACACTTTCCACGTGTCATTCCAGGGTACGACAGTACACTGTCTACACTTTATCATGGCTATAAATAGAGAGGTAGTGGAACAAACGATTGTAAGCTTTTGGAATAATAGTTTTCCACAATTGTTTAAGCACACACTGCAGTAATCCCGAGCACTACCTCCGTACGATATTGTGTCCTGTGAGATTTCCGAACACACACTTGAACGTGTTCTTGGTGTGGTTCATTATCAATATACGAGCAGCTTTTATACTTGATCTTGTTATCATTATTATTGTTCTATATTTGATACTCACAGTTATTATATCGTTTACACAATCACTCACATTAATGGCTTTATTTAATATGCTTCCGCTGTCTATTTTCTTACCATTATTGTGATGCAACGTGAATATGGGAACCTACATTACTCAAAATAGAAAATATGATATTTTAGTATGGTTAAACTCACTTGAGGTATTGATGCATTGGGTATTGCCATTTATAAGTAGCATCAATGTGAAGAAGTGAGATTAAACATGTCTTTAACTTTATAAAGAATCTCACGAAGATCTAAGAGTTGTGATGATCACAATTGGAAGTTACCTACCTAAATAACCATTTCCCATGGTTTGCGAATTGGCCAATTGTGAGAAGTAGCGCAATGTGGATCCTAGCTCAATTTTAAACTATAAGGGTTATTTAAACTTTGAGAACTAATTACTAAAATGAACTTTATTTTCGGTAGATGTTTTCTAATCAAGATAAAATACAAACTCAAACCTCGCTCAGTTCACTTTCCATTCGATTTTAGAAAAGGAAAAGCTAAATGGACAGAACTCTTGGAATTGTTCTGCTTCCTGAGGGTCGTCCTCAGGCATGAAGAGAAGTTTCAAGTACTCAAGAACCCTCATCCAAACACTCTTGTTAGGAACGCTCTTGAGAGTATTCGAGTTGCGTATGATAAGTATCGTCGAGACTCTATAAGTGTTTCTTGTCTGATGTTAGCCTCTATGACTCCTGAACTTCTAAAGGAACACGAGGAACTATTAACTTGGGAAATGAGTACCTCCTTGAGGACCATGTTTGGTCAATAACCAAAGTAGGAAAAGTTTGATATTGTGCGATCATTACATGCTTGTATGATGCAAGAGGGGACACCGACCAGTGCCCACGTCCTAAGGATGAAAGGGTACATTAATCGTCTGGCTCGATTGGGATACCCTCTTGGATAATAGTTAGGGGTCGATTTGATCCTCAATTCTCTGTACAAATCATATGATAACTTTGTGCTCAATTATCATATGAACGGCTTGAAGAAATCTCACACCAAGTTGTATGGAATGATAAAAACTGCTGAAACAGGGATTACCTAAAAGCTGAAGAAAACCAAGCATGTCCTGATGATCAAGGCCAAAGGAGGGGTAACCAAGAAGAAGAGTGTGACTAGGAAAGGAAAGCCAAAAGTTGGAAGTTTCAACAAACCCAAGAAGAATGAGGGAAATATTCCTGGACGTTGTTTGCTTTGAATGTTCTGAGAAAGGACACTGGAAAAGAAACTGTCCAGTTCTGATTGCGAAGGCAAAGAAGGAGAAGGCTCAGGGAACCGACCTTCAGGTATATATATACCATTGATTTATTCACTTCTGATTATTATTCATGGGTATTTGATACTGGATGTGGGACTCAAATTTATTCCTCTTTGCAGGGACTAAGAACTGAGAGGTAGCTGAGGCCAGACCAGTTAGAGCTCAAGATAGGGAATATGACAAGAGTGGATGCTTTGTCTTAAAAGGATTATGATATGATCCTTCCGAATGGTCTGGTTATGAAACTTTATGATTGTCTTTACGTTCCTAGTATCATGAGAACATTTTTTCGGTTACATGTTTGAGACAAGATTGATTTATATTTAAATTTCTTGACGATTATTCTATTTCTGCATGTTTGCGTGGTATTCCATATTTTATTTTTAAGCCAGTTAATGACATTTATGAAATAGATATTCGTAATAGTCTTAATTCTGAATTGATGTATAATGTGAATGTTAAAAGGCTTAAGAAAGACTTGAGCCAAACATACTTGTGGCATTGTCGTCTTGGCCATATAAATAAGAAACGCATTGCCAAGCTCCAAGTGGATGGGATCTTGGAATTAACTGATGATTCATTTGATAAATGCAAATCTTGTTTATTAGGAAAGATGACTAAAGCACATTTCAAAGGAAAGCCTAAAAGCGCAAATGAGTTGTTGGGAGTGATACATACTGATGTATGTGGGGCCTTCAACCCAACCACAAGAAATGGTTGCTACTACTTCATTACATTTACTGATGATTTCAGTAGATATGGATATGTTTATCTAATGAAACACAAATTTGAAAGCTTTGAGATTTTCAAAGAGTTTCAGAACGAAGTAGAGAATCAACTTGGTAAAAAGATAAAAGCCATTTCGGCGTGACAGAGGTGGTGAATATATTAGCAAAGAATTCACTGATCATCTTAGAGAATGTGGGATAATCCCATAACTCACTCCTCCAAGAACACCACAACATAATGGTGTTTATGAAAGGAGAAATCGTACCTTGCTAGATATGGTTACATCTATGATGAGTCATACCAAGTTGCCTAAGAGTTTTTTGGGGTATGCTTTGGAAGTTACCGCCAGAATACTAAACAATCTACCAACCAAGAAGGTCAACAATACCCCATATGAGATGTGGTTAAGGAAGGTTCCAAACCTATCTTATATGAAGATATGTGGCTGTGATGCTTATGTTAAGCAGGAAGCTTCTAAGAAGCTAGACTTAGATCTGAAAGGTGTATCTTTGTAGGATATCCCAAAGAGACTATTGGGTATTATTTCTACAACCCTACATTGATCTCTCGTGCTTTCGGATTCGACCATACAATCACTTATGGTAGTGTTATTCTAACCCCCTATGGTTGTTTATTTGTCCATATTTTTGTTAGTTACGGATTCGGGCTAGATAGAGTTTCTCGATTAATTTTGTTTATATATGTTTTATATGCATGTTATTGTTCCCGCTATGCTTTTAAGATCCAGACGAAACCCTAAAAGTATCATGGGTATCACAGTGGGTATCACAATGTAGTTTGGGTATCACAACTATAATAGTTTGTAGGTATTTTTTTTGTTAACAGTGTCGTTTTTATAGGTATCACATTGTGTATCCGCCGAAATAAGGTTCACCGAAGGCCGGGTAAACGAGAGAGGAGATAAGAGAGGGAGGAGAGATAAACAATTTGTTAGATCTGAAGTTTTGTTAATAAATACAAGTGGTGAAAATTCTGAACCTTGTAATCAGAATTCTGATTCTTGTACTCAGAACTCTGAACAAGTCACTCAGAATTCTGACTTCATTGATCAGAATTCAAACTTGGATGCAACTCCTACTCATACATCAGAACAAGTGGACAGTTCAGAATTACAAGCAATCATTGATGAGAATGATGCAAACAACAATTATTCAGAGATTGATGTACTCCCTAGTGCTAATAAATGGACTAAAAATCATCCTATTCATCAAGTAATAGGTGATCCATCAGCAGGAGTAAAGACCAGATCAGCTACAGCAAATGAAGCAATGTTTGCTGGTTTCTTGAGTGTGATTGAACCAAAGAAAGCTAATGAAGCCCTAGAGGATCCAGACTGGATTTCAGCAATGCAAGACGAATTGCTTCAATTTGAAAGAAATAAAGTTTGGAGACTCATTCCAAAGCCAGAAGGTAAATCTATTATTGGAACTAAATGGGTGTTCAGAAACAAAAAGGATGAATCAGGTGTTGTCATCAGAAACAAGGCAAGATTGGTTGCTAAGGGATATTGTCAACAAGAGGGAATTGATTATGATGAGACATTTGCACCAGTGGCAAGAATAGAGGCAATTAGAATATTTTTGGCCTATGCTGCACACAAAAACTTCAAGGTGTATCAGATGGATGTCAAATCAGCCTTTCTAAATGGCAAACTTAATGAAGAGGTGTATGTTCATCAACCTGAAGGTTTTGTTGATCCAGAATTCCCTGATCATGTTTATATTTTAGACAAAGCTTTATATGGTCTAAAACAAGCACCACGAGCCTGGTATGACACTCTTACTAAACATTTGTTAGGTTCAGGGTTCAAGAAAGGTAAGATTGACACAACTTTGTTTTTAAAGAAACAGGGTGATGATTTGATTCTGATTCTGATTTATGTTGATGACATAATATTTGGTTCTACCAGTCCAGAATTATGTGAAATTTTTTCAAAAATCATGTCATCTGAATTTGAAATGAGCATGATGGGTGAGCTGAATTTTTTCCTTGGTCTTCAAGTCAAACAACTACCAAAAGGTATTTTTATAAATCAAGGAAAATATGTCAGAGACATTCTGAAAAAGTTCAAAATGTCTGATTGTGCTTCTATGAGAACACCTATGGCAACTAACATAAAGTTAGATGCTGATCTCAAAGGTGTTTCAGCAGATATCAAACTCTATAGAGGTATGATTGGATCATTACTTTATTTGACTGCAAGTAGACCAGATATCATGTTTTCTACTTGTTTCTGTGCTAGATTTCAATCTAACCCAAAAGAATCACATATGTTGGCTGTCAAAAGGATTTTAAGATATCTAAAAGGAACACCTGATCTAGGTTTATGGTATCCAAAAGAAACTGACTTCAAATTGACTGCTTTCACTGATGCTGATCATGCAGGAAGTAGGTTGGACAGAAAGAGTACATCTGGTGCTTGTCACTTTTTGGGAGATAAAATAGTGAGTTGGGCATCAAAGAAGCAGAATTGTGTGTCCACTTCAACTGCTGAAGCAGAGTATGTTGCTGCTGCTGCTTCATGCTCTCAAACATTGTGGATGAGAACACAACTCATGGACTATGGATATCAGCTTAACAAGATTCCCATCTATTGTGACTCAGAAAGTTCAATTGCTATTACTCAGAACCCTGTTCAACATTCAAAGACTAAGCATATAGATGTGAGGTATCACTTTATAAAGGACTATGTGGAAAAAGGAACTATAGAGATGCACTTTGTGCATACAAAGTATCAATTGGCTGACTTGTTCACAAAGCCTCTTGATCACAAAAGGTTTTCTTTTCTCATATGTAAAATAGGAATGCTTAATCTGCCTAATTGAAAATATTTTTTTTCTTTCTTAAAAATGCAAAAATTTTCTAAGTAAAATTGTCTGAGTAGTGTACTCAGAACTCTGAGTCTTAAGATTCAGAACTTCTGAGTACTAAGATCAGAACTTCTGAGTCTTGAGATCAGAACTTCTGAGTCTTGAGTTCAGAACTTCTGAGTCTTGAGTTCAGAACTTCTGAGTCTTGAGATCAGAACCTCTGAATCTTAAGGTCAGAGATTCTAAGTCAATACTTCAGCAATCTAACTTTCAAAAATTTATTTTTGAGAAATACAAATACTTCAACTATGTGGATTATGCTTCTTCTATTATCTTCTTATCTCATCTATATGTATCATTAATAGTCAAATGCATGCTCAAGTCAAGGGGGAGCATCAAAATTCCTTTGGAAATCATTTTGTGATGCTTAAAAAAAATTTGCTTTCATTTTCTATCTCTGATTATTCTAAGAAGAACAAGCTTTTCATGATAAATTTTGTTGTTATTCAAACTATATCTGAATTAAAAAAAAAATTTCATATTCAGATATAAGATTTTTAAATGATTTTTTTTAATTCATCATAATATGAACAAAATTTTGATGATAAAAAGTGTTTCTATCTGTTCAAACCTCTTCTGAATAATCAAAATGTTTTATATTTGTCAGAAGTTGATTTTAAATGACATTTTGGTCACAATGTAAAATTCTTCTGAGAATAACAATCAGATATCTGATAAAGAAAAGTCAAAACATCTGAGCGTGTTATTCAGATCTTTGACTTGAGTCAAAATTCTATCCACTAACACGTGTCAGCTTCATATTTGTTTGATTATGCCACGCATTTCATTTAAATCCTCTGTGGCATTTCAAATGTGTTGACTCCGTTATAACATTGATTTCGCTTTTCCGTTAAACCTTTCAACTTCGAGGATTTTAAATAGGTCTTAAAATCCCTATTTCAAATCTTTTCAAATTCCAGAGCGAAAAGTGAGATACGAATCAAATCCAGAGTTCTTTGAGTTTGTTTTCTTCTTAAATCATGTCTGGAATACGAAGGAGTGGTCAAATTTCGCTACACTCTACAAAATCGATAATGGATTCATCTGATTCGGATAATGATGAAGTACAGAATAGAGCTGTAGAGGAAGAAGCAATAAGAAATGATGGAGAAGATGAACAAATGGATGAATCTGAAGGAAATGCGGATGAGGTAAACGTTAATATTGAACATGAACAGAGTGCTGCAGGTTCTATTATGTCAGATAGACCTATTTTAGTGGAAAGAATTATTCCTGAGAGTGAATGGCTGAAATTATCTGAAAATAACTGTGTTATATTATTTGAGGAAAGCCGTTTTAAGCCTGAACACAGAATTATCATGGAGTTATTCAAACATCATCCGTACAGAAAATGGTTTACACGAAGTAAAAATGTGCCTGTTCAGTACATACAACAATGGTGGAAACATCTTAGGTTAGAAGATAATAAGTTTGTGTCTGAAATTGGAGGAGTGACATTTGCCTTATCTATCTCTGCACTAAGAGAAATGCTGAATTTACCAGAGAAAGATGATGTACAAAGAAGGACAGATTTTGAGGACTCACCCTTAACAGAGGAATTAATAGCAGAGTTTATGAAGTTAGGATACAATGAAGGATTGAGGACACTTAGTTTGTTCAGAAGAAACAAATTACCACCTATTTGGGCTTGCTTCTTTCATGTGGTAAATAAATGTGTGTCAGGGAAGAATAGTTCTGCTGATCAAGGTTCTAAACAAATTCTTCAGATCTTTCAGGGTTTAAGTGAAGAATAGGCATTATGACTATACTTTAATACTTTGGGAAGACATGAAGAATACATTTGAGAAGAATCAGAAAGCAATTCAGAAGAAAACAAAGGATGCTCCACTGACATACATTCCTTATATAAGGTACTGGCAAATTGTTATTTGGTATGCCATGCAGGAAAACAGAACAATCTCAAGAAGAACTAATGAAGAGCATGGTCCTACATTTTATTTGGGTAAGATGACCTCAGTAACAAGACTTGAAAACTATCCCAATCATAAACTATTGCCAAAATCACTTAGGAACTATATTCCAAGGGAGAGTGAGATTTTAAAAGCTTATTGCACCTCTATGGGAATTGAATTACCTCAAATCCCTACCCAAGAGGACCAACCTGAGAAGAGAGGTGAAGGGTCTAGTCGAATTAGAGAGGGGGAGGATGTTCATATGGGTGAACATTCTGAGAGACTTGAGGGGGAAAATTCTGAGAGCTTGGTTAGATTTGATGAGGAAAAACAGAATGAGAGTGGTAAGGATGAGAGATTGTCAACAGAGGTTCAAACAGAAAGAGATGCCTCTGAACCAGCTAATCTTGACCAGGTAACCACAAATGCTATTGGTTCACATCTCTTGGTGTCCAATATTGAAACAAACACCATGGACCTAGTGGTGGATCTTGAACAACCCATCCATATCCACTCAGAAGCATTTCAACATGCTACTGTTTCACACAAATCCGGGGAACCATCCCAAACTCATTTGGAGGGAGGTGATAAATCCCAATCTATTTTTCAACACATTGAGTCTGAATATCACAGTCCTATTCATATTGAGCCTGAAATTCCTTCTGACACTTGCACAAATCAGGAATTTCGTATTCCTGAAACAACATTCATAGACATACCTAATGTTGGGTGTCGAGGATTGGATGGAAGTCCTGGTGAGGTGAACATTACAAAAGCCTCATTCAAACGTGCATCTGTTGTACAAGATGACTGTGTGTTATCTACAGGCCATGAGCCCTCTGGGCACATGAAAACTGGACCATCTGTTGGTTCAGGTTCACTATTAGAAACTTCTGAATTTGAAAAGATTCAGAAACAAAACAAGGAGATGGGGGAAAAAGTAGAAAATTTGGAGAAGAAGGTGGAGGATTTGAATGATGAGATGTCAGATTTGAAAGTTGTGTTGGAAAAAAAGTTGATTTCTGTTGAAACTAAAGTAGATGATGTAAAGAAATCCTTGGATTCTCACAAAAAGGAGATCATGGATATAATGTCTGGTTTTCAAAAAGATATGTTAAAACAAATGCAAGGGATGCAGGAATCTATACTGAAAGCACTGAGTGTATCATTGGCTTCTACTTCAATGCCTCTTGATCTTGTTCCTATTGCAGAAACTGAACCGGAAGGTACTTCTAATCAGAACTTGAAGAGAAAGTTTGATGATAATGAGCCTCATGATCATCAAAAGGGGGAGAAAAGACAAAGGCTAAGTTCTGATGATGATATTGGCATAGAAGATTTTGAGATGGCAGATATACACTTAGCTAGTACAAAAAGTTCAGAAGATCAGACACAAGAAAATTTAAAGGCAATAACTCAGATAGTTCAGATTGATAGCTCAGACACAGAGGAAATGGAGTTGGAAAGTACAGATGGTGGTGATTCAGATAAAACAGAGGAATTGAACTTAGACATAGAGATGGAAGGAAACTCAGAAGAAACTGAAGCTATTGAGGAATCTGTATTGAGATCAGAAAAGACAGTGGAAAGTAAAGTGGTCAACATGTGTACAGATATTGTGGTGTATAACAAAGAAAATATGACGGATTCTGAATTAGAAGAAAGGAGGTTAAGTGAAGAGTTGATCAGAAGGATGCATAATAATTTAGTCAGAGCTTTGAATGTTCAAAAAGTTCAGCAAGGAATAAAAATGGTAAGACCTATTGATTTAATGGGAGAAGAAGACAGAACTGTGAATTATACTCAGGATTTTGAAGATGATTTTAGATTTAACTTTTGTGATGAGTTAAATACAGAAGAAGAGTATGTGAAAGTGAAAGACTACTTTATGCCTTCTGAGTATGTATTCAGAAAACCAATTGAGATCCCAAAGATTAACTTGCAAAGACTAAAAGAACCTGTATGTGATTTCATCCTAGAGTTAAGTGATGTGCCATTAGCCAGACAATTTCATGATGATATTTTTCCTGAGGAAATATATGATAATCTTTACTACACAGAAGGAGAGTATGAGCTTTTGGAAAGTAATATTGATGGTTTTATGGATGACAGAGCTCAGATGATCTACTCAGAAGCTTCTAACAGATTCAGAGTTCCTGACTCAAAACTGCATATTCAGAAAAGAATTGAGAAAGTTCTGATGTTTCAACAAGATGAATTCAATGGTTTAATGTTTGTTAGAATGGAAGTACTGAAAGAAAGAAATACAAAGGTTTCCATGTCTACTTTTGATTTTCACAGATTGACTCTTGATGATCAGATCTTTCTAGTCAAATTCTTTGCCAGCACTGAAGAAGCCTCGATGGAAATTGAATGCAGAAGAATTCTGGGTATCTATGTCAGAAACATATACTTGTATGACTTCCAATTAGCTATTGAAGAAAGAAAAGAGAAGTGTAATCTGAGTTCTCCCACAAAGAAAACAGAAATTGGGTTACATTTGAAGGGATTTGTGAATGAAGGAATGGAGACAGAAGGGTTCACATATACAGTTCACGAAAGGCTTGAATTGTTCAGATTAAAAGAGTTGGTGAAGTACAGTGATGCAACTCTGAATTGGTTATTGATTAAAATGGAAGTAAGTGTGGAAACTGAAAGAGAGAGTTTAAAGAAGAGATGTATAAACTGTGTGAAGAGGAGGTTGGATCTTAGAAGAAAAATCAGAAACTGTAGTGAATGGTTGCTATCTGAGGTGAATCCCAAAAAGATTCTACATAATGATTTTGTGTTTCCTGCTGAGTATGAAGTGAATGAAATTCTGTCAGATGAAGTTGAAGAAGTCCAGAACACAACACCTCAGAATGTGCAGATAATTAGTTTTGATCAAGCTGAACAGTCTGAACCCAAAGAAGATGAAATATCCATTGATCTAAATGGATACTTTCTTGAATTTGATTTGCCTGAGTTCTTCAAACCAAAAGAAGTACAATTCTTGGACGTGTATTATGATAGACCTAAGGAGACTCAGATCTGGTTGGCTGAAAAATCAAGATGTCTTGGCAAAACAAAGCATGTTGTTTACTCAGATTTTCTAATCACTGGAATCAGAGAATTGAAGGTTAAGAAATTCAGAAAGATGGAGTACTTATCCTTTGAAGTTCTGAGAGAAGATGGCAAGGTTTATTACTTTACTGATGCAAATTTTGAGAAACTATCAGTGGTTGACTTCTACAGATTACACAGCTTTCTATGCTTCAAAGAGTCAAGCAAAGACAAAAATGAAAGGAAGGCAAGAAGTGTGGTGATTGAGGCCATGTTCTACATCTTAAGGTGGCACTGTTATACAGATTTTCAAATAGCTTTATACTTACAAAAGCCATGTGTTTATCTGGCAAATCCCAACACAGATCATGAACAGAAAAAGGTGTTAAAAACTGGAAGTGTTCACAAATATCCAGATTTGGGTGTGTTTTTGAAGAACAAAAGTGGAAAGATCTTCTTCAGAGCAAAGGAAACTGCAAAATACTGTTCTGGAACTTTAAGAATCATAAAGCATAATTTGGAGAAAAAGATGCTGAAAGTGAAGGAAGCAAATATAATTCAAGAAGTAATCAATCAGCAAGTTGAAATTATTCAAGAAATCATTGTCAAAATTGATAAGAGGCTTAATCTGAGAAATGTGCTACTTCAGAAAATTGTTCCTGCTCTGAAAGACCTGGATGATGCTAAATTCAAGTTTATTTGACAAAAAGGGGGAGATTGTTAGATCTGAAGTTTTGTCAATAAACCAAGTGTTGAAGTTCTGATAAGAAGACTCAGATGTTCTGAGTAGAAGAGTCAGAGTTCTGAGAGAAAGAGTCAGAAGCTCTGAGAAGCGTTATCAGAAGAATGTTCAGAAGTACTCAACTACCTGTTCAGAACTTATGACGAGATACTTTACTTAGTAATCTGTAAAGTAATTAGGACACGTGTTATGTTCTTATTAGTCTTTCTTATTTGTACTGTAGCTTTAATATTTCCGTTGCAGTATAAATAGATTGGTTAGCATTACATTGCTAACTGATTGATTTTCTCATATATCTTTGTATTCATTCTTTGTAATCTTTGAGATTTTCTCTCTCTTAGATTTGTAATCCTGTTCATCATTGAATACAATTGGGCTTGATCATACAACTTCTCAATTACTGCTTTCTATATTGATTGTAAGATTAGATCCTGCTCTTTCACAATTAAATATCTAAAATGCTCTTTAATTAAAGTTTCAATCAAAATTACCAAAATTAATAATTTCGTAATTTATCCTTTAATATGTGACTCACATTAGATCTCAGGGTTATAAGTTCTCCCTTGAATGACCCCCTATATATTATGGAATTGTTGACCTAACTTGAGGATGTAGTCTATATGTGACCTTTTGATGCTCAAATACTACTTGTTCATGGTCTGATGCCTTTGTGCCCAATATATGTTGTTGCAATACTTGAGGATGACTCATATGGAGTCACATGCTTATTTGACCTATTTAGAGATCCTTGAATATTATGTAAAGCTCATTTCATATTGAGTGGTTGGACCACAAGTTTATATTTATTGGAAATATACACAATTTGCTTGGAGTAAATGTGTGTCATGGTATATTATGAAACCGTGGATGAATCGTCAAGTAGGCATTAGAAGGATTTAGTCTTGTGGAGCCACATTGGAGGTATGCACTTAGATCTCTGCTATTTGGGGTAATGCCTTGGAGGTGGTCCTCAATGCGTCGGGGCTAGTGGTGTTACTCGCAGGAGAGACACTAAGATAAATTGACTCTTGAGGTGAAACTTGATTGGTGCTATGGGCTATATAATTGTATAAACGAATTCTAACCATTATTTATTGATATATGTTATTTGTTCAAACTCACTAGGCTTTTTGGCCTAACACTTGTTTGGTGTCTACATGTATCTCAGGTTCTAGCGACATGGTCACCAAGAAGGTATAACAAGACTATAGCAGTGAAACCACTTGGGTTGTGGTGTACTGGTAAAGTCTTTGGTGGATGTAGTGGAAGCTCATCTACCCAGGGTTCAAATCCAGGCACTACCAAAGCCCTTCTGGATGTTCACCTACGATGACTCCAGGTCATTCGTGGTCGCCCGATGACTAGTTTGTGAGCGTAAGCTGGTCCAGAAACACACGGTTACAAAAAAAAACTATAGCAGTGAGTTGGGGGGAAATTATTGGGACACCCTCTTTTGGATATTGATTTGGAATTTATGGATGACCCCAATTGTAACCTTATTTCATAAAATTAGATTAATAAGTTGTATCTTATTTGTCTTATGATTACAAACTTGTAATTGTTAGGTGTATACTGTTTTCCCCTTTTTGCATGGCTCATGCCTTGGCCTTTATATATCATTTTTCCGTTTTGGGAAATTTTTGTTTATCTCAATTTTTTGGTGCTACGAGTATTAGAATTGATATATTTATGTTTGATCTACATGTTTTTAATATTATTTTAATAAATGCAATAATTACAATTTGATTGATTAAAGTTTTAGCATGATACGTCGTTTAAATGTAAAATTGATATTTATATACATAAAATAATATGTAAGATTAAATTGTGTGTAGACAGAAAAAAAAGTCCTCGATTCTTCAATGAGAATAGGGACAAAATCTTATCTCGACAAAGATGATGACGAAGATTGAGATGGGGATTGAGATCTCCGGCACGGCGGCACCCCAACCCGTAAGTCCGTAACCATCTCCATTCATAAAAATTATTCTAAATTATTATTTTATAAAAATATTATAATAAAAAACCACTCTATCGGTCTAAAAACATAGCATTTCATTTTCTACATAACTTTTAAAAACAATTCTATATGCAATATAATTAAAACATCCATAACAAAAAAAAAACAAAAACTATTGTCAAACATTATAATTATTAATTATATGGATAAAAATAACTTTGGATTAAAAATATTAAATATAAAAATCAAACTAAACTAAACGTAAAAAAAGACGCTGATAATAAGATTAAAAGAATGCAATATATGCAAACCGTACTTTCATTTTTAGAAATAATCAAGGTTTTAAAAAACGCGTTACGGTGGCGATATGGTGCGCCATAACGTCGAGGCGTGACAAGCGTTAAAACCCATGACACGACTCTAAGGCGTGGCTTGCAGTATGACGACATATATAGAAAGAATGTTATTAGTTAAATATATATGGAAAAAATCTACATTTTTCGTCCATATGGTTTGCTAAAAGTTTCAACGTTTGTGTTTGTGCTTTCTAAACGATGATTCATGCATGTGGTTTATAATTCATTGTTGTTTTCGTTCTTAAGACTAACTTTGTTGGTCGTTTACTGTTACGTACGAAAGACGAAAACATTGTAAGTTATAGAGACGAAAACAACAAAAAACTATAAAACACAAGAATGAAAATTGTAATTCAAAACAAAAAATCATAAACAACAATTTCCAGTGAAAAAAGAAAACCTCAAAAAGTTGACCTTAAAGTGAATAAGGCTATGTTTGGCAAACTAGCTGATGAAAAAAATCACGTTTGGCAAAACTAGCTTATAAGCATGTAAAATGACCAAAAAGGACATATTCAAAAAATTATCAATTACAATATTTAATTATATAATTAAAACAAATTTATAGCAATATAATATGTAAATTAATATAACCAATGTAGTAAAGAAAACTTAAATTAATATAACATGTTAATTAAAAGAATTTAATTTTTTATTACATATATATACTATAAATTTTGAATTTGTTAAAACAAGTTTTAGAAAAAATATATATTAACTTATGAATTTAAATAACCGTTACATATAATATGAAAAAATAATTAAAAAATATAATAGTAATTGATAATTAAAATATATTGATTAATATTAAAAAGCATATAAAAATAATTTATATGATCAATAATATCTCTAAATAATTAAAAATTAAAAATTTAATAATTTTCAGTTAATATTAATTAATATTTACTAATTAATAATAATTAAATTTAAAAAAATTAATATTTATTTATAATAATAGTTAATTAATAATAATGAAGGCAATATTAGAATATTCACAAAAAGCTACTCAAAAGCTATTTCAAGCAGCGTTTCAAAAAGCTAGCTTATGGTCATCCAAACATGTACCCAGAAAAAAAAAAGTTAGCTTAACTTTTTTTTGCCAAACGATGTCTAAGTTAAAGAGTATTCCGTGTGGTTGGATGTTTATAACGATTTTTCTCCCTTATATTTAAAAACTGCTTTTTTCATTCTTGTGGTTTTCATTTTTGCTTCCATTTTCATCCTTCCATCCAACTCTGTTAAATATAGGTGTTAAAATTTATAAAAATGTTTGTGAAATTACATATTTAATCCTTGTGGTATATATATTTATCCTTAAACTTCATTTATTAATTTTTCTTTTTTATTATACTTTGACACTACATATAATATATATATATATATATATAGGACGATAATCAAATGAAAACCTAAAATAGGTTGAGAATCGTGAAACCAGTCTAAGTCGTTAATTGATTTTAATCTATGGACATTATTATAGGCAAAAATAAGTTGAGAACCGTGAGAACCTATGAATGAATTTTTATGTTTTTAAAACCATAGGATCAAAACCAAATGACGGCTTAGATCGGTTCACACGGTTCTCAACCTATTTTTGGTTCTTACATGATTTAACCCCTATATATATATATGTTTTTAATTTAAGTAATATTTTTTAATTAATTAGTAAGAAAAGTGAAGTTTCAATGAAAATATGGAATAATAGAAGTAAGATGCATTTAATAAAATAAAAAAAATCGTTGGTATAAAATAAAACAATTTCATTCTTGAATCCTGTTAATCCAAGATCTATCAAGATTAGAGAGAAATTCTAGACAGAGAGAGTAGAGAGAGAAAGTAGATCTTATTATGTGGCTCTCTGTGTTTACAAGATATGAGTTATGACCAAAAGCTTATGGAATTGTTACAAGATTACACTAAACAAAGCCTTATATACCCTAAGACTAACTAAGGCATAAAGCTAACTTTGACTTTCTACACATGACTAAATACATTGACTTTGACTCTATAAATCAAGATTAAATCTTGAAGACATATTTGTCCTAACAATCTCCCCCTTGGATTCAAGATTTAAACATTTGAGAACAACAGTCTTCGGCTTCTTGAATCTTCAAAATCTTCGGTCTTTATTAGGCTTGTCAAAGTCAAATTGTCACAAAATCTTCAGACGGGGAACTGACGGAGATTTTCTTTCTTTGATATGGAGAATTTGTTTCTTCACACAAGGCATTTTGATACAATGTAGCGCAAATCTAAGAAAAAGAGATCTTCTTGAGAAACCAAGATGATCAATCGATTTTTCCTAAACTCTTGAAAAATTCTCCCCCTTTTTCTTTCTTTGACTTGAGAACTTCAAACTTCAGTAAGGCTATTCACCATATAGCACAAGTTTAAGAAAAAGAGACCACAAGATGATCAATCAATTTCTCTTAAACTCTTGAAGAAGAAATCTCCCCCTTTCCTTTCTTGAGACGAAGTCTTCTTTAAACACTTCTCCCCCTGTCATGAAATCGAATCTTTGACTTGAAAGCTTTGACATGAAATTGAACTAAACATTTCTCCCCTTTTTCGATGAAAGTGTGCATCATGATCATCGAAAACCTTCTTCAATTTCAGTCGCGTCTCTGATTCTCACTAACAATCTCCTCCTTAATGAATAACCTTGCTCCCCCTCAAAATAAGAATTCTGGAGCAATTTGTTTTCTCCCCCTGAAAGTATGCATATATTTCATTTAGGCACAGTAGTTGAAAATTTTATTCAAAGAAAATAGAATTCATTGAACTACATTTTATAACTACTACCATTTGATCATTTGAAAGCTTTACAAAAGAAATCCAACTTAATGAAATTTAACAGATTTTTCAATCAAATGAAATCAAATGCATGTGTTTGGATTCAAATACAAGACATCATTGCATATCAAGTTAAAAATGTTCAGTTTCAACCCCTTTATTAAATCTATTTGGTGTGCTAGCATGCGAAATATGATCAACAACAAGCATATGCAATTCTAAAACATATCAGAATACTCTGCTCTACTCACACTATTTGTCCAAAATCAGAATTTTCACAAATTTACAGGTTTATCGCGACTTTGTATTTTCCCCAAGTTTCAAGAGATGTGTGCTCATTGGCATCTTTTGATTTTGTGCACATTGGCATCTTTTGATTTTGTGCTCATTGGCATCTTTTGAATTTGTGTTCATTGGCATCTTTTTATCAAAAAGTTTATTAAGAATAAGATACACCGTTAAACATGGCTTTCTATCTGGTTCTATAGCAGGATTTGGGTCAGCGGATCCCAGACCAGTTGGCCTTAGGTGCTAGGTGACGAGCACCCCTTAGAACTTACTTTCCCAAACCAGAAAGGCCACATCGATATATCTTAAACCCATTTGTACCAGTAGAACATGGCTTTCTATCTGGTTCTATAGCAGGATTTGGGTCAGCCGATCCCAGACCAGTTGGTCTTAGGGACTAGATGTCGAGCACCCCTTAGGACTTAATCTCCCAAACCAGAAAGGCTACATCGATATATCCTAATCCCATCTGTACCAGTAGAACATGGCTTTCTATCTGATTCTATAGCAGGATTTGGGTCAGCCAATCCCAGACCAGTTAATGATCTTAGGGGCTAGGTATCAAGTACCCCTTAGGACTTAATCTCCCAAACCAGATAAGCCACAGGCACAGACTTTCAAACTTAATGATTTATTTTTTATTTTTTATTTTTTATTGCATCTCAATCACTTGGTTATAAAACTTTGTGCTTCCTTCATATTTTCATTTCCATTCTTCATTCTGACAAAATAGGCTTTGTGAGCATCGTATTCTATATAAGTCTAGATTTACATAGTTTTGTGCATGTATCAAACTTCCATTCATGTTTTGCTGAACTTTCGATTTATTTCAGAAGAGAAAGTTGAAGCAAATAAAACTCAGATAATACAACAATACTTGTAAAATCATCTTTTAGCACACATTTAATTCATTGAATGAAAATTGAAAAATTTCATCTCATTGAATTAAATTTGTTGAGATTCAAATTTTCAAAGCAGTAGAAATGAAACATAATGCAATGTTACCTTTCACCACTTGTTCCTTGAAATGAAAAATGTGACAGTTAAGGATATCACCTTATAAGTATGAGTTCTAAACTGATTTGTTTAGAAGTCTTAGTCTTTGAAGTACGGGTCCTGAACTGAATTGTTCAGAAGCCATTGTCGTTGAAGCACGGGTCCTGAACTGATTTGTCCAGAAACCATTAATTGTGAAATCCGGGTTCTAAACTGATGTGTTTAGAAACCATCTCTCTTTACTCCCCCTTAATGGCACAAGTAATCTTCTTCCGAGAGTTCAACACTTTGCTTCTAAATCTGCAAAAGCAGATTAAGTAGATTTTGGTACCCAACGTGTCTTGGGTCCTGGCTTGTTAAGCGGAGCTCTATAGGAAGGAAAATTATAAGTACCATACCAAAATTGAATACTATCATTTTTAACAAAATCGTTAGTACCACAATAAGAACAACAAAAATTCTTTTGTGCTAACCTGATTAAATGATTTGCAGAATATAATGAATCAGGTTTAGCAAAAGATTTACCTTTCAGTTTAGTGTTCTTGTTGGAAACAGATGATTTTGGTACATCTTTTTCAAGAATTGTACCTTTGACTCTCCATTGCATGTTGACTTTCTTGTATGAAAGAAGATCAGCATATTTATACTTGGAGGAATTATCCACTGAATGATCATAGAAAAGATTAGACGGTCGAATCGGACTTTCTGAATAGCTTTTGGATTTGTTGAGTGACTTCACTTTGTTTGATAAGTCATTTCGTTCTTTAGTCACGAAATCAAGCTTCTTCTGAATGTCATACTTAACCCTCTTCTCTATCATAATATCAGTTGATAACACTGCCAAATTCTTTGTTAGCTTTCGTATTTCTTGCTGAAAAATCTTCCTTTCAACAGAAAATTCATCTTTGACGCTCCTGGCCTGAAAGTCAACTTTCTTTCTCTTTTCCAGCTCTTGTCTTTCTTCATCTAATTCTTTTTGAAGCTCAAATATCTTCTTTGACAATTTCCCATTCTTTGCTTCAAACTCTTTCCTTTTACCTTCAAATTCAACCCTTTCCTTTTCCAGTTTCTCCTTTTCAAGAAATAAAACTTTCTCAAAATCTGAATTTTGTTTGGAAAGTTTTCTGCATTTGAGTTCAAGAGCTTTCTTTTCTTCATTATCTTTCTTTTCCGTCTTTAAAGCTTGTTCAAGTTCCGAGACTTTCTGAGAAAGAGCAACTCTTTCTATTCTGTGGTTTTCTCTTTCCTCTTTTAGTACCTTTTCTGTGTCCGAAAGTCTCTTTGTAAACTCTATAATCTTTTTCTTGAGTTCTTCATTTTCAGCATTTGAAGATTTCTGTTCCGCATCCTCCTTTTCAGCTTTCTTTTCTTCCTCCTTTCTCTTAAAAGAAACTTCAGATCCAAGCATTTGTTTAGATAACTCGTTCCACATCTGCATTGGGTTTTGTTTGAAACATTCAACGCGTTTGAAGATGTGTTGCGGAAGTTTGTAAAGTGCGAAGATCAAGTTGGATGAAGCTTCTTTGTCGGCTTTCATTCTTTTAATCTCTTCTTCTGTATAATCTTTGTCAGTTCTGATCATTGGGCCTTCAGTGAAAGATTTTATCATATTCTCTCCATTTTCGCTACTCGCAATAAAGTCGATGAATGAAACACTCCATCGTTCAAAATCAGATTCTTTGATCAGCACTGGAAGTCGCTTCATGTTTGAAGAATTAATCTGAAAAAAAATTCAAACAATTAACAATTAGCAAATCTCGAAAAAATATTCTAAGTCAG
Source organism: Saussurea involucrata (assembly GCA_033807775.1). Taxonomy (NCBI): domain Eukaryota; kingdom Viridiplantae; phylum Streptophyta; class Magnoliopsida; order Asterales; family Asteraceae; genus Saussurea; species Saussurea involucrata. The sequence goes on along the minus strand of CM066312.1, from coordinate 77,868,088 downwards.
AATTTCGCAACAGGAAGAAGCGAGAAGTAAAAAACTCGCAAGCAAAGGTTGCGAGAAGTAGACTTTGGGCTAGAAGTGGGAAATTGAAGGATTACTTTTCGCAAACTAAGGTTGCGAAAAGTTTGGTTTTTCGGGTGAGAAGGTTGCGAAAAGTATGGTTTTTCGGGTGAGAAGGTTGCGAAAAGTTCAGAATTCGCAAAAGTTAGTTGCGAAAAAATACACAACTCGTGACCGTTGGTTGCGAAAAACTTGGCGAGATTCTCACTTCAAAGGGTAACGCAATACTGAGATTAAGCAAGCAAGCAAGTAGCTAAAACTAATTAAGCAAGCAAATAAGTAGGTGAAATTAATTCAAGCAAGCAAGCATGTAGGTGAAATTAATTCGCAAAACAAGCATGTAGCTGAAAATTTATTAAGTGAGAAACTCGCAAGAGGCAATTGCGCAAAGTGATAAGCTGGTGTTTGTTGGTTGCGCAAAGCTGTTTCTTCAGGTTGCGCAAAGCTCTTTAATTTAATATGTTTCAATGGGTGGCACTAGGCTGCTGCATGTAAACACACTCACCAAACAATATTAGATTTTTCAATTTAGGATCAAAACAATATCACAAACAACTTTTTATAAAATCTCAAATAAAAATATGGATCAAAAACTCAGATTTAAAAATTTTATTCAAGAACACTCAAGAACACCTTCAACTCAAAAATTTCAAAAATGAATTTTATGCATTAAAACTTGAAATCTTTGATTGAAACATGTCTAAAACTTGTTTTTGGAAACGATTTTGCACAAAAATGGATCAAAACAACAATAAATTGCAACATCACTCTTAAAAAAAATTCACAGACAAGTTTTCTCAAGAACACAAATTTTTTCTAAATCTTCAAATTGACTCTCAAAAACTTGAAATTAATCAAGCAAAATTTGAAGATTTGTTAGAAAACAAGTTTCTAACACAAAGATGTAATCCAATTTCGCTGAAAATCACTGAATCGAAATCTGATAGAATGATCAGACCGAAATTGACGAACTGAACAAAAATCTTGAAATCCTTCAAATTGACCTCCAAATCTTTGAAATTAGCCTTCGATCCTTGAATAAGATTTGTTCCTCTATCAAAAACGAATCCAACGAACTAAGATTTGAACAAATTCGATCAAAAATCACCAAAATTTGATAAAATCTCAAGAAAACGAGATTTTCTTGAAAAATCAAGAAAATCAATCAAATTTGCTTGTGAAATCACCAAATTCGTATGTTTGATCAGTAGAATTCCATCTCTCAATCTTGTTCCTGCTCTGATACCAATTGTTAATCCAAGATCTATCAAGATTAGAGAGAAATTCTAGAGAGAGAGTAGAGAGAGAAAGTAGATCTTATTATGTCGGCTCTCTGTGTTTACAAGATATGAGTTATGACCAAAAGCTTATGGAATTGTTACAAGATTACACTAAACAAAGCCTTATATACCCTAAGACTAACTAAGGCATAAAGCTAACTTTGACTTTCTACAAATGACTAAATACATTGACTTTGACTCTATAAATCAAGATTAAATCTTGAAGACATATTTGTCCTAACAAATCCTATTAAACCTTTTCAGATGGAAATTTTAAAAAAATATAAAGAAATTATTAATTTTAGGAGATTACAATCTATAAACTTTGAAAAAATTATATTGTTAACCTATCGATAACTTTAACGAAATTATTCAACTTTCTATTATTATAGTTAAAATAATTTTAAAAACCTATAGTATAATTAATTCGTTTTAAAAGGCGGGTGGTTTAAAGTGGAATAGTTCCGCCGCACATGCAAGCAATCCTGCCATTTTGAGGGTTTGTTGTTGTTCGTTATGCGAGTCATGGTTAATGGACAGAGTAGAAGATGCTAGAAGAATTGCAGGGCAGAGGTTTCCTTGTTTAAAAGGCAGCCAATGGGGTTTATTTATAGATGCTCGCAAGGTGTTTGATAAAATGTCAAAGAGAGATCTTGTGTGCTGGACTGCAATGTTCACAGCTTATGAACAAGCTGAGAGAGCTGAAACAGCTTTGTTTCTGCTTCATCAAATGCAACAACAGGGACTTTTATTGGATTGGGTTACAATTGTCGCAGTTGTGTCCGCTATTGGCCATTTGGACCTTCTCGGTTCTGTATTCTAATCAATCAAATTTCGAGTTTGGTTTAGGGTTCTTGGACCTTCTCGGTCCCTGAATCAGTGTTTGTTTTTCTTTTTGGGCTCCCTCCATGGAGGTGAGTGTTTGTTCTTCGGTGGGTGTTTGGCCGTGTCCCTTTAGGAGTTTCCATTGTTGCCCAGATGGAGTGGTGGGGTCTAAGGGGTTTCCTCGACTGGTTGCGCATATTAAGCGTCTCCATTTGTCATCGGACGATCGGAGGGGGGCCTTGCGAGAGGCTCTCATTGCGGATTGTGATTTGTTTGTTTCGGTTGGGGAGGCTTTAAAGGCCACGGATCAATGGTTGTGTGGGGTGTGTATGTGCTTACATGCTCTCAGCCGGGCATGCCATCATGCGGATGGGATGGCCCGGTTCAAGTGGGTTGCGGGAGATGTGGAGGAGTTTGTAGTGGGGATCGCTAGGCCACATGTTGGGAGGGGAGTGGTTCCTTTGGGAGGAGTGGTGGTGGATGAGGTTCTCCTTGACCGGGTGTTCTCCCTACCTATCACGACTGTTAAGAGCATCCCTCATAGTTGTCGTATGGCGTTTTCTCATGCGTTAGCTGCTGCTCTGGGTAAGGTGGCGGCTATGCCATCGTCTATTGAGGCGTGGGTAAAACTTTTGTTGTTACCACGTTGCACGTTGCGTGTTTTCAGGCCTTCTAACCGTCAGGAGCGCAAGGGTGGTAATCGGAAGTCTTTGCAATGCCATAGTATTCAGCGGTCGTTGGCAGCTTGGGGTGGGGATGGTTTTATTGAACTTATCCTTTCGCTGTTTGACCAACCCTTGAGGGTGGTCTCAGGAAAGGGTGAGCTTGTCTCTGGGTCCGATAGCTCAGCGGGGTGCGCCAATGTTAAACAATGTTTGAGGAAAGTTGCGGACGGGTATTTCACTGCTGCTGTTAAAGTATTATGTTCTTCGGGGGTTGCACCTTTCGGTACAGATACTCTGACAACGTTGTTGGCTAAGCATCCCATTCTACCCCCACCGGTTATGCCTGTTCCCTTGCTCTCTGAGCCCCCCTGGATATGGGTGTCGATAGCATTCTTGGGTGTATTCAATCTTTCCCAAAAGGGACTTCTTGTGGGCGGGACGGTTTGAGGGCCCAACACATTTTAGATGCTTTTTGCGGAGAGGGGTCGGCGATCGCCGTTGGGTTACTCAAGGCTATCTCTGTGGTGGTTAATTTATGGCTGGGGGGAGGTGCCTAAGGTTTTGGCGGAGTTTGTTGCATCTGCGCCCCTCACGCCGTTGCTCAAACCGGACAATGGGATTAGGCCTATTGCCGTGGGCGCGATTTGGAGGAGGCTGGTCTCTAAGGTGGGTATGAGGGGTGTCCGGAAGGAGATGTCCAAGTACCTTTGTGACTTTCAGTTTGGGGTGGGAGTCCCCAGCGGGGCAGAGGCCGTGCTCCATAGCGCGAATAGATTCTTAAATGTGTTTCACGCAGATGGGTTGTTGGCTATGCTTACTGTTGATTTCTCTAATGCCTTCAACTTGGTGGATCGGACTACCCTCCTGCATGAGGTTCGAACTCGATGCCCGTCCATTTCCTTATGGGTGGATTTTCTTTATGGTCAGTCGGTGAGGTTATATGTGGGTGATGACCATATTTGGTCCACCACTGGAGTTCAGCAGGGGGACCCTTTAGGGCCTCTCTTTTTTGCCTTAGTTTTGCACCCACTTGTTCACCGGATCAGGGACTGCTGCAAACTTCTTTTCCATGCTTGGTATTTGGATGATGGTACGATTATCGGAGACACTAAAGAGGTAGCTAAAGCCTTAGATATAATCAGGGCTGAGGGGCCCCGCCTGGGCCTTGAACTCAACATTAAGAAAACAGAAGTTTTTTGGCCGTCATGCAATGGGGTGAAGGTGCAGGAGGGTTTGTTTCCCCGCGGGATCGGGAGGCCGACGTTGGGTGTGAAACTCCTTGGAGGCGCTGTTAGCCAGGATGCGGGATTTATTAGTAGTTTGGCTGTGAAAAGGGCATCTCGTGCTGTGGAACTAATGAGTTGCCTTCCCAGTCTGCGGGACCCTCAATCGGAGCTCCTTTTGCTCCGCTCATGTATGGGTGTCGCAAAGCTGTTGTTCGGTCTAAGAACGTGCCAACCTATGTATATAGGGGAAGCTGTTTCTATTTTTGACAATGGCCTTCGGAGGGCGATAGAGGCTATTGTGGTTTGTGGGGGTCCTTTTTTGGGGATTTTCAATGGAGGCTAGCATCCCTTCCGGCTCGGTTGGGTGGGTTGGGGTTATGTTCGGCTGAGGATGTATCTACTTATGCTTTTGTGGCCTCGAGGGCGCAATCTTGGCGTTTGCAGGACCACATTCTTCAGGGATGTGGTATTGATGGGTTTGACTCTGATTATGGGTGTGCGATGGAAAGCTTGCGCATGGCCATTCCTGATTTCGATCTTAGCGGTTTCTCTAACAAGGACACCGCCCCCCTAAAGCCCAGAATGTTTTGGCGTGTGCCCTTTTTAGTGGAATCGTCCAGAGTTTGGGAGTGAAGTTTGATTTATCCCCTCGCCAAAAAGCGGTGTTTGAATGTCTCCGAGCCCCTCATGCTCAGGATTTTTTGACGGTTATCCCCATTGAAGGACTGGGTCAACATATGCCGGCTCTGGAGTACCGGGCTATCCTTAAGTACCGGCTAATGATCCCTCTGTTTCCAGCTGATGAGCCTTGCCCAGTCTGCCGCAAGGCCTGTTTGGATTCTTTTGGCGAGCATGCGGTCCATTGCAAGGAGTTACCTGGTTTCAAATATAGGCATGATTTGGTTAGGGATGTTCTGTATGATGTTCTTAAACGGGATGGAATTTCTTCTAAAAAGGAGGCCCCGGTGAACTTTCTGACGGATCCGCTTGAAGGGAGATCTACCTTACGGCCAGCTGATATACTTGTGTTTGGGTGGGCTGGGGGGAAACATGCGTGTGTGGATCTTACTGGAGTGTCCCCTCTTGTTGGGCTTAGGAAAAATGGGTTTGTGGCGGGCCAAGCTGCGTTGAGAGCGGAATCGAGCAAAGTTGCTAAACACGAGAAAGCCTGTGTAGAGAATCAACACGTGTTTATCCCTTTTGCTTTCGATACTTTTGGTTTCCTAGCTCCGGAAGCAGGGGAGTTTTTGACTAGGGTTCAACGGGTTGTGCAAAGTAATTTTTCGACCCCTAAGTCACAGAATTTCATTTTTAGTAGGATCGGTTTTGCCATCCAAAAGGGGGTTGCGGCACAGCTTGTTGCTCGTTTGCCTGCCATCTTATTGTAATTGGAGACTTTATCAGTGAAAGACTTATATATTAGTCAAATTATTAAAATAGAAAACACTATTATTTTAGCCAAGTGGAATATACGTACTAAAAAAATCAAATAATTTCTCTAAAATTATTGATAACTGATGATATCTTTTTTTTCTTCCAAAATTTAGGTTAAAATCTCCTAAAAATAACAGTTTTTTTTATTGAATAGTTGATCTCTTCATTTTAAATTACCAACTGAATAAGTTTAATAGGATTCGAAAAAAAAATAGTTTTATTAAATGTATTTTACTCCTACTATTCCGTGTTTTAATTTATACTTTATTTTTAATAATTAATCAAATTTGCTTAATATTTAAATTAAAAACATATATATATATATATATATATATATATATATATATATATATATATATATATAAGGGAAGGTTCAAACGAGGAGCGTAACAATTTAAGAAAACGTGAGGAACACCTCCCATGTACTGAATCACATGTGATTCACAACTGCCGAATCACATGTGATTCACAACTGATCGGGGGGCTTCCGCCCATGTAGTGGATCACATGTGATTCACAACTAAAATAAAAATCTGGACACGCGTGGTTTGTCCCGCGGTTTGCAAAAAGCGCGCGGTTTGTGTTGTGGATCACATGTGATCCAGTACATGGGAGGTTCTCCTCACGTTTTCTTAAATTGTTACGCTCCTCGTTTGAACCCGCCTCTCTCTATATATACATATAAATATATACTAGGGTCAGGTTCAAGGGAAAACCCTAAATAACCGGAAAACCGAAAAACCACGAAAATACAGAAGAAAAAGTATATCAATATGGATGTCAAATTAACGAGAAAAATATGATCATTTATTTGGTGTAATTTATTTCGTTCGAAATTTGTTTATTTTTCGTCTTTTTTCGAATAAAAAATAGGGGGGTGAGGTTTTTTATTTAATTAATATTGTTGTAACCGTCCGTCTAATTACATCCATCAGATCATCTGATCTAACGGTTGATAAAGTATTTTTTAGTTTTCCATTTATTTGAGGTTTTCCCGTGAACCTCCCTCATATATACTATATGTATATGTATCTATATATAGTGTTAAAATATAATAAAGAAATAAAAAGTGATAAATGAAATTTAAGGATAAATATTTTAAACTCTATATACTACAGGGACTAAATATGCAATTTCTCAAATATTTTTAATACCTATATTCAACAGAGTTGGATGGACCGACGAAAAATGGAAAACATATGAATGAAAAAAGCAGTTTATAAAGATTAGGGACGAAAAGCATTATAAACTTCAAAACACAGGGGCGAAAATCGTAGTTTACTCTAAGTTAAAAGTGGAGGGGTGTGAAAATGATATAACTAGAAAAAATAAAGTAATTTTGAAAAAAGAAAACCTCAAAAAGTTGATTTAAAAGTGAATAATTTAAAAGTGGAGGGGTGTGGAGTGTAAATAAAGTTAAAAACCGTCGTCCTATTCAAAAACCGCATATCAGTGGTCTATAATCTTATATGCTGTACAGCTGCAGTAACTCCTGAAGAGCTCCAGTGGCAAGTACTCTCTCGATAGTCGATATTCTCTATTTATGGGTATCTTTTCCCTCTGTTACTCGATCTTCTTGTTCATTTCGATCTTCTTTGATTCATAGAGTATAACAGTTAACTGATTCTTGCATTTGAACTTTTGATTTTGTTCGTGTTACACTTTGTAAATTGATGTTTTTGCCGATTGAACTCGTTCTAGGGTTTAGTTATTGCGGCATCCGTCACTTGATGTTCATGAATGCTATGATGTTGTGTGAATGAGAGAGAGAAGACACTGGGAGGAATGATTGTTAATGCTCATTTAGGAATTTTGTAATGGCAGAACATTGTTTGAATAATGTTTAGGTGACGTTTGTTTTTTAAGAGGTCTGAACTTCTGTTTAATAAGAGGTGGTGCTTTAAGAGGTTATAAGACATTAGGTTATCTCTTCTAATTTTAGACGTATTTTAGCCTCTGAAATCTTAAAAAAAAGCTGTCTGAACTTAAAAACGTCTGACCGGTCCAAACTTCAGAGGTATCAAGAGTTTTCTTAAAAAAGACAAACAACCCCTTATTTTTGTTTTGAAATGACATTTTCATACTCTGGTTGGTTGTTTAGGTGGTGAGACTATCGAAAATAGTTTGAATCGATATCAACATTCAAAGATAATTCATTTGTGACCAGTGGAATTTGAACTGTATCAAACTGAGTGGTGGTTGTGGGTTCAACCTCGATGATGTGTTTATTTTGTTTACAAACGCATTCTTAAAGAAATAAAATTCATTTCAGTTGAAGTTAATTTTTACTGTTGGGTCCTCCATTTAGAGGTTCAATATGAATTGGAAACTTTCCATGTTTAAGAGCATGGTCTTGGGTTTAAGCCTCCCCATTTGCTCTTGTTCTCCCACTTTTGTTATTTGTGTAAATGTCACTTCATTTTGGTTGCACAAACATATGTAAAATGCTTGAGAGAGTATTTAAGTTATACATAATGATTGGTTTTTCTACCCACCGGTTCACTTCATAGATGAGTTGGTATCTTAATATGGTTCAGAGCTCGATCTCTGGTTCATGTCCGGTGCTTGCACTTGCTCTCTCATTGTATTAGGGGCTGTTTGGCGGTTGTTGAATGGTTTGGTGCAGAATGATTAAGAGGCTCTTATGATATAGTGTAAAATGAAATATGGTTGTTTGGTAATTGTTCATAATGAAACTAGGGCACTGAATGGTTAAGGAGAGCCCAAGATACAAAATCATTCAGAGGGTTTTAGAACCATTAAGAAGCAGACTTTTCTTTTGCCAAACAAGGTTCACCTCTTAATTGAACTATGACACTAGACAAATTGTTCAGCTTTCCATCTTGTGCTTTAAGCTTTTACACCAGTTGGTAATTAACAGCCGATGTATGTCTGATGTTGCAGTGAATATGGTTAGATCAATGTCAATTTCATACTTGGGGATGATGGTATTATTATGGTGGTTGGCTGTGGCTGTGGAGGCAGACGATTTCAAATACAAAGATCCAAAACAGCCCGTTGCTGCTCGAGTGAAAGATCTCTTAGGAAGAATGACGATGGAAGAGAAAATTGGTCAGATGGTTCAGATAGAAAGGATTTCAGCAACTCCTGATATCATGAGGCACTACTTCATTGGTAAATAAATCTTATCACGTATTATTAGCATTATATGTGTACAATACGTAATTCACCTTGCCATAATAAATATTAAACAGAAAATGCATTCATATGCTGATAAAGATCATCATTTTCATTTTCTTTCTTTTTCCCTATAATGGTACTCAATAGGACAAGGTAGTAATAGATTTTAGTTTTAAAAAGATTTCCTATTAAATGCAGGAAGCTTATTAAGTGGTGGAGGGAGTGTTCCAAATCCACATGCAACTGTCGTTGATTGGATTAATATGGTAAATGAGTTCCAAAACGGGTCACTTTCTACCCGTTTAGGGATCCCAATGATTTACGGAATTGATGCTGTTCATGGGCACAACAATGTTATCAATGCTACCATATTTCCCCATAACATTGGCCTTGGAGCTACCAGGCAAGTCAAAGTGTTTAATACTTTGCTATTACTCTAATGATTTATATGCTTTTAATTGCGACATTGATTTAAGCTAAAATATTTGCAAATATGCAACATAATTTGTCTGAGACATTAAACTTGTTATAATCATTATAGGGACACTGATCTTGTGAAGAGAATTGGTGCTGCCACTGCTGTTGAAGTTAGAGCCACTGGAATTCCATATGCATTTGCTCCTTGTATTGCTGTAAGTATATGAAAAGAGATGCAAGCATGTGCAGATACCAATTGTACCTACTGTTGCGAATGGCTTATTGTATAAACCTGTGCATATATATATATATAGAGAGAGAGGGAGCCTATTGAGTAATTTGGAAAGCTGAGGACCACCTTGGTAACCCTTCATCTGGATGACATGCACTTGTGCATACAAGTAATCTGTAACATGCACATGTGCATAAAAACCGAAAAACAACTTAATTTACTTGTAAGCACAAGTGCATAGCGTCCAGATGAAGGGCTACTAGGGTGTTTCTTAGTTTTCCATTTTTTTAGGTTTTCCCCTAAACCTCGCTATATATATAATATATATATCTTCTGTCATTAATAAATGGGTAGAATTCGTTAATGTGTTGTTTCTAAAGATCTCAACTGTTGAAATTCTTCATAGGTATGCAGAGATCCAAGATGGGGACGATGTTATGAGAGTTACGGTGAGGATACCAAACTTGTTCAAAATATGACGGACATGATAGTAGGGTTGCAAGGCGAAATTCCAAAGGGATCACGGCTGGGTGTTCCATATGTTGCTGGAAAGTATGTACCGTCTGAAAGATATTTTCAGTTTTTGATTAGGACCTTTAGTTTTTGGAGTATCTCTAATATATATATATATATATAGGCATGGGATCATGTGAGAAGTGTAATTTTTGGTGAGAAGTGTGAGAAGTACTTTTAAAACTGTTGATCACTTTTAATCAAATACCCTCCCATGAATTGCGGCTTAAAAGGGAGTTGATCCGGTGCATCTTATCTCCGTGCATCTCATCCTAATGTTCGTCCATTTCTCATCCAACGATTGATAACCACCTCTCATGCTTCTCACCAAATTTGACACTTCTCACCGGAACCCAACCCTATATATATATATATATATATATATATTCAGTTATATTCTACAGCTGCTAAAAACTGCTGGATTAGCCTGATTCAGGTTTTTCTGTGTCTTAGGGACAAGGTTGCTGCTTGTGCAAAGCACTTTGTGGGTGATGGTGGGACAACTCATGGAATTGACGAAAATAACACTCAGATCAACCAACATGACTTGCTAAGTATCCACATGCCCCCTTACTATGACTCTATCATCAAGGGTGTATCAACAGTTATGGTGTCTTATTCCAGCTGGAACGGTGAAAGGATGCACGCCAATGGTGATCTTATTACTGGATACCTTAAGGACAAACTTAACTTTAAGGTAAAATTTGTGTTGTTGTTGCATTTTGGAAAGGGGATTTTTGTAGACGAAGAAAAATCACAAGTGAACTCTTTTATTGAACCGAGTGAGTAGTTTTTATGCTTTTCTGTTTGCTGATTGTCTTATATTTTCAGGGTTTTATTATATCAGATTGGGAGGGAATCGACCGAATTACTAACCCTCCTCATTCCAACTACACTTACTCTGTCCAGGCTAGTATTTTAGCTGGCATCGACATGGTTAGCAACTCTCTCTCTCTCTCTCTATATATATATATATATAGGGAAAAGATCAAGAAAGAACCTTGAAAAATAAAAGAACCGGAGAACCAAGACAAAACGAATGAAAAAGTATATCAAAATGAATGTCAAATTAAAGATAATAACGTAATCATTTTTTTGGTGTAATTTGTTTCGCTCCAATTTTTGTTGTTTTCGTTGATTTTCGATTTTAAAAATTAGGAGAAAATGTTTTCATATTTTGAATAAAGTGGTTATAACCACCATTTTGATCTCATCCGTTGGATCGTCCTAATCTAACAGTTCATGTGAGTTCTTCGGTTCTTTTATTTTTTAAGGTTCTCTCTCGATCTCATCCCTATATATATATATATACATACATACATATATATAGGGTTAGGTTCAGGGGAAAACCTCAAAAAAACGGAAAACTGAGGAACACCTGGTAGCCCTTCATATGGACGGCACTTGCACATACAAGTAATTTGTAATATGCACTTGTGCTTAAAAACCAAAAAGCAACTTATTTTACTTATATGAACAAGTGCATACCGTCCAGATGAAGGGCTACCTGAATGTTCCTCAGTTTTCCATTTTTTTAGGTTTTCCCTTGAACCTCCCTCTATATATATATGCTTACACTTGTGTTAATGTATGTATCTTTTTGGTGAAAGAAACTGGTCTGCTGAAGGATGAACGATCAAGATTCTTCGTAATAAAGAAATTTAATATTCAAATTAATTTCTCAACAGGTTATGGTCCCGAATAATTACACCGAGTTCATTAATGATCTTACGTATTTGGTCAAACACAAATTTATCCCGATGGATCGTATTGACGATGCCGTGAGCAGAATTTTACGAGTCAAATTTACTTTGGGACTTTTTGAGAACCCTCTTGCTGATTACAGTCTAGTTAACGAGGTTGGAAGCCAGGTCAGTCAACCATCAATTCCAACTTCCTTTTTGTCATCCCTTAATTTTATCTTTTATTTATTTGTTTGTTTGTTTACTTTCTGTTTTGAGAAATATAGGCACACAGAGACATAGCAAGGGAGGCAGTGAGGAAGTCGCTAGTGCTGCTGAAGAATGGGAAAAGGGCAGATGACCGGATGCTACCCCTGCCCAAGATGGCATCAAAGGTTTTGGTTGCTGGAAGTCATGCAGATAATCTCGGCTACCAGTGTGGTGGGTGGACTATTGGTTGGCAAGGGTTTAGCGGGAATGGAAACACGACAGGTACGCTTACGCTCTCATCTTTTAGACTAAGGGGCCATTTACCCAACACTTACCCCGTAAGCGCTTACCGGTAATCATCAACCTATTCACTTAACTTATCGGGTAAGATTTTAGTCCATTAAAACGACATCGTATGCAACATTTTTATCTGGTAAGTGCTTGCCTGGTAAGAGTCGCCACTTTCACTTACCAGGTAAGACTCTTGGTCTTTGTCATCGCTCTTACTGGGTAAGATTCTCAACCCTTGTCATGTTCATCCGATAAGGTAAATGAACCGGTAAGCACTTACCGGGTAAGCATTTAATAAGCGATCCCTAAAACTCGGGTGCAAGCACTAAAATGGAAAATCACCCATTTCTTTTCTTATCACTATATGCTCATAAATCATAATGTAACCCCAGTTTTGACTTTTCTGTGTCAAATTTATAACTTGCAACTTCAAGCATTGATATGAGATTGTTTTAGTCAGATAATAAATTGATAGTTACCTTAAATTGTAAACGGAATACGACAAAATAAGTTTAGTTTCGACAAATATATAAATAATTTACATAATTACATTGATGTGTCTAGAATGTGTAGGCTTTGACCTTTAAGTTCAGAACAAAGATGGTAAGAGTTCACTCCAAAATCAGTGAGGTTTTCTTGGTCCTGAAGAAAGAGTTCATAACTACATTATCAGTATTATGATCAATGATATTTGATCGAACATTCTAAATACATCGATGTAAATTTTGAACTTCACAAGTAGGTTTGAGTTTTTGAAGTCGAAAGTGGTTTAGATTTAAGTAGTTTTAATTTATTGGGTAAAATGCATCAAAATGCAACGAAGTTTGCTTTGGTTCCCTATTTAGTGTAATAAAGATACATTTTTCTTAATCAATAGTAAAGTTTCAAAAACTTATATTTAATATAACAAAGTTTCAAAAATTCAAAATTTTCTATCGTCTTTTACCCATTTTGACCGGTAACCTGTCGATCTTGTAACATTTGATGACGTTGATGTTAAGTTTATTGTCCACTTCACCGTAACCCTTTCGTAAACAGACATCTATGTCATCAAATGTAACATGATCAGTAGGTTATTCGTCAAAATGGGTACAAAATAGGAAAATTTGCAACTTTTTACATTGATTGAGAAATTTTTATTTTCATTATATTAAATAGAAACTAAACCAAACTTTTGTTGCAATTTAATACATTTTGCCCTAATTCCATACACAAATTTAACTTATTTTGCAAACTTATGAAATGTGAGTTCTTCATTAACTGCAGGAACAACTATTCTTAACGGAATCAAATTTGCAGTTGATCGAAGCACTGAAATCTCTTACATGGAGAATCCCAATACCGAATTTATCAAGTCCAATAACTTCTCTTACGCAATAGTCGTTGTAGGTGAGCATCCTTACACAGAGATGTTTGGCGATAGTTCAAATCTCACGATTGCAGATCCGGGTCCAAGTATCATCACAAATGTTTGTGGGCAAGTGAAGTGTGTTGTAGTCATCATATCGGGTCGGCCCGTTGTGATTGAACCATATATGTCTACAATTGACGCTCTGGTTGCAGCCTGGCTACCTGGCAGTGAAGGCCAAGGTGTGGCCGATGTCCTTTTTGGAGACCATGAATTTACGGGAAAACTTTCAAGAACTTGGTTTAGAACCGTTGACCAACTTCCGATGAACATAGGCGATTCACATTATGATCCACTCTTCCCTTTTGGATTTGGACTCACGACAAAATCAGTGATAGAAAGGTAACAACTTATAGCCATTTTAATCTTTTTTTCTAACTTAGGGGCTGTTTGTTTACCTCTTAATAGTTCCATTAAGAGGCTACTTCCGAAAGTAGACCACTTTTGATCTTGTTTTGGGACAAGCTAAAATAGAAATATGGACAGGGTCTGTCAGAATGGCATATGTTTTAAATAGTATGTCGGATCTCCTAAATAACCCTGCAAATATATAATTTTACCTTCAAAAGTTATGGGGAAAGCGAAAGCTTTGAGAAATGACCTAAATTCAGCCGTTTTGATCGAAGAATGGACCTCTCAAAGTTTGATGTGTGTACTTTGCAGGTCGGTATCAGCTGCTATGACTAGAAGTCCGTTCATCGTTGGCATTTTGGTTTCTATGCTTCTCAGTTTTAGTTTATCGCATGCGTACATTGCGTAACTTCAACTTCCCTAGATCATTTTGTAGACTTTAGGGGAATGATATGAGGTTCAGCTTTTAGAATTTAGATTAGATGAAGGCATTGGTAGTTATGTTTGATGAAAATGACTTTTTAACATCCAATAATTATGACATTTGAGACAATGTTATTATTGTATCATATTCAAAATTGAACATTTGAAGAAATCACCAGAGAGTCATTGGCCTAGCGGTATCTGGGTTACAGTAGAACCCGGCCTCCAAGGAGGTCAAGGGTTCAAATCTCATCATAGGTGAGCAGTGTGCGTGAGTATTTCTTGTATATAAATATTATACACTGACGTTGTGCTCTTGAGTTATTTTTTTATGAAGGAAAGTAAGGAAAAGAGAAGTAAAGTAGGAAGGAAAGAAAAAAATGTCACGTTCTTGAGTTTTTTAAGGAGGGAAAGAAAAGGAAAGGGAAGGAAAAAACATCGTATATTTTCCTCCTAAATGTGGGAAGAAAGGGAAGGTTGAAAGTAAAGAAAAAAATTTAAAAGGAACTAAAAACGTTTATAAAATTATACATATACCCATTAATTACATTTCACTATGAAATAAATAGAAAATTTTTTGTAGACCTCACCGAAATGTCATTGGTCCACTGATACCCGGGTTGGCCTCCTAGGAGGTCTAAGGGTTTAAATTTGTTGTATATAAATATTATACACTTCAAAAAAAATTGAAGACCTCATCGAAAGATCATTGCTCCAGTGGTACTGAGGTTACCTGCAAAGCCCATAACAATCAAGTTTTTGAACTTGTTGCTTTGGCTTCGTCTTCTAACATTTCTAACTCCATAGGATCCAAACTTCCTTCAAAATCCGAGTGCTTTTGGTTTCTTGTCATTAAATCATAACAATATTGATATTAAGCATGATGTGTATATTGTACTGATTTCATGGTCAAATAAGTACGACATTCTACTTGTATTTATCAACCAAACACTAAGGCGTCGTTTGGTAAAAAAAAAGCTAGCTTTTTTTGGTACATGTTTTAATGATCATAAGCTAACTTTTTAAAATGCTACTTGCAGTAGCTTTTTGTGAATATTCCAATATTGCCCCAATTATTTATTAACTATTATTATAAACAAATATTAATTTTTTAAATTTAATTATTATTAATTAATAAATATTAACTGAAAATTATTATATTAAATTTTAGTTATACATTGATATTAATTTTTAATTATTTAGTTATTATTAATCATGTAAATTATTTTTATATATTTTTTAATATTAATCAATATATTTTAATTATCAATTACTATTATCGCTTTAATTATTATTTGATTATTTTTTTCATATTATATGTAACGGTTATTTAAAATCATAAGTTAATATATATTTTTTCTAAAACTTGTTTTAACAAATTCAAAATTTATAGTATATATGTTATAATAAATTTTAATTTTTTTAATTAACATGTTATATTATTTAATTTTTCTTTACTACATTGGTTGTATTAATTAATATATCATATTGCTGTAAATTTGTTTTAATTATATAATTAATAATTATAATTGATAATTTTTTGAATGTCCTTTTTGGTCATTTTGCATGTTATAAGTTAGTTTTTGTCAAACGTGACTTCTTCATCAGCTAGTTTATCAGCTACCGGCTAGCTTATCAGCTAGTTTGCCAAGCATAGCCTAAACAACTGTTTGAAGTTATGGTTCCAACTTGGATGGTCACCATATCCTGAACTTATGGTGGCTAGAACTCGGAATGGTCCACTTCTTTATATTGCCACCATTTTGAAATATCAAAATTATCTTTTTTTAGTCTTAATATAATTGGTATCATTACAAATGAAGTCGATAATGATCTTGAACGTTACTACTAGTATAATTTGAAAATCATGAGGTGTATGTATATATAAAAGAAGGATCATGTGAGAAGGCGAGAAGTTTCAGTATCATATATGATTATATTCTTTTGGTTGTGTTTAATCATATATGATTAAGCGTCTATATGTTGTCGATGCAACATGTGTTTAATTATATATGATTAAGTTTGTGTATCATATGTGTAATCATATATGATATTGAAACTTTTCGTCTCTTTGCAAAATGTTTAGCTTCTCGTTTGAACAAATCTATAAAAATAGAAAATAATGTAGAACATCATATAGTGTTAATACACTAATTTATACTTTGTTAAAACATTAAATCAGGCGACTTTCAAGGCTACGCGACTCAGGGTTTCGGAGAATAGTTAATACAGAAAGATCATATTCTATCTCAAACTTTAATTTATAAAGTAAACAAAAATTTAACGACTATAAATACAAATAACAACTATAACAGAAATTACCTTTGTCAATATGACAAATTAGTTGAGCATTAAAATAATGCTCCTACTCCCCCGACTTGATCTCCCAAGGAGATAATAAGAACTCAATGCAAATGCGACAAGATCTTAACATTGAATATATATATATATATATACTAGTGGTGTACCCGCGCGATGCAGCGCGGGTGAATCACAATTCCGAAACATTAGTTTAACCCTGAATCATGTTTCTTTATCACTTTCGATTTTATTTCATGAGTTTACGTGGTTAATTTGCAAATCAACTAACATATAAAGTTGAAGGTTAATATTGTTTATTAGTAAGCTCGAATGGAAAATAACGTATTAGGCTTCTAAACCCATAAACTCATAACTTATTACAAAACTTGAAAATCTTGATTGAACAAAGAAATACAATCATTTGTAAATAATGCTCATCCGTATATCCAGAAAGCTGTTTAGTTTCAGTGATGTACTCATCCGGCGAATTTCCTGCAAAAAACGAGCAATGATTTTAAAAGAAATATATGGTACCAAATGTGTAATAATACAATTGTTGATTATACCTTATTCATCACGTAAAACTTCTTGATAGACGACGTTTGAGGTGTAGACTCCGGCACGATTGAATTTTTTCACAGGCTTCACTAACACCTTCGTATTGCCTCGTGATATCCCTCTTGACAACGCCACGTAAAGTTGCCCGTGTGAGAATACTGATTCCGGTAGATAGACACCTACATTAGGAATTGTTTGGCCTTGAGCTTTATTGATTGTCATAGAAAAGCTAAGCCGAATTGGAAACTGTTTTCTCTTTAGCTTAAATGGGAACATGTTATCTTCAGATGGACATAAGGGAATTCTCGGAAGAAATACTCTCTTTCCAGCATGCTGACCAACAGCTATTTCTGCATCAATGACGTTTTGTTGAAAGCCCCTGCATATCAATCTACTGCCATTACATAATCCATTCGAGGGATCGATATTCCGCAACAATATTATTGGGCATCCAATCTTGAGACGAAGGTAATGAGGAGGCAAACCACTAACAGTTAGAGAGTTTAAGAACTCCATCGGATATATGTTATTCTTATCATCTTCTGCTTCGTCGAAACTGTAGTATATTTTTTCATCCCCATAAAACTTGTCGATCAACTGATCATTAATCTCATCGACATTCTCATTTTTAGTTGATAGTATCGCCCTCGAAATGATATAATCCGAATCAGCTCCGTTGATTTGCAGAGATGGAAAGATTGCGTCAATCAAAGCATCTTTTGATTTAAATTTATCAGTATAGGGAATGGTCATGTCATCCGATATGCGAATAAAGCTTTCATCCACCGCTTCTTCATCTCCATCACCGACTCTTAATAAAAAATTTGAAAACCATGGATCAGTGCGTGCTCTCATATTGATAGTACGAAAACCGTATCTTTTTAATCGTGGGCCAAAGAGGTGACATCCGTAGGCTAGAATCTACAATATGTGCTCGGGTTCCACGCCTCACGACCGGTAATACTTGTCTAAAATCACCCCCCAAAACCATTATCTTTCCACCGAATGGGAGTGCCACCCCTATGATGTCTTGCATTGTTCGATCGAGCGCCTCCACCGCCTGCCTCTTTGCCATTGACGCTTCATCCCAAATGATTATTTTTGCATCTCGAATCAATTGGGCAGCCCCACTTTGTTTTTTTATGTTGCACATTGAGTTATTATCAAGGTTGAGAGGAATCTTGAATCTAGAGTGAGCTGTTCGACCTCCAGGCATATTGCAGCAACACCCGACGAAGCGGTTGCGAGAGCAATAAGACCACGGGAACGGATGTTGGCAAGCAAAGCTTTGTACAAAAATGTCTTCCCGGTTCCACCCGGGCCATCTATAAAGAACACTCCTGGACAATCATCGTCTACGTGCCTCATGATCTCATCATATGCATATTTCGGGTCGGAATTCAGAGAGTCTTGGGCACGCAAGTGTTCGTCTTCCACAACTATAGAGCATTCCTCTTGTACCTCACGAAAGTCTCCAGATTGAAAATTGGCACCTGCATCTACCATTGGAAGATCGAAATCATCAAGACTCTTACCCATAGATTGTAGAAAAACGAGGATATCAGTTAGAACCATATTACGAACTTGATTAACACTTTCACATTGTCGCATATAATCTTCAGAAAGTGAATCATAGTGGTCATCCCATAACTTGCGAACATCTCCTGGCTCACAATAAATCAACATCGTCGCAAATAACCTCCTAAGGGCAGCCGGAAATTGAAACAATGAGGCCTCTACGAGACATTGAGATAAATTATCATCGTTCTCTATCAACCCTCTCTCAAGACATGCCTTACAAAATGTAGGGTGCAATAAGCCATTGACAGTGTATAGATCTTCAAAGCAAGTAGGCCCAGTAATATAAGACAAAAGTAGGCGTAAGTATAACCGCTCTCCTTCAGCTGGATTTGCAGAAACCAGTCGCCCTTTCATTGGTGCTCGTTGTCGAGTATTCCATCGACGTGATGTCCAATTCCATGTGTAGTGTTTTGGAAGTCTTTGTACAAATATTGCCTTGCAACCGTGTCTGTTTTATTTCTATCAAAAAATGCAGTCAACATTGTCCGCTTATCTCTCTCTCTATCAACAATATCTGTCATTATATCATCATCTCTAAACCTAACCATTTGTTTGTTAGGGAGATGGAGTTGCAATGCCATCACGAAAGGGTGCATTTGAGAAAGTTTGAAGATAAAAATTTGCCATATCGCCTCGGGAGGGGAGACATAACGTGCATCTTGGAACCTTCTAATTTCGTTAATAACGACCCTTTCTTCTATTGAATCGATATGAACAACTTGTTTGTCGTGACCCTTGTAAAGATACTTAAAGATATACTTCACAGATGTTATACTTGAGCAAGCCTCAACATTGATATGACAATTGAACATCATTAGCAGCTTTGGGTTATACGGGACCACCCATCTATTATCCAGGATATGGCCTCGTGCATTCACATTTATTCCACTATTTCTCCGTCGATATAATGGATATGAGTCCTCATCTTGCATCGTCTTGTCGTTGAACTGTTTAGGATATCTGGAACGACATTTTTTCGGCTCACCTTGCATACAAGGACAAGACGGGTTTAAATGACCGCAAGGACCATGCATCATGTGTTGGGCGACCATTTGGTGCATTTGGGGATACCTTGTTGGGTCCGGAATTTCAGAACACACGCTTTTGTCGTAATGATCTGGATTGGTCATTTTGTGTTCGGGTGTCATTATTAGAAGAAAATGTGCATGCGGCAAACCACGCTTCTGAAACTCGATGACATAAACATATGCCCCGACTTTACCGAGGATGTGCTTCTTGAAGAGTTGGTCTTTCATATCCTCTAGTTTGGCACGAAAAACTCTTGCAACAAGGTCTGGCCGATTAGTTGCAGTCTGACCAGACAACAACTCTCTACGGATTTCAGGCCACTTTGGATTGCATGTCATTGTAAGGAATATATCGGGCTTCCCATCATCTTGCACTAAAGTCATGGCATCAAGAAATCTTCGTCGCATATCACGTGGGCCTCCGATGAAACTTGCAGGCAACACAACCCGTTGTCCGATTCTACTTGGTATCACCTCACCAGCATTGACGCAATCCACAACACCTTGGTATAAATCTGCTCTTATTTTGGCTTGGTTTTTATCACAAAAATCCAAACGTGAAGTCTCAATCTTGATGTAGATATCTACCACGAACTGTTGTAACAACCTTCCCCCCAATAGAATTACATTCTCGTTCGAACGAATCTGGAACTTATAACAATAGTATTCCCGCATCGTTACAGTATTCTTGTTGCTTCTCACATCAACCTCTGTGTAATGTGTATGTTATGAAATAAATATAATTTGATGACAAGAATGTTTAAACTGATATTTGTTGTCTTAATTAAAACATAAGAATTGCAACATGGTTCGTACCTTCTGAATCTTCCTCCATGTTTTCTTCATCATTAACACTTTGATTCATGCACACTCCATGTCTAGGTATATTAGAATGCCATCCAGGTTCACCGTTGGGAAAGAACAAAGGATAGGATAACGGGTCATAACAACTAAAGTAATATTGAATTTTTTGGCTATAGTCAGACCTCCCATACACAACAATACTTCTCTTGTATGCAGTTATGATGTCATTACCTTCAACCCAAATACCAGTAACCTGGCATAATTGCATAATCTAATCTTATTTCAAAAACGATAAACCAAATACTTGTATTGTGGTCGGTCGGTTGTACACCCTTTGGTCAAGTTCCACCGAAGCATTCAAAGTGACTCTATAGTTCTCGAGTGGTCCTAGCTCACCAAGGCTTCCAAATATTCTCACGTATGGGTTCATAGAAAGAACGCGAGTCAAAATTTCAATGACATTTCTATCTCGACATGAAATGAACTAAAGACGGACATCAAATCTGGAAATTAGGAACAAATAAACTTACATGGAGATGGCAAGTAGATCACGGTGAAACAGATTGAGTGGAAACAACCAACAAAGGTAAATACGATTTTGACTCGACACTTTGTTGATGGTTTAATCTTGGATTGCTTTACTTAAGAAAAGGGAACTCTAAATTTTGTTGGTGATAGCAAGTTAAGTTGGTTGTAGAACATGAATTGGATAAATGCAGTGTTTACGGGTAAATTTTGTTGTTTTTACCAAACACTTACCATGGTAAGCGCTTACGGGTAAAATTCAACACAACCACCTACTTACCGGGTAAGATTTTAGTCCACCAAAACGGCATCGTAACCAACAATCTTCCCGGTTAGTGTTAACCGTGGTAAAAGTTTTCACCGTCACTTACCGGGTAAGACTCTCGGTCCATGCCTTAGCTCTTCCCGGGTAAGACTCTAGGTCCTTGGTATGATGGTAGACCCAGTAGCAGATACTAACTATTGTCTATCAATTATGTTTCTTGATTAAACATCTAAAAGACACAAGGTTCCAACTCCATTAACAGAAAAGAACCATCTTGTGTTAAGAAAATTGCTTGTTGCATAAAAACTTTAAATTGGAAGAAGAAAAGTGGTTCCCATAATTTTAGAACAATGCACCATTTCTTCCTGTTATCACAACCCATGCTCAACTTTTTATTGTTTACCACCAAAAAAGAGGCAATAAATTAATAAATTGCAATTCTTCATGATATGAAGATTTTGTATTCGCCAAGTTAGTTTTTGAACCGGTACATACGGTTTGGTTTTCGGTACCACTTTTTAGGCCAAAAAATTTCGGTACCAACTGGTTTGGTACCGGTCCGGTCCAGATCTCATCCCTACTAACTTCCCTAAGTCAATATACTCTATATTGCAAAAATGCATTTTAATGTTTGTGATGAAATTGGTTATCTTTAGGATTCTAAACTAAGGTATGTAAGAAGGAAAGAACCAACAATTCCTTAATTACATACTAAAAGCCACCAAAACCAAAAACATGCCATTTAGGACGGAGACACATCAAGAGAAAGTATTGAAGAAGTCAAAGATAAAAACCTTGAAACTAAACCGAATAAAATCCATTTACTCAAAATGCATAATTATTAACCAAAGGATTTCAAAACTCTAACCTGTTCAAACTTTGATTAAGAGAGACATGAATGGAGTTCTAGATCCAACATAGTATGATAAACAATATTCAACCAACCAACATCACGTGTATTCGTTATAACTGGTCCTTATAATTTGAAAAATCAAGACATGACAAGAGGTTCTTGAATCATTTTAAAACATTCTTCCTCAAATTTCGCCAAACAAAACAAAAACAAAAAGAAACAAAATAAAAGAGGTTGAAATCAAGAAATACCTTAACTTCACATATATCTTTCAATTCTTTTTCCATGTTCGTCTTTTTGGGCTACAACTTTGGAGGACAAAGAACCTCAGGCACACTCCACGACTACATAATAAACATTTCAATTTTAGCAATAATATGCGTTACAAATGGAGAAAAAAATCTGTGTTTTAGTATGTGTGTATATATATATAGATACAAGGTTAAAAAAGGCTAGTGCCTTGCATAAAAACAGCAATATACATGTAGATCAAGATTGCAAAACTTTTATAATTGCTTATGTATAAAAACACCATTAGTCTTAAACTAAAGTAATATTTTTCATAAAAAAGTCATACAAAAATGATTACTGCTGAAATGCTCTGATCAGTTGGTGTGATATATATCTTCCTACGGCAATCAAAGGCTATAAACGGTTCAGTGTCTTCTTGATTGTCAAAGTGTATTCGTTATAACCGGTCCTTATAATTTGAAAAATCAAGACATGACAAGAGGTTCTTGAATCATTTTAAAACATTCTTCCTCAAATTTCGCCAAACAAAACAAAAACAAAAAGAAACAAAATAAAAGAGGTTGAAATCAAGAAATACCTTAACTTCACATATATCTTTCAATTCTTTTGCCCTGTTCATCTTTTTGGGCTACAACTTTGGAGGACAAAGAACCTCAGGCACACTCCACGACTACATAATAAACATTTCAATTTTAGCAATAATATGCGTTACAAATGGAGAAAAAAATCTGTGTTTTAGTAGAACAAAAACGTTTGTTTACTCTTATCTGCATCAAAACCCTTAATAGAATGTCAAAACATGAAAGGAATAGAAATCATCCAACAGAAATCTTGACTCAAAAACAGAGAAATGGAAAATCGAAATGCAAATGCAAAATCGATAGAGAAATGATAGCATACCTCAAAGAAATCAGTAGGGTTTCGAATAACATGTGGTGAAATGAAAACCGTGATGCTCAGATTTATATGCTTTGAGGTCGCCCTGTTGTGAGCCGGCGATACAGCTGTCTGGGAAGAAATTTGATCCTCTCTATCTTCCATTTCAGTGATTACAGCAACAGGTAGCAGGAAGAAAGCAACCTTAAACCCTAATCCAAATGGGTTTTGACTCAGATGAGACGTGAAACAATGAGGAAGAATAGTTCGAGGGAAGAAAGCAAGGAAAGGGGTTACTACTCTCGGTATTAGGCGGGTTTTAAAACCCTTTCTTCAAACAGGTGTACATCATGCATAAAGAGTAGTAATTAAGAGTTTTTTCAATTGTGTGCTTGAAGTTGTTGTACACCATGCATGAAAATTTGTAATTAAGAGTTTTGATCAAGATGAATATTAAGGTAGTATATATATATATATATATATATATATATATATATATATATATATATATATATATATATATATATATATATATATATATATATATAAAGAGGAAGGTTCAAACGAGGAGCGCACCAAAACGTGAGAACGTGAGGAGCAATTGACAGTTATGAATCACATGTGATTGGCAGTTGTGGATCACATGTGATTCACAACTGATCTGGAGGAGCAATTGACAGTTATGAATCACATATGATTAACAGTTGTGAATCATTAATGATCCGCGACTTGCCACCTCGCGCCACATCTTGCGCGAATTTTCGATTTGTTCCGATTTTTTAGCAGTTGTTGATCACATGTGATCAGAAGCATGGGAGTGCTCCTCACGTTCTCTTAAATTGATGCGCTCCTCGTTTGAACCCGCCTCTCTCTCTCTCTCTCTATATATATATATATATATATGGTCCCCTTCTTTTGCTAACCAAATCGTTGGTACTAACCATGCTAACCAATCTGAACCATTGATGTTTTTAATCTAAGGCTTAGATTAATTTGAGGATTTATTAGAAATTAAACGCATAATTTGTTTGTGCACATATGCACAAGGGTATTTTTGTCATATTGTCAAACAACTTAAACATGGAAAGTATCTAATCCCAAAATAAACGGAGCATTTATTGGGGTTAGTGAGTACGATTTTGTATATTACTTTTTTTATTTATAATAAGTGCATATATGCAATGACTTTCAAGTACATTGTGACGTGCATATATGCAATGACTTTTTTTATTTATAATAAGTGCATGGACGCCCAAATACATGTATATGTGCACATATGCACATATATTTTAAAAAATATGTGGTAATAAAATATGAAGATAGCAACAGATGCACATAAAAACATATGCACATGTTATGCAATTGTATAATTAATTAAATAGAAAAGTATGCCCATATGCACAGATTATCTTATAGTCCCAATATGTAAATCCCTCTCTTGTCTCTCTCTTTCCTATTCTCTCCCTCCGCCGGGAATCCACGGTGGTCCAACCCACAATTTTGATTCGGATTTGAATTCGGATTCGGATTCTCCCCTTGGAAGCTGTAAAGGAACCAACGGGTAAAGGAACCAACGGCTAAAGGGTGGTGATTCAGCGGCAATGGTGGTGGTAAAGGAACCAACGACGACCTGAAATTAGGAACTGATTGAATGTTGGCCAAACAAGAAGAAGAAGTCGCCGGAGATACGATTGAATTATGTGTCAAAATACCTACGTCTTTATTTTGTTGTTCCTCTAATATTATCTTCTCAAGCTGCGCCACCCCTATTCCTCTCTGTGGCACTTTTTTTTGCTTCGTCGACCGGGTGGTGGTGGTTGTTGGTGGTTGATTACGTCGTCGACCAGTTGGTGGTGGTGGTTGATTACGTCGTCGACCGCCGAGAGGAGGTTGATTCACGGCTAGGGTTTCGTATGGTTGATTTTCTCAGGATAATTATCATTCTTAAAGATGAAATCAAATTCAAATTCAAAATTTTGAAGATAATTACAACTTCTAATAATTAAATTAAAAAATGGAGATAAATATGGTATATTGATAACCGTCCAAAATTAATAATATAATTATCTTCATATGTTATCAACATCAAACAGAGAATCTTCATCGCTCATCATAATCGACAAAAAGAAAAACTAAAACTATTATCGAAGATTAGGAGAAAACGTGTGAGTTTGATGGGTTTTTAATCGGGTAAAAAAATAGTAACTGTAAAATATTAGATAAAATAGGTTTTTAATCGCTCATCGTATTCAGGAAAGTGAATTGGTTTTATTTTAATCTCATTTGTGCTAAAATTAAGGAATTGATATTGATGGAGATTTGTCCTTAAAAAAAGGAATCAATACGTGGGATGGGTGGAATCAATATTGGTGGAATTTAAAAGTGAGATAAACATGGAAGTGTTGAAAGTACAATTTTACCCCTAAATTGAAAAAGTGGCGTGAGCATCAACCAAGACTAATGGAGCATTTTGATTGGTTAATTAATGGTTAGCACGGTTAGTACCAATGAGTTGGTTAGCAAAAGAAGGACCCTCTATATATATATGTGTGAGGCCCACTATTTTGTAATTTTTTTTTCATGTAAACTTTGGATTTCATAGGTTTCTTGATTAAATTGCTTCATGAAATTGTTTATTTTGATGAAATTGTTTCATATCATTCATGTTTTGATGAAATTGCTTCATATATTTGTGTTTTTTATATAGTTTCATATATATATTTTTAATTCCTGTGAAACTGTTTCATATATTTTCCCGTTTTGATGAAACTTTGTCGTTTTTACATAAAAAACACAAATATATAAAACAATTCATCATGAAACGAATGGTATGAAACACTTTCATCAAAATAAACAATTTCATCAAGAAAACCTATGAAATCCAAAGTTTACACACATTTAGAGGTTTACAATTTATTATCCCTATATATATATATATATATATATATAGACGATGGATCGTATGAGAAGAAAAGTTAAGGTGGGAACATCGACGGAGCCACATGAGCACCAAAGGGTGCATTGGCTCCCCCTCAACCTATTATTTTTTTACTTAATGTACTAATATTTAGATCATACACAATGCTTTTTACATTTTTTAATAATAGGCCTATGTATTCAACTTCTAATGGACTTGGCTCCTTCCAATAGGTTGCGTTTGGTACATGGGACAGGATGGGACAAAACTCATTGTCCCACGTTTGGCATGACATGGCACAGGACAAAAATTCTATGTCCCACGTTTGGCATGACATGGGACAGGGACAAGGATTGAACAAGGTGGGACAGGACGAGACAAAAATAGGCATTTTCTTGTTCCACCAAAATATGTGGAACAACATGGGACAAAAGTGAGACATAAACAAAAAAAATCACTGACCTACCCTCATTTGATATATAACTAATATGATATTAGCCTTAAGGGTCACCACCACCGGTCACCACCGCCACTACCATTGGCGGCCACCTATAGCCACCGTCAACCACCCTCGGCCACCACTACCTATTCTTCCACTATAACAACCTTCTCCACTACCATTCGTCCATCACCGCCACCCATTGCGCCACCAGCACTGACGATCACCACCAACCACCGTCGGCCACCTCCACCTCTTCCTCCACTACTACAACCTCCTTTACCATTGTCTACCGCATCCACCACTACCATTGTCGACCACCTCCACCGATCACCACCACCCATTGTCGCTGCCACCACCGACGATCATTGTCAACCACTATCGGCCACCTCCACCTTTCGTACTATCATTTATGTATGTATTTATGTGTTTGAAAATTGTGTAAAAAACTAAAAATGCTTTTTATAGGTTACTATATGCCCACGACACGTGTCACACAGAAATGCTACCAATAAGTATGTAAACCTAAAGGGTCGCACACAAAGAACACGTTTGCTTCCATTAGAAAGAAACCCGTTAAAGTCACGTTTGACAGTTAAATAGTTATTCTTGAAAGAATGACTAAATAATATGTGTAAAATGTAATTATGATAATTACAGGGTTCTATCTGTAAATATGAATAATTATCTTTTAGTTAAATATAATTATTCGGATAATTATTTAGATAAATATTCAGATAATTATCCAAATAATTGTTCGAATTCAAATGATTTGAATTCAAATAATTACAGATAAACATAAATCCTATTTACTGTCTGTATAAATAGAATGCCAGGTCAATTGTTTTCAGTTGACTGATTCAATTCTCTGAATCTGAATTTTACACTTACACATATTAGAGTTAGGGGTTCTTTTGGGCTAGCACACGGTGGAATTCGCGTGTTCGTGTGTGGATACCGTTAGAGGAAACATGCGTTGGTTTCTTAGTGCCCCGATCGTCCAACCACAACAAATCCCAAAATGTACAACTCTAAACACCCTATGGTGTGGTTTAATTTGATTAAATGCATCAATGGATCCGATTGGGTTTTATATTTTAGAAAAGTTTTCTAAATAACCGTTTTATTTGTTTTTCCGCTGCGTTTTAACGGTTACTTATCGTAGTAAAACCCAACAGTGGTATCAGAGCCGCTTTGATCACGTTTAATTAAAAGTGGAACAATGTTTTTTTTAAGGGAAATGATTGCGTCACGAACGTGCAATGGCCTAGCCATCACCTAGTCGGAACAATCCTATCATTAAAATTAGAACGTTACAGAACATAATAATACAAAGAGAAATGAAAGAACAGAAATACACCATAAACTTAAGGACACGATAAAAACGAAAGTGACTCGGAGTCAAGTAAGCCGCTTCGTAAGCTTGTCTTTCCACCGCAAGGACAAGGCCCCGACAGTTCCAACTGAAGGCAATCAAAGTATTGATTCCTTGACATTCTTGCATAAGCATAGCCGGAAGGTAAGAGAAAAAGTGGGAAGGTGCCACTTTGTTGATTTTCTCCTTGATGAAAGTGGGTATGGTCCACTTTACTTGGTTGTGTTTTCCTAATTGCTGCTTATGCCTAGATACAGAGAATAAAATAAAAATACAGAGAACGTAACGGAACCGATCTTTCCGGCGTTTCCGATATTTCCACATTCTTTCTACCATTAATGATACCAAGTACTGTCTAGCGCCTTTGACAAAATTACCATAGGCTTCTACGTACAAGTCTTTGATTTTGTTAGTGAAGGCCGGGAGAACTACCATAGTATCACAGAAATGGTACACAATCCGAAGTTGGTTAACAAGGGTTTCAAACAAAAAGAGAATATCAAGCCTAGATAAACGAAGGAGATCCTTCAGAACCGGAATCGAACGCGGGTTTCCCAAGCCCCGACAGTTCCAAGCCATGATTTTCATTGGTCTAGGCACGCCCGTGGGACGGGTCCCGCCTCTGGTTCATTTGGAAGAGTAGAAGCATTCTTTGAGTTAATCCCTGCAACATGCATCTCTATGTCGGTTGTATCAGTCTGGGTCCTTATTTTCTTATCTCTCGCCGATCTTGCCAAGACTTTGATGGATAAACGTTTCCGGTTGGGGATTGTGCCAGGGGTTACGGCCAGGTCTTCAGCAGTCTTGCTGTTCGGTGTGTAATGGGTATGGGGGACATTGACGATGGTTACAGCTTGGGGTGGGAGTGTGTTGCATGGGGGTGTGTAAGCACTAGTTATTGCATGGGGATAAAGTTGGTACATGGAGTGATGCATGATTCTTCATGCATGGGAGAGGGAACCGTAGCTTTTGTGGTACATAGGTTTGGTGAGATAGTAGTGTAGGGTGGTGGGGACCCCAAAAAGATGAAGTGAGGGGGTGAGGGGTATTGAGGGTACAAAAGTTAAAGGAAGGTGGAATTTCAGAAAAGTTTGTCTTGGTATTAGGGGGCATGTTGTGGGGTAAGGTGGTGGATGTCTTGTCTATTTGAGAGATATGGTCAAAAGGAGTGTCTTTTTTTCTGTCATCCACCGTAAAAGCTATATTGGGAGGAGAATTGGGAGTGTGTTGCATGGGGAGAGAGAATTGATTCTCTTTTTTTGGTTGACCACATTTCCTAAAGTAAAATGTAATTTTACTTTTTTCATAGGGATTGGAGAGAGAATTCTGAACCCGAGGATTGCTTAGGGAACCATTCTCCTCGTTGGACGTGATGCTGCCGGAGTCTTCACAAACGGTCGGATTCTTGCAATGAATCGATTTTCCGGCGAGTTCCTTAACAATCCCAGCTTTGTTAGCGACAAACGGGGTAAAACAGTCACCATTGTTCGTTCCTGATAGCCATGGTCCGAAAAGTTGCATGAGCTTTTTTCCCGGGTCTTCTGGGTCTCGAATCGCCACTGGTTTATTTGTGCATCCTTGGTTATCATGTCCCCACAGTCCACACCTGTAGCAGATTAGCGGGAGTCTGTCGAACTTGAACTGAAGCCACTTTTTCCTTCCTTCAAAGTCGATGAATAAGCCGACGCAGGGACGTTTATCAACCGGCATATTCAATTTTGTCCTTGAACTAGTACGAAACTACGAATCATATCTAGGTTGGAGCCCTTCCATAAGAACACAGCCTCCGGGTCAGGCGCTTTGATCCAGGCATTGAGGTTGTTCTTTGTATACAACCTCAATGGGATGTTGTTGATAGTTAGCATAAGAGGGATTGTGTTAAGACAAGCTTCTTTCCAGTTGTCGGAGATTGGCCAGGGGGATCCGATAAGGAATCCAGTCAAGAAATTCCATGGCATGCGATGTAAAACCCATTTTCGTCCTCCGATGAGGAGAAGGAGAAACCAAAGAAAGAGCTTTTAGAGTCCAAATCGAGGAATTTGACTTGCCAACTGTCCTTGAACTTCCACATTCTTCCGAACACGGTTTTTAGAAAGGCCGCGGAGCAGCCTTTTCGTGCGAAAACTCTGGTCACCATCGAAGTTTCAGCGAAGGTGTCGAGATTTAGTTCCTCCATACCTTGAATGAGTGAAGACTCCGTGGTATCTTCAACTTCAGCGACGGGAGGGGGTTGTTGGAAACGCTAAGTTTGGTAGTTAACTTTGAGATGGTTTTGATGTTATCATTTGGTGTTGACATGGTGGGGGAGAGCCAAATAGGAGAGTGTTCAGAGCTCCGAGAAAGGAAAACTCACCGGAGAAAGGAAGGAGAAAAGTATCTCAAGGAAGATTTCTTCAGACCACAGAGGGCATATATAAAAGTGGAACAATGTTATATGGCAAAAGAATTAATTGTTTCTTTATGAACCAATGATAAATCAAAAGGGTTTTTCAATCACAATTAAAATTCTCTAGTAGTGTCGGCTATTTTTTTTTTTATATATGGGTTTTGAAAACCCTAAAACACAATACTTTGTCTTCACTTCTTTCTTTTGAAAAAGCCGCCGGCCATCCCTTGTTTTCACCCTCCATCATCGACTGACTCACGGGTTTGTTAACCCTAAAGGTTGTCGTCGTCCCTTCTTTGTGTGTATGTGTGATGTGATCAGGCATCGGTGGACTCCTCGTCGGTGTTATGCGGCTGTTGACGCCTGTCCCTGTCACTGGTTAAGAGGACAATTTTAGAAGCCTAAAATCTGATCGTCGTCGGTAGGCTACCGGCTTGTAGCCGATCTTCTTATCCGTTAGGACCATACCCAAAGGAGAATCCCTTATCTCGTCGTCCACCAGCCGTTGATGCCTTCAGTCGCCTCAGGTAATCACCACCGGTTGTTACCGGTTTCATGCGACTGCTGCCGCCCTTTTGATTGGCAGTCATCAGCAACCATCGGTCGCCGATTGACGACTGCTGTTGTTGTTTTCTGTCAAAATCAGTCTAAAGGCGATTCCCTGAGGCGAACAACGTCATGTTTTGGTCGATCCCTTAGCCACCGCCTGAAGCGGGTGGCGTTGGATGTGTCTCCCTTGTTGCCGCTGGTCTTAACCAAGTGGCAGTTGCAAATCGGCACCTTTGTTTTGATGGACCGCCACTGTTGTGGATTGAGGTCGTGTTGTGGTCTCTTTTCTTTGAAAGTATATGTCATTTCTTAGTCAACATGTGTGGCTGCTGTCGACTAATCTATTTCGTTTTCAAAGGTATTTCGACCATAAGTTTTATTTTGACGACATCCTTTTCTTTCTTGAAAGCAACCTGAAAATTTTCACCTCTACCAGATGGGTTTGGTTGTTATTGGCGTAGAACAAATTTTATGTAAAAGCCCAATGTCAAGTTTTATTAAACCAATATCGAGTCCTTTTATTAACATAAATTCTATTAAGATTTGGGCCACTCCGTCTATAATTATTTGAAATCCCAATTTAACTTTATATTGATATATAAATTTGTTGGTCCTTGGGATCTTATTTTATAAGATGGACCAATCCTAGATTTCCGTGGTTTATACTTATTCATTTTGTCTTGGGCCGTTTTATTTATGTTTACTTAAGAGGACAATCTTATTGACTTACGTTTAAAATCTTGGTATGGGTTAGTAATCCATGATTTAAGGGATCGGTGGTGTACAACTCAACGGTTTTGAGTCGTGTGTGTTGGGTTATTTTTTTGGTGATGGGCTTGTGCTGGCTGGGCCGAAGAATGGGCCAAGGCCCGATTTTGATGGGTCAATTTTTTGGTTAGGTTTGTTAACACAAAATTGATTGATTAATTTTTGCCATATAATAATCGTTCCATTAATTGGCTTTTAATTATGTTAATTATGTGTTGACCAATTATTTATTTTATGTTTAAAATAATAGATATTATACGGTTTGCCTCGAAAGACCCGTGGTTGATTTATTTTTATGTTTGGAAAATTAAAATGTATTAATTGCATGAGATGTAATTTTAATTTTAATTTTAAATTTCCTAGATAGGGACAAATGTAAATAGATAGGATACTGTTGTATTTTCTATTTAAATTGTAAATCAAACCCGAAGACGGAGTTTCAAGAAGTTGAGACGAAGTACCTGGAGTTCACCAAGATGGCGAGGCCAGTAGGAGCTTGAAGATGACCTTAGACAGACCGTGGTTGTTGTGTTGGCTCACAACACCATATTAGGGGCAAAACCGTATATATTATCTATTTGTTTGTGGTTGTTTATGTTAGTCCCAGATTGCTAATAAGAACAAGAACAAGTATTGTAGAAGGGGGGGGGGGGGGGTTGAATACAATACACAATTTTTTCACTTTAATTAATTTTTTTTATTGAAAATATTCAAATCAAGAATTACACATAGAACAATTAGATTGTTGCGGAAAGAACAGATAAAATCTATTCTAACAATCTTCACAAAGTAATACTGAAAACTAAACAACTTCTAAAACACAAAGATTGAAAGCTATAAAGTTCAAAGAGAGAAAGGAGCAGAGTGTCTTGAGCACAAAGCAATCTTCAAGAGTTGTAAGTGTTGTTCTGCATGGAGAAGTCTTCATCTTTATATAGTGCCATGAGCATGTGATGCATAGGACATTTGTCACTTTGTCATTTGAAGGTCAGGTTTGACTCTCAAAAGTTGATGTGTCTTTTCCTATAATACTAGAAAGGTTTGATGGAGACAATATCTAAGAATGGGAAAAATGACAAATGAACCTTTTTCTTCCATACCCAGACATTCCTTCTTTGATGATAAAATCTTTTAGCATGGACACAAGGGAGGATCCTCCTATTTGAGAATCACACCGACTTGTCATGGACAAGGTAGGTGGAAGTCTTCTTAGGAAGGATGTCATGAGAGAATCCTCCATTTTTTAGGATCCCACCGATTTTTATGGGGACAATCGGTGGGATAGCCAAACTTACCTCTTATGAAGAAGATCTTCTTGGTAAGGAGATAAGGGAGGAAATCTCCTGTTTGAAGATCTCAACGATTTTCATGGAGACAGTCGGTGAGACAGCTTAGTTTGGGTTGAGAAGTCCATCTTCAATCCACATTGGTAGATTTACTTCTTCTTGATTTCGGATGATCTTCGACTTCACCGAACTTTGACAGTATGACTAAGCCATTACAAAGAACCATCTAAAATTTCTCTAAGTATAAAATGTTTTTCAAAGTATGTAAGAAGAGCATGAGGTCATCTTCAAATCTTTGATGACCCAACAATCTCCCCCTATTTGATGATGACATCCATACTTAGAAAAACATGAGTAAGACAATGAATAATACAAGTTGACCCTGTTTTACTCTTTTGGGTTTTTTTCACACAGTCCTTTTTTTGTGTATATGATATTCACATATGAATGAAAGAATAAAGAATAAACAATATGAATGAAATAGAGTGTACTTCCATCATAGAAGAAACAGATATGCCCAGATCCAACTTGGTGATAATCTTTGAAGGAGGTTTGAGTCTGGGTGAATTAGCCTTATGATGCCTTTGCCCATATCTTGCATCTTCTTTCTTTCTCATAGCATCTTCAGCTTCCTTATCGGTAGTCATCACCCTTCTTCCTTTGTCTTGGTTGTCCTCCCCCTTTAGTTACATTTGCTAGACAGATCTGTTCCCTCTTAGTTGGATCGTCGGTTTCCTTATCTTTGACCAAAATTTGAGTTGGATGAGTTCTGAGAGTTGGTGTTGATCGAGTTAGACGCTGATAATGCCCCCCCCCCTCAGATAGTTTCTTCCCTTCAGGTAGTTGCTCCCCCTCAGATGGTTTCTCCCCCTCAGATAGATTCTCCCCCTCAGCGTCCGACGGAGAAAAAACACCACGAACAATTGGAAACATCGGTAATTTTCTTTTAACTCAAACCCACCGATTTTGGGGGCCAACCACCGAAATTTTTGTGGTGTGGTCGGTGAGAAGGAATTTTTTTTAAAACTATGCCACCGATTTTGGAGGCCTAGCCACCGAAATTTTGGTAATTTTTGGCCAAAAATCGGTGGTAGGGTCGGTGGGGGTCGGTGAGATTTTTTTTTACTCAAACCCACCGATTTTGGGGGCCAACCACCGAAATTTCGGTGGTGTGGTCGGTGAGAAGGATTTTTTTTAGAAATGTTTTGAGATGGAGGAACATAAGTGAAGGAAACTGATGAAGTTGGTTGATAGATGTTGTAAGAGAGGGGAGAGAGAGTTGGGTGGTAAGATGGATGGTAAGATGATAAAGAAATGAGGTTGGGGTGATATATGTGGTGGGATGGATGAGAAAATGTGGGGTGAGAGGTATGGTGGAATGGATGAGAAAAGGTGGGGTGAGAGGTATGGTTGGTAGTAGAGTGTAGGTAATAAAGGAGAGTGATGTCGGTAGAGAGGAGGTTGGCACTTGTGAGTGTGCCAATTGGAAGGATTGTTAATACAAGAGGAAATCCATAAATTCACCATTTGACACTTCAGATTTCTTGAGTAGTCCACATAGATCCATCTATTTAGCTCAGAACCTGTAGTCACAAAGAATTTATTTTCTAGGTACCCATTTGGTGGTGGATCCTTTTAGGTTAGAAGAATGAGAAGAATTGGTATCACTCAGGTCAATTCTTTCTTTTGGACAGTCTTTGGCAAAATGAGAAGTATCACCACATATATAGCATTTTCTATGAGAAAAAGCCTTTTTAGAAACTTGACATTTTTCCTTACTTTTGCCCTTTTTGTTTGTTTTCAAAGACTTTGATGAGGTGACAAAGAGTTGGGGTGCAGGTCTTAAGATTCCTTTTTCAGAAAATGGGAGGACAAAAATCTTTTCCTTTGAAGTGGACATTTTGAGGCTCACAGATCGGGGAAGAAAATCGGTAGGGGAAGTCACACAGGTATTTTTAGAAAGATTTGAGGAATTTATTTTTAAGAAAGAATCAGCACTTAAAGACTTGCCTTTTTCAGAGATAGAATTTTTTTTGTTTGAATTGGAAGAGGAGGATGCATCATCTAAAGTCAAGAATTTTTGAAAGTCATGGATAGGTTTGGAAGAGTCATCGGAATCTTGAGCCTTTTTTTTTGAAAGGAAATGGGATCTTTTGCCTTTAAAAACATTCCAAATTTTAAAGCTTCAAATGAATCGACAGAATTCATGGACATAGACCCAATAGAATTAGAATTGGAAGTTTCACAAAAAGTAGGTGGAGCACATGAGGTGGGAGCATGAGATTTTGAAGATTGACCAGTTTCCATTTTTCCAAAGCCTAAACGAGTTTTTTCATTGCAAGAAATCTGATCTTGAAAAATCTTTTCCAGATTTTTGGAAGAACTGGTCCATTTTCTCATAATTTCTTGCTCCTTTTGAAAACGATTAAATATTTTGTTTTTCTCCTTAGCAAGAATAAAGTTGATGGATTTTAGATCTTCAAGCTCAGCCTTAACTTTGTCAAAGTTTTCCAGTTGAGAGTGACATAAAAGAAGTTGAGAGGAAAGAAAATTTATTTGAGCATTTGCCTTTTTCTTAGCAGTTTTAGCATAAAAAAGATCAATGGTTAAAGAATCAAATGCTTCAACCTTTTCAGCATCAGAAAGAGATAGAAATGGATGTACCTGTGATGAGGAGGAGAATCACTTAGCAGATACAATAGCAGTTGAGGGGGTGTGGCCTTCTGGATCATCCATGTCATCTATCTTGGCCATGAAACTCACATTTGAAGTGTCATTCTCGCTTTCAGATGTGGGTTCATCTGCCAAATCATGAGCTTTAGCAGGCAGACCCTTTGCTTTTCTGACAAGTCTTTCATGTCTTTCCTTTTCTCTCTTGTATTTTTCTTTGTATCTTTCTGCCCGGTCAGAATTTGCAGAAGAGGAGAGATTGGTGGAATCATATTTGGATCTTTCAGATTTTGAGGAAAATCGGCCTGAGGAAGAAGTTCTAGGTCTTTCAATATGTTTACTTCTGCACTCAGAAGCAAAATGACCCCTTTTACCACAGTTAAAACATTTTTCATTAGTTTTGTCCAAAGAGGAGTGTTTGGAGAGAGAGGAGGAGGATTTTCTACTAGACTTAGATTTTCTAGAGGAGAGGTGAGATTTGGATTTAGAATACCCATCCAACATGGTCATTCCATCTAATAGTTTGTCAATTGAGGTTTCCTCACATTCATCCTCAGCATCACTAAGATATGCCTCCGAATGGTCATTGGGATCTTCTTGACTATCATGGTCAGAGTCAGATGGGTAGGTGATTCTTGGAATACACTTAGTTCTTTTGGAAGAGTCACTTAGGAGAGCTATGGAAGAGCCCTTTATATCTGTGATGACAGACTTCCTTTGCAGCTTAGTCTGCTCATAGTTGAAAAGAGTTCCATAAAGAGAAGTGGGAGGCATATGATCAAGATCTGTGAGTTCCAAATCCGTGCAACGAACAATAAGAAATCAATAGATAAGAACAGGTGTTATGATTTCAACTGGTCATCCAATTAGCTTTCAATTGTAGAGAGAATTACAATACGATTCAGGAAAGCAAAATAGACAACTAGCCCAAAACTAAGGCTAAACAAAACATTATATATGTCGGGCCCGTGGTAACACGCCCACGGCCCGTTCACTAACAAGGCTCAAAATAAAGAAATACAATTCAACCCTTGAACTTCTATTCAACCAAATATTGCCCTAACAAGATCCTTGGTTGTCTTTATACAAGTACATATGTTTTCCCAAAAATCAGGAAGACAGTCCATAAACTTGCATAAGATTTCCTCATTGTCATACACTCTACCTAACAGCTTTAAGTCATTAAGAAGACTGTTAAAACGGTTATAGTAGTTGGAGAGAGATTCTCCTTTCTCATAAGAAAAGAGTTCATATTTTCTAACAAGAACAATCGTTTTTCTCTTTTTAACTTCATTTGTACCTTCGTATAAAACACACATAGTGGACCATATCTCTTTGGTAGTAGAGAGATTTACCAGAGAGTGGTACACTTCATCAGGAAGAGAGAGAGCAATGGTAGTTCTGACTTTAGAATCAAGAGACACAAGACGTTTTTCTTCATCAGTATATTTCTTAGGATTCTTAGGAATGTAACGACCATTAGCAACAGATTTTTCTTCATCAGAGGAATCATCAGAATCATCTTTGCCAACAACTTCCTTACCGGATTTTTTTGGTTTCATAGCGAGACCAGACTCTAGGGACTATGGGTCCCTCACTGAGAATGGTTGGATATCTACTATCCACTCCTTCCATGAAAAGAATCATCCGGCTTTTCCACACAGAAAAGTTGTTGGGGTTAAACTTGGGAAGTTTGGCTATAGAGCAGTTTTGAGAGAAAGCTTCATTTTTGGAAGAAGAAGCAGCCATTGCAGATCAAGTTTATTGAAATTAAACTTTCTGCTCTGATACCACTTGTTAGTCCCAGATGGCTAATAAGAACAAGAACATGTATTGTAGAAGGGGGGGGGGGGGGGTTGAATACAATACACAATTTTTTCACTTTAATTAATTCTTTTATTGGAAATATTCAAATAAAGAATTACACATAGAACACATAGAAGAATTAGATTGTTGCGGAAAGAACAGATAAAATCTATTCTAACAATCTTCACAAAGTAATACTGAAAACTAAACAACTTCTAAAACACAAAGATTGAAAGCTATAAAGTTTAAAGAGAGAAAGGAGCAGAGTGTCTTGAGCACAAAGTAATCTTCAAGAGTTGTAAGTGTTGTTCTGCATGGAGAAGTCTTCATCTTTATATAGTGCCATGAGCATGTGATGCATGGGACACTTGTCACTTTGTCATTTGAAGGTCAGGTTTGACTCTCAAAAGTTGATGTGTCTTTTCCTATAATACTAGAAAGGTTTGATGGAGACAATGTCTAAGAATGGGAAAAAGGACAAATGAACCTTTTTCTTCCATACCCAGACATTCCTTCTTTGATGATAAAACCTTTTAGCATGGACACAAGGGAGGATCCTCCTATTTGAGAATCCCACCGACTTGTCATGGACAAGGTAGGTGGAAGTCTTCTTAGGAAGGATGTCATGAGAGAATCCTCCATTTTTTAGGATCCCACCGATTTTCATGGGGACAATCGGTGGGATAGCCAAACTTACCTCTTATGATGAAGATCTTCTTGGCAAGGAGATAAGGGAGGAAATCTCCTGTTTGAGGATCTCACCGATTTTCATGGAGACAATCGGTGAGACAACTTAGTTTGGGTTGAGAAGTCCATCTTTAATCCGCATTGGTAGATTTACTTCTTCTTGATTTTGGCTGATCTTCGACTTCACCGAACTTTGACAGTATGACTAAGCCATTACAAAGAACCATCTAAAATTTCTCTAAGTATAAAATGTTTTTCAAAGTATGTAAGGAGATCATGAGGTCATCTTCAAATCTTTGATGACCCATCAGTTTATTTTGTGTTTGCTTTTATTTTATTTAATTGCTTTATTATTGTTATAATACTTGCAAACGTTTTTTAAATAAAATAAAACACAAAATAAATTTTAAATCGGTAAATAAAATATGATATTGATATGTTTATCAAAATCAAACCGATTTAATTGGATAAACTTTTAAAACAAGATTTTAAAACAAGGTTTTAAATCAAAACGTTTTAAAAGACTTAGAATGTTTTCTAAAATTAAACCTTTTACAAAATGTAAACTAAACGCCACCCATTTAAGGTACTTGCCGAGCTTACAGGATTTCGGTGTGGTAAGTGCCTAGCCAATCACATCGGATGATTGTAGTGTGAGACAAGGTGCCAAGATAACGAGATTTAAGTGGACAGTCGTCTAGCCATTAACTTAAATTGTCGTATTTTGGATGACTGGTCCCAATAAACCCTAAGTTGAGA
This sequence comes from Saussurea involucrata, assembly GCA_033807775.1. Taxonomy (NCBI): domain Eukaryota; kingdom Viridiplantae; phylum Streptophyta; class Magnoliopsida; order Asterales; family Asteraceae; genus Saussurea; species Saussurea involucrata. The sequence continues at coordinate 77,829,248 of CM066312.1, read as the reverse complement.
TTTTAGGTGGGATCATGATACCTTAGTATGGTTAGTTTACTTGGAAATATCATAGAAAGTGCCTAGCCATCTATGAGTATTTTCAAGGCGTTGAAGTGGGATTAAACGTGCCAAATTCAATATATGATATATTGAATAGAATCCCACGACATCTAAGAGTTATGTTGAACATAATTGGATGATGCCTACCTAAATAGCCTAATTCCATAGACAGTGCATTGACCATTTATGAAAGTAGGTGAAATATGGATCTTAGCTCAAATCAAATGATTTTGAAAGGTTAATTCATTTATTTGAGACATTAAAGTTACTAAAATTATTTTGTAGATGTCTGCTAACACCTCCAACCAAATTACAAACACAACCGATTTATCCCAATTTACGTTACGGTCAATCCTTTATAAGGATAAACTTAACGGCACGAACTTCATCGATTGGTTTCGTTTCTTGAGAATTGTCCTTAAACACGAAAAGAAGTTGCACGTTCTAGAAAAACCCCTTCCAAACGCTCCTGCCATAAATGCTTCAGCTGAGGATAGAGCTGCTTATGATAAGCATCTCAATGACTCACTGGATGTTAGCTGTTTGATGCTTGCATCCATGACTCCCGAGCTTCTAAGGGAACATGAAGACATGCCTGCATGGGATATGATATCCTCTTTGAAATCTATGTTTCACTTACAGGCAAGGCATGCCTGTGTGATGACTGAGGGTTCATCTGTCAGTGCCCACGTTTTGAAAATGAAAGGGTACATTAACCGATTAACCCGTCTTGGATACCCACTAGATCAAGAATTAGGAATCAATATGGTTCTTAATTATTTATCAAATTCATATGAACAGTTCGTTTTGAACTATAATATGAATGGTTTGGAGAAAACTCTCACAGAGCTTCACGGCATGCTTAAAACTGCTGAGAGAAATATGAAATCCAAGTTGGATTTATCCAAACCAAAACAGGTCTTGATAATCAAGCCTAAAAGCGGGATAATCAAAAGGAATGGGGGAGTTACCAAGGGTAAAATAAATGTTGGAAGCTCCAACAAGAAAGAGGGCAAAGGAAAGATTCATGTAGATGCAGTTTGCTTCAATTGCAACCAGAAGGGACACCGGAAGAGAAACTGTCCTGCCCTATTGGCAGAAATAAGGAAGAAAAAGGCTAATGAAGCCGAAACTTCAGAAAGTAAGAAGTGAAGAGAAGATGAAACCAAACCGGATGGAGCTAAGTTAGCTAAGGTTGCTCGAAAGGACATATGATATGAACTTTTAATGGTCTTACATTAACACTTAGCAAGTGTATTGATGTACCTAGTATTACTAGGATTTTAGTTTTATTTTCTCAAATTACAACAAACCGAATTTGTATTTAGGTTTTCAAGAAATAGATTTTATCTCAATAAATGTTTTTCTGAAATTATTAGTTGTAATTATAAATCAACATATCGAATTAAGCGGGGCTTAAATCAGACCTATTTATGATACTTAAGAAACACATAACCAAACTCCAGACGAACAGAGAATTGGAATCATGTGATGATTCACATGATAAATGTGTGTTTTGTTAGTCAAGATGACAAAGAATGTTTTTAAGGAAAACCCTTAGGGGTCACAAGAACTAATATGAGTTATCCATACTTATGTATGTGAGCCTTAAGGTTCAGTCACAAGACACAGTCATCACTACTTCGTAACACTCTACTAAGTCTAGTAGATATGGGTATGTTTACCAATAGAAAGAAAATGTGAAAGCTTTGATTCTTCAAAGAGTTTCAAAAGAAGTAGTGAATATACTTGGCAAAGATAAAGATGCTTTTGTCAGATTGAGGTTATAAATATCTAAGCCAAGAGATCATCCTAGAGATTGGGATTGTATCCCAAATGACTTCTCACGGAACACCGCATCTTAATGGTGTGTCAAAAGGAGAAATGGAATCCTGTTGAACATGATTCACTCTATGACGAGTCTAACGAATCTGCCTAAAAGAGTTTTCTAAGGATGTTTCCTAGAAACAACTACCCAATACTAAATTATGCATCAACCAACAAGGACCAATAAAACCTATTCTCGAAATATGAATTGGGAAGATCCCAAAGTTGTCATATATGAGAATATGGGGTAGTAATGCTTAGGATAAGCATGAAGCTTCTGGGAAGCTTGAGTAAGGGTCTAAAATGTACATCTTTATAAAATATCCAATCGGATATCATTTATACAAGATCCAAGCGATAACAAAAGTTTTGTTGCGCACCATAATGAGTTCTTAGAAAATGATTTTCTGACAAGAATCAAAATGGTGAGACACAACAGATCTTGAAGAAATTCAAGAACTACAAAGATGGTACAATGGTTGACACTGAACCACCGTTTTATTTATTTTTCCGCTGCTTTTTAATGGTTACGAATCGCATTAAAACCCAACACTTTTAAATCAGATTATTTAAATATATAATTTATTTGTGTCATTTATAACTATTATATGATATATAAAATCATCAAACAAGTTTTAGGGAAAATTTTCTAACCCTGTCCTATCTAGTCCTAGTCGTACTAAACACAAGACATGCACTTGTTTTGTCCCTTCCTGTCCTGTCCAGTCCAGTCCTGCCCTCTTGTCTTGTCCAGTCCTGTCCAGTCCAGTCCTATCATGTCATGTCATGTCCAGTCCCGTCCAATCCTTTCTGCGTACCAAACGCTACCATAGGTTAGGTCGACAAATCTCATAATTGAGTTTTTCCCTTTGCAGTTTAGTGGAATAATTATGATTGATTCATGTACTTCAAATAAGGGAATTGTACGCTCTTGACTTACTTCCTTTCATATTTGTCTCGTTTAATAATTAGTTTAATTTTTAACGATCATGGATAAATAATATTTAATAAGGAGAAAAATAGCCGGTTTTCGTATTTTATATCAATTAAGAATAATGTTAGTAGTTGTAAACAAAGTCGTATAAAAATTAACCAACTTATCTTAGGATTTTGGATTACATTCTAAATATTCATGAAGAAGTTTATAGAGCATATGTATTGAAAGGGTCTTATCAACCTTGAATATCATCAATATAATATCGTTACTTTTGCCATTTTTCAAAATGTTTACATTGATTTTTATTCTATTTTGTATGATGCCCCCCTCGTACAAATTCCTGGCTCCGCTTCAGGGTGGGAAGGTAAGAAAGAATGTGGACCATTGATCACTTTTAATCTCAAACTACCCATGAATTGCGTTTAGTACGGGGATCGATCTGGTGCATCTCATCCTAATGTGCATCCATGGGTGCAAATCCTTTCTTACGATCCTTACCATAAATTCTCTTCTCACTGTAAGTCAACCCTATATATATATATAATACCGAAACATAACTTATAGTATCACAACTTTTTTGCCGATGATATCAATTGTACCCGAATATTAATGATCAAGATCCTCTCATTTATACAAAGATTGTAAACGACGACCAAGATTTAATGACATCATCAAAGTTGACCGCTACTGACATTATGATCATTAAAAGGACAGTTACAAGACTAGCAGGTTTAATAATACGAAGATCATTTCACAACGCAACGAATCGTTTGCTTTCAACTACTTTCAAAGATTTCTACGTTACCGAAATTATTGTTCAAGTTTACTTGCAATATTATATATTAACCACGTGTTGTAATTGTGATAACTGTTATTAAGGACAACGTCCCTGATTGACGTCGATCTGCATCAATGATATTACTGATCAATCGCGGTTTTTACACTCGACGGGGTTTCCACGTCACCAAAATACTTTAATGGTCACTTTTATTGTTTGTGTTTATTTCGAAAACTCAATTTGTAGTTGATTAGCACCACAATGCAATTTTAATTTACTTTTATGTAGTTTTGGCATAAACAATATACTTACTATGATGGTTTTATTCTGAAAGATAATAAAAAGAATTTGAAAGTTATTAAATAAATAGGTAAAATGAAGTAATAATTTAGAATAATTGGACAACAATTAAAAAAAACAATTTAAAAGAAAATATCATCTTTATATTAAAAATTCTTTATTAATCATGGGTGTCTGGGTCAACTTGAACGCCCTTGACTAATCCAAGGAGCTTTATAGGATAGTTAGGAAAATTCCTAGTGGTATTGTAGGACTCAAACCTGTAGCCTTTGACGAGGACCCCAAAGACTAAAATCTTATTGTCAGTTGAGCTAACCACACAAGGTTATATTCCTATTATGTGTTATATAGGTCTGCTTGGTTCGTTAGCTAGATGAGACTGAATAGGACAAATAGTTAGTCATGTCTAGTCCAATCTTGTCTTCTTTCATCTAGTCTGCTCACCAAACACTACCTACAAATTTAAAAATGGAAAAACCTATTACAAGAGCATCTCTAATAGATTTTCTGAAATAGAAAAGATGAAGTTTTTGTTCTCTATGTTATTCTAACAAGTTTTTCTATATTTTTCTATAAAACGAATAAAATATCAAGTTTAAAGAATTATCTAAGGTGACATTGGTTCATAGGTTCTGAAAGAATCTGATGGAATTGCAATGCTAAATTCATTTGACTAAATTACATTCCCTCGTTTGATTCATTCTTTTTTAAAGAAGGAATCTTCTAAATCCACAAAATTCCACAAACAAGAGATATTAAAATACTTTCACAATAAGTTGAGATTTCGATGTAATGAAATGTTATATCTTCATAATACCAAATATACCATTTAACCCAAATATAACCTAATTAATTTAGTTTAATACTTTTGTTATTTATTTTATTTTTTGAAATATATTTTAGGGAAATTAAATAAAATGGACCAAGTTTGACTTCTCCTTACAGAAATACCCCATCTCTCACCCGGTTTACCAAAATACCCAAATATTCTGCGATTTCCCCCTCGATACCGGACCCAGGCAAAACCCTCCTCGAATTTAGCCCTCGATGTCCCCTCATCCGCGAAAAAAAGTTACATATTTGACCCCCAGGCCTCGATCGCGGGGTTGCCGCACCACGCGTCAGCCTGAGGTGGAAACCCTAATATTTATGACTCAACCGCCCCCACCCCACCTTCCTTCGATCACGACCCCTATTTATTCCCTTCTTTGGACCACAAACCGGTCACCCCCAACTCTCTATACTCTCTCAAAGATTTCGTGCTCCCTACGCGCTTGGATCGACTCGGTTCGTGAGGATTTTTAGAATGAAGATGTCTCGTGTTGTAGGTTTGGTAAGTTTTCATAACCCCGTTGTAGTTTTCATTATTTTAAAAAATACATGTTAGATGTGTTTATTTTAGAGTATGTGTTTGATTGTGTTAATTTTAGAGTATGTGTTTCACTTAGAATATTGAGTTAATTTTAGAGTATGGCGTTTACTTCGAATATATTTTAGAGTATGTGTTTATTTTTTAGAGTGTTGTGTTAAATTTAGAGTATCGTGATTTTTTTTAAATGGCGTTTATTTCGAAAATATTTTTGAAATAAACGTGTTTATTTTAGAGGGTTGTGTTAAATTTAGAGTATCATGTTTTTTTTTTAAAATTGCGTTTATTTCGAAAATATTTTAGTGTGTTGTGTTTATTTTAGAGTTTCGTGTTTTAAAAAAAATATCTTAGAGTGTTGTGTTAAATTTAGCGTATTGTGTTTTTTTAAAAATTGCGTTTATTTCGAAAATATTTTTGAGTTTGTGTTTATTTTAGAGTATTGTGTTAAATATTACATTTGTAAATATAGTTTACTAAAGATAGTTTACTAAATTACATATTAGGGCCCTTATCTTTGGTAAATTACAACTTAGGTCCCCAAAGTTTGCTATTATACAATTTAGGTCCCTTATCTTTGTTATAATACAACTTAGGTCCCTTAAGGTTTGTGGGGACTTAAGCAATCCTTGTGATTCCCCTACTACCTGGAAGTCCAATAGATTGAGTGGTTTCTTTTCGAAAACTAAAATAGACGAAAAATTATCAACAAAATGTAAGCATACAAGAAAAAACCTCTATATTAACAAGGTTATATTCAAATTAAATAAATCGCAACATATCTATTTGGATTTTGTCAAATGTGTGTAAATAGCCCTAAGGTTTGTGGGGACTTAAGCAATTCTTGTGATTCCCCTACTACCTAGAAGTCCTATAGATTGAGTGATAATGAAATTTTATACATAAAATAATACCTATAACCATAATCCATTGTCTTAACAAACAGAAACTATATAGTATTCATTACTTACAAGTTAGGTGCGTTGACAACATATCTGAATTACTATGTAGGAGGATTTTTTTTACACGGACTTGACACTAAAATGTCGCGTTGGCTACGTGCCAGAGATTAGAGATCCTTTTCAAGCGTTAGGTGAACGGGAACGTAATGTACTCGAGATATTTAGAGGGACACCTTTCGGTCCATGGCTGGAACTTACCAATACTGGTGGCGACCCCATGCTAGTTCACATGTTTCTACAGTTGGAGGTCGACGTCGCCAACGGAGATCCGGAGGAGCTGTATTTTGATGTGTTCGAGCATTCCATGCGGTTTGGGCGTCTTGAGTTCTGTCTTATTAAAGGACTCCTTTTCGGACCAACACCCTCCCTTCCTCCCTTACCATTAGATTCCTTCATTCGTAAGGTTTGGCTCAGCCATTAACCAGGGACTTTGAAGCTTAGAATCGTCGTTAACACGATGAAAGAAGGCCTTCGGGCCCTATCTAACGAGGATGTTATCCGTGTATGTTTAGTGGTGATGGTGGAGATGGTCTTTATGGGCCGTGAGTGGAGTCAGCTTGTTACCGAGACGGTCATTAGGGCCATCGAGGACTTAAATGCATTTAACAACTATCTGTGGGGTAGCCACATCTGGGAACATACATACAAACATATGCACCGTGCCATCGCCAGACGCGTCGATAAGCTTAGCAAGATGAATATGTGTGGATTTACATACGCTTTCAAGGTTAGATAAGTAGTATAACATAAATATTAATACGTAGAAACTGTTTGACTTTCTTTTTTACGTACTTGTTTTTGTTGTGTAATTCCAAATATGGATCTTGGAGATGTTTCCCATTTGCCGTAATAATTTCACCTTGCGCACCGACAGGTTCATTAGGGGAACCCGTTGGGACCGGGGGTGTTTCAATGAATAAGAATAGTTGCCTTGCTATCTTCAACTCAGCTACAACTGTAAGTTTTTTTAGTATATTTACAATATTGACTAAGTTAGTCCTGCATATTAAATGTTATATGTTTTACAATATATTTAGATGAGGTTTGCGCCTCTCGTAAACCTTCTGCCTACGGATGCCGAGAGGGATACGACTTGGTACAGAAACATCGTCGCCTTTATTAAAAGAGAGGCGGCAAGGCAACGGACGAAGAGGGCCCGATGGTCCTCTCCTTCCCCATCTGGGTCCAGTTCCTCAGCCGACGAAGATGAGAAAGATGACGAAGATGAGGCGCCCCCTCGCTCCTCCCATCATGGTATGCCGCCTCCCGACCCATATCAAAAGAGGTGGGAGGATTTGTACATGTGGATATGGAGAGACGCGTAAAAGCTCTCGAGGACTTCAACAAATAGTTTAGCGCTGTTCAGGTTAGTGTTTAACTTAATTTGTCGCCCACGGTCTTTTAGTTTGTGTATTAATATTACGTTCCAAATTTGTTTTAGGCTAAACAAAACATTATATATGTCGGGCCCGTGGTAACAAGCCCACGACCCGTTCACTAACAAGGCTCAAAATAAAGAAATACAATTCAGCCCTTGAACTTCTATTCAACCAAATATTGCATTAACAATCTCCCCCTTTGAATCGAATGTCGAGTTCGCGTTAGTTCTTGAACATTCGGAGCGCAAAGTGTACCTCGAACATTCGGATGGCACGGCGGTAGTCGATGCGTTCTTCAATCACTTCTAAGGCTTCCCGAGCAGTTGTTTCATTCGAATTGGAAAGATACGAAACCTTCTGATTTTCGGATTCGAATGTGATGATGTTGAGAAGAGCATCTCTAACTTTGAGAAGCGTGCCGTCGCAGAATCTGTCTACCTGACTGAAGCGAAGAAATCTCTTTTCATTCTGATCGTTGATGTAGACTATCCCAAATTCTGGTTCCAGAAGCAGTGCGTTCTCGGGATACATCTTCAGTTCGGGCGCTTTCAGATTCGGCTTTATCAGGTTTACCTTCTTAGCTCTGTTCTCGATTGCCATTTGGAAGTCCGTGAGATAGGACATCATGATGGTACAGACTAGGAATCAACGAACAGTTTCGAGCGCTTTGGTTACTTGAAGCGGTCGGATAGTTCTGGTACGGAGGTCTTTCAGAATAACATAGAAGTCGAACGGTCGGAGGTGCTTGAAATCGGCTTCAGAAAATCTCCATTCATTACCGTCTTCGCGTCAGACAGTAAAGACTGGATACATGACTTTAAGGATTCGGCCGGTTTGGATGTTGAGCACTTCGGTGGTCTTGTGCTTCGTTCGGACTTGGCTAACTGGCAGACACCGCTTCATTGCGTTTAAGTACTGGCTTTGGTATTCCGGGTTGGAACTGTAAATACCAAGGCAAAAGTAAGGCTCGATAAGGCGTAACTTGTGAACGAATAGCCTTTTCAGTGATTCCTCCAGGTGAGGAATGAGTATCGTGATCTTCTCCCATCGGATTTCTTGCTGTTGGGGAGGAGGATGATCAGAAGCTGTCGGTACTTGAGGAGATGTCGGATTTGCAGCGGCTGAAGTATCGGTTCTTGTAGAAGTTTCGGCGGCTTGAGCAGAGTGAACGGGTGTACCATAAAGATTTTGCAGCAGAAACTGGTCGTAGTCAACATTATCGTCTTCATCAGTAGGGAAGATCAGGTTTACATGGAGATTTACAGCACTGGCAGCTTTTTCGTACCATGCATTTTCGGTCTCCGGGTCGATCTCGGTGTCTGGATCTATCAGGTTGAGTGTAGACCTATCTGATGTGTCAAAGGTGACCAATTCCTGTGTTGTTACCTCAGGCTTTTCAACCGTCGGGTCTTCGTCATCGGAGATGTCCATATCAATTTCCATCTTGGCTAAACTCAACTCGGCTTCGGGTTCGGTTTCGGTTGCAGGTGCCGCAGTTGAGGGTTCCGGTTGAACCACAGTAGTTTCAGGGACAATTGGAGCAGACTCAGATAAGCGTAGTCTCTTGTTCTCCCCTTCACGGTGATCAGGATCATCCTGGTCATCGTGCCTTCTTTTGAGTCCACCAGGTTGACTCTTGCAAGTAGTTTCGAGGGTGGCGATTCTCTCGGACAGCGTTTTGAGCGCTTGATTAATGTCCTTAAGAGTCGAGTCAAGTTGGTCCAATCTGGTAGTAATGGATGACGAAGGAGCAGATACCTGTGATCGGAGGACTGAGATTAGGTCTGCTTCGGTAGAGGCATCGGTTTCAAATTGCTGGAGCAGCTGAGCTAAGAGCATAGTCTTCAAAGTGTCCACCGAGTAAGTTGGCTGAATGGGAGCCGGTGGAGGTGTTGGTGCGGTTTCAGCTTCGACTACCTTCTCTTTTCCTTTGATCGGGCTTTTCAGTTTGTCGAGCTCTGCGGTGAGGCGATGCTCCATTGCCTCGCGGACAGCCTTGAGGGTGCTGTCCAGAGACCCTTGTGACACAAAGTCGGGTAAAGTAACTCCGAGATCACTTAGATTACCCGTTGAGGCATCTACCTTAGAGGCAGAGCCACCTACGTTCACGGTTGACGAAGGTGTGTCCGTGGAAGGATTTCCTTCTGATCCTCGGATTCCACTTAAAGGCGGAGATCCTACGGAAGTTCCGATCGGGTCACCAAGAGCACCGATTTGTTGGATCTCATTTTGTGTCCTAGCCGAAGAATGTTCAATAACAAGTGGCTCTAGACTCGATGGTGCTTTGAAAGAAGGCGAGACCGGGGGAGGCTGGTCTCTTGTTTCAATACCAATACTCTTCGAGTGAGAGATCGGTAGAAGTTGTGCTAATTCCCCGTGTGAAGTTGAAACATCCGTCTTTTGAGAGACGGATGAGTGGCTTTGGAGGATGTGTAATTGCGCTGCTGGGTCCACGGCGGCTTCTTCAATACCTCGTCCCAACGGATGAGACGGGATAGCAGATGTGGCTACCCGGGTGACACTGGTGTGGGGTCGCTCAGAAGCCTCTTTATCTTTACGGCTTAATCTTTCTTGGTTCGCTTTCGACCGTAATTCCCTTCGTCTCACATGTTCTAACTCTTCAACTAATACTCCCTCCTCTCTCCTTGTATCTCCCGTAATAGGCTGGATGAGGGGGGTTGATGGTGAGTCAGATGGAATGCCTTCGGTCAATTCGGGGTTTGGTCCGATATGGGGAGGTATCAAGGATGCGCGTATAGCACGATCCGTATCGGATTCGGTGGAGTCGGATTCCACATCTTCAACTTGTCTTGTCGGTGAGGGTGGATCAGATAGGTACTGTTCCGGGCCACGGTGAAGCATTGGTCTTGATGATGTACCTGCTTCGCCCGTCGGTCGGGTGATGGGAATTGGGGGTTGTTGGCTTGTTCCGGCTTGGGAAGTACTGGTACGCGTATCCACTGCACCACCCACGCATGTTCCCCTCCCGTGTGATCTCAACACACCCCGCCCGGGAGCCCCTGCTTCCCGGGCCCTTCCTCCTTCTGTCCTAGGACGCTCATGTCGCTCGGTTCTATGTCCCTGGGGAGGTCCCTCCGGCGCTGGCTGGACCATGGGATTCCCTAATGCTCGCCTATATTCTACTACACTCGGTGCAGTGGGGTCCGCGTATGCCAGTAATGGTTCAGGTAAAGGCATGGCTGGAGTATCTGGTGGGTTACGAATCACCAAATACTGTAGGTTATGATGAGGACATACCGGATGGTTGATTCGTCGTTGGATCAGCGGGTTCGCATTCATATGTTGTCGAACGGCTAGAGCGAAGAATCGCGGAAATGGAAGGAACTTCTTTTTGGTACCGTCGGTCTGTCTGCTGCGTAGTCGATGTGCCGATTGTAGCACACCGCGTGAAATAAGCGTAAAAAGTCCACGGTGCACTGGTCTATCCCCTTCCATCGTGAGGATAGACATCGGTTTAGAATGGAAAAGAGAGTGTACCAGACCGGGGCGATGTATTTTCTGGTGAATGCGGATGGACGGTCGAGGTCGTGGCGATATCCCAGCGCACGAACTTCAGCACACAGTGTGACATCGTCGATGGTGGGTGCGTATGCTGCATGTCCTCCGGCAGTCGGTTCCGACAGGGACAATAGTCGGCGGAAGTATTCCAGCGTCAGAGTGAATGGGTGGTGATCGATGTTGGCAGTGATGGTCTGAACGTTGTTAACAGTGACCACCCTCGCCGTGTGCCATACTTGATGTACATATATGAGCGACACGTCAGTTGTCGCGGTCAGTGCTCGCCGAAGCGGGTGGCCGAGTATTATGTCAACTACCACTCGGTGATCGGGTCGGAATGCCGCAGCGTCAAGGTGGTGGTTGTTCGGATTGATCTCAATTTCCTGATCCGTAGGGACCAAGGCATTGTCCGCCTCCTCGTCTATGATATCCTCAGGTGGTGGGATGTTCTGTTGTTGCTCCTGTTGTTGTTCCGCCATTTAGATTATCTGTAAGAACCAGTGTCAGAACATAGACGGAATGTAACGTCCCAAAAATTACAATAAATTTGAACTTTTTAAAATACCATTTTATTAAATAAAACCATAAATGTTTAGGCCCAAATAAATGTTTCATCAAAACCGTTAAGTTAAATAACCAATCCAAGTAACACAGCGGAAAATGTAAATAGTAAAAACATAATATCTCAAAGTAAAAATGATGGAAGTCTCCACAACGCGCCAGTGTGTACCGTCACGCCTTACTGCCACTCGTACCTGAAACAATAATTTATAGGGAAAGAGTAAGCACGAAGCTTAGTGAATTCAAACACATGCATAGGATATCAATTATACCGACACCACCCCTACCAGCAGATAGATATAACAACCATTACACACAGTTTAGCAATACAGGCAAACTCATACAAAAATCCCTATGCATACACCATTCGGTCTCCCCGAACTCATACCACACCCGTGCAAACATCCCTCGGTCTCCCCGAGTCCATACCACACTCGTGCAAACATCCCTCGGTCTCCCCGAGTTCATACCACACTCGTGCAAACATCCCTCGGTCTCCCCGAGTTCATACCACCCTCGTGTACGTATTCCTCGGTCTCCCCGAGTCCTCGGTCTCCCAGAGATTCATACGACACCAAGACCTCATACTAGACGCTAACTCGGCCTAGTTCAACATACAAACAGAACAGTTAATACACACGAACTATAGTAGCGCGCATACAATCTCTATCCTACACAGTGAGAGAACTCACCTCGAAAAGCAAAGCAGATATCCACAAACAGCAATACGAGCCCGCCAACTCCAACTCACTTCTTTCCACCTAAAGAAGTGTTATCAAGCATCAAAGTGAAGTCCTAACCCGAAATTACAACTACAAGCCTAAACGTGTATTTTCCAGCTTTTGGTCTCAAACTACAGGTTTGTTCGTGACCTTTTTAGCTCCCCTTAAACTCATCAAACCAGAAAGATTATTCCATAACTAGAAAGTTCTATGTCTTAGGTTTCCAGGGACATATCGCACGCGTTCATACGATGTCCCTACTATTTTATACGGAATTTCTAAGACAGACTATCCAAACTCTGAATTCCGGACCAGTCTGCACAAATCTCCATTTTGGCCCTAGCTAGAGGCCGTATTAATTTTTCGTCAAAACATACGAAACATACCAGACCCAATTTATGAGATTTGGGCACTGGTTTCACCTCAATCCGAGTTTCCTAGATTTTTCTATGGCTTTTACAAAACAGAGGCGGATTAAGTGATTTCACATAAAATGACGACTTAGTTTTCGTTTCGGGTTTATGCGATTCGGGTTAAGAGTTTAGCAATCGAGGTTAGGGTTTTAGGTTACTAAGGACTGGACTAAACCACTCACCACCCACTTCCACCTCCAGCAGTGGTGGTCGACGGCGGCGGCGGCGGCGGCAGCCACCACCGGCGATGGCGATGATTCGGTTGCACGTCCGACGAATGCCAACGAAATAACCCGATCATCCTAACTCCGTCATACACACCCACACGAATGAACGAACAGCCCCTAACCCACCCTTACAGCCACCACCAAGGTGGTTCACGGGGAGACACACCGCCGGCAGCCATGGCTGCGGCGGCGGCGGTGGTGGTTTCCCGGCTGTTTTGACGACGAAGCAACAGAATAACAAAGAGAGGAGGAATCTTACCTTGCGACGACACAGCAGCGACTCACAACTCCGCCCCCCTTTCTCTCTCGTTCTTTCCCTCTCTCGCTGCACTTTAATCTTCGCCGGCAGGGGAGCAGCGGCGACACGGCGGCGCTGGGGTGGTCCGGCGGCGGCAGCAGGTAGGGAAGGCGAGGGCAGGGAATGCTAGGGTTATGCTTAGGGTTCCTCTCGACTGCTACTTGCGTGGGAAGAAATTAAAACGAGAAGAAAGGGAGGGGGTCGGTATTAAGGCCGATCCCCATGCACTCCAATTGCCAACTTTCCCTTTTAGCCCCTAGGTTTAGAAGTAGTTCACATTCCCCCCCCCCCCCCTTTTACATTTGAGTTTTAACCATTAATTTTAAAATTAATCAATTTACTTCGCTCTTGGTCCTAGCCGCCTAATCCCGGTAAAAATAAAAACATTAAGAGGAAGAATTAAATTAATAAATAAGACGTACCGGGATACGGGATTTACAACTCTCCCCCGCTTGAATTAGACTTCGTCCTCGAAGTCTCTGCCCACGAATAGCTCTGGATAGTTTTCCCGCATCTCAACTTCGGGTTCCCAAGTCCATTCGGAACCCTTTCTGTGTTGCCACTGGGCTTTCACTAACTGGAATCTAAATTTCTCTATACGTTTGGCGACATCCCTAACTGGAATCTAAATTTCTCACACCGTCTAAAAATTTCTCGAATACTTTTCTTACCAACAAAACTCCTTCAAGAACACTGAAATTATGATCGGAAGAACACTCCAACAACTGGAATCATTCCTAGTCAAACGACTTCGGTTGTCTCCCAACCTTAGATATTCCACACATCCCGATTCAAATTTCAATCTCTAACCATTCTAAAGTTGCTCACCAATATACTCTACAGGATACTCGAATCCGATCATTCCTACCATTAACTGTCAATTAACTTCCACGAGTTCTAATAGACTCCCAAAATTTATTTCACACGAATCATCAACCCAGTAAATTTATAATCACTCACGAAGGTCATTCCACCATAACCATTCATCACAAGTGAGCATTTCAGGGTTACTACTACCATCACCATAATTATTTTAAAATCGGCTACAATTCTCCGATTACACTAAAGGTGTTTGACCTCAAGCCCAAAAGTCGACACCTAAATATACCACTTACCTCAAAAAGGTTACTGCGCATTTATTCTCTTAATTACAAAGGGCATCATTCCCTTAACCGATACTATTCGGCCTACAGTACCAACACGCGTGGAATACCCAACCTTCCACCGTCGACGTATCTTCCACACTCGCTCTACGAAGCCAAGTTACACCGTATCGAGGATACACCTCGACGTCTACCTCCCAGGTAACTGTTCAATACTATAACCTCCTAGTGCCTACTGGAAAGTCAAGGTCATAAAACATAAATATCGGGGTCCCACCCCAAGATACCCAACCGACCATTACTAACGACTGACTATCATGCCTATGGATCCAATGCAATACAGTCTACCAACAACATGCCTATCCCGGAATGACTCACTCACCCAAGCATGTAAATACTCAACGTGCAAAAATGCAAAACGGTGCAACAAAAGCAACCCATCAACAAGACTCCACATCGAGCCATTAAAACCGGGCAATTGACCCATGACTATCTCAAAGTCAAAACCGAGCAAAATACTCCACGCTTGCTAGACCCATATGTCGGTCAAAAACGCGTTTAAACAATGTTTAAGCAAGCAATACTCTAAAATCAACATTAACCCCAAAACTCATCACGGGTTTTAAAAAACGTTTTCCCAAAGGACTCACACCCTCATAATTCTCAAAATGACACATAACACTTAAAAGTGCATTTCCCAAATGGTTTACAAAATCGTTTACAAAATATTTTCAACACCAAGATTTTTCATCCCAAATAGCTCGTATACAATAAAACTACTATTATCAGTTCGGTAGTTACGCACAAATGGACACGCTCGTCCCACTTATGAAAATCATGTTAAAAATCATTCTATTGCAGTTCAGTGTACTCACAAAACGCAAAGCGTAATAAATAATTTCTTTAAAAATGAACCGCCTCGATTCCAGTATGGATTGACTCATGACATGCACTTAACGTAACCGCTTGACCTTAAATAGGGTGCGACAAAGGTGTGCACAAAATTCAAAATAAGTTTCACACATTTGATTCCAAAATTTCTCTTTTTAATCATAAAATGACGTGGCACAGGGTTCACCAACAAATTTTTCGCGCGTCAGCTAATCACACAAAACGATGAAACGGTTTACAAATATATTTTTGTTAAAACACAACTGTCTTGTGTAAGTTTCAAACTTAAAGACAGAAACCAATCCGCTTCCATCATATAAAAATATCGACTAAACCCTCATAAAATCTCAAACTGGGAGTAGGCATGCAAGTTTGTAACACTTCCTTGGAAATTTCTTGCAATGACACACATGCAAAATATTCCTGACACAACTGCACACAACAGTGTATTTGTCAAAAATGCTCAAAATACTCGTTTCCTCGGAAGCAAAAGTTTTTAATTTTCCCAAAATAATCGGCAATTCTAAATTAACTGAATGTCCACAATCTACGCATTTATATTTTCAAAATATAACACATTGTAAACGTATGCATGATATTCACAACACTAAAACACTCCTTTGACCAAATGGTCTTTCATTCCGACAAGAAGGAACTAAAACATTTTCATGCACGACTCGTTTATCAAATGTCAAGAAACAAAGGTTACCCAAGTATGCATACCCCTAAGTCGATATAGCGCATTTTCATGGAAATGATAATAAAACATTTAACTGACTAAAAGCGCACCAAACAACTGATTATGAAATGTTACCAAAATATTCTTCCATGCATCACTTAAGTCACGCATAAATCAATCCATACACTGAACTATTTGCAATAAAATACTTAGTAACACAAACTTCATGAACCTCAACGAACTCAATGACTCTAAGTCAATAAAATAGCACCATACATTGTGCCCCCAAAGTCAAATTGTTAAAAGCAAAATCATGAATGAGACGCTAAAATCCCAAAAATCTCTTTCCACGGTAAAACCATAAAACAACATTGTTTAACAAACTCATATTAAACAAATCACCAAAATAGTTTTATACAGACATCGTGGAATGTAACTTTCCGTCTCAACTCTACATATGTGGAGGAGTTCCAATGTTAGAGTCACAAGCCGTAGTCACTTACCCAATTTTTAAAACGCTACAAAACACGGATATCATCTTACCCGAAAGAACCGTTGGAAAGTAACAAAATGAAACAAATTCTAACAAAGTTTGCAACTCCCGTGATAAAACGGTTTCATGTACTTTCAAAACCATAATTCGAAATCTTGTGTGTGTGTTGAACATTTCCCAAAATTCCAAAACACGATCCATAAAAGGATTGGAAACACAAGAATTAGCTAATGCAATTTTATTTTCAAAATAAACTTTGTGCATGACTCATTCGGCATTCAACGTCTCGACTCATACTCCCCCATGCCTCTCCGGTCCACTAACGTCGTCCGGACATTTAAACCTCTTAGGGCAAGTTGGGAAATTACGTCAAATAATCCCTACGATTTTTCCTCAAATCCAAGTCGGCTCTATAAGCCTATGATTCTAGCACAATCATCCATCTTGGCCCGAAATGGTCTACTTAAAACAAACATCATCCTTATCGTCACACCAAGTGATTAATACTAGAATCGTCCTTCTATTCCAACAACTACTAGTTTAGAACCTTCATCACTACCCCAACGATCATCACATCAAAGCAATTCAAATACACACCTGTATTAGTAGGTTCACTATTGTTGTTCCTCCTTGTGATGGCTATTCTGGGTAGATATTACAACGAGTAATTAGCACACAATAAATCCTGCTATCTACGCTCACGCTCAACTCCTTGGATTCCTCGTGACTTTCCCCGACCCGAGCACAGATCCTGTGCTTCAGATAGTAGGAGCTCTACTACTACCTTCCACACCTATCCTTACTCGTTTCGAGTCCCATCCCGAAGTGCCCAAGTAGTCCCTTGCCGACAGTTACACCCATATGCCCGTACCAACATATGTAAACACTCTTCCTAGCTCACTAGGAATTTTCACCCTATTCCACTACCCTTGCTATGACGAAATCCTCACTAGTCATGACGAGTCGCCTTGCGAATGCACAGTTGCATACAGTGTAAAATCAGATAGACATTCGAATAAAAGATTCTATCCTACAGCGGTTGGACTCAAACAAGAGCTGCGCAATAGAACTAAATCCAACATTCTAAAGCTACATGGTTCCTACTGCATACAACTTATAAGGCATTCACTTAGCAACCTATCAAGACTGACATAAATTCCTACTAGCAAGTGACAAACATGCAGTACAGTGTAATAAGCATCAAGCAGTCTAGCATACATACTCCTATGTTCTAGAAAGCAATAAATTACACTAAGTACTTTACTTTTTCCCTTGGCATCGGCTGACTGTACACACTGCGCCTTCGGTCACCGTTTCTCAAACGTACCTTCCCTTTCTTTTATTTTCTCAAAATTTTAAAAGGAAAAGAAGATCCCGAGCCGCAAACTTGAGTTCAAACACACCGAAATGTGTTCGATTCGCTCAAGCTGTGCTCTGATACCAACTTATAACGTCCCAAAAATTACAATAAATTTGAACTTTTTAAAATACCATTTTATTAAATAAAACCATAAATGTTTAGGCCCAAATAAATGTTTCATCAAAACCGTTAAGTTAAATAACCAATCCAAGTAACACAGCGGAAAATGTAAATAGTAAAAACATAATATCTCAAAGTAAAAATGATGGAAGTCTCCACAACGCGCCAGTGTGTACCGTCACGCCTTACTGCCACTCGTACCTAAAACAGTAATTTATAGGGAAAGAGTAAGCACGAAGCTTAGTGAATTCAAACACATGCATAGGATATCAATTATACCGACACCACCCCTACCAGCAGATAGATATAACAACCATTACACACAGTTTAGCAATACAGGCAAACTCATACAAAAATCCCTATGCATACACCATTCGGTCTCCCCGAACCCATACCACACCCGTGCAAACATCCCTCGGTCTCCCCGAGTCCATACCACACTCGTGCAAACATCCCTCGGTCTCCCCGAGTTCATACCACCCTCGTGTACGTATTCCTCGGTCTCCCCGAGTCCTCGGTCTCCCCGAGATTCATACGACACCCAAGACCTCATACTAGACACTAACTCGGCCTAGTTCAACATACAAACAGAACAGTTAATACACACGAACTATAGTAGCGCGCATACAATCTCTATCCTACACAGTGAGAGAACTCACCTCGAAAAGCAAAGCAGATATCCACAAACAGCAATACGAGCCCGCCAACTCCAACTCACTTCTTTCCACCTAAAGAAGTGTTATCAAGCGTCAAAGTGAAGTCCTAACCCGAAATTACAACTACAAGCCTAAACGTGTATTTTCCAGCTTTTGGTCTCAAACTACAGGTCTGTTCGTGACCTGTTTAGCTCCCCTTAAACTCATCAAACCAGAAATATTATTCCATAACTAGAAAGTTGTATGTCTTAGGTTTCCTGGGACATATCGCACGCGTTCATACGATGTCCCTACTATTTTATACGGAATTTCTAAGACAGACTATCCAAACTGTGAATTCCGGACCAGTCTGCACAAATAGCCATTTTGGCCCTAGCTAGAGGCCGTATTAATTTTTCTTCAAAACATAAGAAACATACCAGACCCAATTTGTGAGATTTGTGAACTGGTTTTACCTCAATCCGAGTTTCCTAGATTTTTCTATGGCTTTTACAAAACAGAGGCGGATTAAGTGATTTCACATAAAATGACGACTTAGTTTTCGTTTCGGGTTTATGCGATTCGGGTTAAGAGTTTAGCAATCGAGGTTAGGGTTTTAGGTTACTAAGGACTGGACTAAACCACTCACCACCCACTGCCACCTCCGGCAGTGGTGGTCGACGACGGCGGCGGCGGCAGCCACCACCGGCGATGGCGATGATTCGGTTGCACGTCCGACGAATGCCAACGAAATAACCCGATCATCCTAACTCCGTCATACACACCCACACGAATGAACGAACAGCCCCTAACCCACCCTTACAGCCACCACCAAGGTGATTCACGGGGAGACACACCGCCGGCAGCCATGGCTGCGGCGGCGGCGGTGGTGGTTTCCCGGCTGTTTTGACGACGAAGCAACAGAAAAACAAAGAGAGGAGGAATCTTACCTTGCGACGACACAGCAGCGACTCACAACTCCGGCCCCCTTTCTCTCTCGTTCTTTCCCTCTCTCGCTGCACTTTAATCTTCGCCGGCAGGGGAGCAGCGGCGACACGGCGGCGCTGGGGTGGTCCGGCGGCGGCAGCAGGTAGGGAAGGCGAGGGCAGGGAATGCTAGGGTTATGCTTAGGGTTCCTCTCGGCTGCTACTTGCGTGGGAAGAAATTAAAACGAGAAGAAAGGGAGGGGTCGGTATTAAGGCTGATCCCCATGCACTCTAATTGCCAACTTTCCCTTTTAGCCCCTAGGTTTAGAAGTAGTTCACATTCCCCCCCCCCCCCCCTTACATTTGAGTTTTAACCATTAATTTTAAAATTAATCAATTTACTTCGCTCTTGGTCCTAGCCGCCTAATCCCGGTAAAAATAAAAACATTAAGAGGAAGAATTAAATTAATAAATAAGACGTACCGGGATACGGGTTTTACACGGAATAACACCAACGTAAGTGCGTACCTTAGCATTTTAACGGCTCAATCATCGGTTGATTGAGGACAGGCTGTAAAAGCAGGACATTGGGATTGCCAATGTGTGGAACATGCAAAGATATTGGGCTGGAGCAGTGTCCGGATAAACAGGGTATCCGGACAATCAAAACTGACCTGACAGATAGGGGTTACCGGGTAACATAGATGTTACCGGGTACATGAAAGTTACCGGGTAAATGAGACTTACCGGGTAAACAGAGGTCACCGAATGAGACATAAGTTACCGAATTCGATAAGCTTACCGGATACATGAAGTTCCCGGACACCGAACTTACCGGATAGTCTAACTTACCGGATACGAGGTATCCAGACGACTTGGGTTACCGGGGATCGATGTGTCCGGATCAAATGAAAGAAGGAGCTTACCCGGTGTCATGGTAGAAACTGGATAACTTGCTAGTTACCGGGTAACATGAATGTTACCGGGTAACTAGGGTTTCCGGGTATGCGACTGATGTTCCCAGACCTAACCAAAACATCCTAAAAAATGAAAGCTATACGGTGTAGAGTGTGCGAAATGGGAGTATGAATCACAAGCATGATCTATGAATCATTAAACGAACCGTATAATAAGAGACAATCGAAATGGGTTTAGAGAAACCCGGTGAGTTCACTGTGGCAATCCAATAGCCATCGATTCGTGTGTGTGTGCGTGTGATGAGGATCGAAAAACATTTGAGTGTATTAGATTAGAAATACCTGTGATTCTCGAGTCTGGAATCGATGAAATGCGCACAAGATGATTGTGTCCGAGTGAGAGAGAGAGTCGGGAGGTTTGGCTAGGGGTTTTAGGGTTTTCGGGTAGTTTGAAATAAAATGATTAAGGGTTCCCGGATGGCTTTATACAAGAGGGACACTTACCGGGTGAGAGAACCGGTATCTTACCCGGTCCGGTAAGTGTACCCGGTAACTATGGTTACCCGGTAACTTACCGGGTAAATGCACAAAAACCCAAAAACTTTGGAAAAATTGAACCCTTCTTAGGAAATTTTCCCGCTCCCCCTCGACCTTGGCATATGGATTTCCTTGCTCCCCCTCGGAACAGGAATGTGAGTGCTTTGGAAGGCGTCAACACAAAAAACTTTTATACCTTTTTAAGAAAAATATGTGACGCTCCCCCTCAAATGGTGAACACTAATGGTAGTGCTCCCCCTCAAAACGTGGACGGAGTGTGATTTGAAGTGCGTTCGGGAATGCCCACACAAAAAAAAACTTTTCTGACAGATAAAGAAAACCGTGTGTGACACTCCCCCTCAACAATAGAGTAACTTACCTGATAGCTGGGCATGCTCCCCCTGAACACATGAACACTTGTGAAAGCACAGATATAAAATCAATGAAACTAGACGACATTATGAAATAAAAGAAACACACGTTGAAAGAAAGAAAACAAACGAAATCTACCTAGTAAATACAGAGACTCGTCATAACTGTGTAGCTAATATAAGTAGAATACAAGTGCGAGAAAGTGTATGCTCAATCATCAGGAGTGAGAACAATGGATGATGAGTAGACAGTTTCTCGTAGATGTATGGAACTTGTAACGGGCACACAATCAGATCAAGTCGTCAGATATAGCATACCTAACCTGGACACTAGATAATTAAAGCGTTTTTCATCCAGGGGTTTTGTAAACAGGTCTGCTATCTGATGTTCAGTATTTACAAAGTAGAGTTCGACTGTACCTCTTTCAACGTGATCCTTAATGAAATGGTACCGAACGTCTATGTGCTTTGTCTTTGTATGCTGGACCGGATTGCTTGATATTGAAATGGCGCTCTTTGAGTCACAGTAGATGGGCACCTTTACGTATGTGAAGCCATAATCCTTGAGTTGTGTGCGCATCCAAATCACTTGGGAATAGCAGCTCGCGACGGCCACGTATTCCGCCTCGGCAGTCGACGTAGAGACGCACTGCTGCTTCTTGGATGCCCAACTCACCAAGCTATCACCCAAGAACTGCACATGTCCTGAGGTGCTCTTTCGATCCATCATGCTGCCCGCGTGGTCCGCATCAGAGTATGCAGACAGCTCAAAACCTGTCTCTTTCGGGTACCACAAGCCAAGATCAGCAGTACCACGTAAATAACGAAAAATTCGTTTGACGGCTATTAAGTGAAACTCTTTTGGTTTTGATTGAAATCGGGCGCATAGAAAAGTGGGAAACATGACATCCGGTCTACTAGCGGTTAGATACATCAAAGAACCGATCATTCCCCGGTACAATTTAGTGTCCACATCCTTTCCCTTAGGATCGGCGTGTAACTTTGTACCGGGTGCCATGGGAGTTTTCATTGGTGAGGACTGTTCCATCTGGAATTTCTTAAGAATATCCCTGATGTACTTAGACTGGTTTATGAATATCCCGGTCGACAGTTGTTTAACTTGAAGACCAAGGAAGAAATTCATCTCACATAACATACTCATTTTAAAAAATTCTCCCATGAGCTTTGCAAAGTTCTTAGCATACTGAGGATTAGTAGAGCCGAAAATTATGTCATCGACATACACCTGAACCAAAACTATATGACCTTTTTCGTTTTTGATAAACAGAGATGAATCTATCTTACCTCGTGAGAATTTTGATTTTATCAAAAACGCTGTTAGTGTATCATACCAGGCCCGTGGAGCTTGCTTCAATCCGTAGAGGGCCTTGTCTAGGATGTAGACATGGTCTGGCTTCTTCTCGTCCATGAACCCGTACGTTTGCGACACGTACACTTCTTCCTTGAGATCGCCATTAAGGAAGGCGGTCTTCACATCCATTTGGAAGACCGTGAAATTCTTGTGCGCGACGTATGCAAGGAGCATACATATAGCTTCTATCCTCGCCACCGGAGCGTATGTCTCGTCGTAATCTATCCCTTCTTGTTGTCGGTATCCCTTAGCCACGAGACGCGCATTGTTGCGGACTACGATGCCGTCCTCGTCCTTCTTGTTCTTGAAGATCCACTTGGTTCCGATCACCGTCTTGTGGGTTGGACGTGGGACAAGTCGCCATACCTTGAGAGCCTCGAATTGGTTGAGCTCCTCTTGCATGGCTATGACCCAGTTCGGATCTTCAAGTGCTTCGCGTACGTTTGTCGGCTCGATCTTACTCAAGAAGCCGGAGAAGAGACAAAAATTGGCAGACGCGCCTCGCGTTTGGACTGGTGTGGAGGGATCCCCGATGATTTGATGCAGGGGATAAGCTTTCGTCCATTTGGTGGTGTGTGGAAGCGGCTGCTAAGTTGAATGTGAGGCGTCCGGATCCACATAGTTACCAGATGGAAGGTCTTGTACCGCTTCAAGTGTAGCCGGTTGGTTTCTCGGAGGAGATGGGGGAGGATTCGTCGAGGGTTGGGCTACTTCTGGTTCCGAGGAATGCAGAGGCTGATCATCGATTGTAGCAGATGACGAATCTTGCAGAGCGATCTCCGGATGTAGTACAGGTTTCTCCGGGGGGGTAGTAGTCTCAGATGAAGTTGATGATGACAGTTGAGATCTCTCCACAGTGATGGAAGGCGTGCTTGTCGAAGGCGGAGGACCGGATAGATGCGCCGAGTCCTCGATGCAAGCAGCTTCAAGTCGTGGTTGTGCTGAGACATGAGGGGTAGAAACGTGAAATATGTCATCATAAAAATATTTGAACAATAAATCTAAATCTGAAATATCAGCATTCGATAAAGATGCATGATTCGGATTTACTGTCGCTGGTGCAGATCCCGAACGTGGAAGTTCGGAAGCTAACACGCCAGTTAAACCGGGTTCTGAACTGATGTGTTCAGAAGCCAAATATGCGGCTTCGTCGAATGTCACGTTTACACTTTCAGTAACAATTTTAGTCCGTTTGTTGTAAACGCGATACGCCTTAGCCTGCATGGAGTATCCGATGAAAACTCCTTCGTCCGCCTTTGGGCTGAATTTGCCGAGATCGTCATTGTCGTTTAGGACGTAGCACGTGCATCCGAATGCATGGAAGTACTTGATGTTCGGAATGCGTTTGTTGATGATCTCGTACGGCGTCTTGTTGAACCGCTTATTGATGATGGAGCGGTTTTGCGTGTAGCAAGCAGTAGACACCGCTTCTGCCCAGAGAAATAGCGGTAGTTTCGATTGAGAAAGCATGGTGCGAGCCGCTTCGACGAGGGTACGGTTGCGTCTTTCCACCAATCTGTTTTGTTGAGGAGTGTGTGCCGCCGAGAAGTTTTGCGAGATACCGACAGAAGTCAGGTAGTCACTCACCGTTTGATTCTTGAATTCCGTCCCGTTGTGGGTTCTGATAGTCTGAACTTGACTTCGAAGGTTCAGCTGGATGGTCTTCAAATGATTGATGATCAGCTCCGGAGTTTCGTCTTTCGTGAGAAGGAACTTGACCCAAGTGTAGCGTGAGAAGTCATCCACCATCACCAGGACGTATTTGCGCTTGTTGATGCTCTGAACACGCATCGGTCCACACAGATCCATATGGATAAGTTCAAGGGACCGGGACGTGCTCGGAGCGGCCTTCGGCTTGTGTGTCTCCCGCTTCATCTTTCCCATCTCACATGCCCCGCAGAGTCGATCCTTCACGAATTGAAGATCGGGCATGCCTTTCACGTGTCTGCCCAGCACCAGTTTGTTGATACTCTTGAAGTTCAGGTGCGAGAGTCGTCGATGCCAAATCCATGCTTGTTCGGAATTAGCCTTTGACATTAGGCAGACAGGGTTATCAGTCTTCAGGGCAGCGAGGTCAATGGTATAGAGGTTAGTCTTGCGCTTCCCAACCAGTAGCTCCGTTCCGTCGCCGGTGAGAACGCTACACCTTTTGGCTTTGAAGTGGACCTCGAGATCTTTGTCGCAGAATTGGCCGATACTGAACAGATTGTGTCCCAATCCTGCGATGTGTGATACCTTCTTGATAGTGATCTTGTCTCTCCCTAATGTTTTATAAAGAAAGCATCATCTTGTAGTCTCCCCCTTGCTTTCTTTAGAAACTTTGGCGTTCCGTTCTTCGATTCTTCAATCGAGCTCCCCCTCAAATGTAGGCTCATCTTCTTGAAAAACTGAGACAATTAACCCCATTTTGTCCAGTTTTCATGATTCACCTTCACTATTGAGTAAGCATTCAGCACCGAGCATTAAACATGAATAACAGAGGAGTGAGTGACAATCAATATGTCACAATAGCAGCATGAAACCATGAAGAAATGTCGAGAGAACACCGTTCTTGAAAGCGGAAAGAGCATGAATTAAATGCAATGCTTTCGGTCCAGCACCTTACAGCAGACTTTGAAGCTGAATTTGGCATATCAGCTCACATATTTTGAGAAAACTCAGAGCATCAAAGTTGTGCGTCTGTAAATTATCTTTCCAATGCAACTGAACTCGTGTAATTTGGACCATCGAGTCAAAAGTTATGCGTGTGTTTCTGAAACAGCACAAAGCTGTTAGAAAATCCAATAAAAATCCGGGCTTCGGGCATTGAGTTCAGAGGCTCTGATGATGACTTCAGAGCTCTGATGATGACTTCAGAGGCTCTGATGGTTACTTCAGATCTCTGGTGATAACTCTAGAGGCTCTGATGTTGACGCAAGAGCTCTGATGATGAGTTGAGAGAAACACAACTTTCTGTCCAGCAGATGTATACTAACTTTAGCAGAGATTCTGACCAAGAAGAACACTGATTCAGACCAAGATCAAAACATACAAATTGTTCATCTTTGTCTTAGGAATCCAACGCATCTGGACTCATCAAATTTGGAGTTTCGAGGAGGGAGTTCTGTTGAAAATACGAGTGGTGCACAAAGCTGACAGCAAGTACTAAGAAGTTGGGCGACGGGCTCTGAGCCTCCAACCTCTGATCCTCCCTCTGGTGCAACCTCTGATCCTCCCTCTGGTGCAACCTCTGATCCACCTACCTCTGATGCCCTCTCTGAAGATGAAATCTCTGAAGCTATCTATGATGGTGCATCTCTGGTGGTGTATCTCTGGTGGTGTACCTCTGATGGTGTACCTCTGGTGGTGTACCTCTGGTGTATCTCTGGTGAGTGTTGACAACAGCTTATACCTTCTGCACATATCCGTAAGGACAGTCTCTGACAGCAGTTTTACACCAACTTCGACACTACTTTAGACCATAATAGCTCCGGAGTTTGAAAAAACTCAAAACATAAAGAGTGTGCATTGGTCTGTTATCTTTTCAGAGCATCTGGAATCACCTCTTTTGGAGCTCGGAAGAATAAGATACGGTTGATGTACCATAGTCGCGCAGATCTGTCCAACAGCTTTGTGTCAGCACACTGTTGTCTACTTCGACAATGCATTTGACCCTTCTAAATTTCGAATCTCTGAAATCTCAAAACACGAAAGCTGTTCATCAATGTGTTTTCAATCTAGGGCCTTTTAAATCGCATCAATTGGTGTCTTGATCAGTGAGATATAATAAATTTACTACATCATCGCAAATCTGTCAGCATACTGTCATTAAATCTAATTTGATGTAGAAAATAAGACGATCTCCATATAACTTTTAGAACCGTGAGTGCAAATACTCAGATCTCTAATTGATCAGGTCAGAAAACTAATTATAAACACTCAAAGTTATAAAACTTTTCAGATCAGACTTTGAATACATAGCACAACACCAAATCTTTCTCAATCAACTTTTTCAAGACCCAAATGATTTTGTTTTCATTTAAATGATTATGAGCAGCGGAATATAAACAAAATCTGAGTAAAAGAGAGTCCAATCTTGGATTTAAATAAAGGTTAGATCAAAGATCAACAACCTTACTACCAAGATGCCAAAAAAATGATATGGACTAAAGCACACACAAGGATAGGATCATAGATCAACCATCTACTTAGTACTTATCAAATAAGACCAGTGAATGAGAAAGAATCAAAACACACATGTATTAAATATGATTAGATTCGATCCAAACAGAACCAAATCTTCACTTAGGCATTTCATCAAACATGTGGTGTGCAAAATCAAATTTTGTGAAGAGAAACACTAATTTTTTGTCAAAACTTATCCAAATCTTATTGAAATCAAAGATTGGATTTCCAATAAGCACAAAAACAGAAAATAAACTATTAGAATGATATTTGTGTTTAGGCTCATGTGATTGAATCAATTTAAGCACCAAAACAACAAATAAATCATCTAATCTTCTATTGTTGCCATAGATGACCGATTGAAGAAGAGTTTCTTCAATCCAGCTCTGATACCAATTGTTGGTTCCAGATCCGTGCAACGAACAATAAGAAATCAATAGATAAGAACAGGTGTTATGATTTCAACTGGTCATCCAATTAGCTTTCAATTGTAGAGAGAATTACAATACGATTCAGGAAAGCAAAATAGACAACTAGACTAAAACTAAGGCTAAACAAAACATTATATATGTCGGGCCCGTGGTAACACGCCCACGGCCCGTTCACTAACAAGGCTCAAAATAAAGAAATACAATTCAGCCCTTGAACTTCTATTTAACCAAATATTGCCCTAACAAGATCCTTGGTTGTCTTTATACAAGTACAGATGTTTTCCCAAAAATCAGGAAGACAGTCCATAAACTTGCATAAGATTTCCTCATTGTCATACACTCTACCTAACAGCTTTAAGTCATTAAGAAGACTGTTAAAGCGGTTATAGTAGTTGGAGAGAGATTCTCCTTTCTCATAAGAAAAGAGTTCATATTTTCTAACAAGAACAATCTTTTTGCTCTTTTTAACTTCATTTGTACCTTCGTATAAAACACACAGAGTGGACCACATCTCTTTGGCAGTAGAGAGATTTACCAGAGAGTGGTACACTTCATCAGGAAGAGAGAGAGAGCAATGATAGTTCTGACTTTAGAATCAAGAGACACAAGACGTTTTTCTTCATCAGTAAATTTCTTAGGATTCTTAGGAATGTAACGACCATTAGCAACATATTTTTCTTCATCAGAGGAATCATCAGAATCATCTTTGCCAAGAACTTCCTTACCGGATTTTTTTGGTTTCATAGCGAGACCAGACTCTAGGGACTATGGGTCCCTCACTGAGAATGGTTGGATATCTACTATCCACTCCTTCCATGAAAAGCATCATCCGGCTTTTCCACACAGAAAAGTTGTTGGGGTTAAACTTGGGAAGTTTGGCTATAGAGCAGTTTTGAGAGAAAGCTTCATTTTTGGAAGAAGAAGCAGCCATTGCAGATCAAGTTTATTGAAATTAAACTTTCTGCTCTGATACCACTTGTTAGTCCCAGATGGCTAATAAGAACAAGAACATGTATTGTAGAAGGGGGGGGGGGTTGAATACAATACACAATTTTTTCACTTTAATTAATTCTTTTATTGAAAATATTCAAATAAAGAATTACACATAGAACACATAGAAGAATTAGATTGTTGCGGAAAGAACAGATAAAATCTATTCTAACAATCTTCACAAAGTAATACTGAAAACTAAACAACTTCTAAAACACAAAGATTGAAAGCTATAAAGTTCAAAGAGAGAAAGGAGCAGAGTGTCTTGAGCACAAAGTAATCTTCAAGAGTTGTAAGTGTTGTTCTGCATGGAGAAGTCTTCATCTTTATATAGTGCCATGAGCATGTGATGCATGGGACACTTGTCACTTTTTCATTTGAAGGTCAGGTTTGACTCTCAAAAGTTGATGTGTCTTTTCCTATAATATTAGAAAGGTTTGATGGAGACAATATCTAAGAATGGGAAAAAGGACAAATGAACCTTTTTCTTCCATACCCAGACATTCCTCTTTGATGATAAAACCTTTTAGCATGGACACGAGAGAGGATCCTCCTATTTGAGAATCCCACCGACTTGTCATAGACAAGGTAGGTGGAAGTCTTCTTAG
This sequence comes from Saussurea involucrata, assembly GCA_033807775.1. Taxonomy (NCBI): domain Eukaryota; kingdom Viridiplantae; phylum Streptophyta; class Magnoliopsida; order Asterales; family Asteraceae; genus Saussurea; species Saussurea involucrata. The sequence goes on along the minus strand of CM066312.1, from coordinate 77,800,320 downwards.
GAATGATGTCATGAGAGAATCCTCCATTTTTGAGGATCCCACCGATTTTCATGGGGACAATCAGTGGGATAGCCAAACTTACCTCTTATGATGAAGATCTTCTTGGCAAGGAGATAAGGGAGGAAATCTCCTGTTTGAGGATCTCACCGATTTTCATGGAGACAATCGGTGAGACAACTTAGTTTGGATTGAGAAGTCCATCTTTAAACTGCATTGGTAGATTTACTTCTTCTTGATTTCGGCTGATCTTCGACTTCACCGAACTTTGACAGTATGACTAAGCCATTACAAAGAACCATCTAAAATTTCTGTAAGTATAAAATGTTTTTCAAAGTATGTAAGGAGATCATGAGGTCATCTTCAAATCTTTGATGACCCAACAGTTTATTTTGTGTTTGCTTTTATTTTATTTAATTGTTTTATTATTGTTATAATACTTGCAAACGTTTTTTTAAATAAAATAAAACACAAAATAAATTTTAAATCGGTAAATAAAATATGATATTGATATGTTTATCAAAATCAAACCGATTTAATTGGATAAACTTTTAAAACAAGGTTTTAAATCAAAACGTTTTAAAAGAGTTAGAATGTTTTCTAAAATTAAACCTTTTACAAAATGTAAACTAAACGCCACCCATTTAAGGTACTTGTCGAGCTTACAGGATTTCGGTGTGGTAAGTGCCTAGCCAATCACATCGGATGATTGTAGTGTGAGACAAGGTGCCAAGATAACGCGATTTAAGTGGACAGTTGCCTAGCCATTCACTTAAATTGTCGTATTTTGGACGACTGGTCCCAATAAACCCTAAGTTGAGATTTTAGGTGGGATCATGATACCTTAGTATGGTTAGTTTACTTGGAAATATCATAGAAAGTGCCTAGCCATCTATGAGTATTTTCAAGGCGTTGAAGTGGGATTAAACGTGTCAAATTCAATATATGATATATTGAATAGAATCCTACGACATCTAAGAGTTATGTTGAACATAATTGGATGATGCCTACCTAAATAGCCTAATTCCATAGACAGTACATTGACCATTTATGAAAGTAGGTGAAGTATGGATCTTAGCTCAAATCAAATGATTTTGAAAGGTTAATTCATTTATTTGAGACATTAAAGTTACTAAAATTATTTTGTAGATGTCTGCTAACACCTCCAACCAAATTACAAACACAACCGATTTATCCCAATTTACGTTACGGTCAATCCTTTATAAGGATAAACTTAACGGCACGAACTTCATCGATTGGTTTCGTTTCTTGAGAATTGTCCTTAAACACGAAAAGAAGTTGCACGTTCTAGAAAAACCCCTTCCAAACGCTCCTGCCATAAATGCTTTAGCTGAGGATAGAGCTGCTTATGATAAGCATCTCAATGACTCACTGGATGTTAGTTGTTTGATGCTTGCATCCATGACTCCCGAGCTTCTAAGGGAACATGAAGACATGCCTGCATGGGATATGATATCCTCTTTGAAATCTATGTTTAACTTACAGGCAAGGCATGCCTGTGTGATGACTGAGGGTTCATCTGTCAGTGCCCACGTTTTGAAAATGAAAGGGTACATTAAACGATTAACCCGTCTTGGATACCCACTAGATCAAGAATTAGGAATCAATATGGTTCTTAATTCTTTATCAAATTCATATGAACAGTTCGTTTTGAACTATAATATGAATGGTTTGGAGAAAACTCTCACAGAGCTTCACGGCATGCTTAAAACTGCTGAGAGAAATATGAAATCCAAGTTGGATTTATCCAAACCAAAACAGGTCTTGATGATCAAGCCTAAAAGCGGGATAATCAAAAGGAATGGGGGAGTTACCAAGGGTAAAATAAATGTTGGAAGCTCCAACAAGAAAGAGGGCAAAGGAAAGATTCATGTAGATGCAGTTTGCTTCAATTGCAACCAGAAGGGACACCGGAAGAGAAACTGTCCTGCCCTATTGGCATAAATGAGGAAGAAAAAGGCTAACGAAGCCGAAACTTCAGAAAGTAAGAAGTGAAGAGAAGATGAAACCAGACCGGATGGAGCTAAGTTAGCTAAGGTTGCTCGAAAGGACATATGATATGAACTTTTAATGGTCTTACATTAACACTTAGCAAGTGTATTGATGTGCCTAGTATTACTAGGATTTTAGTTTTATTTTCTCAAATTACAACAAACCGAATTTGTATTTATGTTTTCAAGAAATAGATTTTATCTCAATAAATGTTTTTCTAAAATTAATAGTTGTAATTATAAATCAACATATCGAATTAAGCGGGGCTTAAATTAGACCTATTTGTGATACTTAAGAAACACATAACCAAACTCCAGACGAACGGAGAATTGGAATCATGTTATGATTCACATGATAAATGTGTGTTTTGTTAGTCAAGATGACAAAGAATGTTTTTAAGGAAAACCCTTAGGGGTCACAAGAACTAATATGAGTTATCCATACTTATGTATGTGAGCCTTAAGGTTCAGTCACAAGACACAGTCATCACTACTTCGTAACACTCTACTAAGTCTAGTAGTTATGGGTATGTTTACCAAAAGAAAGAAAATGTGAAAGCTTTGATTCTTCAAAGAGTTTCAAAAGAAGTAGTGAATATACTTGGCAAAGATAAAGATGCTTTTGTCAGATTGAGGTTATAAATATCTAAGCCAAGAGATCATCCTAGAGATTGGGATTGTATCCCAAATGACTTCTCCCGGAACACCGCATCTTAATGGTGTGTCAAAAGGAGAAATGGAATCCTGTTGAACATGATTCACTCTATGACGAGTCTCACGAATCTGCCTAAAAGTGTTTTCTAAGGATGTTTCCTAGAAACAACTACCCAATACTAAATTATGCATCAACCAACAAGGACCAATAAAACCTATTCTCGAAATATGAATTGGGGAGATCCCAAAGTTGTCATATATGAGAATATGGGGTAGTAATGCTTAAGATAAGCATGAAGCTTCTGGGAAGCTTGAGTAAGGGTCTAAAATGTACATCTTTATAAAATATCCAATCGGATATCATCTATACAAGATCCAAGCGATAACAAAAGTTTTGTTGCGCACCATAATGAGTTCTTAGAAAATGATTTTCTGACAAGAATCAAAATGGGGAGACACAACAGATCTTGAAGAAATTCAAGAACCACAAAGATGGTACAATGGTTGACACTAAACCACCGTTTTATTTAATTTTCCGCTGCTTTTTAATGGTTACGAATCGCATTAAAACCCAACACTTTTAAATTAGATTATTTAAATATATACTTTATTTGTGTCATTTATAACTATTATATGATATATAAAATCATCAAACAAGTTTTAGGGAAAATTTTCTAACCCTGTCCTATCTAGTCCTAGTCGTACTAAACACAAGACATGCACTTGTTTTGTCCCGTCCTGTCCTGTCTAGTCCAGTCCTGCCCTCTTGTCTTGTCCAGTCCTGTCCAGTCCTGTCATGTCATGTCATGTCATGTCCAGTCCCGTCCAATCCTTTCTGCGTACCAAACGCTACCATAGGTTAGGTCGACAAATCTCAAAATTGAGTTTTTCCCTTTGCAGTTTAGTGGAATAATTATGATTGATTCATGTACTTCAAATAAGGGAATTGTACGCTCTTGACTTACTTCCTTTCATATTTGTCTCGTTTAATAATTAGTTTAATTTTTAACGATCATGGATAAATAATATTTAATAAGGAGAAAAATAGCCGGTTTTCGTATTTTATATCAATTAAGAATAATGTTAGTAGTTGTAAACAAAGTCGTATAAAAATTAACCAACTTATCTTAGGATTTTGGATTACATTCTAAATATTCATGAAGAAGTTTATAGAGCATATGTATTGAAAGGGTCTTATCAACCTTGAATATCATCAATATAATATCGTTATTTTTGCCATTTTCAAAATGTTTACATTGATTTTTATTCTATTTTGTATGATGTCCCCCTCGTACAAATTCCTGGCTCCGCTTCAGGGTGGGAAGGTAAGAAAGAATGTGGACCATTGATCACTTTTAATCTCAAACTACCCATGAATTGCGTTTAGTACGGGGATCGATCCGGTGCATCTCATCCTAATGCGCATCTATGAGTGCAAATCCTTTCTTACGATCCTTACCATAAATTCTCTTCTCACTGTAAGTCAACCCTATATATATATATATAAATATATATAATACCGAAAGGTTTCTTACATATCTATTTGGATTTTGTCAAACGGGTGTAAATAGCCCTAAGGTTTGTGGGGACTTAAGCAATCCTTGTGATTCCCCTACTACCTGGAAGTCCCCTAGATTGAGTGATAATGAAATTTTATACATAAAATAATACCTATAACCATAATCCATTGTCTTAACAAACAGAAACTATATAGTATTCATTACTTACAAGTTAGGTGCGTTGACAACATCTCTAGATTACTATGTAGGAGGATTTTTTTACACGGACTTGACACTAAAATGCCGCGTTGGCTACGTGCCAGAGATTAGAGATCTTTTTCAAGCGTTAGGTGAACGGGAACGTAATGTACTCGAGATATTTAGAGGGACACCTTTCGGTCCATGGCTGGAACTTACCAATACTGGTGGCGACCCCATGCTAGTTCACATGTTTCTACAGTTGGAGGTCGACGTCGCCAACGGAGATCCGGAGGAGCTGTATTTTGATGTGTTCGAGCATTCCATGCGGTTTGGGCGTCTTGAGTTCTGTCTTATTACAGGACTCCTTTTCGGACCAACACCCTCCCTTCCTCCCTTACCATTAGATTCCTTCATTCGTAAGGTTTGGCCCGGCCATTCACCATGGACTTTGAAGCTTAGAATCGTCGTTAACACGATGAAAGAAAGCCTTCGGGCCCTATCTAACGAGGATGCTATCCGTGTATGTTTAGTGGTGATGGTGGAGATGGTCTTTATGGGCCGTGAGTGGAGTCAGCTTGTTACCGAGACGGTCATTAGGGCCATCGAGGACTTAAATGCATTTAATAGCTATCTGTGGGGTAGCCACATCTGGGAACAAACATACAAACATATGCACCGTGCCATCGCCAGACGCGCCCATAAGCTTAGCAAGATGAATATGTGTGGATTTACATACGCTTTCAAGGTTAGATAAGTAGTATAACATAAATATTAATACGTAGAAACTGTTTGGCTTTCTTTTTTACGTACTTGTTTTTGTTGTGTAATTCCAAATATGGATCTTGGAGATGTTTCCCATTTGCCGTAATAATTTCACCCTGCGCACCGACAGGTTCATTAGGGGAACACGTTGGGACCGGGGTGTTTCAATGAATAAGAAGAGTTGCCTTGCTATCTTCAACTCAGCTACAACTGTAAGTTTTTTTTTACTATATTTACAATATTGACTAAGTTAGTCCTGCATATTAAATGTTATATGTTTTACAATATATTTAGATGAGGTTTGCGCCTCTCGCAAACCTTCTGCCTACGGATGTCGAGAGGGAGACGACTTGGTACAGAAACATCGTCGCCTTTATTAAAAGAGAGGCGGCAAGGCAACGGACGAAGAGGGCCCGACGGTCCTCTCCTTCCCCATATGGGTCCAGTTCCTCAGCCGACGAAGATGAGAAAGATGACGAAGATGAGGCGCCCCCTCGCTCCTCCCATCATGGTATGCCGCCTCCCGACCCATATCAAAAGAGTTGGGAGGATTTGTACATGTGGATATGGAGAGACGCGTAAAAGCTCTCGAGGACTTCAACAAACAGTTTAGCGCTGTTCAGGTTAGTGTTTAAATTAATTTGTCGCCCACGGTCTTTTAGTTTGTGTATTAATATTACGTTCCAAATTTGTTTTAGGTGTCGAGTATGACGCCGATCTCGTCTGCGTTCGGACAGGCCGCACCGGCGACGTTCGTCACTACATCCACTCCATCATTCCCGCCGAGTGTAAGTCACGACGAGTATTCATTATAGTTCTATTTTCGTTATTAAGTTTGAAAATCTTATAATGACCAATGTCACACAATTTGGGATGTCCGAGGCAGGGTGTTACGGACCCCAAATGACGACGTTCGCCACTACATCCACCTTATCATTCCCGTAGAGTGTAAGTCACGACGAGTACTCATTATAGTTCTATTTTTGTTATTAAGTTTGAAAATCTTATGATGACCAATGTCACGCAGTTTGGGATGTCCGAGGCAGGGTGTTACGGAACCCAAATGACGACGTTCGCCACTACATCTACCCCAACATTCCCGAAGAGTGTAAGTCACGACGAGTACTCATTGTAGTTCTATTTTCGTTATTAAGATTGAAAATCTTATAATGACCAATGTCACGCAGTTTGGGATGTCGGAGGCAGACTGTTACAGACAGCAAATGACGACGACCTACGATATGGCGGGGCCGTCGTACGTCACACCGCCACCTTATAGTATGTCGGGGCCGTCGTACATGCAAAATGTATGTTTTTTGGTAGGTTTGGTTTAATTGTGAACATGATGAAATTGTACTTAAATTATAGAATCTTAATTTTCAGATGACATCTCCTTATGACGTCGGGGTCGGCCTTTATTTCAGATGTCATGGACGCGTATTTTTTCTATTCCATCGGGTCTTCTAGGTTCGCAACCTCCCAGTCGATGGGGTCGGGGATTGACACCATCTCGGCAGAAGATGACGAAGAGCACTTCAGTGAGCCGGAAGATGACGAAGATGACCCGATGGATGTCACACCACAGACGAGGTGGCATCACCTGCTAGGCCGGTTCGAGAGGCAGGTTGGGGGAAATGGTTTCGTAGCCCATAGACAAAACAACCAGATACCACACCGGTCCCTCCGAACAAAACTAGGGCAAGGGTGAATCCAAAGGGAAAGGGAAAGGGAAAGGGAAAGTAAACTTCATCGGCGCTCTTGACGCGCGTTTCGGCGTTGGATATCATGGACCTATGCCACAATCGTCAACTCCCCACCCTGTTATTATTACGTAGTCTGTAACATTAATCGTTTTTGTTAAAGTATTGTACTTGAAGTGTTAACTTTGTTTATTATTTTGTAGTCCACATCGAACGTCGTTTGATCAACAAATTAATTGTTAAAGTAGTGTACTTGAAGTTTTTATAACAAAGTAAATATTAAAAGGCACATATGAATAGTTGAACCAAAACAAAAGCATGATAGGACAAGACAACTCATTTTCCACGTTTTCATACTTTTCAATGCAAATCGGCATCCACATTTAGCTATAAATACCCCGCGCTAGATTAGTCGTAAAACACATATACGGGAACATAGTATTCATTAACGTCTTCTTACATGGCATCCCCAAATCTTCATGTTTGGTGCTTTAGGTGTTTATCAGAATCGCTTTCAGCCACTGACAAAGAGTTATATGGTTAGTATGTATGTTTCTTTGGTTTTTGTTTGTTAGTACCGTTGTCCAAGGCTAACTTTATTGATGTTCATGAACACATGCATATCTACAATTGTTCACTATGAAAGTCCATCATGGTGGGTACTTCACAGAACCACCTACAAGACATTACGAGCGCGGTCTAGAAATTTATGTTGACATGTTAGATGTGGACGATCTTTCTATGCAACTGCTTGAACAGATCATGAAAGAGCTAGACTACGACGAACCAAAATATTATAGGTTGTATTTTAAAAGGCCGAATGCAGACTTCTTGACTGGACTAGTAGAATTGACTACCGATGAAGATGTAGACAATATACGTCAGTATGTTGACGGCCATACCGCGATTGAAGTGTACAGCGAGAAAGTGGAGCTTAACACTTCCAGACTCGTCTCGCCAGAGCATATAAGAAGTCGACGCGGATTGCCAAAAACCCAAGCATCGTGTAGCCGTAGCTTGACATTTGAATAACTTTGTACTGATTAGTATGTGTTTGTTATGAAATAATCTTGTATAACATCTATGACTTGTTATTTTTAATATGATTCACTTTTCAGGCGAATCTTGCAGTATTTATTAGAGTACTTAAAGACCTTTTTTCAGATTACTTTTCAGACTACTTTTCAGAAACTGGAAAGAAACTGAAACTGGAAAGAAACGAAACAACAAGATAGAGTTCATTACAACATGAAACTGAAACTGGAAAGGAACGAAACTACAAAATGAAACAACAACATAGAAACTGGAAAATACAAAACAACAACATAGAAACTAGAAAGTAGAAAACAACAACATAGAAACAACAAATTACGAAACCAACACCCGTAGCACCACCTAAGGATAAAGTTCCTTACATTGATCAATCCAGGTTTGCTTCTCGGTTACCTTCGCTTGAAGAACTGCGAACTCTTGCACAATGTGGTGGACTTCTAAGTTTTCTTGACGAATACGGGACTCCTTATCTTTTAACTCCCTCTTCATCCTTTTTATCTTCTTTTCTTCCTCTTCAATCCTTTTCAGGTGTGCGTCCTTCCTGGCCATCAGTTGTTTCCACTCTTCAGTGAGTTGCTCGATCTCCGCTTCCCTTTTTTCTATCGCCATTTTGAGTCGCGACGACATTATTTGTGAAGACGATGGGTTTGAAGATGATGCATTTCCAGCCATTTGTTTGGTGAGAGATGAGACTATTATGATATCCAAATGTTGTATGGATGTTGTGACTTTTACAGTTGGAACTAACACGGGTATTTATATCCACAAGGAGCAAATGGCTCAACAGAAACCTTCAGCTTTTCAGACGAATCTTGCAGAAACATTTCAGGGGAATCTTGCAGTCACTTTTCAGGGGAATCTTGCAGTCACTTTTCAGACGAATCTTGCAGTCACTTTTACAGACGAATCTTGCCGGCACGTTTTCAGACGAATCTTGCAGGCACTTTTTCAGACAAAAATTTCGCCCATTTCCACATCCGTGATCAACAACCTACCATTTCACGACTATAAGTAGATGGTATGATGAAGTAGTAATTCACAACTTGATATCTATCATTTCTACCCTCTACATCGTTTACAAACATTCTCTAACTTTTCTTAATACTATAGCTGGGGGTTCACGCTCTAAGGGGAAAAGGTCGACGAATGGGGCTGGCACTTCACGTTCAGCAGACAACCAACCATTGAATGATGGAGCTTTCCGGAGTACCTGGAAGGTATCGGAAATAGACGAGGTGTGGGCATAGTATGGGCGAACTAAGGTCGATGAACCATTCACGACTGAGGAACAAGAACAATGGTGTTATGCATGGGAGCAATACTACCTTAATCATCGCATGAACTCCCCACCAAGGTATCATTCTACCCAGCCGGAGGGTCTTCCAGAAACTCAACAAATGCCTCCCATATTGAAAGCGTCCACTAATGAGGCGAACGCGGATATCGAACAGATAAAAGGGGTGTGGAACCACAACAGGTCGCTTCAGCAGGAGAAAGAGGAGTTGCTAGAGGAGAAGAAACAAGAAGTAGCGCAAAGTAGGCGCCATATAACACCCTCGAATTGGGAAAGAGCAACTAAATAAAATTTTCGATAATACAACCAGAATAATAAAATTTCTTCCTATAAACCAATACGAGGTATACCTCAAACAATTATAATCCAAGTCTTATTACAAAGGTTAAGTTCACATCGGGTGTTACTTAACTCAAATACAAAGTGCTATTCCCAAGAATCAATGCGGAAGACCTTACTTAACCAATTCACCTCTCTAGCACACTACTAGCACTCGTCCAGTCGCAGTGTCACTAGAACTACTCCCAACCTGAACCTGTTGCACATGCCGACAAATAAAAAAGTTAGGCTAACGCCTAGTGAGTTCAAGAGTTTATAGCATGATTTAAATAATTCTTTAAATGAAAGTTTGCGACATAGATTATGATTTCCAAAAGAGTTCATGAGAAGGATGTAAACGACACATTTTCCAACGCACCCAAAACCTATGAGAAAAGTACCCAAAATATATATAGCGTTTTCCAAAATGAATTCCAATCCAAACTCACTCAACACGTGAATAAATCTATATTATGCAAAACCTTCAAATACGGTTGATGACATAATATGCAACCCATAAATCATGGAAGAACAATTCCTATGAATATAATAATTCACCAAAAACATGATACGAACCAATACTCACGCGAACGTAAGATGTAATGAAGTCCAAATACCATAAATATGGAAATGACCTGCTTCATTCAAACTTTAATATACATGGAGGGAAATCCAATATTAAAGTCATCAATTGCAGTCAATCACACAAGACCAACAATAATAAAACAAAGGCATTATAATACCCAAAGTAATGTTGGCCGATGACGAAGGAGACCCGTATCCATTGAGAGTGGAGGAACACAAAAGTATGTCACTCATAAAATGTTAATCGTATGACACTTCACGACATAAAAGCCTAAGTGTCCCTACGACTCCTTTCAAGACATACCCAAAGAGACAGCCGACCTTAGCGGAATATTAACATAAATACCACCAAAGACTCGGCACAAGCGGGGATACAACCATGGCATTGCCCCGACATGGTGAAGGTCATAAACGCCCGTCAATCATGACAACTCAACCGGACTCAGCCCTCCTAGTGTACCCTTGAAAAGTAAAGGTCATAAAACATGGGGCCCGGTCAAATCCCGCAACACCCAGTAGAACATCAAATAAAGACTGACTTACGTGCCTATGGATCCAATGCAACACAGTCTACAATAACATGCCCATCCCGGAATGACTAAAGCACCCGAGCATGTAAATCTCAATAATATGCAATAAAATGCTATAAGTTGCAATGAATTCAAACCATTAATAGGACTCCACATTGAGCCATCGAAATCGGATAAAAGTCCCCAAGACTCCCTTAAAGTCAAAACCGAGCAAAGTACTCAAAACCCATTAGACCCATAAATAACGGTCCTCAAAATATATAATGCATTTAAACCTCGTTTAGGTAAACGTATACCACAAAATCATCATTAACCCAAAACTCATCACGGATTAATACAAATGGATTCCCAAAATGGGCTCATATTCTTATAATTCTCAAAACGACTCATGACACAAACATGTGCATTTTCCCAAATGGTTTATAAAATCAATTATACCCACATGATTAAACCATGGAATAAGCTCCATTTGAACAATAAATCATTTAAGGACATAACTATGATTTCTACACATCAAAATATCCAAAATCCAAAATATGGGTGTTTTACAAACTTTATAAAGTTAAACACTTCAAAAGGGGTCAAACTTACCAAATAACTCAACAATTGATAATTTTAAGTAAAACACACAAATATTTGGAAAATAACATTTTTGGCATGTACAACGTTTTCACAAATCAACTTGAACTCACCTTGCTAGATTTAGGCTAAATCTAGATTCTCCCCAAACGTAAGCTCATTTGAAGAACGCGAATCCTCAAGCCAAATCCTCCAAAAACCTAGATCCATAAATTTCCAACCATCAATAACCAGATCCAACCATGTAGAATCATTCCCCCAAACATTTTACATCAAAATCCCAACTTATACCAAAACCCTAATTTCATTGATAAAGAAGGAGAAGATTTCCTTAACCAAGCATAACCAAAATCACACCAATAAAGCCCACAATGGAAGGGAAGATGAAAACAACAAAACTCTAGCTTTTGGGTAAAGAGAGATTACCTTTATCACTTGAATCCTCCAAATAAAAACTCATAGTCTCCACAAAAGCTTCAAGCTTCCATATCTTCAACAATGGTGGAAATGGGTTTGATTTGAGTGGAGAAGATGAAAAATAGAAGGAAGGGTTTGTGATTTCTTGAGAGAAAATCGGTTTAGAGAGAGAGGAAACTGAGTTGGGGTTTTGAAATGAAGTGAGGGAAGAGAGAGAGAGAGAGAGAGAGAGAGAGAGAGAGAGGGGGGGAAAGGTCTTAATATCAACAAAATATCTCATTAGACACCAAGCGGACGTCCGGCTGGTGCCTCATGCGGACGTCCGACCTCGACTTGACCGATACCCCAACTTTCCCCTGTTGCTTCCGCAGACTTCCGCCCTGACACGGACGTCCGACCTTGCGCCCATGCGGACGTCCGCAAGTCCAAAATTCAGTTTTCTTAAAATTTCGGGGTGTTACAATCCTCCCAACCTTAGAATGATTTCGTCCTCGAAATCCAGATTCCTTCAACACTTTCCCTGTTCCATTAACCTCCGACCGAAATCCAAATTCTTCCACGCAGAACTGCTACGACAAACTTCATGTGAACCCTAACCAACAATGTCCACTTAGGTACAGTATACTTATATTCAGGTGAAAAGTCAATCTACTAGAGAAACTTCCATCCAGATGATTTCGGTTGTCTCCCAATCTTAAGTGCTACATACTTCCCCGACGGCGGATCCCGACTCTAAATCAATCCGTGTCCACACACTCTTAAATTTTCTCCAATTAGCCCAAGGTTTGATCACATCTGAAACCAACGAACCTCCAAATCTAAGGTTCCCGCTGCTGAGCTGGCACTTACTTCTAACGGGTCCCATTAGACTCCAACACTGACGGTCGTTACTGACCCATCGATTACACCACTCCAAAAAGAACGTCCAATTACTAATCATCCATCCTCTTTTACTACACAAGGAGGGTCATCCTGCTAAATCTATTTATCACAATTGGACTCCTTAAGATCGCTACAACCGTTACCACTATTTCTTTAAAATTGGACTACAACCCTCCAAATACACTAACGGTCCTTGACCTCGAAACCAAAAAGTTGACACCTAGTCATACCACCAAATTTTTGAACCCCAACAGAACTTCACACACAAGTTTTGTTCGTCGAGCATTCCCACAAAACCAAGGTTATCAATATGGTGTCCCTAAGGTCCTACGCGTCCTTTATGCGAAAATTGACCAAAGCCGAAAACAAAGTGGCCGACAAGAACGATTACCACCAACATTAACAGAAAATACTGCGAGTCTAACCTTTCAGTTACAAAATACGCCGACTCTGCAAACAGCACTGCTTAGCCTACAGTACCAACATGCGTTAGAACACCCAACCTTCCACTGTCGAAGTTCTACACACACTTACTCTTAACCGGGGTTACTTAACCTTTCCAAGGTTCTAATGAGTTCAAGGTTTTCAAGTGAAATACTTAACAAATATGCCAATCGAAAACTTTTATAGAAATTTTCAACACAAAGGTTTTCATATCAATTTAATTATATGCACAAAATCTACTACTATCTATTCGGTAGTTGTGCAAAAATGGATACGCTCGTCCCACATATGAAAATCATATTGAAAACCACTTCATCGTGATTTAGGTTATTAACAAAACGCAAAAGCATACTAAACAACTCTTTGAAATGAACCGCTACGGTTCTAGCATCGATTGATTTATGTCATGCACGTAAAGTAACTTCCTACTGTAAATAGTGTGCAACAAAAAGATTTGTACGTACTTCAAAAGAAGTTAAACAACATCCGAATCCAAAAATTCCTTTTTAACCATAAAATGGCATGGAACAAGGTTCACCAACAAAGTTCACACACACCAGTTTATTTCACAAAAACGGTGAAACGATCCATAAATATACTTTGGTTAAAACATAAAATAATTTGTGTCAGTTTCAAGTTTAAAGACAAAAATCAATACGTTTTTATCATTCGAAGATATCGACTAAAACATCATGAAGAAATCTCAAATTGGAATATGCATGCAAACTTGTAACACTTTCCTAGTGGTTTTCCGGAAATAAAATTACATGCAATAGGCAGTCCATACTAAATTTTCGAACTAGAAAATTTCATTAATTCAAGTTTCAAAATTTTCTCATTTAGTCATATAATGACATAGGAGTAAAACCTCTTTGACAAGACTCACGCACATTAATGTGTTTTCTCAAAACATATGAGAATAATAGGTGCTTGTAAATGGCTGACACCAAAAGGGTTTAAATCGACTTAGAATTTCGAATCATACAAACAGTGCGCATTAATGTTCCAAAACTTAAATAATTCCACGCACTCTAGGTTAAGACAATTAATTTTCCAAAATCCCCATCACGGTGCATTTACACCAAAAGTTTTACACTCGTAATATAAAACATTAAAATGTCAATGCTTAAAATTCACTCATTAAAATACTCAAAATACACAACTTCTCCAAAACCAAAAAGGTTTACAATTTTCCAAAATGTTCGTCAAGCCAAAATTGACCAAAGTTCAACGACTCACGCATTCGTGTTTTCAATACGTACCGTATCGTAAACCATGCATGATCCCCACGACACTAAAACATACTTTGACCAAATGACTTCCACTAGTGCAATAAATTGATAAAACATTTTCATTCACGATTCATTTATCAAAGTGTCGAAGGTCAGTGGCTACCAAGTTATGCATATCCCTAGGTCAATTTAATGCATTTGTGTGAAATGATAATCAAAAGCGTACAAAGCAAATCGTTAAGAAATACGACCAGGATGTGCTAAGCAAATCTTTCAAAGAGAAATTATACGACGCTAAAGTTCCAAAAACCATTCCTTTTGATCGTCTTACGGCATAAAATAATATTTCTCAACAAAACCCGAATGAGACAAAATGCCCAATATAACTCATAAATTCCCACATAATAAATGGAGTATGCACATTATGAAATTGCACTCACACGACACAAAACGTCGTAAAACAAAACTCCATGAAAGTCAATGGGGCTCAAAGGTCTCAAATCAACCAAATGGTGTCAAACATTTCGTCTCCAGAAATCAAATTGCATAAAGCAAAATCATGACTAAAATGTCAAAATTCCGAAAATTTCTTTTTGTTGTAATACTATATAAACAACATTGTTCAACAAAACTCACATTAAATAAATTTTCCAATAAAGCTTGACATAGACATAATGGAAGATAACTTTCCGTCCAAACCTTAACATATGTGGAGGAGATCCAATGTTAAAGTCAAAAGCCGTAGTTACTTGTCCAACACCTTAAACAACATTAGAATATGGATACCATTGTATTCGAAAGTAACGTTGGACACCAACAAAATAAAGCAAGTCCTTTGCAATTCCCCGCAATAAAATAATTTCATGCATGTTCAAAACCATGATTTAAAATCTTGTGTGCTAAACGTTTTCCGAGATTTTGTAACACAATCCGCAGGAGGATTTGAAACACAAGAATAACTGATGCAATTTATTTTAAAAATAAATTTTGTGCATGAATTTAGTCGGCACTCAACGTCTCAAACCACACTCTTCCAAATTCCTCCAGTCACACTATCGTCATCCGGATACTCAAACATCTTAAGGCAAAATTGAAAGTTACATCGATTAGCCTTACAATTTATCCTCGAAATAAGGTCGATTCAATAAGCCTATGGTTCTAATCCAACCATCAACTTCGACCCGAAATGGTCCACTTATTACAATTATCATGCTTATTGTCACTCCAAGTGACTAATGTTAAAATCGTCCATCTATTCCAACGACTACTCGCTTAGAAACTTCTTCACTACCCCAACGGTCATCACATTAAAGTAGTTCAAGTATGCACATGTAACTAGTAAGTTCACCATAACACTGGCCAGGTGTAATTATCAACGTACCGTACATGATTATCCTTGCTACTCTTGACGCGATTCTCGTTTCTAACGACTCCATCGACCTCAAAACATCCTATCTTAATGTGCTTAATGGTGAAATTTCACTCTCATTTACTTTAAAGAACGCTAGTTTGAGTCTAGGTATCCAAAATCAACACCTAATTCTCTCAAACTTATGCTCTGATACCAACTTGTAACACCCTCGAATTGGGAAAGAGCAACTAAATAAAATTTTCGATAATACAACCATAATAATAGAATTTCTTCCTATAAACCAATACGAGGAATACCTCAAACAATTATAATCCAAGTCTTATTACAAAGGCTAAGTTCACATCGGGTGTTACTTAACTCAAATACAAAGTGTTATTCCCAAAAATCAATGCGGAAGACCTTACTTAACCAATTCACCTCTCGAGCACACTACTAGCACTTGACCAGTCGCAGTGTCACTAGAACTACTCCCAACCTGAACCTATTGCACATGTCGACAAATAAAAACGTTTGTCTAACGCCTAGTGAGTTCAAGAGTTTATAGCATGATTTAAATAATTCTTTAAATGAAAGTTTGCGACATAGATTATGATTTCCAAAAGAGTTTATGAGAAGGATGTAAACGACACATTTTCCAACACACCTAAAACCTATGAGAAAAGTTCCCAAAATATATATAGCGCTTTCCAAAATGAATTTCAATCCAAACTCACTCAACACGTGAATAAATCTATATTATGCAAAACCTTCCAATACGGTTGATGACATAATACTCAACCCATAAATCATGGAAGAACAATTCGTATGAATATAATAATTCACCAAAAACATGATACGAACCAATACTCACGCGAACGTAAGATGTAATGAAGTCCAAATACCATAAATACGGAAATGACCTGCTTCATTCAACTTTAATATACATGGAGGGAAATCCAATATTAAAGTCATCAATTGCAGTCAATCGCACAAGACCAACAATAATAAAACAAAGGCATTATAATACCCAAAGTAATGTTGGCCGACGACGGGGGAGACCCGTATCCATTGAGAGTGGAGGAACACAAAAGTATGCCACTCATACAATGTTAATCGTATGACACTTCGCGGCATAAAAGCCTAAGTGTCCCTACGACTCTTTTCAAGACACACCCAAAGAGACAGCCGACCTTAGCGGAATATTAACATAAATACCACCAAAGGCACGGCACAAGCGGGGATACAACCATAACATTGCCCCGACATGGCGAAGGTCATAAACGCCCGCCAATCATGACAGCTCAACCGGACTCAGCCCTCCTAGTGTACCCTTGAAAAGTAAAGGTCATAAAACATGGGGCCCGGTCAAATCCCGCAACACCCAGTAGACCATCAAATAAAGACTGACTTACGTGCCTATGGATCCAATGCAACACAGTCTACAATCACATGCTCATCCCGGAATGACTAAAGCACCCGAGCATGTAAATCTCAATAATATGCAATAAAATGCTATAAGTTGCAATGAATTCAAACCATTAATAGGACTCCACATTGAGCCATCGAAATCGGATAAAAGTCCCCAAGACTCCCTTAAAGTCAAAACCGAGCAAAGTGCTCAAAACCCATTAGACCCATAAATAACGGTCCTCAAAATATATAATGCATTTAAACCTCGTTTAGGTAAACGTATACCACAAAATCATCATTAACCCAAAACTCATCACGGATTAATACAAATGGATTCCCAAAATGGGCTCATACTCTTATAATTCTCAAAACGACTCATGACACAAACATGTGTATTTTCCCAAATGGTTTATAAAATCAATTATACCCACATGATTAAACCATGGAATAAGCTCCATTTGAACAATAAATCATTTAAGGACATAACTATGATTTCTACACATCAAAATATCCAAAATCCCAAATATGGGTGTTTTATAAACTTTATAAAGTTAAACACTTAAAAAAGGGTCAAACTTACCAAATAACTCAACAATTGATAATTTTAAGTAAAACACACAAATATTTGGAAAATAACATTTTTGGCATGTACAACGTTTCACAAATCAACTTGAACTCACCTTGCTAGATTTAGGCTAAATCTAGATTCTCCCCAAACGTAAGCTCCTTTGAAGAACGCGAATCCTCAAGCCAAATCCTCCAAAAAACCTAGATCCATAAGTTTCCAGCCATCAATAACCAGATCCAACCATGTAGAATCATTCCCCCAAACATTTTACATCAAAATCCCAACTTATACCAAAACCCTAATTTCATAGATAAAGAAGTAGAAGATTTCCTTAACCAAGCATAACCAAAATCACACCAATAAAGCCCACAATGGAAGGGAAGATGAAAACAACAAAACTCTAGCTTTTGGGTAGAGAGAGATTACCTTTATCACTTGAATCCTCCAAATAAAAGCTCCTAGTCTCCATAAAAGCTTCAAGCTTCCATATCTTCAACAATGGTGGAAATGGGTTTGATTTGAGTAGAGAAAATGAAGAAGAGAAGGAAGGGTTTGTGATTTCTTGAGAGAAAATCGGTTTAGAGAGAGAGGAAACTGAGTTGGGGTTTTGAAATGAAGTGAGGGAAGAGAGAGAGAGAGAGAGAGAGAGAGAGAGGAAAGGTCTTAATATCAACAAAATATCTCATCAGACACCAAGCGGACGTCCGACTGGTGCCTCATGCGGACGTCTGGCCTCGACCTGACCGATACCCCAACTTTCCCATGTTGCTTCCGCGGACGACCCGCGGACTTTCGCCCTGACACGGACGTCCGGATGGTGCCTCATGCGGGCATCTGGCCTCGACCTGACCGATACCCCAACTTTCCCATGTTGCTTCCGCGGACGACCCGCGGACTTCCGCCCTGACACGGACGTCCGGCCTTGCGCCCATGCGGACGTCCGCAAGTCCAAAATTCAGTTTTCTTAAAATTTTGGGGTGTTACACGCCACGTTCGGGATGTGCAATGACGGATTAAGGATCTAGAAGAAGAAATAGCAGAAATCCGAGAAAGCTACACGAGAATGGAGGACGTGATCAAGGAAAAGGTTAACTGAATCACTGGCATCCAGGACGTCTACCCGTAATAGATTTCTATGTTTAGATACACTGTATCAGTTTCCGTGTTTTCAATAAAATGATGCTTTACTGTTTACTTTATTGTACACACAAGAAAACTTGACAAACACGATAAAGTAGATAAAATCATGTTATACATAAAAACAAGAGCACTTAGCATACAAGATTTAGTCGTTAAAATAAAGGGAAATCAATGTTCAGGTCAATGCTATCATATCTTAGAGTTCCATGTGGTTCTAGCTCCGATGGGCCCTGCATGCTACTTCTTTGGCTAACTGAACGTCTACTCCTAGACACGCTTGAAGGGGCAGGAGTTGGACAATCTCTACGAGTATGTCCTACTGCTTGGCACCTACTACATTTTCTCTGTATCGGATCTTCACCACGTGATGGACGTCGATCGTTCTTTCATGGTCTCCCGGCTCTATTCTTAGTAATTAACGGTGGATAGCATGGCGGAAGGGGGACGTGTAGAGACACCCATGATTCAGGGGTCCACCTGGATTGATTACCGATGTTTCCCGGTAAGATTCGGACGTGTAGAAAGTTACAGCCAAATCGCTGCAATCTCTACGACCCATATGCCTTGCAGCAGCGATGACATGACTGCACGGTAACCCAGAATATTTTCATTGCAGACATGAACAAACATGGTCGGTCATATCGACAGTCGCGTCAAAACGGTTATCCTGAACCTGGTACTTCCGATATCCAATTTCGCTTACCCTCCATGTCGCAGACCTTCCCGCCCTTTTGAGAATTATCTCCTTCGCCTTTGGTGTGACTCTATTACGAATTTCACCTCCTTTTCGCCGTCGAAGTTGGTACCACTCTTGTTGAAAGGTTCAGAAGTACCTCATAAGTTGCACAATCGGTAATCTACGAGCAAAATGAGAGAGTGCATTCACCGACTTTGCACTATTGGAAGTCAGAATGTCATACCGGTGTGCAAAGAAAATGGGCCCTCGACCACCTCTCCAGTCCAACATCGTCCATAAACTTGTGTTGCACGATTGGCACTAACTTGTAGTGCATTCATGTACCGGTCAAACTCCCGAACCGTATACGCTTTGCATGCCTTCCAGTAGGTCGTGTGGTATGTTGTAATACGTTTGTCCGCGCTTTTCGCGTTCATCTCCAAATGTCGACAACATAGGGCGTGAGGGGTGTTTGGTACGTGGTAGAGATTACGACGCTTATGGAAGGAGCCCTGTCGGACATAAACACCAACCCTGGAGGGTCTCTGATACATTCTCTCAACATGGACAGAAACCAACTCCACTCCTCCCCAGTCTCGGACTTAAATACTTAGTGAAAAATTGTAAGTAAACAATATGTATCAGAGTTTCACTATCGCTGATAAGTACTAAGATCTTACAGTACTGCTGATAGGAACTCTCGCACTTTTAGATTAAACATTCAGCGAACACTGTTCACCATATCGCTGAGTCTGTTCAGTCCTTATGGTGATCGCTGATAAGTTAGGTGTTTACTTATGATCCCTGAAGACAAGATTCACGTCAACAAAGGTTCTACGCTGAAGTCGAAGATCAAGCTCAAGAACCAGCGACAAGTCTCCTAATGAACTGATGCGGATCAGCGAAGACTCAGATTTGTCCACTCAACGTGAAGTATCAAGTACAAGACTTCAGCTATCGCTGAACTTTATCATCTGCTGAATAGTAAATGATAATCGCTGAATCAACGAAAGCTGATCATGAAGTCCTCCGTACAAAGTACTTTTGTCTTAACCTCCCTTGCACGCCACCGTACGAAATGTCAGAAAAGAACCTCCGAAAATCTGAAATCGTACAACCACTCTGATACTACACTGTTCATTCATGCGGCTACTAAGGTTGTCATCAAAGGTCAATGACATGCAACCAATCCGCTGATGACACGTGTAAAGTATATACTGGATTGCATTAAATGCATGCAGTATATAAAGAGATGAACTCACTTCATTTGAAGCAACTTGCTAACTCTGGACAAGTTCAAATCTCTCAAGATAGGATTTTATTAGTAATCTCCTTATCTTTCTTAGTGCAAGAAAACCTTAGTGTTCCAACTTGTTTAGATTTAGGTTTATCCTTAATCTTGTTTCCGCAACAAGCTGTAAATTGTTAATGATTTATCAATAAACAATTTAGAAAAGTAAAATAGTGTGTTTGTATTCAACCCCCCCCCCCCCTTCTACAAACTTGTTTAAGCCTTTCGGGACCAACAAGTGGTATCAGAGCAGATTTGTTTAATCTCATAAACAAGATCTAATCTAAGATATTTCTCTTCCTTGCTATTATCTGAAAATGGCCAACTCAAACACAAACACTCACTATATCGACAATGGTTCTCTTGCAAAACCCCCTAGATTTTCCAGAGACAACTTCAACTTATGGAAAAATAGGATGACACTCTTCTTAGAAGGTGTAGACCCTACTATACCTTACTATCTTGAAAACGGTCCACACATCCCTGTAACGATTGATCCTGCCGTTCCAGCCACTGCAACTAGAGCTGCTATTCCAGAAAGGCTGGTTCCAAAGTAAATCCATCATTGGACCGATGAAGACAAGAAGAAAGTGGCTATAGATACAAAAGCCAGATCCATACTATCCATGGCCCTTCCTGACGAAGTCTACCATTCCGTCATGAACCTGAAATCCTCAAAAGCCATGTGGGACACAATATGTGTTCAGTATGAAGGAACGTCTGAAGTCCAGGATTCAAGAAAGATCAACCTGGTAAGACAATACGAAAGTTTCATCTCTGGTAAGAATGAAACTCTCTCTGAAGTACATCAACGTTTTAATTGCTTAATTATAGATCTTAAAACGGTTGGTAAGGAATATTCTAACTTTGAAGTTCTGACAAAGTTTTTAGAATGTTTACCTGAAAGCTGGGACAATTATTCCATGTGTCTCAAGCTGTCAAAAGATCTAAGATCAATGACACTTGCTACCTTATATGGCACATTGCTGAATCATGAGCAATCTAGCCATCTTAAGAAGAATCTTGTAAAAGATTCCAAAAGCACCCCCGTTGCTTTAATCTCAGAGGAACCTTCTACTCAGCGACCCGTGGTCACTATCACTGAGTTAGAAAGTAACGCTGAAAGATCATCAGATTCTGATTCTTCAGATGATGAATCCTTGGCTCTCCTAACTAAAAAGTTCAGGAGATTCGCCAAGAAGAAAATGTTTAGAAAGAACAAAACTCTTTCTATAGCTGACAAGCCTAAGTCATCAGCTTTTGTTGATAAGGCTACTGCTACTTGTTTTAACTGCGAAAAGACAGGTCATTTCGCTAACGAGTGCAGGTCAAAGAAAATCATGAGACCTTCAGCCTTTACAAAGAAATCCTTTGTTCCAAGGAATAAAGACGACAAATACTTAAAGCTGAAGGAGAAGTATGCAAAGCTGAAAAGCTTTAAGAAGAAGGGAAAAGGCCTAATGGCTGACTATGATTGGGCTGCTTCTGATGAAGAAGCCTCATCATCTGATTCTGAAGATGATGAAGCAAATCAATGTCTCATGGCCAAGATTGAAGAAGAGGAAGAAAGTTCAGACATTCCCTCCACTTCAACATCTGCCATTCAGGTATCACCCTCCTTCTTTACCAATATTGTAAATATTGATGAAGCTGATAGTCTCCGTAAAATCGAACTACTGACTAGAAGTTTATACGAAGCCATGAACGGCAAAGCTGTGGTTGAAAACCAAAATCTTGATCTCGCTGAAAAGCTTAAAAATTGCCACCTTCAAATAGAAAAGCTTTCTAAATTTGAAGAAGATTTTAAAGATCAAGTCCATTTAAATCAGCTAGTCAAAATTGAACGAGCGGAAGCTATCGCTGCATTAAAAGCTGAACAAGCTACTGTTGAAGGATGGTGTAATTCTTCAACAAAGATCACTGAGATAATTAAGGCTCAGATTCCTCTGAGTGATAAACGTGGTCTGGGTTATAAATATGATACTCCAATACCAACCACTGAACGTTCAATGCTTAAATTTGGAACGTTCGTATCCTCAGTAGCTGACACTTCTTCATCTCAGTACTCCTCGTCGATTACACCAATCCCTGAGGAAACTCCTACCTCCTCAAAAGGTAAGGAGAAAATGGTTTATTCAAAACCTACCTCTGTCTCTAAAGATAAAGGTAAAGGAATTGTAATTTATCAAAATCCTCAGAAGGGTACTTTAGTACCTAAGCTGAATGCTTCCAAAGCCTTAGTGATTCATTCACCTGGTTCTAGAAATCAGACCTCTGGATCAGTTCAGCGACCTACTCCTAGACTCAGAGTAGATATCCTTGGTAAGAAATCTGAAGAACTGAATGTTCGTCCTATTTCAAAAACCAATAGTGTACTTGGTGCTGGCACTTCTAATTCCAAATTAAAAGCTCAGCACACAAGTGGTCCTAAAACTAATTTTAGTTATAGGAAATGTTATCACTGTGGACTTACCGATCATATTGCAAGTAAGTGTCCCACAGCCACCAAAGCTGATAAGATAGCTAAGGTGAAGATAGCACCAAAGAAGACCAAACCAGTTGCAAGTCAGGTCAAGGTGACTCCTACCGCTGAGGTCAAGAAATTGACCAAAGTGAAGAAAGACAAAGCTGAATCTTCAAATGCTGCGAAGACTGCTGAACCCATTCCAACCACTTCCACTGACAAAAGCGTATACATGGTGAAGTGGGTACCCAAGCAAAACTAATCTTCCTTTGTATTGCAGGTTAAGAAGGGTATCTGGTATCTCGATAGCGGATGCTCTAGACACATGACTGGAAAGAAAAGCCTGCTCGCTGAATACAAGGAAGAGAAGGGTCCCTCTGTGACTTTCGGTGGAAATGGAAAAGGACACACCCGAGGGTATGGTGTACTTTCAAATGGTACAACATCCTTCAGAAGAGTCGCATATGTTGAAGGGCTGAAGCATAATCTTCTGAGCATCAGTCAGCTTTGCGACATGGATAACAAAGTGATTTTCACCAAGGAATCCTGCTTTGTCTCTGACAAAAAGGAAAAGATAGCTCTCAGCGGTTATCGTTTGGAAAATGTTTACGTTATAAACATGGACTCAACAACCACTGAGAACTCCTGTTTCTTCTCAAAGGCATCTTCTGATGTCAACTGGCTATGGCACAAGAGGCTTTCACATCTCAACTTCAAGACACTGAATACTCTTTCATCCAAAGAGTTAGTCACTGGTCTACCTCAACATTCATACGCCAAAGAATCCTTATGTTCAGCGTGTGAAAAAGGGAAGCAGACCAAGGCAAGCTTTAAGTCCAAGCAAGTTTCCTCAGTGTCATCTCCTCTTCAACTACTCCATATGGATTTGTTTGGCCCCGTTAACAAACAATCCATCGCTGGAAAGAAATATACGCTGGTCATAGTTGATGAATTCTCTCGTTATACATGGGTAATGTTTCTCCGTTCTAAGAGTGACACCCCTGAAGAACTCATCACCTTTGTTCGGAAGATGGAAACTCTGAACAATATGACTGTTCGCTCAATAAGGAGTGATCATGGAACTGAATTCAAAAACAGTTCTCTTGATTCCTTCCTTGAGAGCAAGGGTATTTCTCACAACTTTTCGTCAGTGAGAACACCACAACAAAACGGAGTCGCTGAAAGAAGAAGTAGAACAATTATTGAAGCTGCACGTTCAATGCTCAGCGATTCTCACCTGCCTACTCAGTTTTGGGCAGAAGCTGTCAACACGGCTTGTTTTACGCAAAACAGGTCGCTGATAGTCAAAAGATTCAAAAAGACAGCCTATGAACTTTTTCATGGGAGAAAGCCTTCAATCAGCTTTCTTCACATCTTTGGTTGTCAGTGTTTCATACTGAACAACAGAGATGCCCTTGGAAAGTTTGATCCTAAGGCTGATGATGGAATCTTTCTTGGATACTCCTCAGTTTCCAAAGCCTTCAGAGTCTTCAACCGAAGAAGACAAACTGTAGAAGAAACTATTCACGTCACGTTTGACGAATCCCGTTCAGCGAACTCTAAACCGAACGCTGATACAGAAGAACTGAATCAATGGATGTTTTCTCATCTTGGTGATTCAGAAGATGTTCCCACTACTCATACTCATACAACTGAAAATGATGGTCCTACTATCATTCCCAATATGCAGAATAGTGAAGCTGAAACATCTTGGGTCTCAGCTGTTCCTATAAATACTATACCCGCAGTTGATCCAAATGTCTCAGAAATTCCATCTATTTCTCAGCAATCAGTGAATGAAGTGACAAATGCAAGCATTCCTCTCTTAGCTGATTATCCAGAAGTAGCTGAAGCCTCATCTTCAGTTTCTCTAGTTCAGACTGAGTCAGCGACGCATGCTCCGGCTCAGCGATGGACTGTAAATCACCCAATCGATCAAATTCTTGGTGATCCCAACGCTGGTATTCAGACTCGTAGAAGTGCATGTAATATTTGTTTATTTGTTAACTTTATTTCTCTAACTGAACCAAAGAAAATAGATGATGCCCTCAGAGATCCAAACTGGGTCAGCGCTATGCAAGAAGAGCTGACTGAATTCGAAAGAAACAAAGTTTGGAAACTTGTTCGGAGACCAACTGACAAAACAGTGATAGGCACTAAGTGGGTCTATCGAAACAAGTTGGACGAACATGGTACTGTAACTCGCAACAAAGCTCGTCTTGTTGCTCAGGGATACAGACAAGAGGAAGGTATAGATTATGACGAAACCTTTGCTCCTGTAGCAAGACTTAAATCTATTCGTCTTTTCTTAGCATATGCTGTACACAAAAACTTCACTGTACATCAAATGGATGTTAAGTCAGCGTTTCTAAATGGAAAGTTGAATGAAGAAGTTTATGTGGAACAACCTCCAGGATTCTCAGATCCTAAGCGTCCAGGTTATGTTTATAAGCTGGATAAGGCACTTTATGGCTTGAAGCAAGCTCCTCGTGCATGGTATGACACTCTTTCTACTTATCTCCACCTTGAAAAATTTGAGAGAGGTAAGATTGACAAAACTTTGTTTTTTAGAAAAATAAAAGGTCATATCATTTTAGTTCAAATATATGTTGATGACATTATATTTGGTTCTACTAACCCTGAGCTTTGTACTCGTTTCGCTGATAGAATGAAAGATGAGTATAAAATGAGTATGATGGGTGAACTAACATATTTCCTTGGTCTTCAGATTAAGCAAACTGAAAAAGGAACTTTTATAAATCAGGGAAAGTATGTTAAAGATATGCTGAAAAAATTCGACTTAACTGAAAGTTCAGCTATGAAAACCCCTATGGCACCACCGCTGATACTTGATAAGGACACAAAGGGTGTTCCTGTCAATGTCACGCTGTACCGTGGGATGATCGGCTCACTACTGTATCTTACAGCTAGCCGACCCGATATTATGTTTGCAACATGTCTGTGCGCACGATATCAAGCTGAACCTAAGATATCTCATATGAAAGCTGTAAAGCGAATCTTTCGATATCTTAAGGGTACAGCGAATCTAGGTCTTTGGTATCCCAAAGATTCAGGATTCGATCTAACCGCCTATTCAGACAGTGATTTTGCAGGTTGCAAAATGGATAGGAAAAGCACCACAGGAGGATGTCAGCTCTTGGGTGGAAAGCTGGTAAGTTGGACAAGTAAGAAGCAAAACTCGGTGTCCACTTCCACAGCTGAAGCTGAGTATGTAGCCGCTGGAAGCTGCTGTTCTCAAGTCTTGTGGATGAGAAATCAACTACTAGACTATGATCTTCAGCTCTCCAAAATTCCAATCTATTGCGACAGCACAAGTGCCATCGCTATAGCAAACAATCCAGTGCTACACTCAAAGACAAAACACATAGAAATCAGATATCATTTTATCAGAGATCATGTGATGAATGGTGATATAGAACTTCATTTTATCCCAACTGATTATCAGTTAGCTGATTTGTTTACCAAACCTCTTGATGAGACAAGATTCAACTTTCTCATCAGCGAGCTTGGAATGCTGAACTTTGAAGGATAAATCTTCAGCGGTTCACATTTAATCAGCGATACGTTTATACATTCTTGTATAGGCTCTGGATAAAATAAACTTGTACAATCCATTTCATCATCTTCTCTCTGAATAAATTGGGTTAAACTGATATCAAGGTATGTTTTCTCTGACAAAACGCATGAAAATGCAAGATTTCAAATTCTTTCATCGCTGAATAATATTTTGAAATTTCTTAAAACCCTCACTGATATTTCTATTCAGTGCTTCATATTTTCCAAAGAGTCCCTGAGTTTTTCCTTCAAAACCTCAGAGACAACGAAAGAATGTGAAAGGACAGTTGTGACGTCATTGCAACGGATAACACCAGGCACGCTCTTTTTCTGACACACGTTTGCACGTTTCGTTGTCTATCCAATCAAATGCAAACACGTGTCCGTGTCATGATGAAAAACTTTCCCGCTCAAGTTTTTCTCTCTCTACTCTCTTCCTATATAAACACTCTCAAAGTTTATATTTGTCTTTTATGCGAGTCAATCTTTCTCCGCAAGAAAAGAACACTGTTGCATTTTGTGCTCTCAATCTTCAAGAACTGTTCATCATCTTCTTCATCAAACTCAAGGTTAATATGTTCTTATCTATTATCAAATGCAAATAACTTGTTTTCGATCTTATCATTGTTTTACACAAGATCAAACAAAAGAACTCAAAAAAAAAAAAAAAAAAATCATTTTCTTTCATGGTTTTATAAACACAACCATTTCATGGTTGTTCTTCAAGTTTTAAATCTAAAATCTTAAACTTGTTCTTCTTTCGTATCCATTTTTTTAAACTGGAATACAAGGCTTATAGGTGTTATACTCGTTTTTTTTAAAAACAAGAAAAACCCTAATCTTCATTAAGACTTTTTTGTCTGAATGAAATGGACAAAATTCGAAAAATCTTAATGGAAATTTTCTTTCCACATTAAGATATTTCTTATTTGTTAACATCTTTGGTTGAACTGATAATACAGTGAAATGGCAACTTCAAAGCTGAATGTTACCGCTGAGTCCATCTCCACTGATTCTGAGGAACTGGAAATCACCAAAGCTCCTCAGGTTAAGTTTGAGCTGGATCAACTAGACTGGACAAAGGCAAACAACCTTTCAGCGCTTCTCGAGTTTCCTCCTCGGAAGCAGGTATCCCATCTAGACGACGCTGTAAATTTTTTGAAGAATAGCCCCATCTACACAGCACTGACAATCACACCTCCTGCCAGTCAGCGTCTATTATCCCAATTCTGGTACTCTGCCAGACACACCAACCTACCCTCAGCCAAAGATCCATCTAAAACCATCGACTGCATACTCAGCGATACTGAGTATGGCACCATCAAGATAACCCCCGCAATAATCCGCAAAGCTCTGAAATTCCCTAACGCTACCTCAGAAAATCCTTTCATTCCATTTCCTGACCACAAGAAGCACGCTGACAGGGAAGAAATCATTGCTTTCCTTGATGCGATGGGTTACATCTGGGAGACTGGAAGAGACAAGCTACCTGAGAAGAAGCTGACGCTGATAAAGAAATCCAAGATGCCCAGCGAGATGAACTTCATCTTCGCTCACCTGATCAGCTGCATGACAGCGAAATCCGGATCTTCTGATCAAGCCGCTCAACCTCAGCAGGCCATGGGTTACGCACTGCTGAAAGGTCTCAACATTGACTGGGCCTCCATCATCTATGAAGACCTCATTCAACGTGTTGATTCTGCCGCTGACCGACCAGCATGGGTTCCTTACCCGCGATTCATCAGCGCCATCTTTCAATATGGCCTGAAGGACAGCTATCCTGAAGAGGGTGATCTGAAACTCTCTCAGATTGGCCCTAAAGTTCTCGACTTCAAGCCTGTCGCCAACGAGGTACGTCTCTCTACCCTTCTCACTCTACTTAATTCTCCGCTTTCTGTGGCTCCTTCAGCGACTATACCCCTCGCTGATTCCCAGGCCACAAAATCCATTCCTTCTAAGAAAAGGAAACAATCTCTTACCCCTCTTGATTCCAAAAGGATCAAGAAAACCAAGGAGCAACCCCAGCAACTCCATGCTGAAGACTCCTCAGCTCATTCTGAAGAGCTGAAGGAAAGTTCCGTGGTACGCTCTGCCACACCAATTCAAGCCATCCCTTCTAAACCTACTTCAGCGTCCTTAAACGCTGAGGTTAGAACTTTGGAATCTACCCAACCTTCGTCAGTCTCTCAAAAGACTGATGAAGTACTTCTCAGCGAATCCAACGCTGAACTTGAAACCCAACCCCAATTCTTATCCTTCGCTCCTCCCTCTACTTCTTTGGACACTCCTCCAGTCAAAACTGGAGATGCCATCATTCAAGAAGCCGTTGAAGCTTCTCAGCGAATGACGAAGAAAGGACCTGCAGAGATCTCCATCCCTCACGGAACTTTTGAGGGAGATATGGAACACTATGGAGGGACTCGAAACTTTGATGAGTTCGTCAACGCTCCTGCAGGTACAGATCCCACCTTAAACACTGTAACTAAACCTGAAACTTCTGAGCTTTCCTTTGTTCACAAGTACTTATATGTTACAGGTCCTTATTTGGGAGACATCAACCAGTCTCTGAAGTCTATGGAGATGAAACTTACGGATCTCACCACCGGTCTATCAAATAACTCTACAGCTGTAACAAACGCTGGAGAGAATCTGACGAAGCTGACTACTGTGGTGGACAAGAAGGCCTCCTCTGATGACATCAAAGACCTTGATAAAACTCTCGCCGACTTTGCCAAAGTGCTCTCCGACATCTACACTGACTACACCAACCTCAAATCATCAGTTTCCACCATTTCCAGCGAGGTTACAACGCTGAAGAAATCGGTTGGTACACTCGAAGGTGATATGTCAGTGGTCAAGACCAACTTGGGCTCAGTGAAGACCGATCTTAGTTCTGTCAAGACAATGATCGAGACGCTGGTGAACAAGGCAAATAATCCAGCTCCTGCTCCGGCCCCTGCACCTGTTTTGGACTCATTCACCGCAGAGGATCGCCAAGAGCTGAAGAAAATCACGCCTGCTATTTCTGGCCTAGAAGACAGAATAGCTAAGCTTGAAGATTGTGTGAAAGTCTCTGGCCCAGAAGACAGAGACAACACCAATGCTGAATCTACCCATTCCTCCCCCGCCCATCATGAGAAAGAGGGGGAGAAGAGCGCTGAACAGGAGAAGAGCGCTGAAGATCAAAATAAGAGCGCTGAAGACCTTTCCCATGATGAATCTATCAGGGGAGAGGGTAATGAAGATCGGATTACTGGACCTCAGGGAGATGAAAACCCTGAGGGAACCGAGAACCTCGCCTCTGTATCTGAGGGGGAGAAACTCGAAGAAGATGATGAGGAATCTGAAGCAGAAGAAGACGAAGACTTCGACATCCCTGAAGCTGAACCATCCTCCTCTCCAAGGAACGATGATGATGATGATGAAGATGACGATGATTTCTTTGTTGTCAAACCTGCTCCTCGAACCAAAGCTCTTAAAGGTATTTCAATAAAAGAACCTTCAGGGGAGAAGACAAAGACAAAGCACTCAGCCTCTGGCGCTGAGAAAAGCAAAGACAAAGGCATCGCTGAAGATGATAATCTGGCGATCCTACTTGCAAAGCCGATTTGTCAGGTACACTAAACTTATTTTTCCTTCCCTGATCATCTCTGAAAAATCAGTTATCCATTCCACAAACACCTACACATCCATATTTTTTTCTATCTTTTCTACCCAAGTTCTTCTACCCAGTTCTTATTTGTAAGATCGCTGCGTTTCAGCTAGTCCTCTCCCCTGTTTGAGGATATCGCTGAAAGATCTTCTATTGCGACTTCACCAATAATTCCAGCTACCGCTGAAGACATAATCCCAGTCTTAGATTTAATCTCTGAGACTGATGAATCAGAAGAACAACCTCTCTCGCACAGAAACAGACCCTCCTCAGTTCCTCAAAAGAGGAGAGAAGAAATGATAAAGCGATTCGAGGATCAGCGAATCATCCTAAGGCGCGATCAACTACCTTCAGTTCCTCCTAAATTCAGAATTTCAAAAGCTGAATACCAGGATCATCTCAGAGCTGAACGCCTCATCGCTGAAAGGAAGGAAGCTGAAGATAAAGACAGAGAATACGCCATCAAGCTCACTCAAGAATCTGTCAAAGACCCCAAGCTGAAGCGTATTCCCATTCAAATCCAACGAAAGCTTTGGGAACAAGCCCAGAAGATCGTGGAAAAGAAAGCTGAAGTTTCTCAGACCACCCTAATCTGGTGTAAAGAGAAAATCCACTTCAGATATCGTCCAACGAAGATCAACAAGGTATTCATCTCTGGAAGAACCTCCATCGGAGTACCTATTGTTGACATCAAACTGTTCAGAGAAGATGACTCATCTGAAACCTTTCGTGCTGACACTGTAAAAAGGTATGGTCTCTCTGAATGGCTGGAGATGAGGTTAGCTATCCAACCATCAAAATCTAAGTACAAGGATCATTTCGAAAAGCTGATAAACAGACAGATCGATTTGATATCTTCTTGTGTGGATATTCCTCCTGTTCCTGATTTAAAGCCGAAAAGAAAAAAGGGCTCTCCAAGGAAGAAACGTCAAGATTCAAACTCAGGTCCTGTCATACGAAATGAAACTGGAATTGGTTTCTCTCGCGCTGAAGTACTTGGTCCTGATCCTGATATATCTGCCCTTGACATCTCTTTGCCACCATGTGAACTTTTCGTCCCTGGTAAAGTCATCAGTAATCCTTATGGAATATTCTTTCTTGACTACGACGGACGTAAATGCTTTCAACGGATCGCTGAGCTTCCAATCACTCCAATCGAACAGCTCAAAGATCTCATCTACTGGTGCGACTTCAGAAAAGACATTCAGGCACGACACCTAAAACCCTTGATTTTTGAAGCTGCTCTGAAGCTAAAGAATAAAGGAGAAAAGGTTCCTGACTGGATGATTCCAACTGAAAAGACAACCCTTGATGAACTACTCATTAAGGAAGAACCCTTTGAAGGCTGACAACAATCACCATTTTTCTCTATTGTATCAGTCATCCTTCAGTACTTGTAATTTATTTCGCTTGTACTTGTAATCTTTCTTATTCATATTGTAACCTGATTCAAAGATTTAAAGAAAGATTTCAGCGAATGTACTTTACTCCATCAGTACTGAAAAGATCCCAGAAAACAGTAAAAGGGACAAATATTTTATGAGTTCTTTTTATCCTTATGTTTTCATTAAATAGCAATTTTCTCTGTTGCTATGTCATAATCAAATAGGGGGAGATTGTTGATCCAAACCCTCAGTGATTTGATAATGACCCTATCTTAAATACTTAGTGAAAATTGTAAGTAAACAATATGTATCAGAGTTTCACTATCGCTGATAAGTACTAAGATCTTACAGTACTGCTGATAGGAACTCTCGCACTTTTAGATTAAACATTCAGCGAACACTGTTCACCATATCGCTGAGTCTGTTCAGTCCTTATGGTGATCGCTGATAAGTTAGTTGTTTACTTATGATCCCTGAAGACAAGATTCACGTCAACAAAGGTTCTACGCTGAAGTCGAAGATCAAGCTCAAGAACCAGCGACAAGTCTCCTAATGAACTGATGCGGATCAGCGAGACTCAGATTTGTCCACTCAACGTGAAGTATCAAGTACAAGACTTCAGCTATCGCTGAACTTTATCATCTGCTGAATAGTAAATGATAATCGCTGAATCAACGAAAGCTGATCATGAAGTCCTCCGTACAAAGTACTTTTGTCTTAACCTCCCTTGCACGCCACCGTACGAAATGTCAGAAAAGAACCTCCGAAAATCTGAAATCGTACAACCACTCTGATACTACACTGTTCATTCATGCGGCTACTAAGGTTGTCATCAAAGGTCAATGACATGCAACCAATCCGCTGATGACACGTGTAAAGTATATACTGGATTGCATTAAATGCATGCAGTATATAAAGAGATGAACTCACTTCATTTGAAGCAACTTGCTAACTCTGGACAAGTTCAAATCTCTCAAGATAGGATTTTATTAGTAATCTCCTTATCTTTCTTAGTGCAAGAAAACCTTAGTGTTCCAACTTGTTTAGATTTAGGTTTATCCTTAATCTTGTTTCCGCAACAAGCTGTAAATTGTTAATGATTTATCAATAAACAATTTAGAAAAGTAAAATAGTGTGTTTGTATTCAACCCCCCCCCCTTCTACAAACTTGTTTAAGCCTTTCGGGACCAACAAATAGGACTCCACATTGAGCCATCGAAATCGGATAAAAGTCCCCAAGACTCCCTTAAAGTCAAAACCGAGCAAAGTGCTCAAAACCCATTAGACCCATAAATAACGGTCCTCAAAATATATAATGCATTTAAACCTCGTTTAGGTAAACGTATACCACAAAATCATCATTAACCCAAAACTCATCACGGATTAATACAAATGGATTCCCAAAATGGGCTCATACTCTTATAATTCTCAAAACGACTCATGACACAAACATGTGTATTTTCCCAAATGGTTTATAAAATCAATTATACCCACATGATTAAACCATGGAATAAGCTCCATTTGAACAATAAATCATTTAAGGACATAACTATGATTTCTACACATCAAAATATCCAAAATCCCAAATATGGGTGTTTTATAAACTTTATAAAGTTAAACACTTAAAAAAGGGTCAAACTTACCAAATAACTCAACAATTGATAATTTTAAGTAAAACACACAAATATTTGGAAAATAACATTTTTGGCATGTACAACGTTTCACAAATCAACTTGAACTCACCTTGCTAGATTTAGGCTAAATCTAGATTCTCCCCAAACGTAAGCTCCTTTGAAGAACGCGAATCCTCAAGCCAAATCCTCCAAAAAACCTAGATCCATAAGTTTCCAGCCATCAATAACCAGATCCAA
Organism: Saussurea involucrata; assembly: GCA_033807775.1. Classification (NCBI taxonomy): domain Eukaryota; kingdom Viridiplantae; phylum Streptophyta; class Magnoliopsida; order Asterales; family Asteraceae; genus Saussurea; species Saussurea involucrata. The sequence continues at coordinate 77,766,777 of CM066312.1, read as the reverse complement.
CCATGTAGAATCATTCCCCCAAACATTTTACATCAAAATCCCAACTTATACCAAAACCCTAATTTCATAGATAAAGAAGTAGAAGATTTCCTTAACCAAGCATAACCAAAATCACACCAATAAAGCCCACAATGGAAGGGAAGATGAAAACAACAAAACTCTAGCTTTTGGGTAGAGAGAGATTACCTTTATCACTTGAATCCTCCAAATAAAAGCTCCTAGTCTCCATAAAAGCTTCAAGCTTCCATATCTTCAACAATGGTGGAAATGGGTTTGATTTGAGTAGAGAAAATGAAGAAGAGAAGGAAGGGTTTGTGATTTCTTGAGAGAAAATCGGTTTAGAGAGAGAGAGGAAACTGAGTTGGGGTTTTGAAATGAAGTGAGGGAAGAGAGAGAGAGAGAGAGAGAGAGGAAAGGTCTTAATATCAACAAAATATCTCATCAGACACCAAGCGGACGTCCGACTGGTGCCTCATGCGGACGTCTGGCCTCGACCTGACCGATACCCCAACTTTCCCATGTTGCTTCCGCGGACGACCCGCGGACTTTCGCCCTGACACGGACGTCCGGATGGTGCCTCATGCGGGCATCTGGCCTCGACCTGACCGATACCCCAACTTTCCCATGTTGCTTCCGCGGACGACCCGCGGACTTCCGCCCTGACACGGACGTCCGGCCTTGCGCCCATGCGGACGTCCGCAAGTCCAAAATTCAGTTTTCTTAAAATTTTGGGGTGTTACACGCCACGTTCGGGATGTGCAATGACGGATTAAGGATCTAGAAGAAGAAATAGCAGAAATCCGAGAAAGCTACACGAGAATGGAGGACGTGATCAAGGAAAAGGTTAACTGAATCACTGGCATCCAGGACGTCTACCCGTAATAGATTTCTATGTTTAGATACACTGTATCAGTTTCCGTGTTTTCAATAAAATGATGCTTTACTGTTTACTTTATTGTACACACAAGAAAACTTGACAAACACGATAAAGTAGATAAAATCATGTTATACATAAAAACAAGAGCACTTAGCATACAAGATTTAGTCGTTAAAATAAAGGGAAATCAATGTTCAGGTCAATGCTATCATATCTTAGAGTTCCATGTGGTTCTAGCTCCGATGGGCCCTGCATGCTACTTCTTTGGCTAACTGAACGTCTACTCCTAGACACGCTTGAAGGGGCAGGAGTTGGACAATCTCTACGAGTATGTCCTACTGCTTGGCACCTACTACATTTTCTCTGTATCGGATCTTCACCACGTGATGGACGTCGATCGTTCTTTCATGGTCTCCCGGCTCTATTCTTAGTAATTAACGGTGGATAGCATGGCGGAAGGGGGACGTGTAGAGACACCCATGATTCAGGGGTCCACCTGGATTGATTACCGATGTTTCCCGGTAAGATTCGGACGTGTAGAAAGTTACAGCCAAATCGCTGCAATCTCTACGACCCATATGCCTTGCAGCAGCGATGACATGACTGCACGGTAACCCAGAATATTTTCATTGCAGACATGAACAAACATGGTCGGTCATATCGACAGTCGCGTCAAAACGGTTATCCTGAACCTGGTACTTCCGATATCCAATTTCGCTTACCCTCCATGTCGCAGACCTTCCCGCCCTTTTGAGAATTATCTCCTTCGCCTTTGGTGTGACTCTATTACGAATTTCACCTCCTTTTCGCCGTCGAAGTTGGTACCACTCTTGTTGAAAGGTTCAGAAGTACCTCATAAGTTGCACAATCGGTAATCTACGAGCAAAATGAGAGAGTGCATTCACCGACTTTGCACTATTGGAAGTCAGAATGTCATACCGGTGTGCAAAGAAAATGGGCCCTCGACCACCTCTCCAGTCCAACATCGTCCATAAACTTGTGTTGCACGATTGGCACTAACTTGTAGTGCATTCATGTACCGGTCAAACTCCCGAACCGTATACGCTTTGCATGCCTTCCAGTAGGTCGTGTGGTATGTTGTAATACGTTTGTCCGCGCTTTTCGCGTTCATCTCCAAATGTCGACAACATAGGGCGTGAGGGGTGTTTGGTACGTGGTAGAGATTACGACGCTTATGGAAGGAGCCCTGTCGGACATAAACACCAACCCTGGAGGGTCTCTGATACATTCTCTCAACATGGACAGAAACCAACTCCACTCCTCCCCAGTCTCGGACTTGCCTACTCCGAAAGCTATAGGCACGATGTTGTTATTTTCGTCCAGGGCAACCGCCAAGAACATCATACCCAAGTAACGTCCCTTTAAATGGGCAGCGTCTATTACTAGGACACGACGCAGATTTGTCAAAAATCTGCGGATCTACAAAAACGTAGGTGGTTTCCCTTTGTAAATGTTATAAATTATAATGTGTAAACATATGACGTATTAATATACGTATCGCACATCCAAGGGCAACGAAGCACAACTTAAAACGTCCGTTTGAATCCGTCCTTATCCTGGTGCGTGTACCTGGATTCTGCAGCTCCAAATTATATAAATACGTAGGGAATCGTTCATATGACTCCTCGGAAGTGCCTCTCACTATTAGTAGTACCCTGCATCGCGCACGCCAACCTTGGTGGTAACCAAATGTGATCCCGTACTGAAGGTTTATATCGTTGACGATGTCCTTTGGACGAAAAGCCCTGATAGCATAAAAAAAATGCCTTTCAGTATGTGGCCCAAAGTTCTTTTGTTGGCTTGTCGGTGGTTGGGATTCAGTTGCGTACTCGAACAAGTGTGTACGTCGTGCAACTTTCTAACGCTAAACAACCCTCCTTTAGGGCCCACGGACCTCGTGGACATCCTCTAATTACAATTTCTCTCCCACATACAACCTCGTATCCTTGTTTGACGGATTTCTTCGTTTTACTTTCGAAACCCTCTTCCATGAACTTAATTCTAAGCTGTGTGGCCAATTCATCCTTCGTATCAAATATTTGACCTTCACGTATCATTGAACTGCGATTATAAGGTGCAGGTTCGTAGGTTGGTATATGGGTCTCCGAGGTTGGAAGGAGAGGAGACATATCAAAATAATCATTTAACTCACCAAATGATTTATTACTAGGGGTATATTTTTCTACTTCTTCGTCCTCATCACTATCGATATCTGATCTGTCTATATCAGATCTACCCATTGTGAAAACATGGGTTTCGTCATCAGCTACTCCATCAAACCGTCTTTCTTGGTCTTTTTCTTCTTCTTCTTCTGGTTGCGTCTCCGGAACAAAATCGGGATAACAGTCGTTAAGACCATATGTATGATTCGAATAAAATGTTGGGTCGTAGGACGCCTGACATTGAGAATCAGGCTCCAGTTGATTACCACCAACATGGGCTTCGTCATCACCTTCATCGCACATCGATGAATCGGCATACACAAAAAGTGTTAGAGGTCTTTCTGATTGGGCTGCAAATTGCTTAAAACCAGAGATATCTCCATCGTCGGTTAACTCCAAGATTGACCCATCATCATTCTTGTACACTAACTTGCAAACAACAGAAGGTTCGATTCCACATTTTTGCATGGCGTATGCAAGAAACTTCTTATGTGTAATGTTTACTGACAATTTTACACCATGCTTAGATTTATAAGCAAAATTCCACTCATTGTTGTCTTGCACCCTTTTACCATCGCAACAGAAATATAGCTTAGTTTTTTCAACATTTGAACTCATTTTTTCAGTAGTATCTCAGAAAGAAAAAAATGAAATGATGAAGAAAGAAAGCAAGAAAGAACAATTGCAAGAAAGAAAGCAAGAAAGAACAATGGAATGGATGTGATGAACGATTATGGAATGCATTTTACTGATCTTTATAGATGAAATTTCAGTGGGGAAGATGAATTGCAACCACAAATTCAATGACAACAGTACGATAATTGAACAATCTCAGACAAAAAGTGTGGAAAAAAAGTAAAACCATGCAAAAACACGTGAAAAACATGAAATTTTAGCCTAAAATCGCGGACCAAAAGTGAAAATCGCGGACATGGACCAAACTTGTAAACTTGACATTTTAGGGGGTCCATCGCGGGGTACCACGGGTCAAAATCGTGGACCATTTTGTTTGGGTCCGCGATCGAGGCCCATATCGCGGGATTGTAGGGCAATTTTGCAAAATGAGAGAGATTTAGGGTACTTTTGTAAGTGAAAAACAAAGTTGGTCCATTTTAATTAATTTCCTTATATTTTATTTTGTATTTTATTTCTTTGAGATATATTTATTTTAGTTGGCAACATATTTCATTTAATTTAATACTTTCGTTTTTTATTTTGTTTTTTTGAATTATATTTTAACTGAATTACTCTTAATATTTTCAATGTAATAAACACTGTATTATATATATTATGTATTTATTTTTCATGATAAAGAATTAGCTATTTTGAAACAACTTTAATATTAGTTTAGTAACGTTGTTTGGTTTATGATCATATTTGGGTGTATTTTATATTGTTTTACATATTAAATTATTGTTTTATTAAAGTATTTTTAGTTTTAAACAATTTGACATTTTCAAAAAAAGGATATTTTGGTCATTTATCAATAATTCATTCCAATTGAAAAGCTATATTATATGAACTAAACACACAAATTTCAATTACTTAACATATTTCATTCAATGTCTGTCAATCAAACATATGGTCAAACATGAGAACATTTCATTTCATGATTTCAACTTCTTCAAAATCAAAATGTTTAACTGATTTCATTCCCAAAAACATTATGTGAACTAAACCGCACTTAAAAGTTAAAACTTAATATGAAAAGAGAAATAAATTTTCTATTTATTTTTACCATGAGATCGCATATTATTATTTTATATAATTTTTTAAAAATATTTTATAATAATAAAATAATAATATATTTTAATAATATAATTAAAATATAAAATAGAGTAAATTACTGTTTTGGTCCCTGTGGTTTGTTAAAAAATACGGAATTGGTTCCTAAACTTCATTTATTACTGTTTTGGTCCCTGTGTTATGCACTTTGTTACGAATTTGATCCCTCGAGCTGATGGACGTCTATTTCCTCCATTAAGCTCGAGGGTAAAATGGTCTTTTTACCATTTTTCATTTATTTTTCTATTTTTTAATTAATTATATCATTTTTCTTTTCTTTTCTAATTTCTTTTCTTGAATCTGAAGAGGATGAAGAAGAACACTTCAAGATTATCATGAACACCAAGAAAATCAAACTTCAAATTCAATTCAAAGAACACAAATAACATTTGACAAATCCAAATCCAATCCCAAAAACATCATTTAAACTAAAACCCTTAATCATACACTATAAATCAAAACCCAAAATTTTAAACTAAATCAAGCCTAGATTAAATCGATAACCATAACCCAAAAATCGATAACCATAACCCAAAAATCCTAGTTCTGAAGAAGCAGATGAGAGAGAGAGAGATACAGATCGAGAAAAGTGAGACAGATCGAGAGAGAGAGAAGAAACAGAGATCGAGATGGAGAAGAGACCAAGAAACCCAGATATCGATCGATTGGGGCTTTCCCTCCGGCTGCTCCACCGCCGGCGTGATCCCCTCCGGTGTCTACCCATCTGCACCCAAACCCAGATGAAGCACATACCACATCTATGGATTTGCAGGGAGGGAAAGAGATGGAGTCCAGATGCATCGACAGAAGAGAGACGAGAAACCCAAGATGAAACCCAGATTGAGATGCTTTCTGTGTGTATGAGGTTGAATTGTGTGTTTATAAGAGGGGGAGAGGTTGCAGAGGATGGAGATAATTCGATGACAGGGACGAAATGGTTGGCCGGCAACTTCGTCTTCTCCGGCGACTTCGTCTTCTCCAGCGATTTCATCTCTCGATCTCTTCTCCAGATCTCGTCTCTCTCTCTTTTCCGGATATGTTCTCTCTCTCTCTCTCTTCTCTCGAACAAGATCTGTTCACTCCCTCTTTGTTCTCTCGATCTCTATCTCTAATCTCTCATAGTCTCAAATATAATATTGATTTTGCTTAAAAAAAGTATAATATTGATTTAATGTAAAAAACAATCTGATATTAATTTAGGTTAATAAATCTAGGTTTGATTTAGTTTTTTAAATTTAGGTTTGATTAGTAAAACTATGGATTTGATCTTCTGTGGTTTATTCTTGGTATGGTGTTCTTAAGATGAACATTCAAGAAAAAAAACATTAAATAAAAGAAAAAGGGTATATTTGATTAAAAATTGTTAAAAGAAATAAAAATGGTAAAAAGACCAATTTACCCTCGAGCTTAACGGAGGAAATAGACGTCCGTTAGCTTGAGGGACCAATTCCGTAAAATTCTGCATACCACAGGGACCAAAACTGTAATAAATGAAGTTTAGGGATCAATTCCGTATTTTTTGACAAACCACAGGGACCAAAACAGTAATTTACTCTATAAAATATAAAATTATTAAAATTAAGGGGTCGTTTATAAAACGCTTACCCGGGTAAGGGTTTACTAAGTCACATTAGCTTACCGGATAAATATGGCAAGGGCCAAGAATCTTACCCGATAAGAGGGGAAGCAATGACCGAAAGTCAAAAGCAAGGACTGAGAGTCTTACCCGGTAAGTGAGTGCGACGACTCTTACCATGGTTAGCGCTTACCGGCTAAATTGTTCCATTTGATGACATTTTGGTGGACTAAAATCTTACCGAGAAGTAAGCAATAGTGTTGAATTTTACCGGTAAGCACTTACTCGGATAAGTAATTAGTTAAACGTCCCCTAAATGCAAACATTTTTTTATAGATTTTAATTTTTAGTTTTTTATTTTAAAATAATTATAAAGCATTCATGGGAGATGCTGACGAACCATCCGAACCGGCAATTCGGGTTCAATTTGGACCGGAGTTTGGGCCAACGCATATAAGCACTTTTGATGCATTTTCACAAGCGAAGAAGATTTGGATTTGCTGACAGTTACGGTGGAACTACTCAGCCATGGCCGCTGCCGATCCCGAAAAGCTGATCGCCAAAGCCGATAAACTGTCAGTTTACGTTTTTCATCATCCGCCATAATCTGCGTATTACTAATTATAAGTATCTAATTTCATGATCAAATTGTTGTTTGTTGAACTTCGCAATGATTCTAGTTAGTAGGTTTAAATTAACATATCATTTCCAGTAACTAGGGTTTTTGCGTTGTTTCTCATGATGATTGGACTCCAATTGAACGATCAATATCATAGATTGTGATTAGGTTAAGTTGATGGAGCTTGTAAAGTATCTGTGTAGTTGCAGATCAGTTTAAGTCTGTCAATTCCAACACTGGATTATGTGCTTTGAGGTTTGTGGTCAAATTACTGCTTTCTGGATTCAAAATCGGATGGTGTTCTCAATTAATCATCATTTAGGCATTATTGGAATTAATTGCAATCTTGGAACTATGTTAGAGATTCTCATTATTTTATGATTTAAAGGATGTTAGATCAGATAGACAAAAGGTGACGCATCTCACTGTTTTCCTGGATCTCCCTTATTCTTCTTGTTTCTTCAGGAAGTGTGATCATATCCTTTCAGTTTTTCGCGTTGTTGTACTTGGTTGAAAATACCTATCAAGTTTTCATATAAATCAGAATGATGTATTTGGACTTTTTTTATGCTTGAGATTAAAGTAAGTATGACGAAGCAATACACATGTTTGAATTGGAAATACAATAATGAAGGATGAAATTAGTAAGCATTCATTTCAATCACTTTCCAATATGGTGATAAATACGGAGATATGGAATTCATGTCCGTCACACCCGAGTCCTGACTTACCCCGGGCGTGAGTTACCTGTATGTTATCAAATACAATCGTAATCATATAATACATTATACATATTTGCCATAAATACATATAGTCGGAACAGAAGCAGATTATTTAATCCCAAAATATAAAATTCATATGCATCATTCATTCAGCAATTAGCATAGCGTGAACTTCGTAAAATCTTGAAAACACTAATTTACAACCTTTCCTTGCCACTTGTTTCTTTACCCGAGACAGACAAAATCATTAGGCTTTTATTTGTTACACATGTATTGAAATTATATTCTCTAGTAATTAAAATAAGGTATGAAATAGTATCATCCTCGTAAACATTTCATACCAAACATTTAGATATGTCTGTTTACTTGTTCTTAGCTCCACTGATCCCTTATCTAATGTGGAGGTCTAAAGTTTGCATGCATTAGCCAAATGGTACTGTCGAATCGTCCCTAAATGATATTCCTGCCTTCTCAAGAACAGTCTGCACACACCCGGCAAATCATTTCTGCAATAAATACATTTGTCTTGGTTTTCTAGAACTTCATGCATAAGCTAATCATTAGCAAATTCATTGTGTGCTTCTAAGTTTTTAAATCGAAATTTTACGTGAACGCACCGGTTTGATGTTGTATTTGTTTCTTCAAGAATTTCAACCTACATAGGTAAATTTCTCTCAAAACAGTATCAAGATCTAGTCCTAATCATCTAGTTTTGCTAATCCTAGAATTTCAGCTTTCTGTCCATATTTTCATACTGTCATAGAGCTATGAACCGACCATGTTCGTAGCCTCATGCCGTGCAAAGGCTTAGTCTACCAATACAATGTCTGGTGGCATCTTTATGATGTTACACTTAGGTGCTGTTCGGTTCATTTTCTGTTAAGACCTGAATCCATATGACTGTCTGAGTGGATATGGTTGTCTGACTGTTAACAGATAAGTTGGTGTTCGGTTGTTATGCTGAATAAACAGTCTGATTGTCAGAAATGACCATTTTACCCCGGCCTTTGTTTTTGCTTATATAAATAAACTTAATATAAATATTGAATAAATGACTTATAATTATTAAAAAAATACCAATTTAAACATTTTAAATAAACAAATGTGATCAATCAACTGGAATGGTATTTGGAGAAATTAGTACCATCTTCTTGCAAAAGAATCTTATTGAATATAGAGATACTAAAAACCAAAACTTGACAAACTATAGCACATAAAAATAAGGGATTTGATGAGATCTAATCAGGAACACTCCGAATGAGAAATGAAACAATAGCAGATTATTATTATTTATTCAACCAGAACACATAAGCATATGAAATTAAACAAATTGAAACTATATGCATACGAAACATCCACAACTCAATTCTCTAAGGCATATCGTCGAACACCATGTATGCGTCAGATAAAGAGTAAGATTTTAACGTCTTCTTAGTGTGGGGAAATTGTGAACCAGAAACCCTGAAAAATACGGAGGAAGATGACGAGGAAGCAGCAGCAGCAGAAGTGGGGGTGAGGAGAGGCAACAGTAATAGCCTCGTGGATGTCATTCTTGTGAATTCCTCCTCCACCCACAATTAAACTTGTTCCGGCGACCAGTCTGAGTATGAATCTGTCGCCTTTTCGGCCGATTTTCAGGCGACCCACCACCGTTTGTTTGGCAATTTCTTTGGTTTATTATCTGGTGTTGGTTGCTGGCTGCCTGCTTGTGTGTGTGTGTGTGAGAGAGAGAGAGAGAGAGAGAGAGCAGAGATACCTGTGGATATGGAGGTCACCGTCGATGGATGAAGCAGCCGGATATGGAGGTCAGCGATAGAAGCAGTGGTCGATAGATAGAACAGATGAAAAACAGTGATTTGAGATATGGGGTAGGGGAAAAGGGTAGATGTGGAATATTGATGGCTGAGCTCAAACGACCCTTCTTTCCTAGCTGAGCGAATCAGCCATGGGCTGACCGATTCAGCCATATCTTCCACACAGCCAATTAAGCCACAAACGAACAGGCCCTTAATCTTGGTTGTTGACATAATGCATTTATGAAGGAAAAGCCTTATGGATGCTCCAGTCCTGAAGATCTCATCATTGCCTGTAGCATGTCAACGTTTCCAGTCTTGCAGATTTTTTGAAGTCAAAATACCTATTTATGTTGATGCATCACTGGCACATGATTCTCAAAGATAAGATTTGGGGAAAAAGTTTAAGAAGGAACTAGGTTTCAAAGAGTCCATACCATAATAAAGACTAGGATCTTTAAGGGTTCATAACAAAAATTTTATTAACTAAACTAAGAATACCTACTCCATTTACATATCAAATCCTTCAATAATGAATGAATCTAACTTATATAAAAAGAAAAACTGTATATAGACCATAATGAACAAGAAACCCAATAAAGACTAGACTACCTTCACTAACTTACAGAAATAACTTACTAGTCCTAAATACTTCTTTAATAATACATTTCCTAAGAACAAGCAACCCTAACTCTTAATATTTCTAAAAATTCTTTATTGCCACAATTACCATCCAATTGAACATCATTTAGAACTGAAAGTATACAAAAAAATTTGGCCCTAATCTTGCGATCGCCATCGTTTTTCCATACATATGACCAGAAAATAGTTCTATTTTTATTTGGCTCACAAGATTTACTTTAGTTTGAATGGTAGAGATAATGCAAGGGTATTTGTTCAATCAGCTGTTGGTTAAGTAGTTCCATTTATTTGCATATACGGTCGAACACTGCAGTCCTTATGACACAGGGACTACTTCATTTAGAACAAGCTTGAGGCAATGATAGATGAGCTGCGTTCGTAGATAAGGATAGAAGTTTAGTTCAAAGCAATTCAATGTGGAAACAAAGTTAATCATAAGAATATCCTTTTGAAACAGATCTAAATTTCATAATTTCAACAACCCTTTTCTGGGAATTGTTGGGCATGGCGTTTTTAATTTAGATGATAAGGTCTGTTACATCATATATTAGACATACAATGCTTTTTCCCTCACAAACTCACAAAGAATTGATATCAGTTCTTGAATTCAAATAAAATTGTCCTTGTAGGACAGTGTAGATTGATAGTGCTATATGCTGCAGGTTTTTAATAACATATAGAGGGCAACATGGAGGATTTTTTGATTGCGATATAGGCTTTCTTGTTGTTTTCTAGTGTATGTTAGATAAGAAAAAGTGCCCTTAGTTATATTAACCTTTTCTATCGTAATTGTATGGTTTGATTTATTTGTCTTATCTACGCCAGAACAAAACTTACCTTAACACGGTGGAGTGCCGATTGGAGGAATGCGACTCAATATTATGAGCAGGCAGGTAAATAATTTTGTAACATTAATCTTAGCCTGTATAACTTTTTTATGTTACAGGTATAAGGGAATACGTTTAAATTATATCTAATGAGGATTATATATACATTATTCCTGGCAGCTAATGCATATAGGTTTGCCAAAAAATATGAGAAAGCAAAAATAGCCTTTGAGAAAGCTTCAAAAGGACAAGAAATGCTCTCTTCATATCCTTTCATGCTCAAATTAAGCTTGCCTTTCAGTTGCCAAATCATTTGTATTTACAATTGTTTAGCCTTAACAAGAAGTTAAACCTTGGGATGCTGCTAAGCATATGGAGTCTGCTGCCGCTTTGGCAGTAGAACTAAGCATATGGAATGAAGTTGCTGACTTTTACAGACGGGCTTCTGAGCTGTACAATGAGTGTGGGAGGTCACAACCTGCATCTGATGCACTTGCAAAAGGTGCTCGGTAGGCATCTCATTTTCCCTGCTAGCTATGAATAGAACGTTATATATATTAAACTTGAATTCATGTTGAGATTTCTTTCATCAAAACCATGTTGGAGAGCACTTTGTGTGCTCTGTCATTGTTGGTTTTAAAAAATGATTTGTATATACAATAGATATGGTTCAGCAGCCTAAGGGGCTGTTTGGCAGTTGCTGAATGGTTTGGTGCAGAATGATTAAGTGGTCAGAATGATTAAGAGGCTCTTATGATACAATGTAAAATGAAATATGGTTGTTTGATAATTTTTCATAATGAAATTAGGGCGCTGAATGGTTAAGAGAGGCCCAAGATACAAAATAATTCAGAGGGTTTTAGAATCGTTAAGAGGCAGACTTCTTTTTGTCAAACAAGGTTCACCTCTTAATGATTCAGAGGTTTCCTCTTAATGGAACTAATAAGAGGTAAACAAACAACCCCTAAGCCGTTTACAATAAATGGTGTATTTATTTTATATGACAACTTGAACCTGCCAAATCCCTGTAGCGGATGCCTTGGGATGCAGCGGGTTGCATAGCCCTTGCAGCTTTGACCATATCTCTGGATTTGTATACCACAAATATAGTGGTATTTGGAATTGTGGGGATATGGAGGTGCAGTTTTGGTCAACTTCTTTTAGAAGGGAGTGACACACAAAAGTCTTTCAGAGTTCCCACCAAAACTTGTAAGTTGTAATGTGTATATCAAGTGAAACAAGTGCCTCAAATGATGCACTTCAAATTACTTATGATGTTAGTGTATACTTTTGCAAGATGATAAATCATGGACCTTGTTAATTATTGTGCCATATCCAATTAGCATGGTATGATGCTGAAGTATGTGATAACACTATGAAGTGTGTGATTATGGTTTATAAAGCTTCTGTTTGAAATATGTTTCCATACCATCATTTTTCAAGGAATTTCTTCTATGTGAAGTCATCTATACCTATCCTATTCTGGGTTGCAATAGCTTCAGCTCAAAGAGCTCAAATAATTGTGTGAATATGATTTATTGTACAGTGCTCTGGAAGATGCTCTGCCTGATCAGGCTGTTGCAATGTATACTGATGCTTGTTCACTACTTGAGGAGGATGGCAAGGAGAATTTGGTCTCTGATCTATATCGTGCCATCACAAGTGTTTACATAAAGCTTGAGAAGTAAGGATCTTCTCCTCTTAGAACTTGCATAATTTACAGTCACAGTGTCATGTAAGAGGCTTATGTTTGATACTTCATAACATCTGTTTAAACTCCATGCACCTAGTCTATATACTTCGTTATCATTACTGGTTATTTAATTGCTATGATGGTCCTATTGAGCTGTAGTGGTTTCATACCAGGACCTTAATATAATCACATATAAGGACATCAAAACTGGGAAGTTTCTTCTTGGTTTTTCTTCCTAACTCTTGATTCATAGTCTAGTTAAAGGAAGAGTTTGATCCGGGCTCAGAAGGAACACTAGCTATATGCTAAACACATACAATTTTTTATGCCTCAGAGGAGGCTGCTCGCTTCTGTCTGGATTTGGGGGAAATGGCAACTTGAAACATGCTATATTATATTCTCATAGTGTGTGTATATATATATATATATGTGTGTGTGTGTGTGTGTGTGTGTGTGAGTGTGTATATATATTTAAACGCAATAGACTCATAATGGGCTAATTCATTGATTGTCACAGACTGTTGTATATCAAGTAGTTCGTTATAGGTTTAATTTATAAACTCCTATGTGTCCCACTTCAGCCCACATACTGCAATCTGTTTCCAAACTTTCCTACTATGCAGCAATATTACCAGAAAATTCACCTCTATACTGAATCGTTATTGTTAAGGGAAAGGATTGTGAACAAGGCTCCAAATAAACACAACAGTCTTTGTGGTAAATTGAAAATCTGTATAAACTAAACCAAACCAAATGTACCTAGTCTATCCCACTTGAAAGTAGGGTCTGGGAGGGGTAGAACTCTTGTGCAAGGTACCAACATATCATAATACATGAAATCATATTTAATTCATGTTGGAACATAACTATCTTAGGTCTATAGTATCTCGAACATCGGAAAATATGGAATTTCTTGTGCCTGATCCCAGAAGGTTTCAGTTTTGGGTCTCTTGATTTTATTGTCTGTGTAGCGTAGAGGATATCACTAGATGTTCTTTGTGTAACAGTTTGATTTTTTACCAATATTTTTATGGAAAATTATATGTTAGAGGAAATGAACTGAAGTCTTCATCTATTTGACTAATTGGAATCACTAGAATACATGTGGAAACATGGGAATAAATCTGTCGTTGGATTCCATAATTTTAGCAATTGAAAAGGCCTTAGTTTAAGGGAGAATTATATACTTAATATGGAGCTTCGAGATATTTCCTTGTATAAATAGTCGGCAACAATTTATTAACAAAGTGAGAAATAAGAATGCTAAAACTGACTTGCACGAGTACAAATGAAATATTATGATGTGTGCATGACAAGTAAAGTTAGCATCCAACTACCCTTTGGTACCATGGTTTATCAACTGCATCACTTTTGCCATCCCTGCGCTTTAGTATTGGGTTAATTGCATCACCTTTACCCTCTCTCCATAACATTGTGAAACTATAATTCCTTTCTTTAATCGAGCTACCTCCATTCCATGTCAGTTAATTAGTGATTCATTTTTTAATCTCAAACTTTGATGCAAGCTAAGCAGTTATCACGGTTAGGTCTGTCGTATACTAGAGCGGTTATCACGGTTAGGTCTGTCATATACTATAGCGGTTATCACAAATCTTCAACATCTGTTACCTAAAGATGGGCTAAAAAATGATTTTGACTCACAAAAGGTGACACCCTTTTTGAGTTTTGACAAATGTCTTGGGAAATGGCATTAGGGCATTTATATTCATCCGTGTTGAAGTATAACCTACATACATATTCCTAGCCCTCAGGTACCATATATGTTTATAATGAGTTGACTGCTTATTTCTTATTTTAATAGTGTAAACCATTGAATATTAGGAAAGCTTGAAGACACATAATTCTAGCAACTGAAAATTCCTTACGTTAAAAGTATAAATATATACTAAATAAAAAAATGTCAACAAAATCATAAACAAATTTTAGAATTCGAGCTAATTTTGTGACCCATCTTTCCTGACAATCTGGTAGAAACCTTCTCAAGCTGCAAATTTCACGGAACAAATGAAATACGAGCATGTGCCAGTGCCACAAATACAATACGAACTGCATAGCACTATCTTTACGTTAACATATGCCACTTGAAAGTAGAGGGGGGGGGAGGGGGGTTGGGGTATGTACACTTTTCTCTACCCCAAAGGGGTATAGAGGCTATTTCTGTGACCCCCACCCCCCTCCTCGTGCCTTGTCATACTCATTTATAATAATTATGTGTGTTTGTCCGTAATTCTGATAGCAGTTTAGACTTTGCAATCCTAACTTTTCTTTTCAGATTTCATGTTTTCACATAACAGATTTTTGTTGCTTTACTTCAAGGTATACGGATGCTGCAACTTTTCTTCTCAGATGGGCCTTAGCATCTAATAAATGCAATGCTCTTCATAGCCAGTGCAAGGTGTCAAAGTTTTTCCTTCTTACATTCTTACTTTTTAGGTCCTCTGTCTTTCTATTCTTTCGATGTACGTGTTTGATATGTTGCAATGCTACTTTTACTGGTAGTGACTTTCGCTATTATCGTTTCTTCTGTTTGACATACATGTTTTATCTATTTCTCTTCCATATTTTACCTTCTCTTTAACGGCTAAAATGTGTATGTTATGTTCGTTTCATGTAGGTAAACATTACACTAGTAGAGACATGTAAATCTGATAGATGTAATCCTTTGTGATGTTACATCTAAGTTTCAATATTAGGATTTTAGATTTTGCTACACTGCCTGCATCAATGAAGTGCAAGGTTTATTGTACTTTTATTGAACACCCTACCACTGGGCGTGGTACATTTTGCTTACCTTAAGTTTGATGCCTTACTAGTAGCCTCAATGATGTCAACGTCATAATTAAATTTTGCTATATTTTCTACTTCTTCCATTTTTGCACAAAATTAGTTTCACGCTCTTTTAAAATATTTTTAATGGTCGATATTGCTGAAAAGTTCAATTCATAATTTTAAGTGTCAAATGTATCTAAGCTATTCTATTCGAATTTGGAATTTCGTGTGCAACAACTCGTGGTTTTTACTGGTCAAAATCAGAAGTTCCATTCATTTGAAGCTATTGCAGTAAGTCATTAGTTGTATTCTTCTAGGAATCTAGGTATTATGAGCGGGGAGGGAAATATATTATATACCAACACTCCTCTCTCTCTCTCTCTCTCTCTCTCTCTCTCTCTCTCTCTCTCTCTCTCTCTTTCCCTCTCTTGGGGAGTGGTGGAAGGGACGCACCAGAGAGGAGTTAGTGTATTTGTAACTTGTCACTTTCTTCCTAAGATATGATAATCATGCATAAATGTGAGACAACTACATTATAAAGTTGAAGGTCCGGTTAAATGGTTTCTTTTTTTGTGGATTCTCCACCCCCTGCATGTTTTATTCATTCACTCATTTTTCCTTCACAATATGTATGTTTTATGCCTTGTTTATCTTGTTTAATCTACTTATGTGATCAATATTACTACTTTGCTAGTCATGCTTAGTATTGCTATTCATAACATTCTGTTTTGCTAGTAATGATTAACCATATTTTCTTTGGGTGTAGGCTTATCTTAGTGCAATTATAGTATACCTTTACGCTCATGATTTTAAGCAAGCAGAAAAGTGCTACAATGATTGTTGTCAGTAAGTTCAGTCTTTCTTACTTTATGGTTCTGTAACAGGGTGAAACTATAGTTCGGGTTCCATGCTAAAGAACCCGTATTATGCATGTATTAAAAAAGTCAAATTTAAGGTTCCAAAAGTAGGACTACATCTAGAGATGCCTATAAATTCTAATCAACAATGGAGACAAATTATAATCCAATCTGGCAAGAAAACTTTTATAGCCTGATCATAACATCTTAGAGATTCTACAATATTTGTAAATCGCAATTACTTGTTCCACTAATAAAATGTTAAATTATTGATGGGCCATAATTACATTCTTGGGTTTGATAATGTTTTCCAACAAAGACCATGAAAGAAAGACCTGTGTCCTTATTTGCTCATGTTCCGTTTCTCACCATGGCTCTCCCCACCATTTATGCTCTGGCCATATGTTAGTGGAGTGGTTTTCCAAACAGAGCCATTGTTGGTTTTGACAAAAATGCTGAATTACTTGATGGTTTCCTTGTAGTATTTATGGGATTTGTTACATTCATACTGCACCTTCATTGCACATTTCCATCAGAAATCTGGAGGAAATCTAACCACATTATCAGTTTAATTGCATGAGAAAGATAACTGTGATTATTGCCCGAGTTTCAGCAGCTTCTGACACACACAATAGTCAGTGTATGATGTGTATCGTAAGTTGTAGCATTGCACATGTAATTCATAAATTTTCTTAAGTCGAACATTATTCAACTTTAATATGCTATGTTTGGTGAAAATCTAGATTTTATGCATTCTGGAAGCTTCTCCGTAACCAAACAATAAGCTTCTTTGAGCTAAGAACTTAATCCCAAAATGCCCTTTTATCATTTCTGTACATAGAGCGCTGTCTCTTTAATATGGATGGCTCTACCAACTTTTTGCTGATGCATAAGAATGCATGGTGTCTTTTCGGAACTTGAGTAATAATAGGAAGTTGTCCCTTGAAAGATCAGCTCACATAGTTGCGTTACACTTGGTTGTTATGCTTATTGATAGTTATGTACTGGTTTAAAGCAACTTCCTTTTAATATTATCTATGTACTTCTTGACTGCTTTTAAACATTCCCAAACACCCTCTTGGTAGGAAAATTTAAAATGATTGCGTTAAATCTCATGCTCAAGTCTGAATCCTTGCCACATTAGAAATAAAGTATGTTTGGCTTCTGCTTTGCAGGATTGATACTTTTCTGAGCAGTGATCAGAGTCATTGTGCAAGTAAACTTCTTTCTGCATACAGAGAAGCCGATGAAGAAGAAATCAAACGTGTAGCAAAATCAGGCACTATATCCAACCTTGATCATATGGTAAACACTAAACCATCTGAAAATTTTAATTGTCTCCGGTTGCATTTTCTCTATTTATGTTTGGGTGCGTCCTTCTGGGACTAATCGAACCTTGATCATATGGTAACCCCTAAACCATCTGAACAATTTAATTGTCTCCAGTTGCAGTTTCTCTATTTATATTTGTGCACGACCTTTTTGGGACTAATAAAAAAATGCAATTGCAACTAGAAATATGTAGTTTGGTTTTTAACACAAAATGTCTTCATAGAGCATGGTTAATTTACCCAAACTTTAGTCTGGTTGCTAGTTTGTTATGCCTCATAGCTATTATGATTACTTGGTCTTCAAGAGGCACATCCTACCAAAGGGCCTTTGGCCTAGCGGTATCGGAGCCCTTGGCCTTGTAGTAGGTCACGGGTTCAAACCTCACCAAAGGTGAGGAGGGTGTGTGATTTTCTTTGTTCCATTTGCCGTATATAAATATTATATACTTCAAAAAAAAAAGGCACATCCTGCACAAGAAATTACTTTGGTGGTCTTTAAAAATGATCACAAGGATTGATATAAGGGCATAATTAACCGAGTTTCTTTTAGATATGTCAGAACTAGGAAGATTGTAGGTATTTTTGGGGATTTAGGAGTCACAATTTTGAGATGAGATGTTATAGGACAAATTGTGACCCAAATCTTTTATCTGAATGTTGGATATTGAAACGAAACCAATGGATTCATTCACCTATAAAGATCATGGAACTTGCCAACTGCATCCATGATCGAGAGTTGGCATACATGATGTGGGCAAGTTTATTCATTTGACGGTTACATGTTGAGATCATGGTTTTAAAAGGCATTTGAGGCGTAAGCCTCGAGGCGAGGCGGTCCAAAACCGCTTCTGAGGCTTAAGCCTCAGGGATCTGGACGAGGCTTACGCCTTGATGACTGAGGCGGTTCTGTGAGGCGTGAGGCGCTGGTGAGGCTAGCCTCAGCTCCTTTTCTATATTTTCTGAGTTTTTGTCCCCTGTCTTTTAAAAAAAGTAGAAAAAGTCAAAAAGCAAATATACTTTTATTAATTTTGTCTATTTGGGGTGTCCTTTCTAGAGATAAAGGGGCTGACCATCTTCTTCTTCTCTCTCGGTTTCTCCTACAATCAAACTTCATTTTTTCTCTTCTCCTATTCTCACATTTTACTCTGTCAAGAAACTGCACTTTTCTGAGTTGTTTCTGAGTTGGAAGATGAAGATGATAGTGATCATGGATACGAATACGATGGTGGAGCTATGCAATTTGATCATGTTACGGGGAACTATAACTTGTAAATTGTTATATTTTTGGACTTATGACTAGTATTTTTGTGAACTTATGACTAGTAATTTTGTTAAGCTATGACGTTTAAAATTTGGTATGGAATTATGTTTTGCACTTTTGCTTATTATTAGTATTTATCAATTTTATTTTGTATGGAATTATATATTATATATATACACGTCTCGAGGCTTACGCCTCGCCTCATTGGAGGAAAACGCCTCGAGGCTCGATTCCGCCTTTTAAAACTATGGTTGAGATACCTCTTACTCTGTGAGTAGCAAAATTTTATTTTCTCCCTACACTACCATTTAGATGTCTTCGTTTGTTGCAGTTCTCAAGGTTCTCTAGGTATCTTGTATACAAATCAATGCACTCTAACGTGGAGCCTCATGGAGAAGGGTTTTGTTGGGGTAGCAGGTTTCTAGATGGTTTGGTTAGATGTCCAAGTGCTTTGGCCCACCATAATTATGGTGTCTTTATCAATGGCAACCTTATGTTGTGAAAGAGGAGGAAGCAAATACTCTCTCGATCCCAAATAAGTGTCTACCTTTCTATTTAAGTATGTCTCAGAATAAGAGTGTACATTCAAAAATAGATGGTTATAATTTACTAAATTTCCAACTCTACCCTTAATTATGACGCACGAATATTTAAGAGTTCATGAGAGAGAGAGAGAGAGATTTTATTTAGTGCAAGAGGTTGATGGTCATTTGGTGCGTAAGCGTGTGGTACTAACTACCAAAGAGCCTCCAATCTTTCCGGCATGTTTTTATTTAGATTGGGTACCAACACGCTCACATTGACGAACCCCTACTAAGGGTTCCATATCGATTTTATTTTTATTGAGACATAAATCAAACCAAACCAAACAAGCCCGTTATGTCCCACCCGGAGCTGTAGGTATGGGGGGTGTCCCGAAGAGTAGAGCAGTTGTTTTCGTGATATAGACATGAATGTCGTATATCTATGCTATTGACCCATCTCAATTCTCGTCTTATCAAGTAGCGACACCCATGATCGCATCTTCAATTCTTGATTTCTCCTAGCATTATGCATGGACAAAGTAATAAATATAATAGCCTAAATGCAATAAATACCAGGTTTGATATTGTTACCTTTTTAGGCGCTCCTCGAACTCTTTGTTGCATAGTTGCAGTTTCGCTTAGAGACATCCCATGAATATATGATAGACCTCCCAATGAAAATCTATCCATATATAAAAATGAACTTATTAAACCAAACTAAACTAACCCGGTAAATCTAAATGAACCCCCCCCCCCCCCCCCCGCGGGGGGTGGGGGGCGCTTGAGAACTAGCACATGGTGAACATAGAATGAGAAAAAAACTAGTGAGAAAAAGTAACAAAATTTGAACCTGTTCTATTTAATAAATACTCCAAACATTCCATGAAAATTGCACTGGTTGACTACTTTTCAAGTGTTTGTTACGTGTTAAATGTCTTAATACCCTTCAATGGTGATAAAATGGCATTAATCTCGTGGGTTTTTGCCATATGCATCAAAAAGGTGTAATGATGGTAATTGGTAATTCAAAATCAGAAATCTTCCCAAAAAGGAATGTTGCAATATTTAGCAACGATCCAAAATGGAAAGTGATGTACTCCCTCTGTCACAAAATAAATGTCCATATTTCTATTTTTGTTTACCCCAAAATAAGTGTCCACTTATAAAAGTAAATATCTACTTTCCAATTCTACCCTCAACTATGAGATGGAGAAATTCATTACTCCTATTATTCAGGGTAAATTTGTCATTTGGTTATTTAAAAAGTGTAATAAATATACATATCTAGCATTGTGTGCCTTATGTGGTGTTTACTATCTACTCATTTGATACAACAATGCTGCAGATAATCAGACTTGCAAGGAAGCTCCCTACCGGCGAGTTGATTGCAATGGAAGCAAATTCACTGGAGCACGGAGAGGCACTCGATGAAGATGATCTCACATAGTCGTAATATCTCCAACACAACTGCAAGCACACTTGGTGTACGCCTCCAAAATATGTGAAAAACGGTAAAAATTATTGGATTTTTTATCGCATATTATTTGTTGTATGATGCATTTAGAAAGTCAAATTATACATTCGGAAGTCTTTGAATTGACTGGAAAACTAAATATCTTATTGTTTGCTTTGGCTTCGCTATTTTAGCGAATGAAATATAACAAAATGGCTTTTGGTTCTTTGCAATCGTTTCTTGGTGCTTGTGCTTTTCCTTTGGTTATACAAGACTAGTGAAACTTGAGACTTAGGACATAACCAAATACTCCTTCCGTCACAAAATAAATGTACACCATGAAATAGGGACATAGTTCTAGAAATGTGTAGTTATTACACTTTTTTAATAACTATATGACAATTTTACCCTTAATAATAAAAGGGGTAATGAATTTCTCCATCTCATAGTTAAAAAAGTATAACTCGAAAGTAGGCACTTACTTTTGAAAGTGAACGTCTATTTTGAGACAAATTAAAATAGAAATGTGGACACTTATTTTGGGACAGTATGTGGCGATGTACCAATAAAAGGTGACCAAGGTCGGTGTAACCACATGCTCTATTCCAAGCAGGATATACCGGTACGTTTGGTTTATAGTTTACTGTAAATGCACTTATTTCGGGCTTTGCAATATTCATTTGTTGCACTTTATTTTCTGGTATCATATGTTTTTTTAACTTATGTTGCATTTTGAATTTTGCACCAAGGCATTTTGCTTGTAACAGATCATTATCCTTGCCATCATGAGGTTGTGGTGCCAAGCTTCAGTTCGAAAGTTCTACTCGTGCCACTGTGGTAACACCTTTTCACAATTGCTTCTTCATAGGTTGTGCCTTTGAATCTTTAGATTGTGGGATTCATTTAAAGGTCTCTCCCACAAGATTACGGTAGCAAACTAGTTCTCGAGAGGTAGAGGATAGGGGTAGGGGTCGTCTACCAAACGCTTAACGGGTAAGTGCTTACCAACAAGAGTCACCACTCGTTTACTTTATGTGGTAACATTTCCGGCCATCATAATGGATTGATGGTAAGGGTTTATAAACCGGTAAACACTTACCGGATAAGACTCTCGATCCTTCCCTACCCTCTCGGTAAGATTCTCGGTTTTTTTTTTATGTTCACCAGGTAAGGCAATTGAACTAGTAAGCGCTTACCAAGGTAAGTGTTTAATAAATGGCCCCTTAGTAAGCTGACAGTTAGACCCCTGAATCCCCAGGTAGATTAGGGGTGAGAGTATTCGTTTTGGGTTAGCACGTGTTGTTGTCCAATAATGTTTCGAAAACATCTATTTTCGTACTTTCTCGATCGTGTCATGAATGTAACATTCCAGGAACAAATATATTATAATAGAACATGGGTTGGCGGACCTATAGTGGTGCTAACTGTGGCATGTGCCACCGTATTGTTACTTTGCCGTAAGGTAAAAGGTTTAGGTTTGTAAAAGGTGCAACCTTTTATTTTTGAAGGTGCAACCATGCCTCGTAATCAACCAAAAAAACTCTTGAAATCAACCATAAAAACCGGAAAAAACCTCTTGAAATCAACAAAAAAAACCGAAAAATGTAACACCTCGAAATTTCCATAATTATTATTTAAGTATTTTGGGAGAATGTTTAAAATAATGGGATGATATTATTTTAAACGATATGTCGAAAGGATCAAAAGTGAAATTGACCGAAGTTTTTAAGTTATTTGTAGAATTGTGAAACTTTGGGTTAGTTTCATCAATTTAGATAGTTTTGGGGTAAAATTTGAAATTTGGAAAATTGGGATATAAGAAGTGAAGGTCGGCAAAAACTTTGAGATTATCTCAAGTTGGTATTGTGAAGTCGGCTACAAGCAGAGAGAGTTTGGTACTTTCGTTTTGGTTATCGATTCAGCTTTGAGTAAAAAAGGAAGTGAATTCTGAATTGGGTTGAGATCGACTTGAGTTCTTCAAACCAGGTACTAGCTCGGGAAGGGATAAGTGACGAGTGATATCAAAGTTACATTTTGAAGCGTGATGGAGAAGTTAGTGTAAACGAAGATGTTTTGGGAGATTGGTTAGACAACCCGTATAATCTATCTTAATGTTAAGGATTAGATTAGTAGGTTGTTTTTGTTAGTCCAGTTGTATATACGAATCTTCGTAACTAATTCTCCATTTATATATGAAAGTTTTGGAAGATGTTGTAGAATACTTTGATAAATTCAAGGTTTAAATTTATTGTGAATTTTAGGGTGTTTCAAAAAAGTATCTCAAAATCGATATCAAAAACTTAAAAATCCTCGAAATCAAGTAAAAAGAAGTTTAAAAATCCATCAAAATGGTGGAATTAGTCTAAAAATGCATGGGCAATATTGAACGTTGGTAAAAAGATGAAGACACGTCGTGTCTTCATCAACAAAACAATAATGGGCGCAACAAAAATTAATGTGACACGTTGGAACTAGTCTAAATTATCTCTAGTGGACCTCTCAGTGGGCATTTGAACCCACCTCCAATAGAAGCAAGCAAGCCCTACAGCCAATCCATCAACAATAATTGGCGCAACAAAAATTAATGGATCGAATCACGTTTTCAAGAAATACAAGATATCTAATATTTTTTCAAATTACCAGGATCACTATAACTAACTCCATTAACAGTTTTAATAAATCTCCTACAATGATTCATCCTGAACCAGATGACAAATATACAACCTCCAAGCTTCTTGACTTTTTAAACTTTTGTACTTGGGTTCTTTTATTATAAAATTAACTATATCTTTTGAAAAATGTCATTTAAAATTGTTAATATGGTTTTCTTTTGACCGTAGCCCCAAGCTACGTATTTACAAATGGTTTTTTTATTTTTCATGAAGAACGTTTAATAAATACGAGTTAATTATCTTAGATTAATGACTTCAATCAAATCTAACGGATGTTACTATCTTGATTATGCCTCATAAATAAATACGCTTGATTAATAATAAATTTGGACAATGTGACGTCCATAATTTTGGAGACTTTCGTTTATGTTTATTATTGTCTTTTGACCATTCAGAAGAAATTTTATTAAGGATTTTATGGATATTTCATTTTAGAACCATCGAGGATAGAATCAGGCATGAAAAACAAAGAAATCGGGCGAGCAGTGAATAATGTGACTTTCATGCCACTTTCTGAGAAATCCGAGCGACTTTCATGCGACTTTACCCACATGAAACCCGTGTTATCGCCTGCCATTGGGTTTTTCCTCATTTTTTCATCCCACGTCTTCTTTATCATTTTCTCTCTAGATAAGTTTGTGGGGGCTTTAGAACCGATTTTGGAGACCATTGGAAATATTTCTTAAGGAATTAGGAGCCATCAAGTTAAAGGTAAGATTGCTCATCTCCACCCAAAAGTTAGGGTTTTAAATGTTCTTCACATTTTGCCCATATTCTTTCCATTTTGGTGTAACCTTAGGAGTATATATGGTAGATGAAATCTTGTGGAAGCTTTCGAGCTAAGATTTGGAAGATTTGCTAAAAGATCTCATGTGTTCACCAAATGAAACTCAAGTTGTGGAGCAAAACCTAAATTTAACCTAAATCAAGCAAGATGAGTTCAAGTTGTTTTGTGAAAACTATGTACATGCCAAAAATGTCCATTTTGAAGTATTAATGTGTCTTAATTGTTATTTATCAAATATGTGGGTTATGAGTTGAGTTTTGCATATTTGTACATTTGATTTACAAATCTTGTGAAATGCTCATATTTGGGATTTTTGGTCATTTTTATAAATGAACCTTGACAATGTTCCTTTTGATAAGTTATTTTATAAATAAAGGTTATATGACGGTAATGCACTCTTGGCGTATTTGAATTGATAAATCATTTAGAAAATGCATATTTTTTGTTACGAGATATTTTGGAAGTATAAATCTTATGGTTTTATATTTAGGGATGATTATCCCGACATTGTCTATGTTTAGCCTAATCATACTTTTGAGTAGGGGTGAGCAAAACCCGTCCAACCCGAACTACCCGCCCGACCCGAGACCCGAAAAAACCGAAAAGGACAAACCCGATCACCCGTTAGACCGCTCGGCCCGAACCCGAAATTTGCTGTCGGGTGTAGCGGATCGGGGCAGGTGGCTAAATGTCCAGGCCGAACCCGCCCGAAACCCGATTTATAATACCTTTGGGCTTTGGCCCCAAATAATTACTGAATTTAATTTCATATACCCCCAATCCCAAAGGCCCAAACCCAAAATCCCAAATACTGAAATGAATTAGGGTTCTCCGTTCTCGTCTTCTCGACTCTCATGTCTCATCTCTGATCTCTATTCTCGATTTCTCTCGTCTCTCATCTCTGATCTCTCATCTATCTCTGATCTCTCACTCTCATAACTCATCTCGATTCTCGAAGTCGAAGACGCGAAGTGGCGAACCCAATCACGGAATCACCCATCTGGCCATCTCGGCTCTGTGGATCACTGGATTGTGGAAGATCGGAAGTCGTTTGCTGATTTGCTCACCCCTATCTCGAACTCAGGTATCTTATCTATGATGTAGTAGTAAATCATAATATTATATGGATAAAGCAACTTGTGTGAATGTGTGTGGAACTGTGGATTAATCAATTTTAGCAATTAGCATGATGGATTATTGGATTAATCAATTTTAGCAATTAGCAATTAGCAATTAGCAACTTGTGTGAATGTGTGTGAATGTGTGTGGATTAATCAATTTTAGCAACTTGTGTCAATGTGTGTGGATTAAAGCAACTGTGGATCACTGGATTGTTACTCGAGTGATCGAGTCAGTCGACTAGTCGAGTGTGACTGTGTGAGTCACTGAGTTGTTGTGAGTACTGTGTGAGTGTCACTGGATTTAATTTTAGCAACTTTTAATCTTTTATCACCATCTATGTGACTGTGTGAGTGTGACTGTGTGAGTTGTTGTGATCTATGTTGTTCAGTTGTTGGGCCGATTTAATGACATGTGACACAAAGTCACAAATTGGGAGAATGGACTATGGAGATTCCTGCACATTATATATCTTATCTATGATAGTATGATATATCTTATCTATGATATAATTCCTGCACAAATTATATCTTATCTATGATATGCTGCATAGAAGAATGGAGATTCCTAGACAAGGAACTTGGAAATTGGAATTCGTTTCGTCGGTTGGTAATTTATTTTGGAAATTTGGAAATTTGGACATTTGTATTTTGTATCTTCTAAAATACTTGTTTATTTAACCTAATATGTAGTTTAGTTAATTAGTTAATATGTTTATCAGTTTATGTATGACATAATGTGATAATGCTACTGATTTGTATCTTCTACATTGGTGGATGACTTAATGACTCAATGTAGTATTGTAGATTTGTAGTTAATTAGTTTAGTTAATACTTAATATTTAGTATGTAGTTTACTTTATATGATTTTATTTTGTGTGTCTAAAATTGGATTGAAAAATGAAAAGTGAAAAATGGGCTGAAAGTACATCTGAAAAATGGGCCTGGGATCTGGCCCAACCCGCCCAACCCGAACCGCTCAACCCGTAACCCGATTCAACCCGCAACCCGAAACCTGAAATACATTTTGGGCGGGTTTCGGGGTCCGATTCTCCCACCCGAACCCGATCGGGTTGGCCAAAAAACGGCCCGAACCGCCCGCTTGCTCACCCCTACTTTTGAGTGAGTTTTACCTATTTATTTAATGAATGCATTTATGGAGCTTTTGGCTCGGTTTTGACTTAGAAGAGTCTTGGGGACATTTGTCCGTTTGATTTGTTGTATGTCGAGTTTTTTGAGTTAGTTATGACATATTTATTTGAAAGTTACATGCTTTGAGTGCGTTGGTGATTCATTTGGGGTCATGTAATTTAGACTGTAATGCAATGGATTCATATGCATATGAGTCAGTTTTTTGGTTTACAAATGGGATCGTTACCCTTCTTTTATAGTTTGTCATCCATACAAGCAATAAACCTATAGTGGTTGAGCTTATTGTGTTAGTATTGCGAATAAGAACTCCTATGAGTCAGGCTCTGGGACCGTGGGTATTATAGAGGTGATCTCTTGTTGAGTCGAACTATGCGACCCTTGTGTTGGAGCTTTGGCCAAGTAGAGTTGACACAAAGTCATCGGGGGTATTTTAGGGATGAATTTGTGTGGATTCGAGCCCATGACCATTGCCTTGTAGATGTAACTTTATGGCGTGTAAGTAGGCATTAGGATCAGGGTATTACGAAGATGAACTCGTATGGGTCGGGCTCCGGGACCATAGGTATTGCGGTGAAAACTTAAGAGGGTTAGACATCGGGACCGTGATCTTAAGATAAAACTTGATAACGTTGAATCGTGGCTGATTTTGTGTTTCGCCATAGTCAACGTAAGCGGGTCTTTCCCGTCACCGAAGGATGTTGTTTTGGGTATTGAGTTTTATCCATGTTTTTTGTAGTAACCGAGACCAAATTGTTAGAGTTTCAAGTTTTAGGGATAGATTTATTAAAGCTGAAAGTTGAGGGGTGTAGCTTGTAAATAAGGAATAGGGTTATTGTCCAAATGATTGGCACAAAACCCTAGGTGTGCCTTTCATTTCTTGTTTTGCGGCTGAATAATAGAGAGAAAAGAAAAAAAGGGTTTTGGAGTGTTTGTGAGCATTTGCAGAGGAGAATCATCAAGCTTTGAAATCAGAAGAAGGAATAGTATTGGAATTCGTTCATTGCAAGTAATCTACCAGGTAATCTCTAATCTTTAACCCTATTAAAGATCTGTGGTGATGATTATTGGGTTTTGAGGGTTTTCTCTTGTTAATGTCATTTGAGACCAAATAGGGGGATTTAAACGCCTTTTAATTGTGTTTTGTTAGTAAAACTTGTGGGAATTGATTATGGAGCTTTAAGTGGTTATTTATCGCTTTATTTTTCTGTTTGAGAGGCGTGTAGTAGAATTTCAGCCTCTGAACTCGTCCAGCGAGTTACCCGGAAAGCCTCAGGAGATGAAGGTTTCCGGAAGCGTGTCCGGTAAGTTCTAGTGTTGTAGTTATCCGGTAAGCAAAAGTGTCCGGAAAGTATATTTTCCCGGTAAGTGGAATGTATCCGGAAAGAAGAGTCGTCCGGACATTAGTGTTATCCGGAATGTCGTATTATCCGGACAATAGAGTATCCGGACTGTAGAGTCACCGGAAAGTAGAAACGTCCGGGAAGTCAGGTTTGTCCGAAAAGTAGTGGTGTCCGATAAAGGTTGTATCCGGGTAGTTGGTAGTCAGCTTATATGTTTTATCTTTTCACTCAGGTAGATCGTTTGGGAGTACAGATCAGAGTAGAAAAAGGAAATAAGCGTATCAGGTGAGTTTTTCTAACTAAAATACGTGCCTTTTTAAAGTGTTTTCTAAAGTGGTTACATGATGAGAAATGCCATGTTTTATTCTTATGCTTTAATTGCACGAAAGTTGTTTAAAGTTTTAAATGGGATGTATGCAAATAATTTATGGGGCGGACCTATTCCGTGAATGATTTATGGGGAGGACCTATTCCGTGAATGACTTATGGGGCGGACCTATTTCCGTGAATGATTTTATATGAACAGATTTGTGGATGATTTATATTGAAAATTATAAACTGTTTTTAAATGCTTTGATAACTGTTAAGAGGGACTCACTAGACCTCATGGTCTAACCCTCGCATTTTCAAATTAAAACCTTTTCAGGGAAACAGGTAACGAAAGGCTCTGGCAAGTGAGCAGGACGGTTAGCGAGGAAGCTTGATAGTGTAGCGACACTATAGTTCAGTTTAGTATTATTCTTAGTTGTGTATATGTTGTTTCCGCCAACCTAATTTTGAGACTTATGTAAGAAGTTTTGGAACCCGATTTTGGGATATTTCGTTTTAGTACGAATTGCATGCTTATTTTAGACTGGGTCGTTACATTTTTCAGTGAGGTTTCCAGTATGAGGTGTTCTCCATAATTTTGGGTATTGATCCTTACTCATATTTTGGTGTTTTGGATAATAGAGTTTTTATCCGAGTTTCAACAATTGAGCATTAATCATTATTCACGTTTAGGTGAGTTTTGGGTTTCAAATTTATATTTGAAGAAATGTTTTGTATTGGGGTTTTCATCACAAAAATGGTGAGGTTTGGGAAAAAGGTTGCTTTCATATTTGATGAATTTCATTTTAGAAATCGTGACTTCAAGAACACTCCCTCAACTTATCGTTTATATGATTATGATAAAAATTCTTGAATTCACTAGGCGTGAAACCTAACCCTTTTTATATGTCGGCATGTGCATCAGGTCCATGTTGGAGTTTGGTACTCGTTACATCGTAGTGAAGTGAGTGCTAGTTAAAGGCACAAGAAGGATTTAGCTATTCGATGACGTCTTCCGCATTTGGAGATAGCCATTGATAATGAATTGTAGTAACACCTGACCTTAATTTAGGGGCTGTTTGGTTGGTTTTCCATTAAGTCATGTCTGAATAAAGTTGTCTGTGTGGATTAATCTATCTGTATAGATTGGAAAGGTTTTTGTTTGGGATGGTGTTTTCATATATGGAAGGACCATGTTTTTTAATTGGGAGAGACTGATTTGGACAAAACTTGGCTTTCTGCATAAAGCTCCCTCCTAAAAGCTTAATAAATAAGCCACTTTCTATATCATAAAGCCACTACCAAACAGTCATGTATAGCTGACTAAAAAAGCTGTGTCCCATTAAGCTCATTAAGCTACTAACAAAAAAGCCCTTAGTCTTTATATAAGACTTGATTTATTATTTGTTGATGTTAAATCTAGAATTCTGTTTGAGGTAATTCAAGTATTGATTTGTGGAAAAGGATTTATCCTTTATTTAATGTATTATTGGAAATTTCAAATTAGTGCTTTTGTCAAATTTGAGGGTGTTACATACAAAATACGTTAAACTAAAATATAATTTGGTCCGATTTATATTTATAGAAAATTATCATTCAAAAACCTTATTTAAGATTTTATGATTTGAAAATATGTTC
Source organism: Saussurea involucrata (assembly GCA_033807775.1). Lineage (NCBI taxonomy): Eukaryota > Viridiplantae > Streptophyta > Magnoliopsida > Asterales > Asteraceae > Saussurea > Saussurea involucrata. Next base: position 77,736,828 of record CM066312.1, on the reverse strand, counting down.
ATTCAAGATGTGATGTCCTTAAAACTTGATCTGACTTTGAAAATATGTTTCTTAAAATAAGTTTATTTAAACTGTATGGCTGTTTTCTAAAATTTTACCAGGTAAATGCTTATCGGGTATCACTTACTTTATCGGGTGAGCATGACAATGACCAAGAATCTTATCCGATAAGAGACATAATAAGGTTCGAGAATCTAATCCGGTAAGGTAGGAAGAACACTTTAACCTGATAAGTGATTACTTGGTATGTAACAACAAGTGTTATTAACCAAAATAGCCACTTCACACCATCATCTTCAACTTTTAACCACCTAATTTAGTTTTTACCAAAATGACCAGCATCCCGCAAATCTGACACCGCAAGGCAACTTTTACTTGCGGTGTCAGCTTTTTCTGACGCACTCCAAAAAAGTATGATTTTACGGGTCACAAACTTGTGGGGCACGGCTTGCGGGACGCAAACTTGCGGTTTTATCTGATTTATTTAAGTGTTTTATTTTCGTCCTTGTGGTTTACGGTCTTCGTTCATAACTACAAATTGAGGTTTTTCCTATGGTCTCTTAGTTAGGAATAGACAAAAGTAACAATAAATTAAAAATCATAGGGATGAAAAACTCAATGTTTACCACGGGGACGAAAATAGAAATTATTAACAAACTAGAGGGATGAAAATTGTAATTTACTCGTTTATATATATATTGCATGTTTTCTTATAGCCACACATCAATTTCTTACTCTATTTGCATCCATTTGCTTAGAAAAAAACATAGACAAAACATATGGATTTTCAAAAACCAAAAGTTAGATTGCATGTTTGTGTTGGTGGAACGTGGAAGAAGCTAAATGGAGTTTGGGAGTATGGTCCGACCGACTTACCGCAACGGTCAGCACCAGAAAGGTTTAAGGTAAAATGTGTCCATGAAATTTGTAAATGGCGTATCAGGGCTACCGTTGTTCCAAATACTTTGTCGTTTCAGGTTAGGATACTGGAAGACATACACACATGTTCTAAAACCCAACTCCATCCTAATCATCGGCAGGCAAACAAACAAGTCTTGGGTCATTTACTAAGTCCAACTTTCGATGATAATAGTCGAGTATATCGGGCCAAAGATATCATACATGGACCAAGTATGTAATTTACTCTAAACAAAAGGATGATAGATACAATAATCTATTACACTCGTAGCATGTAGAAAGTAGATGCCATCTGACGTCGAAAGGACATTGCTGCCGTGACACTATCTGGCTCGCAAGAAATCTTCCCACGATCCGTCAACTGGCTAATAAACAAACATACCAAAGGACCACAATCTCCAAGGATGGGTCCCTGACGAGGTATGTCCAGTGCATGGTGCCAAGTGAAACCCAAACTAGAGTCCTGAAGGTGCATGTCGCCTATCAACTCAAAAAACCCAGGGAGCACCTTCTTGAAGTGAGTCAATATGGGATTCAAATGGTCTTTGTATAGATCGGGTCCCATGGTATCATAAATGGTCATCACCATGGTCCCCAAGTCCAGATCCCCGAGCACCCAATGCATATCTTTTAAATTTATTGGGATTAGCACATGTAAATTAATCACCATATGTGTAAAGTTATTGGATAAAATATTCATCTTATACGAAATATGTTCAGGTCAAATACTAACCCGCGAGACATCGAACCATAAAGGATACCCACGAGTACTCCCATCGGCATATTTCTTCATACCTTGATATCCCGTCTCCTTGAACGTGCTGGCCAAGTACTCTATGAAAAATACGGGAACCAAGGACCAATTAGCATTGGATGACCTCCCAAATACCAGGTGACGAATCCACATGTCCATATGCTGTTACACGATAAAGAAAAATATTAATAAACAATAAACATGTAAACTATAGTGCTCTTGTAACACCCCAGATTTCTCGGGTAATTTTCTTTTCAGGTAAAAGACTTCGACTCGGATTTTTATTACCACCCTCGTATTCTCTTTTCGCAAAATTGTGTGCATGCATGCGTGCATGCATGTGGTGTGTGTGTGTGTGTGTGTGTCGTTTCCTCGTAGCCAACCCTCGCATGAGATCTCTTATATTATCGTGTTTTGGACTGTCCGGTTAGACCTACCTTGCGTACCAAACGTCACCATGCATATCCTTCCCGCGCGAACCACCGGAAAATTTGAGTTTGGATCTCGGTACATGCATGGCGAGAGTGCCACGGCGAGTGTGCCATGGGCACTCTCGCGGGTGTCATTCTCGCTAGGATCAAACTGCAGCTTTGTTCGGCTCTCAGTACATTGGTGGCGATAGTGACCGTCGATAATGTCGTGTCACAATCGCGAGGTGTCATAATCGTTGGAGGAAGAAGGCTGGAACCCATGGTACTTGCGGTACACTCTCAGCGGAAGTGACCGGCGATAGTGTCGTGTCACAACCGCCCTGTCATTCTCGCCGGCGACCAGATTTTTGAGGATAAATGGAGAGGCTGACTTCTTTTAAATGGGAATTCACATTTCCTTTGTTGCAACCAAAAACTCTCTCCCTCTCTCTCTCTCTGTTGTCGACTTTTCACTCCTCACACCCCTCTCCCCATTAAATTCTAGGGTTTGAACATTTATGTGGATGATTTATCAAAACCCTACTCTCAATCACCATTAATTAAACTTCTACAAGGGATTCTAAGCATCAAGGGTTCAAGATCCAAGTGTTCACACCATCTCTCTAGGGTTTTTCTACAAACTGTTGGGTATGTTATTTTAGCATTAAATACCCATTTCCAGTTATGATTACTTTTATGTTAGGGAACTAACCATGGATTTCTATAAATAAACTAGGGTTCTTCAAGGTTTGGGGTTTTCACCTCACAAACCCTAGTTGGTGAGTTTTACTCTTTTCTTGTGCTTTAATTAAGTCTTATTTATAATAAATGTGGAGAATCTTACTCATACTTGGAAAAATGATCAAATATAGAGTTTACCCAAGATATTGATGGAAGTGTATGGATATGTGTACACTTGGGATAACAACCATCTTGAAGCATAAATGTGTTATACATCCATGTGTGTACTAGCAAGTCTTTTAAATGTTTATGGAGAGTCTCTTAATAGTGACAGTGTGGGTGTAAATGTCTCTATGTGACACTATGACGTATTGGTATGGAAATATATGGAGTTATGCTACTATGAAATACCAAGTTTGTATGTAAAGATTATGGAATAATATTCAAGGGATAAAATGGGATTTACATGCTATGCAATAGATGGTGTGACTCTTTATCATGATTATATGGAACTCCTCTATTTATGGAAATTGATTTATCTTGCTATGGAGTTATTGTGGTCTATCTCCTTGTGCACGAGGTTTTAGACCCTTATGGAATTTGAGTTTATTTTGGTTAAGCCATTGGTGGCTACTAGCGAGTAGGCAATAAGGGACATTCGTCCTTGAGGTGTAACTCGTCTAGGATGGATATGCAATATGGTCCCCGTAAGTCCTTGAGGTGTAACTCGACGGAGTAGGCAATAAAGGCAATTTCTTTATATGGTTTGAGGTTGTGATGTCTATATGGCATGGGAACTAATACCGAGACTTGAGTTGTAATCCATCAACATCAAGGTGACTCCACTCACGTGTTCTCGTCACCTAGATGGCAACAGGCCTCCCCCGTTTTAGAGAATTATCTCTTTTATTTTTGACAGGTGTAGATCACTATAACTTGTGGAAATTGGTAATGTGGGAATTAAGTGGAGCCGGTATCTTTACTTCTGACATTGTTATAATCCTTTGATATTGCATCAATAATTTAAATCTTATTAGACTTTTGGTCTAACACTTGAGTGTATGTTGTGGATTTCAGGTTCCACCTAGCGGCGTCTAGATCATCGTGTTGCCGACCATGCTTAGGAGCTTAGGAAGGTCGGGCATTTTTGGGAATCGAGATGAGAGACACTTTTGGAGATATAGTGACACCCGAATTAATCTAGTTAATTATAGTCTAGATTAATAGGTTGTTGTATTTTATGTCTCAATACTCTTTTATTTCTACATTGACCAAACTACCCCAATCCACATAAGGGTATTTTAGTTGGCTTATATTTTGAAGTTTAAATTTACCCATTTTCCGGAATTTTTTTCCCTATAATTATTGTTTAAATTTTAGGGTGTTACAAGTTGGTATCAGAGCTCTAGTTTAAGTGAACTAGGTGTGCTAGTATGATGCCTAGACTTAAGCTGAGACCATTAGGTGATGAAATGTGAGGAAATTGGGTAGAGACATTAAGATGGGACGTTTCGGAGTCACCGGAAATTACGTTATTGTGAATTATGAAAGTGGTAACGAGAATTCTTATGTGTAATGTGTTCATAATTTCAATTAGCTAATGCTATTATGAATATAGTGTTACGTGAGCATGCTTGGTTGCTATGATTATGAGGATCAATGATTGTTCTAGTACGTTTCCTTATGTCATCTCGTAGTATATGTTCTTATCTTTATTCTCGTATGTGACAGTCAGAAATGGTAAATACTCGGGGTAGAACTCAGACTTCGCCAGAAGGTAATGCCGTGACAAAATCCACGGCCGATCAACCGAACATCGATGCTTCAGCTTTGCCTCCTTCACTTCCGCCTTTGTTGGGTGGCAGGGTGGAGCAGATTCCAAGAAGAAATATTGCCTCTACCAACCCGGTCATGACGGAAGTGACCCCTCAAACTCAAATGATGGACATGATGAGGGCCATGAATGATACCATGGTCAAACAACAGGAGTTGTTCATGAAACTGTTAGAGGACAGGGATGCTAACCCACCCCGTCATGAAACGATTGAAGAAAATGTGGGTGTTGTGGGATCCGGGGGAACAGGTGATGAAAACCGGACTGATGCATTAGTTACTTTGGAGGCTAGACCGACGGGAAGGGTATGCTCTTATAAGACCTTCCTATGCTGTAAATCTCCGGAGTTTGCCGGTTCTAACAATCCAGTTGCCTGCATGAACTGGATTCGAGAAATCGAACAGGCCTTTCGGGCTTGTGACCGTGAAGAAAATCAGAAGGTGAAGTTTGGTTCACAAATGCTTCGGGGTTCGGCTTTAACTTGGTGGAATGTCTACACTTCCACCATAGAGACTTCTGTTCTGACCAAGATGACTTGGGCCACTTTTAAGAAAAAAATCTTAGAAGAGTATTGCAACGAACAAGAGATGGACTTGATCGAGGAAGAATTCCGATCAATCAAGAAGGGAAATTTGCCAGTCAAAGAATACACTCGACTCTTCATGGAGAAGCTGAACCTTGTGGGGGCATGTGGCCCCAACTGAGAAGGAAAAGATGAAGGCATATTTGAAGGGATTGCCTGCCGATATGATGGCAATGGTTCGGAACTCCAAAGCGACTAATCTTCGGGAGACAATTGAAGAGGCCAAGGTTATGGAGAGGGTCTATGCTAGAGACAAAGAGGAGAAAAGTAAAATTGGGGAGAAGAGGAAGTGGGAAAGCTCACAAAATTCGTTTAAAAGGTCGGGATTCCAACCAAGTGGTAGAGGAGGGGACAACCGCCGTGAGGCAAGGTGGTGTCCTAAGTGCAAGAGCAAGCACTTCGGGTCTTGCAATCTGGGTTAAGTTACTTGTTACAAGTGCGGGAAAGCGGGGCACACTAGTCCGGAGTGCCACATTAAGGGGACGGTTTGTTTTGAGTGCAAGGAGATCGGGCACGTGAAGCGGGATTGTCCCAAGCTGAAAGGAGACTCTAGAGGGACCTGTTCGGGAAGTCAACCGAGGCGGGAGGCCATTCCCAAATCGCAAGGAAGGGCTTTCCAAATGACAAAGGAAGAAGCAAAGGAAACCACCGACGTGGTGTCGGGTACGTTCTTACTCAACTCTTTACCCGCTAGAGTATTGTTTGATTCGGGTGCAAATTGTTCTTTCATGTCGAATGTGTTTTGCAAGTCTTTGAATGTGTCTATTAGTACTCTACACGATGCTTTAGTCATTGAGGTAGTGAATGGGGAAAAGGTAGTCTTGCGAGAAATCTTGGAAAAGTGTCGTCTAGAGATTAGTAGTGAAATATTTGAAGTGGACCTACTCCCTATGTCTATTGGGAGATTCGACGTAGTGATTGGGATGGATTGGTTGGCTAAGCACAAAGCGGAGATTTTATGCTCAAAGAAGCTTATAAGGATACCTCTCCTAAGTGGAAACTTTGTTCTTGTGTACGGGGAAAAGCGCAAGGGAGAAGTGGCCATTATCTCTTCCATCAAAGCAAGGAAGTGCTTAATAAAGAAATATCCAACGTTTTTGGCCTACGTGGTGGACACCAAACTAGAGAAAAAAAAGGTGGAAGATGTAAAGGTTGTCAAAGAGTATCCAGACGTTTTTCCCGACGAGTTACCGGGTTTGCCACCCGACCGCCAAGTGAAATTCAAGATCGATTTGATTCTGGGAGCAGCACCGATAGCACGTGCACCTTACCGTCTCGCTCCGACAGAAATGCAAGAGATGATGACGCAACTGCAAGAACTTCTAGAGAAAGGTTTCGTGAGACCGAGCTCATCGCCGTGGGGAGCTCCGGTGTTATTTGTCAAAAAGAAAGATGGGTCGATGCGGATGTGTATCGACTACCGGGAGTTGAACAAGGTAACCGTGAAGAATAAGTATCCACTTCCCCGAATAGATGACCTTTTTTATCAACTTCAAGGGGCCGGATGCTTCTCCAAGATTGATCTCCGATCAGGTTACCATCAAGTGAAAGTTAAAGAGGAAGATGTGACACCCCAAAATAGGGTCAACAAAAACTTCCATAAAACGGAAGAGTGATATATAATGCCATTGCACGAGCTCACAAAAGAGGGGGATTACACCCGCCGGTTTACAACAAAGTGTAATATCTACAACTAATTGACAACCGACTAATCTAATCTCTACTATAGAAATAAGATTTACAAAAAGTGTCATCGTTAGGCTAACTTTGATCTTCTATCTTTAGCATCTCAAATGTATCCCCACGCTCACATATCCCCAACTATGCCTTCTTAGGGATGGCACCACTAGAACCTGTGACACACACATCAGACACAGAACAAGTGTTAGGCATGGAATGCCTAGTGAGTTAAACATATAGTAAAACATGCAGTTATGTCATATAAGAGATATTAATTTGGTCATTCACAAATCGGACTCTATGGGAAGACCCCAAACATCAACTCAAGTTACATCATATTTGAAGATATACCTTAGCGTCTACCTCCAAGGTAACGCCTCAAGGCCCGGCACATCGGGACTACCTATATGGTATTAATCCCGAAAGCGTGGATCGATACACAAACCTCCAAGGTAAGTGCCCAAGATTATATCTTCCTAATGCCTACTTAGAGACTCCTCCAATTTGTGAATACCAACAAACAACTACTCCAAGCAGTTCATAAATCCAATCATTAACTTCATCAAAAGACAGTCCAACTATCTCATTAAGCACATGATTTCTACATACAAGAAATCCTCCACTTATCCACATACATATAAGTGATATCATGAGTTCATCATTTAGCATGGCAACACATACTAAATTAGCATATTAAGTCACTTCTATTATAATCATAATTTCTTCATTAAGACATAGCTTAATCCATTAAGCTCCAAACCCTAATATTTAGGTTTGACCAATTTCACATGATCGCCATCATAAAAGATACAATTCCAAATAGAATAAAATACCACATCACCTTTATCTTACCATTGAGCCCCTTAAATTTCCTCTTTAGAGAAATAAGAGCTTATTGGCTCAAAGTATACTTCAAGGCAAACTTGTTAGAAATAAATGAAATGATAGAGTAAATTATGTAACAAGTATACTTTTAAATCAAAGTTACTCACCTTAAAGCTCAAATTATGAGAACCCTAGAATTGAGAACCCTTGCTCTTGACCACTTTTAGCTAACAACCCAAGAAGTTGAGATTGAACACCTAGGACCCAACAATAATAACCATTAATACTCTTATAAATCAATAAATTATGGGAAGAAGGAAGAACAACGAAATCCTACCTTGAGAGAAAGAAAATCGTCTGCCAAAGATCTCAGTTAACTCTCAAATGAGCTAAAAATCCGAAACTCTCATTTTTATACCTAAAACAGTCGGTGCGATTGTGACAGGGCGATAGTGACACTGTCACTATCGCCGGGGCACTCTCGCTCAACACCCCAAAAGTCTCGGTACACATCGAGCGATTGTGACCATGCGATAGTGACACTGTCACTATCGCCCAAGGCATACTCGCCTGAAACCCAAAGTCTGAAAATCCAATCTTGCGGTACAAACCAGGCGATTGTGACACCCGCGATAGTGACACTGTCACTCTCGCCGGTCACTATCGCCCAAAGGGCACTAAGCCTCATTTGATCCTCCATTCAGCCCTTGAATAGATCTTAACGAGGTACGAGTCATGCTATACCAATAAAATACTTGAACATGCAAAATAAACACATAAACCACTTATAACGAAAATCGGGGTGTTACAATTCTCCCCAACTTGAACAAAATTTCGTCCTCGAAATTTAAGATTGTCCGGATATCGACGTCTTATGTCCTGTTCCGGTTCCCATTGCACTATTAACAAAGACATCTCTTTACTACTTCGTAACCTCTTAACTGACCTTTCGAAGATTGCCTCTGGTTCTTCCACACCACAATTCTTCTTTTCCATTCTTACTTTAGTAAACGAGATCACATCGTATCAATATGAAATATTTTGTACATCTCTTCCCTTTTAAGTCTTACATACTTGATCACAATTAAAAGTCCAGGAAAAACCAGAATTCATCTTTTCATATTTTCTGAACCTTACCTCTTTCGTTAGTATCCACTCCCCAACTTGGATTTACAAACCTCCTTAGAGTAATGGTTCATCATCAAATCTTTACCCGACTATTTCTTGGTCTACCATACCGACATTAATCGCAATCGATCTCCGGGTCTCAAAAGAATATCACCATCTACTACTTGAAAATCTACACTCGCCTTAAATTGAGCATACTCACTACTATTGAATACTTCAATAATTACGACAGACCTTTGTTACATCCACGACTCACACGTTTCTTTAGTACAAAGGGTTACCATTTCCTCCCACCACTATCGCATTATGCGACCTTAATATAACCAAATACTAAAGTGTTGTACAACAAGGGTGATAATTCCATTGAACCTGTAGTTTAAATACATTCTTAGGTCCGATCTTTTTTTTTTATCATTACTTCCCACGCTAGTATGGAGTGTTATTCTCCAAACATTACTTGTCTCTTTCTCTCAACTTTTCCACATACTGATAACATTTTCTCATTACTATACATAACAACACAGTTGTACCAAAATTCTACTCAAGACAATCAACTAAGGAATCTTGAAACGACATACCATGCCAATGTACTACACATTCTTTAATCTACAACTAATATTTCTTCGGACAATCCTTTCACATATAAGAAGCAACTCTCATTCCTCAAGGATTTTGCATCTATTTCACCACAATTTGACTAACACTCTCCTCATCTTTGTTAAACTTCCTATGATTCAAAATCATAAACTTACTTAGCAATTCACACAACTATCATCTCTTTGGATAAACACCCACTACCTTTCCGCCATTCTATTTCGATATTAGCCATATCACTACACCATCATGCAACCACATACTCCAAAAACTTTATTGATAACTAGTACTCTTTATCTGGAATCCCCGAAAAGACTTCCATTTGAAGTTTCTTCCTTCTAGCCTCACATTACAAATTAGTTGATACATTTATATCGGAAATTTATCCCACTCCTCGTCCGTACATTCTACAACTATAACATTTCACAGCAGACTAGGTCTCTCATGATTATTCATACACGAATCAACTTACCTTCATGTTCTTCCGCATATTTAACCGAGTCTATTTTGTTACGTTATCTCTCCCCAACTTCAGTTGGACCACAACTCACGATTTTCTAATTTAACTCATACCTACTCGTTACTTTCTAATTCTTGGTGATTCCAAACCTTTACATAAACCGGACATACTCTTTCACAGATCACACAATCTATGTACTCCTTTCGTTCGTCTCAATAACTTCAGTCCTTACTAATCATCCACTTTGTAAATAAGGCACTTATTTAAAACCACCGTATTTCAATATTCTAACACCTTTACATGGTGGTCCTTTAACTTTTAATCTTCTGATTCCAGGCTTAATATTCATACATGACCTCAGAAAATAATTGTATTTATATCATGTAAACTTCAATCATAATACAATTCATATAATTCCAACCCCAAGCCTACGTCGGCTTATTTAAACCAGGCGAATACTCCTAATACTCAACCGAGTCCAAAACCAAGCCTTCCGCTCAAGGATCCAAAGATTATTTATCAACATCTACTCATGCAATTAAATACATCTAACTCACATCATGCAACGCACGCTCCGAGGCGTGATAATCTTACAACCCCTTCATCGCTACTTTCCCAATGAAGTCAATCCATATGTGTGTCTATATGTACCCGTGTATACAACCTCTTTTATACTCAACACTATATATATATATATTATTTTGCCAAAGTTCATTAGTCCCAAAGGTACTAAGAATACAAGATCATCAAACGGTCCTCACACATAAGACCAATAGTTTAAACCAACACTAAAAACAAAATGTGATTGAGCATATAACACACCATAATTATTGCACAACCACAATAAACTTCTAAAAACGAATTTTGACCACCTAACTTTCACTTCAGTAATAATTTAACCAAAACCTCTTCTGCTCGTGATTTATTCGCCAATCACTCAAAATCCCCACGTGTGGTATTTCACAAGATATGTATTATATGCATTCTATAGCATTCTATAACATCCCCAGTTCATCGTACAAGATATTGTCCGCTTTGCGGATACCCTCTACATAACAGCATACCGGCACCGTTCACGGTTTTATTCCTGCCCGCACAGGCATACGCGGGACGCACCCAGACCGCACCCTGTGACAGGCCAAAGGCCTCATACATCTTACACAACTGCCGACTTCAATGTCAATAGTCGACCTATCGATACTTCTTTAATCTATTCATTAACAAGGACTGAACCTAATCCTTTCAACATAACATAATACAATTTACATCTCATCGCCTTCATTTCAAACTTATTCGTGCAATACTAATATCACAAAATCTCCATAAATTCTTATTTAACGTTGAGGGTATTTCCTTACTGTCTCATCACACTACTCATAACAATTTGCTAATTCCATCACCTTGATGACTACTAATCCTTCCTCCGGACACAACCGTCCTTTGCCAACTGTATTTCTAGTTACCAAACAAGGGTACATATCTTCTTACAATTGACACTAAAGTTTACTTTCGATCCCCTCACTATTCACCTCTCCTTTTGAACGCAAATACTAGAACTATAAACATTCTCCCATGATTTATCCCACACCTCTTCACTCTTGGAGTTCTTTCTTAGTTTAGTATGTAATACTCTACGATCTAGTGAGTTCATAGCCTTCATGCATGCCAACGTGATGAATAAATCATTTCACACATTTTCTCATCTTAACGGACGATGCTTGAAACAACTTGGGCACACATGACCCTAACATTCTCATAACTTTAGGGTACTGCACAACGATCTTGAGAACCTTTTGCATACCACTTTACTCGCAAATGAAGGCTGCTTACTCGAACAATGTCAATCGTTTTACTCACCCCACTTGTAACACCCTCGAATTTAGAAAGAGCAACTAAATTAAAATTTTCAACATTACATCCGAAACAATATGTAAAATACCTAAAATTACAAACTATGGTTATCTCCAAACAACGTATACTACTCAAGTCTTATTCCCAAACCTAACCCGCTTTAGACATCACTTAATCTAAATACAAGTGCTATTTCCCAAGGGTAAATGCGGAAATATAACTTAAGCTATTCACCTCTTATGCACCTTACTAGCACTGGCCACTTCACAATGTAAACATTAAAATGTGAATACCGAGGTCCAACCCCGAGATACCCAACCGACCATTACCAATGACTGACTAACATGCCTATGAATCCAATACAATATAGTCTACAATTATTATGCCTATCCCGGAATGACTCACTCACCCAAGCATGTAAATATTCACACGTGCCATAAATGCAAAACGGTGCAATAAAAGCAACCCATCAACAAGACTCTACACCGAGCCCTTTAAGCCAGACAAATGTCCCCAAGACTTACTCACAGTCAAAACCAAGCAAAATGCTCCAAGCTTGTTAGACCCATACGTCGGTCAAAATACATTTAAACTTTGTTTAGGCAAGCTATATTTCAAAATCACCATTAACCCCAAAACTCAACACGGGTTAAACAAAAAGGGTTTTCCCAAAGGACTCACACCTTTATAATTCTCAAGATGACACGGCTATTGTGACAACTCACCCCACTTATCATTAACACTCTACTTCCGACTAGTGGTCGTCCTATTGACCTTGTCACACTTGCTATCCATGCGTTCCACGACCCACTTACTCAATCATTTCATATTATTTTCTTTTTAATCAATCACCTTTCATTCTATCTCTACACATTTCCATCTACCTATTTAAGGTTGCCTCAGCGGCTTTCATGAGTCATACTAGTTCCAGGTTGTCTTCCCAACCTCCAATCATTTACTGATCTTATCTCCAAAGAATTGAAGGACCTTGGTGGCGTACCCACCATCGTTCTATTTTAACACAAAGAGATAGCCATAAAGTGGTTATACTAGTACAGACATGCAAAACGTACTTTACCGAACATTAGTCACTGTGACAATTTAGAAACAAGTATGCTCGTGTAACTCATGTTCATAATAACAGTAGCTAGTTGAAATTGCGAACATACTTTACATGAGAATTCTCGTTGCTAATGCTACAGTACTAAATTCATGTATTTCCGTCGACTCTAAGACTATCCCATCTTAGTACTTCTACCCAAATCTCGCAAGTCATAACTTAATTCATCACAGCTTAAGTCTAAGTATCTCCTCAGCATACTTAGTTCACTTAAACTAATGCTCTGATACCAACTTGTGACACCCCAAAATAGGGTCAACAAAAACTTCCATAAAACGGAAGAGTGATATATAATGCCATTGCACGAGCTCACAAAAGAGGGGGATTACACCCGCCGGTTTACAACAAAGTGTAATATCTACAACTAATTGACAACCGACTAATCTAATCTCTACTATAGAAATAAGATTTACAAAAAGTGTCATCGTTAGGCTAACTTTGATCTTCTATCTTTAGCATCTCAAATGTATCCCCACGCTCACATATCCCCAACTATGCCTTCTTAGGGATGGCACCACTAGAACCTGTGACACACACATCAGACACAGAACAAGTGTTAGGCATGGAATGCCTAGTGAGTTAAACATATAGTAAAACATGCAGTTATGTCATATAAGAGATATTAATTTGGTCATTCACAAATCGGACTCTATGGGAAGACCCCAAACATCAACTCAAGTTACATCATATTTGAAGATATACCTTAGCGTCTACCTCCAAGGTAACGCCTCAAGGCCCGGCACATCGGGACTACCTATATGGTATTAATCCCGAAAGCGTGGATCGATACACAAACCTCCAAGGTAAGTGCCCAAGATTATATCTTCCTAATGCCTACTTAGAGACTCCTCCAATTTGTGAATACCAACAAACAACTACTCCAAGCAGTTCATAAATCCAATCATTAACTTCATCAAAAGACAGTCCAACTATCTCATTAAGCACATGATTTCTACATACAAGAAATCCTCCACTTATCCACATACATATAAGTGATATCATGAGTTCATCATTTAGCATGGCAACACATACTAAATTAGCATATTAAGTCACTTCTATTATAATCATAATTTCTTCATTAAGACATAGCTTAATCCATTAAGCTCCAAACCCTAATATTTAGGTTTGACCAATTTCACATGATCGCCATCATAAAAGATACAATTCCAAATAGAATAAAATACCACATCACCTTTATCTTACCATTGAGCCCCTTAAATTTCCTCTTTAGAGAAATAAGAGCTTATTGGCTCAAAGTATACTTCAAGGCAAACTTGTTAGAAATAAATGAAATGATAGAGTAAATTATGTAACAAGTATACTTTTAAATCAAAGTTACTCACCTTAAAGCTCAAATTATGAGAACCCTAGAATTGAGAACCCTTGCTCTTGACCACTTTTAGCTAACAACCCAAGAAGTTGAGATTGAACACCTAGGACCCAACAATAATAACCATTAATACTCTTATAAATCAATAAATTATGGGAAGAAGGAAGAACAACGAAATCCTACCTTGAGAGAAAGAAAATCGTCTGCCAAAGATCTCAGTTAACTCTCAAATGAGCTAAAAATCCGAAACTCTCATTTTTATACCTAAAACAGTCGGTGCGATTGTGACAGGGCGATAGTGACACTGTCACTATCGCCGGGGCACTCTCGCTCAACACCCCAAAAGTCTCGGTACACATCGAGCGATTGTGACCATGCGATAGTGACACTGTCACTATCGCCCAAGGCATACTCGCCTGAAACCCAAAGTCTGAAAATCCAATCTTGCGGTACAAACCAGGCGATTGTGACACCCGCGATAGTGACACTGTCACTCTCGCCGGTCACTATCGCCCAAAGGGCACTAAGCCTCATTTGATCCTCCATTCAGCCCTTGAATAGATCTTAACGAGGTACGAGTCATGCTATACCAATAAAATACTTGAACATGCAAAATAAACACATAAACCACTTATAACGAAAATCGGGGTGTTACAGAAGACGTCTCAAAGACGGCATTTAGGACTCGGTATGGACACTACGAGTTCCTAGTCATGCCATTCGGCTTAACGAACGCACCGATAATTTTTATGGATTTGATGAACCGGGTGTGTCGACCATTCTTGGATAAGTCGGTTATCGTGTTTATCGATGACATCCTAGTGTACTCTAAAGATGAGGTGGAGCATGAGAAATACCTTCGAGAGGTCTTAGAAGTGTTAAGGAAGGAGAAGTTGTACGCTAAATTTTCGAAATGTGAGTTTTGGTTGCTGGAAGTGCAATTCCTCGGGCATGTGGTGACCCGAGAGGGCGTGAAAGTGGATCCCGCCAAGGTTGAGGCGATGATGAATTGGGAGCCTCCAAAGAGTCCTACGGAAATTCGAAGCTTTTTTGGATTAGTCGGGTACTACCGAAGATTCATCAAGGACTTCTCCAAGATTGCTTCATCGCTAACGGCATTGACTCGAAAGAACGTGAAATTCGTGTGGACTGGCGCGCAAGAGGAAGCATTTCGGACCTTGCAACGAAAACTGTGTAAAGCTCCAATTTTGTCCTTACCCGAAGGAACGGAAGACTTCGTCGTGTATAGTGATGCATCCAAGATGGGTTTGGGTTATGTTTTGATGCAAAGAGGGAAGGTGATAGCGTATGCTTCAAGGCAGTTGAAAGAGCACGAAAAGAATTACCCAACTCACGACCTCGAGTTGGCGGCGGTCGTGTTTGCATTAAAGTTATGGCATCATTACTTGTATGGTACAAAATGAACACTTTACACCGATCATAAAAGATTGAAATACGTATTCGACCAGAAAGAGTTGAATATGCGTCAACGAAGATGGCTGGAATTGCTTAAAGATTATGACTGCGAACTACTATACCATTCGGGCAAGGCAAATGTAGTAGCGGACGCTTTGAGTCGGAAGGAGTATAGTGAGAAAGTGCAAACGTCTTTATCATGGATTGAAATCATCTCGAGCTTGATGGACATGATCAAGACTGCTCAAGCCGAAGCATTACTTGAGGAGAATCTCAAGGACGAGTCGATGGTGAAGCATCATCTTCTATTGACGGAAGATGGTTGAGGACTGAAACTTTTCCAAGGGCGGATTTGGGTGCCTAAGATTGGTGGGTGCCGGGAATTACTTATGGAAGAAGCCCACAAGTCAAAGTACTCTATACATCCCGGAAGTACCAAGATGCATGGAGATTTGAAGTTGAATTATTGGTGGCCTGTCATGAAACTTGACGTGGTCGGTGTTGTGGAGAAGTGCACCACTTGTT
This sequence comes from Saussurea involucrata, assembly GCA_033807775.1. Lineage (NCBI taxonomy): Eukaryota > Viridiplantae > Streptophyta > Magnoliopsida > Asterales > Asteraceae > Saussurea > Saussurea involucrata. Next base: position 77,720,719 of record CM066312.1, on the reverse strand, counting down.
CGCTAGTGAAAGCCGAGCATCAACGACCTTATGGTAGTTTGCAATCGCTTGAGATACCGGAATGGAAGTGGGATCATATTACAATGGACTTTGTGACGGAACTACCAAAAACTTTAAAGGGTCACGACACCATTTGGGTAATTGTGGATCGAATGACCAAGAGCGCTCACTTCTTGGCTATGCGAGAAACGCTACCATTGGACAAATTGGCAAGATTGTATATCAACGAAGTGGTCTCGAGGCACATAGTAACATTGTCTATTGTATCCGACCGGGATAGCCGTTTTACTTCTCACTTTTGGAATGCCTTCCAAAGAGAGTTGGGAACGAATGTGAAGTTGAGCACGACTTATCACCCTCAAACTGACAGGCAAAGCGAGCGGACAATCCAAACTTTGGAAGATATGTTGAGGTCGTGCGTCATCGACTTTGGGGGAAATTGGGACTCTCACCTCCCATTGGTAGAATTTGCTTACAATAACAGTTACCACCCGAGTCTAGTTGTGGCACCATTCGAGGTCTTGTACGGACGAAAGTGTAGGACGCCCGTTTGTTGGCTAGAGGCGGGTGAAAAGCAGTTTGCCGGACCCGAGATTGTACAAGAGACGGCTGACAAGGTAAAGGGCATCCGAGAGCGGTTGAAAGCCGCTCTAGACCGTCAAAAGAGTTACGCCGATAAAAAGAGGCGACCAATGGAGTTCCAAGTGGGGGATCGTGTGTTCTTGAAAGTTTCTCCTTGGAAATGGATCATTAGGTTTGGAAAACATGGGAAGTTTAGTCCCCGTTTTCTTGGACCTTTTCCGGTTATTGAGCGAGTGGGACTTCTAGCCAACAAACTAGAGCTACCGCACGAGATGAGTGGAATCCACCCTACATTCCATGTTTGTTATTTACGGAAGTGTTTGGCGGAAGAAAAGGACATCATTCCCCTATCGGAAATCCGCGTGGACAACAACCGATGCGTTGAGGAACCGGAAATGATTTTGGAAAGGGAAAAGAAAAAGCTTCGCCATAAGGAAGTAATAATGGTAAAAGTACAATGGAAGCACCATCGAAGCGCCAACGTGACGTGGGAGTCCGAGGAAGACATGAAGAGGCGGTATCCTCATCTTTTTGCCTAACACAAGATTTCGAGGACGAAATCTTCTTCAAGGAGGGGAGGATTGTAACACCCCAAATTTCTCGGGTAATTTTCTTTTCAGGTAAAAGACTTCGACTCGGATTTTTATTACCACCCTCGTATTCTCTTTTCGCAAAATTGTGTGCATGCATGTGGTGTGTGTGTGTGTCGTTTCCTCGTAGCCAACCCTCGCATGAGATCTCTTATATTATCGCGTTTCGGACTGTCCGGTTAGACCTACCTTGCGTACCAAACGTCACCATGCATCTCCTTCCCGCGCGAACCACCGGAAAATTTGAGTTTGACTCTCGGTACATGCATGATGAGAGTGCCACGGCGAGTGTGCCATGGGCACTCTCGCGGGTGTCATTCTCGCGAGGATCAAACTGCAGCTTCGTTCGACTCTCGGTACATTGGTGGCGATAGTGACCGGCGATAATGTCGTGTCACAATCGCGAGGTGTCATAATCGCTGAAGGAAAAAGGCTGGAACCCAGGGTACTTGCGGTACAGTCTCGGCGGAAGTGACTGGCGATAGTGTCGTGTCACAACCGCCCTGTCATTCTCGCCGGCGACCAGATTTTTGAGGATAAATGGAGCGGTTGACTTCTTTTAAATGGGAATTCACATTTCCTTTGTTGCAACCAAAAACTCTCTCCCTCTCTCTCTCTCTCTCTGCTGTCGAATTTTCACTCCTCACACCCCTCTCCCCATTAAATTCTAGGGTTTGAACATTTATGTGGATGATTTATCAAAACCCTACTCTCAATCACCATTAATTAAACTTCTACAAGGGATTCTAAGCATCAAGGGTTTAAGATCCAAGTGTTCACACCATCTCTCTAGGGTTTTCCTACAAACTCTTGGGTATGTTATTTTAGCATTAAATACCCATTTCCAGTTATGATTACTTTTATGTTAGGGAACTAACCATGGATTTCTATAAATAAACTAGGGTTCTTAAAGGTTTGGGGTTTTCACCTTACAAATCCTAGTTGGTCAGTTTTACTCTTTTCTTGTGCTTTAATTAAGTCTTATTTATAGACTAACTAAACAAAAATCAAGACCCGTCATCGAAGAGTACGAGCAATCGAGACTTAGGGTTTTAAGAATCATACCTGCATTGAAGACGTATTCTCTGCTTCTTCAACGGAGAGATCATCGCCGGAAGTATATTCTTCAATGGAGATATCATCGTTCGTCGTCATTGCTCGCCGGAGGAGAAAGGGAAAGAGACAGACGGAGAAGAAAGTCGACCGTGGAAAACGAAAGAGAGAGCCGGAGGAGAAAGCGTGATGATCGTGGGTTTAGGATGGGTTTAGGGAAAACGTGGGAAATCGATGAAAAGGCGCTATTTGAAATTAGGGAAATCGATTTTGGCGCTATCTGGATTTTGGAATTAGGGAAATCGCTATTAATTTGGAATTAGAGAAATCGATTTGGTGGAAGGCAAAACGAGGGTTTACTGTTGTTGTTGACTTCTTGTTGTTGTTATTCTTATTATTATTTTTATTGATTATTATTATTATTATTATTATTATTATTAATATTATTATTATTATTATTGGCTATTATTATTATTACGTATGTTATTATTATTGATTATTATTTTTATTTTTATTGATTATTATTATTACTGTTGATTATTATTATTATTATTATGGTTAGTATTAGAGATCATTAAATGGGTGTAACCCGACACGGAATCAATTTAAAATAGTTAAGTGCGGTCGGTTTGGGCCCGGCCCAAAATCAGGGCTGATTACGAGATTACTATTTGGGACCCAAATACGCCAAATGTTCCACTACCTGATCAAAATTTTCTCCCCCATAGTTATGTTTCACTCTTTCTTTCAACCAGGTTGCAAATGTTCTGTTAAGCTCGGTAACGACCTATTTATCGCTCTTCACTGGGTTCATTTCATGCAACATTGCCATGTGCTCATGTACGTAGGGAGCAATTGCAGTTAGGTTCTGCAACACAAAAAAATGTGCATTATGTAGCTCAACATATTCCGGAGTCATAAACCTTTTTCCAATCGTCCCAACCCCTTCAAGCCTACCTTCATGTCGAGATTGCGGGATGCCAATATTTTTGACACCGGCCAGATAATTTGTGCAGAAATCAATCACCTCCTCTGAAGCATATCCTTCAACAATGCTGCCTTCAGGTCGAGATCGGTTCCTTACATACCCCTTTAAAAAACCCATATATCTCTCGAATGGATACATGTACCGTAGGAAGACAGGACCACATAACTTTATTTCTCCAACAATGTGAGACACAGGGTGTACCATCACATCGAAGAATGAGGGTGGGAAGTACATCTCCAATTGGCATAAAGTGATGATAATATCTCTTTGCCATGAATCCAACACCTCGGATCGATCACTTTCGAATGAATCATGTTAAAGAACAAGCAAAGCTTTGTAATTGTGTGTCGGATACGGTCTGGTAATATACCACGGATTGCAATTGGAATCATATGTGTCATCAAAACATGACAATCATGCGACTTCATACCAAGCAATTTCAAGTCTTTAATCGACACTAACTTCTTAATGTTCGCAGAATATCCAGATGGAACTTTGATATTTTGCAAGCATTGACAGAATTTGGTTTTCTCAACCTTTGACAATGTATAGCAAGTCGGTGGCAAGTATGTGCGTTTTCCATTATCAACGGAAGCAAGCTCTGATCGGATCCCCATTTCCACCATGTCTTTTCGAAATTTCACCCCATCTTTTGATTTCCCCGGAATATTCAACAATAGACCTATCAAGCTGTCATAAACATTTTTCTCAATATGCATCACATCAAGATAGTGTCGAACGCTCAAATGCTCCCAATATGGTAGATCCCAGAAAATAGACTTCTTCCAAATATTTTTGGGAGGAACTGGACGACCTTTTCCGAACATAATGTCTAGATGTTTAACTCCAGAATATACAGTTCGTCCATTCAACGGTTGCCTTTCTACTCCATGCTCGATTTTCCCGTCAAACAATGACTTTAGTTTGCGGTACTGGTGGCTCTTCGGAAGAGACCTTCGATGGCCCATGTACACATGTTTCCCACAATTTCTCAACCTTAGAGCATGTGTGTCATCTTCACATATAGGACATGCATTTTCTCCCTTTGTACTATAACCTAACAAATTCCCGTAAGCTGGAAAATCGTTTATGGTGCAAAATATCATGGCTCGTAGCTGAAAACGCCCCTTCCCGTACGCATCATACACTTCGATGCCTGGACTCCGTAATTCTTTCAAGTCTTCTATTAACGGAGCCAAATACACATCAATGTCGTTCCCAGGTTGTTTGGGACCCTGAATTAGCAATGACATCATGATGTATTTACGTTTCATGCATAACCATGGTGGAAGATTGTAAATGCATAAAAGCACCGGCCAAGTACTATGACGACTACTCATGCTTCCGAATGGATTTATTCCGTCAGAGCTAAGACCGAACCGAATATTCCTAATTTCATCACCAAAATCCTCAAAGATGTTGTCGATATTCCTCCATTGAGGAGAATCCGCTACATGTCTAATTTTCCCATATTTTTTACGATCTTCAGCATGCCAACGCAACAACTTTGCATCTTTGGCGTTTGCAAATAATCGTTTCAGTCTTGGTACGATAGGCAAATACCACAACATTTTAGCGGGAGGACCATCTTTTTGTTTCACATCACTATCGTCTTCCGTCCGGTTCTTTCGCTTATACCTCGATGTACCACATATACGACACTCATGTAGATCAACATCTGCATTCCTATACAACATGCACTCATTCGGACATGCATGTATTCTCTCTATTTCCAATCCCATTGGACACATCAGTTTTTTCGCTTTGTATATCGAAACTGGTAATTCATTATCATCGGGAAGCATTTCATGCAAAATCTCTAGCAAACTAGTAAAGCTTTTATCCCTCCAACCGTTGCCTGCTTTTAAATTAAATAGTTTCAACACAACTGAAAGTTTGGTAAACTTTGAACAACCAACATACAACGGTTTTTCGGAGTCGATAAACAATTGTTCAAACTTGTCATAATCCTTATCGGCAATATTATCTTCCACATCATGTAACATTTTATTTAAAATATCACGGTTCTCATTGTGTGATTCATAGTTATCATTGGTGTCATTACAATCTCGATCGACCGTGTAATTACAATTATCAAAATCCTCTCCATGTCGAATCCAACAGGTATATCGTTCCATAAACCCACGTACAATAAGATGTTCTTTAATTAAATTATGATCACTATATTTACAAAAGTTTCTACAATCCCGACAAGGACACCAAATTTCCGTTTCTCCATTGTTTACCCGATTATTCTCTGCAACCTCCATAAAGTGATCAAGACAGGTCAAGTATTCCTTTGTAGCTCGTGGTATTTGGTACATCCAGTCATAACGATCCATCTGTAATATTGAAATAAAGTATTAATCATAAATGCATGCATGGCATGATTCAAAAGGCTGTAGGTGGCCATCCTAACCCACTTTTTGAATATTTCATCTCATTTGTGACTGCTTATAACAGATTGATTACTTAAGAAAAATCCTGCAGCATTTCCCCTCAACTCCCCAAATATGTGTATAATAAAAACACATATTCATAGGAGTAAAAAGGGAAACCTCTATCGAATTTTTCTTAAAATAATCAATCCGTTATACGCATTCACATCCTAAACGAGACAAAAATTCAAAAAGCAGTCCCAAACAGGGGACTATCCGAAATTAATCTCTATTAGATCAAAATTCGGACGGGCGACCTAAAGGCATCAAATGCATGGACTTGTATAATAAATGCATGCAAATTAAAGTTTTTAGAAATCGTGTACAAAATCAATATAATTAACGCGCAATATAGTATATATAGTACCTGATCAGTATGCTCGGTAATTGATCAGTCCAATCCAACCGGTACGCCTATATGAATTGTTCTTATATGTATGTATATGTGAGAGTTGCATATTGATCACATTTATATAGTTAATATTACTTAGAAACATGATTTTAATGCATATAAAAGTAGTAATTACTGAACTATTTGTTTAAGATGATGATCTTACCTTACTTTTGTTGAAGAATAATGCCAAAACCCACCAAAAACCTCTAAAAACGCCAAAAAGTATGTTTTTTTCGAGAGTGTGATGCATTGGGCAAAAAAAACGGCACATACCTTATATTTATAGTGAAACCCTAGGTAAGGACTTTTTTATACGCGGTTGTGTGAAAATAACCGAGTACAAAGGTCACCTTTTATACGCGGTTGTGTAAGGACTTTTATACGCGGTTGTGTGAAAATAACCGCGTACAAAGGTCACCTTTTATACGCGGTTGTGTGTTAAAAACCGCATAAGAAGGGGTTACTTTTATACGCGGTTGTATACCAAAAACCGTGTGTAAAAGCTAACCTTTGTACGCGGTTTGTAACACACAACCGCGTACAAAGGAGTTACTTTTATACGCGGTTTCTTACTCAAAACCGTGTGTATATATGCCTTTTACAAACGGTTTTTTACATACGACCACGTATAAAAGTAACCCCTTTGTACGCGGTTTTTGAACACACAACCGCGTATAAAAGATAACTTTTGTATGCGGTTATTTCGATGCAACCGTTTATAATTGTCCAGTACCTTTTAGTACCTTTTATACACGGTTGTTAATTTAGAACCTCGTATAAATTCTTAGTTTTAGCAACGGTTCAGCCTTAACCGTGTAAAAAGGGTCCAGATTTGTCCTTTATACACGGTTTTTGTAAAAACAACAAAAAACCGCGTATAATTAAGCGCGTATGAAAGTCATATTTGTAGTAATTAAACATCAACTTTCAAAAACAATAGATTAATTTTAAAATAGAATTTAAATTGACATTTAAATTAGAAAATAAAGATTTAATTTTTTAAAAGGTTTTATTCGTTTAGAAAGATTATATTTATTTCAAATTTAGTAAGAAAAAATTTAATGTAAACGAAAATCTTTATATATTAAAAAAAGAAAAAAATATTTTGGATAAAAAATTGTGAGAGAAAGAAGGAAAGGAAAGCTTTTTTTATTTTTTTTGTAATATATTATATAATGAAAAATTACCTATACTATTGACCCAGCGAGGTGTAACCGCTTTTAGGTTGATCTGAGTCGTTTAAATTCATCCCAACTTTTAATCTGGGCCGTTTAAAATCAATTTATCATCTATAACTGCCCCAATCCATTTCATCCCTGATTTATCTCACACATCTAAAATGGCCCACGTTCAATTAACCTTCACGTCTTTCAACTCCGTTTCTCTGCAGTTTCCCTCTTCAACTCCCTCTATAAATAGATAAGAGCTTCAAAACTCAGACAATGATCTCTACATCCTTTTCAGTTTTCACCATGATCGGCCCAAATCATTAGTTAGTTTCCAAACTAATGAGGCGATGATGTCTTGGATGGTGAGACAAGTGAGGTGAGTCCCATGAGTGTATTTTCGATCGGAATATTCTCCGACGATGAGGATGTTGCGGGAGATGTTGGCGTTGATTTGGTCAGTGTAGAGTGAAACGGTCTGCCACCAGTCGGAAACAGAAGGGGGTGGAGCAACACGGCGTTTGCGTTTGGTGGTGGAGATTGATAATAAAAAGTCTTTAATAAGTAGCTTTTAAGTTGGAATCCACTTACCGTACCAGATGAGGTAAATGTTGATCGGAGAAGAAAGGACGTGACCCATGTGGTACCGGAGGTTGACAAGCTCCGACGATCCCTCATATTTCTTGGAAGTAGTGAAGATATTGGGGGGAAGTTTAGGGTTACATCCAGGGTTTCAGCAAGAAGATAGGGTACGAGGAAGACGAATGTGATAGTGAGAGTGAGGGTGAAGGGTAAAAGAGACATTTTGGTTAGAGATGGGAAATGGGGTGTGGAGTGGTGAGGGATATAAAGAGATAAAAGAGATGGGCTGATGACAACTGCCAGGTTTTTTTTGGGAGTGATGCATTTGAAATTGGAATAGGAAGAGGAAGGAGGTATGGAAAATGACAAGAATGCCCATGTATGCTTTTTGCCTTTAATTTTCAACTTGTCTTTGTGGGGTTGTGTGGAATCTGTCCCCTTCTCTGCTTCTATATTTGAATTCTATTACATGTGTTTTTTTGTTGTCCAAAATTGTGAACTCTTTTTATTTTATTTTATTAAATTAGGATCAAATTATGTATTAAAAATATATAAAGAAAAAATCTAATGTTACCAAACTTAATTCAAAGATCGTCTCTCCCACAAATCCATTTGCTATGCTTACGTTGATTTCCGGATTTTTATCCGATTTCAATTGATCATCGATTATGTAATTTTGAAACAAGTCATATATTGTTCTGAAAGTTCACATCAAATGCGTCTACTGATTTCTGTCTATTCTCTACTTTTAGATCGTATTGATAATATTTCACGACTGTATAGCGATTATGTATGAGAATTATGCTATCTAGCAATTTTAAACATATTAACGTTGAATTTATATACCATATAAAACCATGCAAATTAACAACGAAAATAGTAGACATAAATTAAAAAAATTATTAGAAAATAGAGTAACACTTGAATATTTACCTATAATCTAGATTAAAATCATGTCGTGTACCCGACCAACGGACGAGTATAATACTAGTTGTTAGTGGAGAGAGATGAGAATTGTTAGTGAGAAGAGAGAAAACAAACTGACGCCGTGAGCTCCCTTTTCATTATTAAATAATTATTTTAATAAATTCTTAGGTGGCAATATATGATTGGATGGACAGGATTAGTATAGGAAGTCTTGAGACAGTGGATTCAAAACTGAATTCCATTTCAATCTTATTTTTGGTATAAATACTGCTTAGCTTTGAAATCTCTACATGGTATTTAAAAGGGAAATTCTATTGACATCCGCTTTGATGTCAGAATCGGTCATATCATATATTGGAAATGTGAAAAATAGATGTTGATGCGTATGAGAAGGAATTTACTATATAGGGTGTCATTAGCCTCCTTCAGTTAAAAATCTCATGTATGAGGAGTAATTACTATATATCATATATGAGTGTCATTAGCAATGTATAGGGGTGTCATTAGCCTCCCCCATTTAAAAATCTCATTGTTTGTAATAACATTTTAAATGGAGATTTAAAAGTCAAAATTTTCAAGAAAAATTACATCTCCAATAGATTCTCCATTATTTAATAAAACTAGTTATATGCTCGCTGCAATGCAGCGAGATGTAAAGTTTATTGAAGGAAAATAACTTAAAATGACAATCATGTTTAATACTTTTTTTTTTATTTTGTCACACTCGATTCTAATTTTTTTTTTGAAAGGCAAGAGATATTTTATTACCAAAAAGGAAAAGGAAACCCCATGCAGAGCATGCAGGCTTATTGTAACATCAGAACGAAACAGAACTCCAAGCCTCAGTGGCTATACCCAACCAAGATAGCAGGAAACCTCCAAGACTAATTCACCCCCACATTACCCCTAAGACTCTGACAAAAACCCAGCCGAGATGCAAACATACCTTCCCGATCGAACAGTGACTCCCAGTTGCAGCAGCCCGCTGCCCCTAGAAGTATGGACCAAGCCGCTCCGTTTGCTGCAGTAAACTGGGGTTTGCGAGCCACACCGTGTTGTCCATCTTTAGCTTGGTGTTACGTCTTTTGATCCATTCCAAGATGGTCTTTTGGAACTCATACACTCGATCCACGATTTTCCTATTATCTCCTCCAAAGACCACTCTATTTCTTTGCGTACAAAGTTGCCCAAATCACCCCATTCCAAAGCGAGTCGTCAGAATTGTTGGTTAACGAGCTCGCTCCTTCCTGGAGGATTCCTTGTACCGAAGATATGGTGTCCAATTTTTTTTTCCACCACCTACCAATTAAATTCCACACTTGTTTCACCTCCGGACGCGAGACAAGTGCGTGGTCCATGGATTCTACCGAGTCTCCACACCTCGGGTATAGCACCGAGTCAAGATCTATCCCCATTTGGTCCAATACCGATCTACACGGGATTCGTACTTTGCTGGCTCTCCATATGAAGATACAAACTTTTCTTGGATGATTTTCGCCCACCTAGTCGCCGGTCCGGTTGCCGTTGTTCCTCTTTCCTCTATTGCCTCTCTTAGTTTCTTCACGTTGAAACCGTTTGCCGCATCTATCGTCCACTCCTCTTTATCTTCACGATCTCTATCTAGATAAAAACCGTCTAGCTTTCGGGTTAGATTCTCGATCTCACCGAGTTCTCTACCCCTCAGTGACCTCCTCCATTTCCAATCCCATCGCCAAGTGTCTTTCGTCCAGATTACCCTCTCCTCGATCGTAGCATTTTGGTACGTCTCCAGCCGAAATAACTTGCCATAGTCCTCCTTTAACAGGGTCGATCCGGTCCAGATTTCCTTCCAGAACTTTGTATCCTTCCTGTCCCCAACAATCTTTCGGAACGAGTTGGAAAAGTTTGTTCTGGCATTATCCAATTCCACACCGATCCGAGCTATGTTACGCCACACCGAACCTGCACCAGCACCAATGTTATGGTTATCAAATAGCCCCCCCTCCCCGTATATGCTTCTAATTATATTTGCCCAAAACGAATTTTTTTCAACTCGAAAACGCCACCACCATTTCCCAAGTAGCGCCCAATTTGCTGTTTTTAAGCTACCAATATTTAACCCCCCTTCCCAAAGCTTCTCACCGTATTTTTCCACCTCACCCACACTAAACCTTTCTTGTAAACCTCGCCCCCACCCCCCTCCCCAAAAAAATCTGCACCTCACCCTTTCTAATTCTTTTATCACTCCGCTCGGGGCTCGAAACATCGAGAAGAAGTACAAGGGAAGACTACCTAAAACCGATTTTACCAAAGTCAACCGTCCCCCAAATGAAACAACCTTTGTTTTCCATGAAGCAAGCCTCTTTTCCACCTTTTCTATAGCCGTTCTCCAATGGTCCAAACGGTTCATCGACACACCTACCGGGAGACGTAAGTAGGTGAATGGGAAGGTCCCAGTAACACATCCCACGCTTCTTGCCCAACATTGGACTTCTTCCTCCGATACTCCTACACCATAGATTTTACTTTTACGCATATTTATTTTTAATCCCGATAATAGGTGGAAATATTTAAGAATTTTAAGGAGGTTTTTTAAATTAGGAAGGCTCTACTTTCCAAAGAAAATGGCGTCGTCAGCATATTGAAGATGTGAAATTTGGGCGTTGTTTGACCCCACCTTGATGCTCTCATACAAACCCTTGTTCACCGCCTCCTTCGTAAGATATGTAGGCTTTCGGCCACAATGAGAAACAGAAACGGTGCCAATGGGTCACCTTGGCGTAAGCCTTTCCCCATCTTAAACTCTTTGGTCGGGCTCCCGTTGATAAGAATAGACATCATGGCGGAGTTAAGACACGCCCTTATCCACTTAACCCATTTATCCCCAAACCCCATATTTTTCATGCTTTCAAATAAGAAATCCCACTCCACGCTATCGTATGCTTTTTCAAAGTCGACCTTGAAGATCAAACCTTTTTGTTTTTTTTTCGCATATAATCAATGACTTCATTTGTGATGAGGACCCCGTCGAGAATGTAGCGCCCCTTGACGAATGCGCTTTGTGTATCGCTGATTATTTTCGCCATCACAACCTTGATTCTTTCCGTTAATACCTTTGCAATTATCTTGTAGAAAACTCCGATTAGGCTAATGGGCCTAAAGTCACCGAGGTTGCTCGGGTTGGCTACTTTCGGGATTAACGTAAGAAAGGAGGGGTTGCATCCCCGACTGATTTATCCTTTATCCCCGAACCACCGTAACGCTGCCATAAGGTCACTTTTGATCGTGTTCCAGAACATCTTTATAAACCCGAATGTAAAACCATCCGGTCCGGGAGCTTTGTTATTCCCGCATCTCTTAATAGCACTCAAGACTTCCTCTTCTTCAAATGGTCTTTCCAAATAATCGGCATCCTCTATAGATATGTTTTTGAACAAATCATCGCGTATAGAGGGGCCCCCGCTTGTAGTTGATGTAAACTTTTCTTTGAAGTATTCGAAAGCAAAAAAAATTATTTCGCATGGGACATCTGTCCAACCGGAATTTGTGTTTAGGCCTCGAATCAAATTTCTTCTCTCTATATATTTAACCGCCGTATGAAGGAGTTTGGAAATTTCATCCACTTCCACAATCCATCTAACCTTTGCCTTTTGTCTTACCATACCCAATTTCTTTTCCTCCAACTCTAGCCATTTTTTCCGGGCTTGCCGCCACATATCTCTAGTCGTATCATCCCACCCTTGATGGTCCGCCTTTTCTTCTATATCCAGCACCTCTTTTTTCCGCTTTCCCAAATCATCATCAAGATTTCCGAACCTCGATTTCCCCCATTCTCTATTCTCCTCCTTTACATTTTTAAGTTTATCCCGGAATATACAATCCGGCCGGTTGGATGCTATGTTCTTCCCCCAGGCGTTGTTTACCAGCATGTCAAAACCCTCCTCTTTCATCCATGAGTCGAATAATTTAAATGGTTTCGGCCCAAAATTCGATCTATCCTCGTAGAGCATGATGGGGGCATGGTCCGACCACCTTCTCTCTAACACCCGAACTCCCAAACTCCGCCAAGCGTTCCCGAATTCGTTCGAAATTAGGAACCGGTTCAGCTTGCTAAACTTGACCATGTCGTCGCTAATACGAGTATATTTCCTCCCATTCATTGGTATTTCACACAAACGACTTTTATTTATAAAGTCATTGATTTCTTTTACCCCCCTGTTATTCGTGTTACAATTGAGTCTGTCATGTTCCCCTCGTACCTCATTGAAGTCTCCAAACACACACCACATTACCTTTTCCTTTACAACAATTTTCTCCAGTTTCTCCCATAGTTTAATTCTTTCGTTCAAATCATTTGGGCCGTATACGTTTACTAGCCCTACCATTCCGTTTATACCCTCCCAAGTGCCTATAGTAACCAGAAAATTTGTATCTACAACCACTTGATTACAATCAAAAACCTTTTTGTCCCATATGGTGACAATTCCACCCGAGTTACCCACTGCTTCAACCTTTGCAAAGTCCGCATCATCCCCACCCCATATTGATCTGATTTGCACTAGGTCCCATTTTTTAATTTTTGATTCTTGAATCCCAACCACACATGGTTTCAATTTTGTACATATTTCTTTCACCCATAGTTTTTTCCTCTTCGACCCTAGCCCCTTATATTTAGCGAGATTATATTCATTTATAGATTATGTGTTGTCGATACTTACCCGAGTTGATGTCGCCTGCTGCTTTGTTCCGTACTACCCCAATTGCTTCCCTAAATTGCTCCATGCCCTCCGATTCTTCCTTACTATTCAGCTCGTTTGACGCCGTTGTGGTTATCGCTGCCTTTGCCACATTCGAGCCTAAGATTTTCTTCCCCAATTTGTCACCACAGGGATTTTTCGAACCTCTCCTTGGCCCCATTTTTTTATTACTGTGCCTCGCTAGTTGCTTGAATAAATGAAAGCTAGCTCTCCCACGCACTGTGTGATACGATTCCTTCCTCTTGCTTGTCGCCTTGCCTCCTCGATCGATTGACGTGTGTGAATACTCGTCTTTGTTCAACGATTTTCCGATGGGGTCCCCTGTTTGGTGGGGAATATCATGTTCCAATTTTTGGGTATTAATCTTATGTTTTTGTATGTATGGTATATAAGCTCAGCTGATATGGAGCCAATTGAATCATAAATTGATTATGTCAATGGTTGTTTTATTAAGCTATAAATATTGTACTAAAGTATGAAAACTTGTAGCTATTAAACACATTTGCTGCATTTTTGATTAATATTTAACTGGAAAGTATAAAGTTAGGAATAAAAATACATGTCTATTATGTTTTGGATTGGGTAATCGGATCTATTGTAATACCCGTAATTTCCGGATAAGTACAATGTCGAATCAGTGTGGAACCGATCTTTTAAGAAAAATATGAAAAACAGGATTTTGGATTAAATCCTGTATTTTATGGTTTTGTTGGACGGGGATTTCGAATACGAGTCCAACGGTTCTTTCCGGGGCGAAAACGGAGCTAAAACGAAAAAGTTACGGCCAAAACAGTATCTGATCAAAAAGGGGTCGCGCGGGCTGGTGCGCGACTTTGGGCCGCGGCGCAAGCCGCGTAACCCTCTGTTTGATGGCCCGTGCGACTTTCCACGCGACTTCAAGTTGCGGGACAAACCGTGGGAGTGGTCGGGAGCTTTAAGTCGCGAATCTCAACCCTCATTCTTCATTCCTGCATAACTTTTGCATCCCAACTCCGATTTGAGTGATTCAAGTTGCTATGGTTTCGTCTTTAGGAGATCTTCAAGGATATAGAAAGAGTTTTGAAGTATATTGGATGATCTAAGAGTATTTGGTGGTGGTTGAGGTAAGCTTCTCATTTTTCTCCATCTAAAAAGTTAGGGTTTTGGTATTTTGGTGGTTTTGGATGTTTTATGTTGGGGGAACATATATAAGTGTTTGGGGATGATTATGTATGGTTGGAAACTTGTGGATCTAGGTTTTGGAAGTTTTGGCTTGAAGATCCGAGTTTCTCCAAAGAAGCTCAAGTTGGGGGAAATCTAGATTTAGCCTAAATCTAGCAAGGCGAGTTCAAGTTGATTTGTGAAAACGTTGTACATGCCAAAATGTCATTCTTAAAGTGATTACGTGTTTACATGAAAATTACCCTTTGTGGAGCTATTTGGTGGGTTCTTATTATGAAAGTGTTTAACTTTATAAAATCTTATAAAACACCCACTTTTGGGATTTTGGACACTTTGTTAAGTAAATCATGATTGAAAGTGTTTATTTAACTTATTTTCACAAATGGAGGTTATTGGGTAAAAACATGCTTTTAGTGTTGTCTTGATTATGCACAAACTATGAAACGGTACGTTTTGGAAATACAATTGTGTGAGTTGTTAGAGTTTGGTCAATCTCGACTTTATGAACATTTTGTGAATTGTAAATCTTGTAAATTTGGGCCGAAGGCCAATTGTGTTATATGAGTCAAAAATTGGAGTAAAAGTGTATTTTGGGTTATATAACCGTATGGACTCGTGTAGTTAGGCAAACGTTTGCTTTGCCTTTTTGGGCTTAACCATACTCAAACAAGGCTCGTGGCACTTGCCCAGTTTTAATAGCTCGAGATGAAGCTTTGGATGTGTTTTCCACTTTATTGCATTTTAATTGGAGGTTACATGTTTTGAATGCATTAGTTCATCCGTGTTGAGTCATGTAACGTTTTTATACTATAATGCATTGGATCTATAAGCATGTAAGTCAGTCATGTTTAATAGTGATGAGTCGTGATATTCTCACTTTAGGGCTTATGTCGAACTAGCGTTGTTGACGTTTCGTTCTTTTATGGAGAGGAACCGTTATGGGTTGTACTCTGGGGTTATGAGTTATCTTTGGTGTCTATCTCTTTGTGCACGAGGAGTGGACTATTGGAACGCATGGTTATATGCGGTAGGCCATTCGGGGCCACTAGCGAGTAGGCAATAGGGGACATTGAAGTCCTTGAGGTGTAACTCGTCTAAATTGGATAGGCATTGTGGTCCCATAAGTCTTTGAGGTGTAACTCGACGGAGTAGGCAATAAAGGCATTGTATATGGTTTGAGGTTGTGATGTCTTTATGGCATGAGAACTAAAACCGGGACTTGAGGTGTAATCCAACAACATCATAAGTGACCTAACTTTGTGTGCCCGTCACTTTCGATGGAACCGGGTCTCCCCCGTCACCGAAAGGTGTTGTTTTTAGGTATTTACCTTTATCCATATTTTCAGTGACACATTTTATTTATGTGAAATGTTTTTCATGGTTTATTGGCGGAGTACTATGCCTTATCCTTATTGGATGTTTTAAATATGGGGGTTTCATTCATGTTTATATTACTTGGGATATTTAATGTCAAAATACATTTTAAGTGAGTTGTGGAGTAAGTTTATTTTGGAAAATGTTTAATATGAAAGCTTTCGACTCGAGATTTGTGTGTGTTGGGAAAATGAGTTGTTTACACAATTGTTATAAATTCTTTTGGGAAATTATGTTTTCAAGCTACATCCTCCTCATTTATTGATTTACGCAATCATGATAAAACTCTTGAACTCACTAGGCGTTAGCCTAACCTTTTTATTTGTCGGCATCTGCAACAGGTTCAGGTTGGGATAACTCTAGTGACACTGTGAAGAGATGAGTGCTAGTAGTGTGCTCGAGGAGTGATTTTCTTAGTGAAGTCTTCCGCATCTATTTTGGGATTAGCAACTTGTACTTGGGTTAAGTAACACCCGATATGGATTTAGTCTTTGTAATAAGACTTGGGTAATGAGTTGTTCAAGGTTTATTATAGAACTTAATTTGAGATATTTCTAGTATTGGTTTATAGGGAGAAATTCTATTCTTTTCAGTTGTATTATTGAAATTTTTAGTTGGTTGCTCTTTCCAATTTTGAGAGTGTTACATCTATTTTTATGTAGTTCTCGGTTGTTATTTTGTTTTAGCCTATAGGTGGAGAAAGTAGGGGAGGTTTACCAACACTAATTGGATAACAATTATCTTTCACTTGTCATATCGTCGAGTAAGATTTTTGGTTATCAAAATGAAATAGTAAAATTGAATGTCTCTTACCTGGAAAGCGATACACGGATAAGATTCTCGGTTCTTGTCTTCCTACATTATTCAAACCTTACACTTACTTTAGCTAAGATTAAGAAGGGCTTGTACCAGGTGGGTAAAAAGCAGCCGTTAGGGTGTATTTCAAAATTTTGATAGGAAAGGAAAGGAAATAAAATTTTATTTGTGTTTAGGAAGGAAAGGAAAGAGAAAGGAGAGGAAATATATATGTGTTCAAGAAAGGCAAGGAAGGAAAGGTAAAGAACTTATATAAATTTTCATGTATATAAGTATGAAAGAAAGAAAATTAAAGATATTATTTGTAACAACGGATTTAATTAACAATTATATATATAATTTAATAAATATTTTTTTAATTAAATTTTATCATTTATTTCCTTCATTTCCTCCTCTGACGTTTAATAAAAAGGTGTTAGCTCCAATATTTATGTTAATAGAAGTATTGAAAAATAGGCTAAGTATAGAAGCCTTCGACAGAGGCTCTGCCGAGTAGCCGAGTAACCGAGAAGACAGAAGTCTTCGACAGAGGCTCTGCCGGGTTAGCCAAGAAGACCGAAGTAAAGAAGCAACAGAAGACTCTTCTAAACGGACAAGGCCACAGAGCTTCTGTCATACTTGACAGAGCCTCTGTGGTAAAAAGAAGATCTACGCAAAAGATCTAAACAAGGACAAACGTGCTTCTTACAATATCTGCCATTCGAAGGTTCTGAAGATCATTCTGACAAGGCGTGACCTGACAACTCCACGTGTCAAACTCTGATAGGTTTCAGCCTAAAGCAGAATACGGAGCATTTAATGCACGTTGTATCAACAGTAACAGAATAGTGTATTAGTACATTCCAACAACTGTTCATCAACTGTATCCTAGTACCTTCGGTCCTTATTATCTAAGATATTGTCCCCTTTAGAAGTAGTATAAATAGAAGAGTCATGTTGAGTTCTTCTATTAAGCTCTACACAACAAACACACCTTTAGAGCAGTTTCTTGTCAAACCTTTCGGTGTTCTTGGTGTTCTTATTATATCAAATACAGTGAATCATTGAGCTATTTATCTGTGTTATTTACACTTCATATATTTGATATTGTGTGTTATTCTACCTCATTATATCTGTTAGTTCGTTAAAACGCTTCCGCATTGTATATTGTTTGAACTAATTAGATAGAATCATCATTGTTAAGCAAAACAGGAACCAACAATTGGTATCAGAGCAGTTCTTGATTTTCTATATCAAAAGATCCTCACTTACAATGATTTTTGGTAGAAACTTGGACTTTTAACCTATTTTTCATATCTTTCAAAACAGCATCTGTTTTCTGCCATTCTCGACCTGTTTCGACTTTGGTAAACTTACAGAATCTGTTTCTTCGGTTAAATCTCCATTTTAGTGCATTGTTCAAAGGTTTAAAAGCTTATAAAATCATTAGAAACATCCACTTCATTCTCTGAAGGTTTACTGTTCATACCCTATTTTTCTTGATTTCTCAAACCCTTTCAAAATGACAAACACAAACAACTTCTTCACAGCTGGTTCTTTAACCAAACCACCCACACTACTCAGAGATGAGTACCCTCAATGGAAGATACGAATTATTCACTTCTTCGAGGGTACTGACAAAGAACTCATGTACTATATCAACAATCCTCCTTTCGTACCAATGATCACAGTACCCCGTGTACCTCCTAAAATCCCTGAGCACACGAAACCAAAGACCAAGAACAAGTGGTCAAATCCTGATTGGGCAAAATATGAAGTTGCTCAGAAGACTAAGAGACTTCTGATAATGGCCATACCCAATGACCTTTTCCAATCCTTAGACGCGTGTGAATCTGCATACGATCTGTGGAAGGAATTGGAAAAACAACTGGAGGGTGGGGCTAAAACTCAGAAGAACCGCAGAGCTTAATGCATCAACGAGTACTACGCATTCAAAGCTCTGCTGACAGAACCTCTGCAGACAACATATGATCGGTTCAACTCTCTAATCAACAAGTGCAAGAAGTTCGGAATCCACAGAACTTCTGAGGAAAACAATGTCATGTTCCTAAAGAGTCTCAATGATGAATGGCTCCAGTTGTCTATGTCTCTGCAAACAAATCAAGACTTAGACTCCTGGACTCTGTCAGATCTCTATGGAACGTTGGCAGCCCAAGAGCCTCAGATTACACAAGCAAAAATTCAAATCAGTGCACCTCTTGCGCTGGTTGGTAAGGCTACAGAAGATAAAGAGAAATCGAAAAAGGAGAAAGCAGTGGAAGAAAAGAAAAAGAAGAAGATCTTGATTGTTGATAGTGAAGATGAGGAGGTGGTGGAAGAAGAAGAGACATCAATGGCCTCTATTGCTAAATTGTTAGCCCTTTTGACAAGGGAATTCAGCAGAGGTTACCAGAAGAAGTCTGGTAATGAACGCTATGGATGAGATGATCGAGGAAGAGAAGGGTCAAATGAAAGGAACGACAGAGGTAGCGACCAACAGAGGTCGACTGACAGAGGTGGTGACCGACAAAGGTCAGACGATAAAGTTGGCAACACTCCACAGAACCAAGTATGTTACAACTGTGGTAAGCCAGGCCACTACGCCAATGAATGTAGAACTGAAAGAGGTCGGACGACAGAGCTGGCAACGGTTCCTAGAACCAAGGATGTTTTAACTGTGGCAAGTCAGGTCATTATGCCGCTGACTGCAGGAGCAAATCAAACCGCCCACAGAGGGACTCTGCTTACTACAAAAAGAAAGCGGAGTTTTATGCTCAGAAGTCGCTAATGGTGAATCAGGAGAACTGGCTGTCAGACGAATCATCTGATGAAGGCGACAAAAACGCCTTGTTCTGTGGAATGGCAGAGGTCAACTCATCCGACTCCGATAGTGAGGTATCCACTTCTGACTCTAACTCTAGTCAAGCAAAAGCTGATTTGCTCAAACTAAACATTGAATACACAGAACTTAAAAAGACCTGCGAAAGTATTCAAAAGAAGCTTACCTTCTTTGAGAGAGAAGCTAGACTTCTCACTCAAGAAAAGGCTAAAATCTTTCAAGAAAATGAAGAAATTGAAACAAATTGGAACAAACACCTAAATCCTTTGAAAGAAAAGATTTCTGAACTTAAATCCTTTGGAACAAACACCTAAATCCTAAATCCTTTGGAACAAACACCTAAATCCTTTGGAACAAACAAATTGGTTCCCGTTTTGCTTTAAACAAGATTATCAGATCTATTAGTTCAAGTTAATGTTTGATGCGGAAGCGTATTTGAAGAACTAATAGATAAGTTTGATAGATTCAGAACAGAATAAAAATAAACAGTGCACATAATATTATATCTCAAAGTTTACTGAATATATATATCAAGAACAGGTTTAAGAACAGTGAGTAAGAAAAGCTTTAAAACAGATATGACTTTTAAGGTGAATAAGCTTTTGTGTTCTTATAATGTTCAGATTTTTAAGTGATAAGGAAGAACTCAACATGAGTCTTCCTTATATACTACTCTAAGGGGGACCATAAAGCATATGCTACTATTCAAAAGGTACGTATGAATAGTTGAACGGATGTCGTGAACAGTTGCAAGAATGGCATGAACAGTCAGACGTGTTGTATTGTATTTAATGCAGCAAACGTCTATTATGTACTAAGCCCTATTGAATCCAATCAGAGTTTGACACGTCGACGTTGGACAGGGTATGTTGCCATGCAAGTTGACGAATGGGTTCTGGAATAGTAGCAAGATATTATTAATATCTTTGAAGTCTTTGTTGAAGACCACAGAGGCTCTGTGAAGTTTCACAGAGGCTCTGCGGTTTGGTCTTTCGTAGAGCAGTCTTCTCCGGATTCCGAGTCATTGGTCTTCTTTGCACGTATGACAGAGCTTCTGTAGGGCGCCTCTTTAGCTTCTGTAGCTTTTTGACCTTGATCTCTCGGTAAGTCCGGCAGAGCCTCTGTAAGAGGCTTTTCTTCACTTAGCCTATTTTTCACTACTTCTAAATACTTCTTATGATTAGGAAGATTGAAGTTAACAATCTCCCCCTAAGTAGTGAAAAATAAAAATTGAACTTGAATTTTGTTAGGCTAAGTTAGATAAGACAGAGGTTAAACAATACCTCGAAAGTTCTTTCATTTAGAAATATGCTAGAGGCATTTTACATTTGAGTACAATGAAAGATAAATTTTGACTTGGTTTGCAGAGATTTGAGGTTTGAGAATCAGATTTTGGCATCTTTGAAATCGTTGTAGCTTCTGTTGTCTCTTCCGACTCTTCTGATCTCTTTGTAGAAACTGATGCAGAGTTCTCTTAGGCGGATTGTGGCATCAATCACTCTGATGATAGTATCTGCAGCATCTCTATCCATTTTCTCTGTACCTCTGTATTTTACAAGGCTTGCTCTGAACTTGTTCAGAGTACTTGTTGCGTACTTCTGACAGTCCATGCACACAAATAGTTTAATTTCGCCTAGTGGGTTTTGAAATACTAACCCAAATCGTGGTTCTGTGATGATTGAGTTAGGTACGGCGTCCGGTGGGCAGCGATCCTCTGGTGGTCGTAAATCCAAATGTTTGAGACCAATATCCTTTCCCAGCTGGAAATCTATCATGCTGTAGAGCAGAAGCTTTTCTCTCATCGCTTTTCTCAACACTTGATAGGCTCTTGTGTTTGGCTATGTGTTGTAGTTGTCCTTTGTCCATTTCAGAAGGTCAGGTAGATCATAAGGATTGATATTTCTTAGGTCAGCATCAGCGAAGGTGGTTTCTGAATTGTTTTCTCTTCTGACTTTGTAAAGATTGTACCTGACCCTTGGATAGGTTCTTGTGAAGGAGAACCTGCAGAAGATTACCTTTTTGATCTTGTGGATTGAGAAGACATCTGCTTTGGTTCTTGGCTTTGTCCTTGTGAAGATGTTCTCAAATTCTTCTCTGATCCTTGGATCTGTCACATGATCTGTAGGATGATTGGTCTGAAAGGATTGTTTATAGAGGTATTTGTATACCACTTCTTCCATCTCTTCATGTGTTGGACCAGGTTGTGGTATTTGTCTTCTGAGACTCTCCATCTTTTGAACAACTTCTGCAGCTCTACCAGTTAGAGGAATGTCTGACAGAGGCTTCAATCCATATGCCCAGTCAACTTCTTCAGGCTTTGGAGTTTGAAAGGCATCAAACGCACTCTTCATTAGTTTCTCTGTAGGCTTTGGCAATGATTTCTTCTTCTTAGGTTCTTCTGTCAGTATCCCTTTGCCCTTATCTTTTGCTTTTGTCGGGGCAGAGCATGTTGCTTCTGTAGGTTTGGAGGTTAGTGCTTCTGTTGGCTTGATGGGGGTTGCCTCTGTTAGTTTTGACACTTATGTTTGGGAGGACTTTTGTGGCGTTGGTTCTGTTGGCTTTCTTTGCTCTGTAACCTCTGTTGGAGGTTCTTTGGTGACTTCTTTAGTAGGCTCGGTTCCTGTGGATTGAGGTATGTCAAATCTTCTTGCCATTCTGAAAGCTAATGTGAACTTGTGCCTTTCTTCTTCTCTCTGTGACATTCGTTCGGTTATTGTATTGTGCATCTTTCTCAGAATAGAAGAAGCAGAGGTCGTTGCACTTTTTGGTTTGGTGGCAATCGACTTTCTTCTTGGTATGGTTGGGGGTTTTTCTGTTGATTTTGTTGAAGGACTTTCTTCCAAAATGATTACCTCAGGGGTTGTTGTTGCCTCTTTGGTTTTCTGATCGGTTTCTGGAATATTTGTTTCTTCAGGAGTTGATTCCACAGAGATGGGTGTTGTCTCTGTGGTCTGTTGAGTTTGTTGATGATCTTGGGTTTGTTCTGGAGGGGCTTGACTGATTGGTTCTGCTTCGATTGGTGGAGCTTGTATTCCTCTGCTCGTAGCTTTCTCCCTTGTATTCTCCCCCTCAGGATTATCTGATGGACCAGGATGGTCATCATCAGAATCATCCTGACCCTTATCAGAACTACCCTCTGCTCTGCAGGAAGCTTTGGGTTTCTTTGGTAGTTCTGCTCCTGCTACCATCAACTTCGCACATACATCATCACAGAGGCCGAATAGAGTCGCAAGCTCTGCCTCTGTTTTAAAACGCATTTTGCCAACACTTCTTCTGAAATCCTTGACAAAGTTGGCATTTGCTTTTGTGAAGGAGACAATGACTTCTGTGACCTGGTTTATGACGTTCTGTCCTAGCTCTGTTAGCTGTGATTTGGTCATGTAGTCTTTTGGCTGCATCATTATCGTATTGCGCATTGCCTCTGCTTGTACTTGTGTTAGGGCATTCTGTAGATCTGCAGGAGTAATGCCCTCTGTTCTTTGGGATTGCGTATTCATTTGTTCAAGGAAGTTTTTGACAGAGTCCTTGAACGCAGAAGTTGCAGTTGTTCCGAATTCTTGAGCGGCAGAAGTGGCTGTAGCTTTGGCAGTAGTTTCGGCAGAAGGCTTCATCGCTGAGATGGCAGATTTTACCTCTATGGACAGATTGTCCATTTTGGTGTTTAGTTTCAGGATAGCCGTTGATGTTGTCTCTGCAAAAGTTTTGAAAGAGCTTTGCAACTCTTTCAGGGTTTGGTTCACAGAGGTGACAAGGGTTTGGAACTCATCCCTTGATACTTGTGTTCCTTGTGTAACCTCTGGAGGAACACATTCGTCTCCAGAGTGAGTCCCTGTTCCTGGGACACCTTCGTTCACCCTTGTTTGTACGATGGGGGTGGAAGGATTTCCTTCTGATCCTTGAGAAGAAACCTGAGTTTCGATCTCTATAGAAGTTCTGTGAAGAACAATGTCCAAATCCACTCCAGAGGTGGGTATTGGAATGTCCTTCTGTTGACTAGGAGACTTGTCTAGAGTCTCTTCGTCTTTGTGTTCACTACTTCTCTCTGAAAGAAGATTTGGCCCTAATGTGTGCGTGGCAGAGGAAACAAATTCCTCTGTAGGGTGTTCTAGTGTGATCTGGGGCGATTGATCACGAACAATAGGTGAGTCTTTTTGAAGAGACTCCCTAGGAATGGATTCCCCGGTTTTTGTGGGCGCAGAGGTTGAAAGAGTAACCTCTGGCTGGATGGGTTGGGTTTGGATCGAGCTGTGCTGCTCTTTTTCAATAACTCCTTCTGCAGCTAGACCTGCGGAGTTAGATATGTGGGTTGCACTGGGAGGGGGTGAGGGATTTGTGCCTTCTTCAACTTCGGCATCTTTTTCTTTTCCCTTTTCTTTTTCTCTCATTTTCTCTTTGATTTCCTTAACCTTTTCTCTATTCCACTCAGTTGCGTTCTTTTGATTCCGTTCTTTGATAGCTTCCTCTGACATGTCTATTTCCTCTATTTCTTCTTCTGTATCTGTGCTTGGACTCTTTCTGTGGACGTCCAATCCTTGTTGAATGAAGGGGTTCTGTAGGATAATAGGTGTGTTAGCTGGTTGATCTTTGGGAGTTGTGTCATCTTCTTGCAGATGTGTGTCAATGCCAGAAATGGAGAAATATTGTTCTTCTGGGGAGTGGTGGTCGAGAGGTTGTGTCGTCCACCCTGCTGTATTTAGGGTTTTGGCAATTTCAGGGTTCTGTAGGAAGTCGTTCAGGTCTCCTTGGTGAGCAAATCTATCTGGAGATTGATAGGGTGATTGATATTTTTCTGTTGCCATTCCTACTTCTGCTTCTTCTTCTTCTGCAGTTCTTTCTTCCGCGATTGCTTCTTCTGCGATTTCTTCTTCTGCAGTTTCCTCTTCTTCAATGGTAACCAATTTATCAAGTGATTTACCATGCTTCTTTTTGGTTTTCCTCCTCTTGGGTTTTGGTGCCCCTTCCTCTGTGGTTTTCGATTTTCTTTTCTTCTTCTGTTTTGGAGAAGAGGGTGGAGCAGAGGAGCCAATTTCTGTGGCATGAGGAGGTGAAGGTTGATCTTCTGCAGCGCTTGTAGAGGTGCCTTCTACAGTTTTTCTCTTCTTTGCTTTTGGAGTAGATGCAGAGGTTTTTGAAGAAGACTTCTTTCCCATGAGTTCTGCCCGTTTGGCTTTGAAGCTTAGTTGTATAGCCATGTGTTTTGCCAATTTCTGATCTTTTTCTTCTTGAGTGGAAAGAGGTTCTGCAATCATTGTTCCTAGGGGGACACCTAAACGCGGGGGTGTCTTAGGACTCGGTTTTGGAGTTCTATGATCGCGTATATACTCTCTCTTAAGGGTTTTATTCGAGGCATACTTCAGAAGGTTCTTTGAAAAAGGTCTGCAGTGTGTGTAGCCATCTACATGATCAGTGGGGGTATTTTTGTTCATTGGGAACTGTTTGGGAATTTGCCCTTCCTTTGGCCAGTTCTGTATCAGCAACAGAGGTTCGAACAAAACTCCCAGTATTCTTTGGAATTGCAGAGGTGGTAGAAACTCAGAATCGTTCTCTTTGACCCTTCTTGTGTTGTTCTTTCTGTCGATGGTGTTGATGATCTCTTGCATCATTATGGTCGCGTAATCCAGTGGGAGATCATAGTATACCCCATACATGATGGTTAAGATCTGATGCGAGGTCTGGTCAATACTGCCTATCTTCCCTGTCAGGCATCTGTTAAGAATAGAGAACAAGGTGTTCCACAGAGGTGGTAATCTTCCTCTGCGAAAGTCATTTCTCTTCCGTAGTTGTGAGTTGTACCCAAGCATTTCTACGAAGCGACAGAGCTCGTCGTCTGTTGGTTGCTCTGCATATTTCTTCAATCCAAGAATACCCCTTGTTGGCAGGTTGAATTCAAGTGAGAACATTGTTCTATTGAACTTGATTTCCAGATGCTCAGACTTGTCAGGTTTTGAAATGTACCCTTTGATAAGAGAATCATCTTTATCAAATCGGCAACTTTGCCAAAACTGGTTCAAATATCTAACTGGAATTTTCTTTGGGGTTCTTGAGAGTAGAGGAAAGAGGAAATGATTTTCCAGTATATTTAGAAGGATGGCATGGGCTTCACCGAAAGCAGTGGGTGAGGGGACAAAATAGCAGTTGTTGGATTTGATTGGTAGTACCTTTTCGAAATGATCCTTTGCTATGAAGTTTTGAAGATGTGTGGTTGGAGCAAAGTCTGCTGAATCGCCGGAATCTTCTAGTTCAATGTTTTGGGCAAGGTTGGGGTTTTCTGAATGTTCAGAATGAGCAGGTGAATGTTCTGGTGAGTTCGTCGGAGAGTGTGCAGGGGAGATATCTTGAGAAGATGAAGCCATTTGGTAATGAGAATAAGATACTTGCAGGTTTTTGCAGGGTTTCGCCAGAGAAGAATGAGAGTTTGTAAAAAGTTTATGAGAGGGTAAGCTTGGTTTTTATAGGAGGGTAAAATGGTAGAATTCGAAAGAGTAAAATATATGGCAATGGATTAAAATTTGGAATTCGTACTAAAGTTCGAACGGCGGGTTCAACTTTCCACATAAAAACGTTCCATGTACGCCCAATGAAAATGGGGCACGTAAGCCATGTCAGAAGATGACAGGATGTCGTGTGCGGCCCATTAATGCTAGGCGCGTGGGGTTGTTTTTAGCCACATGTGATTCACTCTCAGTAAGAGTAACCGTTATCACTACAGAAATGCCCAAGTAACAGATTGACAGAACTTCTGTGGATTACAGAAGTTCTGTGATCTTGAAAAAGCTTGATGTTTATCTCTCATATTTCTCATTGTTATCATGACTTCTGTGGGATCTTCTTTTAACCAAAATGTTTGTAAAGATATTGGAGAGGATCAAAATAGAATATTAATCAAGAAATTTGCTCGCAGAGGTTTTGTGGCTTTGTTGGAACTGCAGAAGCTCTGTGAGGGCCAGCAGAAGCTCTATGAGGGAAAAAATCTCATAACTAAAATTCTATTAAATTTTCTGATCATCCAATTTTTGATCTGTTTTATGAGATGTTTTTCGGACATATTAGAAGGTTTGTGTCCGAGAAAACTGTTATGGAAAACGGTTTGTTCGAGAAAGTCATGGTGTGTGTTTTCGGTTTCCGAGATAACATTCCAAAAGATTGATAGAGGGTTAATTTGCGATCACAGAGCATATTTCTGTCAGAACCTCTGTTGAGCTCAGCAGAAGCTCTATGACCTTAAATTTCTCCTAATTCGAATTTTGTGAAACTTTTTGAACTTTTGATTTTTGAAATGTTATTCATAGTATATGTAGGACATATTTGACAATTCTTGTCCTAGAAAACTGTTTTCCAAAACCTTTTGTGTGAGAGACATACCTTTTGGTTCTTCTGTTCTCGACAGTTTTGTCTGACTTCTGTCGATGGAGAATTATCGACATTTTTCTTTGGCTTTCCTTTGAAAGATTTACCTCTGTAGATCATTTCAATGTCCCTTTTTGCTCCCCCTTGATCTAATCACCTCTTTAGATCAAGTGATTTCCTTTTGCTCCCCCTTGATCTAATCACCTCTTTAGATCAAGTGATTTCCTTTTGCTCCCCCTTGATCTATGCTTGGATCAAAGAATGATAAGATTTGTTTTGAGCGTAGGTCATGTTTACCAGAGGTTCTGTAAGGGTCGTCAGAAGTTCTGAGTGGACCCACAGAAGCTCTGAGTTCCCAAGAATTATTTTTTCTTAGAGAATTTACATACAGAAATAAATCAATCAAAGCAATAACTACTAGACATTTATATTTATTTACAGAAGATAAAGCTATACTTACAGAGGATTGTCATACCATGTTTGTCATTCCTAACTTACCCACCAAGAAGTTGAATCTTTTCTCGTCTAGTGCTTTGGTGAATAAGTCAGCGAGTTGATATTCTGTTGGCACGAAATGCATTTCAATTGTACCGTATTCAACATGATGTTTCAAGAAATGGTACCTTATATCGATATGCTTGGTTTTTGAGTGTTGCACAGGATTGGCAGAGATAGCAATGGCACTTTTGGAATCACAGAAGATGGGTATTTTGAATAGGATGTGGCCGTAGTCTTTTAGCTGAGTCTTCATCCATAGAACCTGAGAACAACAGCTAGCAGCAGCAACGTATTCAGCTTCTGCAGTGGATGTGGAGACACAATTCTGCTTCTTAGAGGTCCAACTGACTAGTTTACCACCTAGGAATTGACAACTCCCAGAGGTACTCTTTCTGTCGAGCATGCATCCTCCATAGTCTGAATCTGTATAAGCTTTAAGACTAAAACCAGAGTTCTGTGGATACCAGAGACCAAGATTTTTGGTCCCCTTCAGGTATCTAAAGATTCTCTTTATAGCATCATAATGTGATTTCTTAGGATTTGCTTGATAACGTGCACAAAGACATGTGGCATGCATAATGTCAGGTCTGCTCGCTGTTAAGTATAACAAAGATCCAATCATGCCTCTGTAGAGAGTGCATTCTACAGAAATACCATTTGGATCTAAGAATAACTTATTTCCAGTGGCCATTGGAGTTTTCACTGCAGAGGTATCATAGAGATTATATTTTGAAAGAATGTCAGAGACATATTTGGTTTGATTTATAAAAATTCTCTCCGAAGTTTGTTTGACTTGAAGTCCGAGGAAGAATGTTAATTCTCCCATCATACTCATTTCAAACTCACTCTGCATGAGTTTTTCAAAACATTTACACTCTTCTGAATTAGTAGACCCAAAAATTATGTCATCCACATAGATTTGTACAAGCATTATCTCACTATTTTTATGTTTATAGAATAAGGTAGTATCTGTTGTACCTCTGTTGTTGCCATTGACTAGAAGAAAGGTAGAAAGTCGTTCATACCATGCTCTTGGAGCCTGTTTCAGTCCATATAGAGCTTTTTCAAGGTAGTATACATGCCTTGGAAACTTTGAGCTTTCAAACCCTGGTGGCTGATTTACGTAAACCTCTTCTTGGATTTCACCGTTGAGAAAAGCTGATTTTACGTCCATCTGATAGACTTTAAAACCTCTGTAGGCTGCAAAGGCTAAGAATATTCTTATTGCTTCGATCCGTGCTACAGGGGCAAAAGTCTCATCGTAGTCTATGCCTTCTTCTTGTCTATATCCCTTTGCTACTAATCTTGCTTTGTTTCTGATGACCACTCCATCTTCATCCTTCTTGTTTCTGTAGACCCATTTAGTCCCAATGGCCTGTTTCCCTCGTGGCAGAGGTACTAAAGTCCACACTCGGTTACGCTCAAACTGCAGAAGTTCGTCTTGCATGGCGTCTACCCAGTTTGGGTCATTTAGAGCTTCAGAAATCTTCTTTGGTTCTATCACACTAATAAAATTTGTAAAGAAACAAAAATTAGCAGTGGCAGATCTTGTTTTTACTGGGTCAGAAGGTTCTCCAATTAATTGGCTTGGAGGATGACTTTTTGTCCACTGAGTTGT
The DNA here is from genome assembly GCA_033807775.1 of Saussurea involucrata. NCBI lineage: Eukaryota > Viridiplantae > Streptophyta > Magnoliopsida > Asterales > Asteraceae > Saussurea > Saussurea involucrata. Next base: position 77,691,631 of record CM066312.1, on the reverse strand, counting down.
GCGTGGAAGATGATCATCAATGTCATCGAACCTTTCTTCAGAGGCTTTTTGTGTTTCTTCTTGTGTAGCCTCTGTCGTTCTTCGTGCCTTGGTAGTTGATTCTACCGTTTGTGGAATGATTGGTATGAGTGGTGGTGGAGTTTGTTCCTCTGAGGACGTATAGTCTTGGTCCTTGATTTCCTCTGTAATTGGTTCTTCTGTGGATTGTGGAGTTTGTTTTTCAGCAGCTTCTGTGGTTGTTTTTCTTGATGTTTCATCTTCTGCATTTTCTTCTTCTTCGGCAATTGCATCTGTATTATTTATAGAAGAAGATGAAGCATTATTTGGACCTGTTAGAGTCATACCTGTAGGATTTTGTCCGACAGAGGATGGTTCTTCAGAAGCTCTGATGGTTCCAACAGAAGGATCAATGTCATTGTAGAACATCTCTAAAAATAGAAGATCCAAATCTTCTTGTGTTCTTGAGATAACAGAGGATTTCCCATTATTTCCGAGTTCTGAACTGATTTGCTCAGAAGTCATTTGGAATGAATCATCAAAAGAAACATTGATGCTTTCTACAATCTTGCGAGACTTTGTAAGGAATGTTCTGTAGGCTTTGGAAGAGGCAGAGTATCCAATGAATTTGCCTTCATCAGCTTTTACTTCAAACTTTCCTCTTGAATCTCGGTCGTTTAAAACAAAGCATTTGCATCCGAATACATGGAAAAATTTGATGTTTGGCCGCCTTTTGTGAAGCAATTCGTAAGGCGTCTTGAGGTGTCTTTTCACAATGGTTGAACGATTTTGTGTATAACATGCAGTTGAAATTGCTTCTGCCCAAAAGTTCATTGATAATCCGCATGTTGATAGCATAGTTCTTGCGGCCTCCACAAGTGTTCGATTCTTTCTTTCGACTACACCGTTCTGTTGTGGAGTGCGAGCGACAGAGAAGTTCTGTGATATTCCTTCTGTAGAAAGATAGGTTTCAATGACACAGTTTTTAAATTCTGTGCCATTGTCACTTTTTAACTTCTGTATTCTGCAGTCATGAAGAACTTGGATTCTTTTCATTAGATTTATTAATAAAATTGGAACATCTGATTTCTTTCTAATAAATTCAACCCATGTGAAACGTGAATACTCATCAATTAGGACAAGTATGTATTTTTTGCCACCTAGGCTCTGTATAGCAATGGGACCGCAGAGGTCGACATGAAGCATGTACAGAGGCCTAGTGCAAGACACGTCTGTTTTTCCTTTGTGGGAAGCCCTTCTGTGTTTTCCCATTTCACAGGCCGAACACAAGTGATCTTTATTGAATTTAACATTTGGCAAACCTTTAACAAGATTGAGTTTTACTAGTTTATCCAAGGTGTGAAAGTTTAAGTGACAGAACCTGTTGTGCCATAACCAAGCTTCTTCACTTTTGCAGGCTACTAGGCAAACTTTGTCCTTGGATTTTGAAGTAAAATTCATTAGGTATAGATCACCTCTTCTTTCAGCTCGCAGAAGTTCCATTCCTGTGTTTTCACTTTGTAGAGAGCAGAAAGTTCTTTTGAATAACACATCGAATCCTGTATCACAGAGTTGACTTACACTTAGTAGGTTGTGTTTGAGGCCATTCACATATGCAACTTTGTAAATAGTGACATTTTCTTTCTGTATGACTCCATAGCCTTTGATGTGTCCCTTCTTGTTGTCTCCAAAAGTTACAGATCCACCATCGTGTGTTTCTTTGTATGTGGATAGTAATCTTCTGTCGCCAGTCATGTGCCTTGAGCATCCGGAGTCAAGATACCAAATTGGCACATGTTGCTTCTGTAAGATAATCACAGAGACTTAGGTACCCATATCCACATGGGTCCAATATTGTTAGAATTTTTCAAGTTTGCCTTAGCATTCTTGAAATACATTTTATCTTTAGTGGAGAGTGAGCAATCTGGACTTGAGAAGTGATTTTTCAATTTGAACATAAGATCAAAACAATGACAGTATTTAATATGAGACGTGATTTGTTTGAACTTTTCATTGAAATCATTGAACTGAGCCACAGAGGCATTACATTCTTTCTTAACATTAGATTTCCTATTACAAGAAGATCTATAAATACTAGAATGTTGTTTGCAAAAGTCTTGTTTAGTTCCTGCCTTTTGTGACTCTCTTCTGTGGTGAACATCTTTCTTCACTGTCACAGAGGAAAAAGATTTGTTAGCTTCAGGCCATTTTCCCTTTTGTTGCCAAGTGGGATTCTCTTTAATTTTCCTTAAAGGTTTTGAAAATTTGAGGCTTTTAGAATTTTTCAAGCTCTGTAGAGGTTTTGACTTGTATACACATTTTGAGAAAATCTGGACAGATAGGTATCTCTGTGATTTTCTCTTTTGGAGAAATTGTTCTGTTAAGAACTTCAGAGGAGAATTTAACATCCTCTGTGTCATAGTGAATTATCCCTGATTTAAAATCAGTCTCTGAGTCGTCAGAGGATGAATCGTCCTCATACACAGAGGTTGAGTCATTTCTTTCGACAGAGGCTGGATTTTCTGAGCATGTATCGTACGAGCTTTCTTCCTCTGTAGAAAAACTTTCATAGATGGCAGAGGTTTCTGATGAGATCTCTTCAGCGAGTTTTTGATCTATAGAAGATGTACAAAAATTTTCTAAAACATTTGATTTCAAAACTTTCAAAATTTCCTTTTCAATTGATCTTTGAAGTTTTTCTTCTGAAAAGATGGGTTTAAACTCAGGAGCTTTTGCAGATAATTTCTTTTCGACATTTATCATACAGACAAAAGCGACCTGTGTTTGAGTCTCTGGTTTACCAAACTTAAAGATACCAATCTGATCTTGTGTTTTCAGATATTTCTTTGGTTTGATTCCTCTATTGACAGAGGTTGAAGATGATGAATCTGTGTTTTCAAACCACACATTGATCATCTTTGTATGTTTCCTCAAGTGAGGTTCTGCAGAGGTTTTAACCCTTTTACTTACAGAGAGTAAGTTTGGAAAGTTTGGTTTGTTAGTTTTTCCCAAAACAAATAGAGAAGACAGAGGTTTTAGTCGTTTATTTTCAACTCCTAAGGTAATATCACTGTACCCTATACCTCGTCTTTCTATTTGAGAGTTTACCTTTTCATACACCTTCTGTGCATCTTTATAGTTTTTAAGTAAAACTTCTCTTCTTAAAAGATCTTGCCAAAGTACCTCTCTTTCTTTTTGAAAGTATTCTTTTAGAGCTCTTATGTCTGTTGTTTCACTTCTTGAAACTGAAAGTTCTTTTGTTTTGATTTTTAAAGCATAGGTTAAGTCAGAAATTTGCCTTTTTAATGGATCTATATTTTTGTTCCAATATTTTTCGACTTTTTCTTTTTCTTCAAAGATTTTGGCTTTTTCTTGAGTGAGAAGCCTTACTTCTCTCTCATTAAAGATCAGCTTTTTCTGAATGCTTTCATTTACTTCTTTCAGTTCAATGTTAAGTTTAAATAAATCATCATCTACAGAATTAGTACTTGAGGTAGAGTTTGAAATGGATACCTCAGTGTCAGTGCCGGAGTCAACTTCTGCCATGCCACAGAACAGGGCATTGGTGGGGAATTCATCGTCAGAGGTAGAGTCTGACTCGAAGTCCTCCTTGTTTGCCTCAGAATGTCCTTTGTTCGCCATTAGGGATTTTTGCGCATAATACTCAACCTTCTTTTTGTAAAAAGCTGAGTCCTTCTGTGGGCGATTTTGTCTACTTCTGCATTCTTGTGCGAAATGACCTGGCTTGCCGCAGTTGAAACAACCTTGGGAGGTGTTTCCAGTTCGATCTTCGGACTTCTGTTGGTCTCCACCTTTCTCTGTTCGGCATTCGTTTGCGTAATGACCAGGCTTACCACATTTGTAGCATTCTTGTGTGTGGCCTACCTTGTCATCTGATCTATGTCGGTCATTTCCTCTGTAGCTTCTGTCGCTCGACCTCTGTTGGTCATCATTTCTGTAGTCTGACCTCTGTCGGTCACTTGATTCTTCTCTTCTTCCATCATCTCTTCTACCAGAATTCCTTTGGTTATTTCTAAACTCTCTTGTCAATAGAGCCATTGATTTAGCTAATGACGCAAGAGTTATTTCTTCTTCTATCAGCTCGTCTTCTTCGCTATCAACCATTATCATCTTCTTTTTCTCCTTCTTTTTCTCCTCTGTAGATCTCTCATTTCTTGGTCTGTCCGTAGCCTCTGTAGATTTACTAACCAATGCGTATGGTACAATGGTTAGTGTTTTAGCTTGAGCTATTTGAGGCTCTTGTGCGGCTAGTGTTCCATAGAGATCAGAGAGTGTCCAGGAGTCTAGATCTTGATTTGTTTGTAAAGACATAGACAACTGAAGCCACTCATCGTTCAGGCTCTTTAGAAACATGACGTTATTTTCTTCCGTGGTTCTGTGAATACCAGACTTTCTGCATTTGTTTATGAGAGAGTTGAATCGATCGTATGTTGTTTGCAGAGATTCTGTTGCAGAGGCTCTGAAGGCATGATACTCGTTTATGTATTGTGCCCTTCGGTTCTTCTGTGTTTTAGCACCCCCCCTTCCAACTGTCTTTCTAATTCTTTCCAGAGATCGTGCGCTGTTTCGCATGCATCTAGGGATTGAAAAATTTCGTTGGGGATAGCCATGATCAATATTCTTTTAGTTTTCTGTGCAACTTCATCTTCTGCCTTATCTTCATTTGACCATTCTTCTTTTGGCTTAGGTTTTTGATGTTCAGGGATTTCAGGAGATTCAGCAGTAGCTGGTACACGTGGCATAGTTAACATAGGAACCGGAGGAAGATTGTATAGATATTGTTTGAGAGTTTTTTCAGTACCCTCAAAGAAATGAACCATTCTTATTTTCCATTGAGGATACTCATCTCTAAGAAGAGTAGGAGGTTTGGTTAATGAGCCAGCAGTGAAAAAGTTATTTGTATTTGTCATTTTGAGGAAAGGATAATCTGAGTATGAAGATCTGGAAGGTTTTCTGGGTACAACTAATATCCAGAAATATGGTGATGAAGAGAAGAAAAATCTATCAAATAAAAGTTGTAAAACGAGGATCACTTGATATTGAAAATCAAGCTTTGCTTTGATACCAATTGTTGGTTCCCGTTTTGCTTTAAACAAGATTATCAGATCTATTAGTTCAAGTTAATGTTTGATGCGGAAGCGTATTTGAAGAACTAATAGATAAGTTTGATAGATTCAGAACAGAATATAAATAAACAGTGCACAGAATATTATATCTCAAAGTTTACTGAATATATATATCAAGAACAGGTTTAAGAACAGTGAGTAAGAAAAGCTTTAAAACAGATATGACTTTTAAGGTGAATAAGCTTTTGTGTTCTTATAATGTTCAGATTTTTAAGTGATAAGGAAGAACTCAACATGAGTCTTCCTTATATACTACTCTAAGGGGGACCATAAAGCATATGCTACTATTCAAAAGGTACGTATGAATAGTTGAACGGATGTCGTGAACAGTTGCAAGAATGGCATGAACAGTCAGACGTGCTGTATTGTATTTTAATGCAGCAGACGTCTATTATGTACTAAGCCCTATTGAATCCAATCAGAGTTTGACACGTCGACGTTGGACAGGGTATGTTGCCATGCAAGTTGACGAATGGGTTCTGGAATAGTAGCAAGATATTATTAATATCTTTGAAGTCTTTGTTGAAGACCACAGAGGCTCTGCGGTTTGGTCTTTCGTAGAGCAGTCTTCTCCGGATTCCGAGTCATTGGTCTTCTTTGCACGTATGACAGAGCTTCTGTAGGGCGCCTCTTTAGCTTCTGTAGCTTTTTGACCTTAATCTCTCGGTAAGTCCGGCAGAGCCTCTGTAAGAGGATTTTCTTCACTTAGCCTATTTTTCACTACTTCTAAATACTTCTTATGATTAGGAAGATTGAAGTTAACACACAGGTTGCCTTTGTCTGCATGATAAACTCTGAAAAGAAATTATTGGCAGAGGCTCCTGAGTTCAAGCCTAACGTTTCAGATGAAAAAGAGTTGATAGAAATCGGGAAAAACAATTTTTTCGAAAACTTCTATACACCTACTGTCGATCAAAATCTCTCTGAAGAAACCTTATCAGATACTTCTGTTGACTTAGAAGATAGTCCCTTAGAAAAGGAAGAAAGTGAGTATGGCACATGCTTTGAAAGTCCAGCCTCTGTCGAAAGAGAACTAAGTGACTCAACCTCTGTATATGAGGATGATTCATCCTCTGACGAATCTGAGACTGACTCTAAGTCAGAGATAGGACCTTGTGACACATAGGATTTTAAACTACCCTCTGGAGTTCTTAACAGAACTATTCCTCCAAAGGAGAAAATCACAAGAGTTCCTATCTGTCCAGACTTTTTGGACATGTGTATACAAGCCAAAACCTCTCTTGAGCTTGAGAAAATTAAACAACAAAAGGCTCTGTCCTCTCAAAATCCAACAAGTTCAAAGATTTTAAAATCCTTAAGGCCTATTAAAAAAAACTAACATGGCAACATAAGGGTAAATGGGCTAAAAATGACAAATCTTTTTCTTCTGTGACAGTGAAACCTGCAGAAGTTCACCACAGAAGGGGCTCACAGAAGGCTGCTCTCAACAAAGGATTTTGCAAACAACAATCTAACCTACATAGGTCTTCTTGTAATAGGAAGTCAAATGTTAGGATAGAATGTAATGCCTCTGTGCCCCCATTTAATGTTTTCAATGAAAAGTTCAAGCAAATCTCTTCGCACATTCATTATTGTCATTGTTTTGATATCATGTATCGATTAAATCAACACTTCTCAAGTCCACACTGTTTCCTCTCTACACCCAAAAAGAACACTAAATTCAAGGGTAAGAAGAAACAAAATGGTTCTTCAAAAGAAGCTAAAACCAAATCCAATAATGCTAAGGCAAACTTGAAGACCCCTAACAAAGCTGGACCCATTTGGATATGGGTACCTAAAACTCTCTGATTGTCTTGCAGAAGCAGTATGTGCCAATCTGGTATCTTGACTCCGGATGCTCGAGGCACATGACTGGCGACAGAGGTCTACTATCCTCCTACAAAGATAAACTCGATGGAGGATCTGTGACCTTTGGTGACAACAAGAAGGGGTATATAAAAGGCTACGGAGTCATTAAGAAGGAAAACATAACCGTATGCAAAGTTGCATATGTGGATGGCCTTAAGCACAATCTTCTCAGTGTTAGCCAACTCTGCGATACGGGTTTCGACGTAATGTTCAAAAGAACCTTCTGTTCTCTACAAGGTGAAAACACAGGAGTCGAACTTCTGCGAGCCGAACGAAGAGGCGATCTCTACCTCGTGAACTTCTGTGCCAAGAACAAGGAGGACAAGCGCTGCCTTGTATCCTGTAAAAGCGAAGAAGCCTGGTTATGGCACAACAGGTTCTGCCACCTAAACTTTCATACTCTAGATAAGCTTGTTAAACTCGATCTAGTCAAAGGTCTGCCAAATGTTAAGTTTAATAAAGATCATTTGTGCTCTGCTTGCGAAATGGGAAAACTCAAAAGAGCTTCCCATAAAGGCAAAACTGATATATCTTGCACTAGGCCTCTATACATGCTTCATGTCGACCTCTGCGGTCCCATTGCTACACAGAGCCTAGGTGGCAAGAAATATAAACTTGTTCTGATCGATGAATATTCAAGATTTACATGGGTTGAATTTGTAACACCCCAAATTCCGGGCTAATTTGAACCTTAAAAATCCACAAGTTATGATAATATAAACTTCAAACTTATCTATATATATATATAGCAAGTGAATTAACCATTAAGAGTATATTTACAATACAGGATTCTTCAAATAACCTATCAATCTAATCATATCATTATAATCAGATTAACTAAGTTATCTAAGCAATCCATCAAAATCTCCTCTTGTTAATTGACACCTCTGCTATTCCAAAAACGCTCGTCCCACAACCCTTTACCTTCCCGAGCTGGTACCTGGTAAGAAAACATCATATGAAACGATTAGGCCAACGCCTAGTGAGAACATTCGTTTCCATAATAACATTTGCAAAATCAATGTAATCAAGTTATAACAAACCTGATTACCCTTTCTCTTACCATACGTGTAACTCTATTCCGTTGACACGACTTCCATCTAATCCCATGAATATGACTGACACTCATTCCATCATCATATCATGTCTCAGAGCTACCCTACGAATCTGTACTGATTCTAGAGTAATGTTTCTATTCCGGAAATCGCAATATACACATGCCCAGTTCCGTACACCTCTATTCCAGAAACCGCAATATACACATGCCCATTTCTGTACACATCTAAGAAATAACAATATACACATGCCTATTTCTTAGAGAAGAAAAATAGTAATTACAATATACACATGTCAATCTCTTCTTTTCCTTAGAAATCAGGAATTACGTTTATTCCATGATTTCTCACACACATCAGAATAATGATTAATCTTCATCTATTCTACGTGTACATAACCACTAGTGCCTATGGATCCATTACACTTAAAACATTCTTGCTTAGCATCACACTAGCACAGTCTATCAGCCTAACATACTTCTATTTAATTGTACGTATGTTCAAGCTACAAAAGTTATATCTTAACTCCTAAATCGCACCTTTCCACGATTATCAGAACTGTAATTTCCAAAACACCCAGAAGTGTCCGGATGATTTCATTTTCCGGATAACCTAAACTATCCGTATGTTGCCTTTTTCCGGATACTATGATTTCTCCGGATACTTCCATAATCCGGATAATACATACTTTCCGGTAATTTACGCTTTCCGGATACATTTCTAATCCGGACCACATCCGGAGACTAATACCATTCGGACATTATCCGGTAATTGATTTCATCCGGACTCTTACATGAAAGTTAAAACTTACCGGGTACTTAACTCCATCCGGAGACATTCAACACAGAGGTTTCCGGATATGAGGTTTCGTCCGGAAACCTTCAACCTGCAGTATAAAATTCGACCCATTTCCACATCTGTTCTATTCAGCTCATTCCCGACACAATCATACAGTTCTAAAACAGTTTATACAGACATATCAAGGTTTAATTTAACATATCAACACTGATTTGTATAAACAACAAATGAACTCACCTTTTTGGCAAAACCCACTTTGCTGTACAAATCTGATTCGAATATGCTGTTAGGGATTCTGAAAAAATCAATTCAACACACAAATTCGTTTACAATCTTACAACTACAACTGCTTTTTATCAAAACCAACTCAGTTTCTTACCAAATGAAGACCAAAAATCTTCCTTTTCTTCTCTTTTCTCTTTTCTCCTTTTTCTCTTTTTCTCCCTGCCTCTTAACCGACCCAAGCACAAAATACTGAAATATCTAATAAGTCTTTTGCTTTATCTATACATACTTTCACAATTTACCAAACCCACCTCTAGGTTTCATTATTTCTAAAAGTCACACCAAACTTTATTATCTTATATTATAACCCTATTTGAAATATAAAACTTCCAAATACTTCAAGGTTTACACAAAATACAAATACATCCCAATTCTCATTAAAATATTAATATTGAAAATTTAGGATGTTACAATACTCCCCAACTTGATAATGATTTCGTCCTCGAAATCAAGATCAGGTAAACAGATGGGGATACCTATCCTTCATACTTTCTTCTGACTCTAAAGTCACATTAGCACCTCGATGGTGTTTCCACTGTACTTTTAACATAGCTACTTCCTTGCCATTACGTAGCTTCCTAATCGACCTTTCCAAAATTGCCTCTGGTTCTTCCACACATCGACTCTTTTCATCTACCCTTACATCAGCAAGTGGAATCACATCTTCCTCTTCGGCTAGACATTTCCGAAGATAACACACATGAAACGTGTTATGGATCCCTTCCAACTCCGGTGGAAGATCCAACTGATAAGCCTGCAATCCTATCCTTTTAGTAATAGTGAAAGGTCCTAGAAAACGAGGACTTAGCTTCCCGCGCTTACCAAACCTTATCACTCCCTTCCAAGGGGATACCTTAAGCATCACACGCTCCCCAACTTGGAATTCTTTTGGTCTTCTTTTCGGATCAGCATAACTCTTTTGTCGATCCTGAGCTGCTTTCATATGCTGCCGAATTTCTTTCACCTTATCGGCTGTTTGTTGTACTAATTCTGGACCAGCAAACTGTTTCTTTCCGGCTTCTAACCAACATACCGGAGTTCTACATTTACGACCATACAAGGCTTCAAAGGTGCTCTTCCGATACTAGAATGGTAACTATTGTTATACGCAAATTCTACTAAAGGTAAATGCGTATCCCAGTTACCTCCAAAATCTAACACACAACACCTGAGCATATCTTCCAAAGTTTGAATGGTTCTTTCACTTTGCCCATCAGTTTGCGGATGATAAGCAGTGCTCAGATTTACCTTTGTACCTAATTCTTCTTGAAGTGACTGCCAAAATCTCGAGGTAAACCGACTATCACGATCTGACACTATCGACACCGGTATACCATGCCTTGACACCACTTCATCAATATACAGGTTCGCCAATTTCTCTATTGGTGACGCTTCTTTCATAGCCAGAAAATGAGCACTCTTAGTCAAACGATCCACAATCACCCAAATAGTGTCGTTACCCTTTTGTGTCTTTGGTAACTTCGTCACGAAATCCATGGTGATCTTCTCCCACTTCCATTCTGGAATCTCCAAAGATTGGAAACTTCCATAAGGCTTCTGATGTTCAGCTTTCACTAAAGAACATGTTGCACACTTTTCCACTATTCGCGCCACATCTACCTTCATAGCTGGCCACCAATAGTGTAACTTCAAATCCCTATACATCTTAGTACTTCCAGGATGTATAGAATACTTAGATCTATGAGCATCTTCTAAAATCAACTCTCGATTTCCTCCAACTTTTGGCACCCAAACACGACCTTGAAACAACTTAATTCCACGACCATCTTCAGTCAGTTGAGGATGTTGTTTGCTCATTACTTCATCTTTTAGATTCTCTTCCAGTAAGGCCTCCGCTTGTGCCTCTTTTATTCTTTCAATCAAACTGGACATTACATCAATCCTAGCATTAGCTGTCTTCAAACACCCACTATACTCTTTTCTACTTAAAGCATCGGCTACTACATTTGCTTTACCAGGATGGTAATGCAATTCACAATCATAATCCTTAAGTAACTCTAACCAGCGTCGTTGTCTCATGTTCAACTCTTTCTGATCAAAGACATGTTTCAAGCTCTTGTGATCAGTATAAAGAGTACACTTCGTCCCATACAAATAATGCCTCCACAACTTCAAAGCAAAAACAACCGCTGCTAACTCTAAATCGTGTGTAGGATAATTCTTCTCGTGCTCCTTAAGTTGTCTTGACGCATAAGCAATTACTTTGCCTCGTTGCATCAATACACATCCCAGGCCCATCTTGGAAGCATCACTATAAACAACAAAATATTATGTTCCTTCTGGTAAGGCAAGAATAGGAGCTTCACACAACTTTTGACGTAAAGTTCTGAAAGCCGATTCTTGTTTCTCTGTCCAGACAAACTTCACGTTCTTTCTAGTCAATAAAGTCAAAGTAGAAGCAATCTTCGAGAAATCTTTAATAAATCTCCGATAATAACCCGCAAGACCTAAGAAACTTCTTATTTCATACGCACTTCTTGGTGTCTCCCAATTCATCATAGCTTCTATCTTTGCTGGGTCTACCTTAACTCCTTCCGAAGTGATCACATGACCTAGGAATTGTACTTCTTTTAACCAGAATTCACATTTTGAGAACTTCGCGTACAACTTCTCTCTTCTTAATACTTCTAAAACTTCATATAGATGATGTTCGTGATCTTCTTCAGTCTTAGAATAAACTAGTATGTCATCAATGAATACAATGACAAACTTGTCCAAAAATGGTCGACATACCCTATTCATCAAATCCATGAATATTTCCGGAGCATTGGTCAACCCGAATGGCATCACAAGAAATTCGTAATGCCCATACCTTGTTCTAAAAGTTGTCTTCGGAATATCTTCATTTCTTACCTGAACCTGATGATACCCCGACCTCAAATCAATCTTAGAAAAACATCCCGCACCTTGGAGTTGATCAAACAGATCATCGATCCTTGGAAGCGGATACTTGTTCTTAATTGTCACCTTATTCAACTCACGGTAATCTATACACATTCTCATAGTACCATCTTTCTTCTTAACAAACAACACCGGAGCTCCCCACGGCGAAGAACTCGGTCTAACAAAACCTTTATATAACAACTCTTGAAGTCGAGTCATCATCTCTTTCATTTCGGCCGGCGCTAGACGATAAGGCGCTCGCACAATTGGTGCCGATCCAGGAATGAGATCAATACGGAACTCTACCTGCCGCTCAGTCGGTAGGCCTGGAAGATCATCGGGAAATACGTCTGGAAAATCACGTACCACCTTGATATCTTTCACTCGCTTCTTTTCTGACTTTACATCTAAAACATAAGCTAGATAGGATGAACATCCTTTCATTAAACATTTACGCGCTTTCGCAACAGAAATTAATGGAACTTCCCCTTTTTGCTTTTCTCCAAAGATGAGTACATCATCCCTATCAGCCATCGGAATCCGGATTAATTTTGCACAAAATATTTCTGCCTGATTGGCTATCAGCCAATCCATACCCACAACCACATCAAATCCTCCAATTTCCATCAACAATAAGTTGATCGGAAATTTTGTCTCTTCTATCGAAATAAAACAACCATCAAGTCTTTCACGAACCAAGACCTGACCCCCATTAGCTACCTCAACTACTAAGGCATCTTCCAAAGTAGTAACAGGCATAGCTAACTTGTGAAAGAACGACTTGGACACAAATGACAGATTTGCACCACAGTCGAATAAAATGCGCGCAGGACAAGAATTAACAAGGAAAGTACCCGAGACGACATCTTTCGATTCCTTAGCTTCGTCAGCTGTCATATGGAAGGCCCGGCCCGCTGGCTTTGGAACATTTGGTTTCATACTTTGATCCCCGCCCTTTTTCAACTTTGGACAATCCCGACGGAAGTGACCAGGTTGTTTGCATTCGTGACACGTAAATCCTTGAACTGGACAATTGCTCATACTATGCCCACCTTTCCCACACTTGAAACATTCCAACGATGTCACTCGACACGACCCAAAATGTTTACTCTTGCACTTTGAACACCAATTTGGTTCACGACGCGAATCGTAACGAACACCTTTACCGGCTGCCTTAGGTCTCTGAAAAGACTCTGATCGGCCCTCCCATTTTCGTTTCTCCCCAACTTGGGTCTTTTCTTCTTTATCCCTGGCATATACTTCTTCCATCACGTTAGCTTCTTCAATAGTTTCCCTCAGTGTCGAAGCTTTAGCGTTTCTTACCCGGGACATCATGTCCGCGGGTAGCCCCTTCAAGTAAGCTTTAATCTTTTCTTTTTCATTTGGAGCCACGTGCCCCACCAAATTCAGCTTCTCCATAAATGTTTCAGTATACTTTCTCACCGACATGTTACCCTTCTTTAGAGTCCAAAACTCTTCTTCTATTCTATCCATCTCATTCTCATTACAGTATTCCTCCAAAACCTTCTTCTTGAATGACTCCCAAGTCATAGCATTCAATACTGAAGCCGATAATGAAGCTGTCACTATATTCCACCATGTCAATGCATTCCCTTTTAACAAATGAGAAGCAAATCTAACTTTTGACTTCTCATCACACTCGCAAGCCCGAAAAGGCTTGTTCCATTTCTCTAATCCAGTTCATACAGGTTACTGGATTATCTGTTCCTTTAAACTCGGGCGGTTTACAACTTAGGAACGTTTTGTACGAGCAAACTCTTTCCACTCTCCTTTCCGTTTCTGTTACTGGAGTATGAAGTGGATTAATTACCCCAGTATCCGTTCCTGTTCGCTGCAACTCTGAACTTCGATCGTTCAATGCTTTCATAAACATTTCAGTTTGTTGAGCCATTGCGTTCGTCATCATTCTTGTCATGTTTTCCATCATTCGGGCTTCCATACCTACTTCTGGTGTTCTTGGGTTGGCAATACTGGTACCCGTCCTGTGTACCTGACTTGATGTCCCTCCAAGAGAAAGAAACCCAGGCGGAGTCTCATGAATTTTGCCTTCTCCAGTTTGCCTTTCTCGTGTCCCATCGATCATGGACCTATCCATCGCAGAAATAGGGGACAACGGCGGCGTATTCACCATCGTTCTGATATACACAAAAGAATAACCATAAGAAATGGTTATTCACATACGAACATACAAAACGTACTTATACCGATCATTAGTCACTATAACCATTTAGAAACAAGCATGCTTATGTAACAATATATTCATAAATAACAGTAGCTAATTGAAATTGTGAATATATCATACAAGAGAATCCTCGTTACCATTGTTACAGTACTAATTTCACGTATTTCTGTTAACTCTAAGACTATCCCGTCTTAGTACTTCTACCCATATCTCACACATCATAACTTAATTCATCTCAGCTTAAGTCTAAGTATCTCATCAGCATACTTAGTTCACTTAAACTAAGGCTCTGATACCATATTGTAACACCCCAAATTCCGGGCTAATTTGAACCTTAAAAATCCACAAGTTATGATAATATAAACTTCAAACTTATCTATATATATATATATATAGCAAGTGAATTAACCATTAAGAGTATATTTACAATACAGGATTCTTCAAATAACCTATCAATCTAATCATATCATTATAATCAGATTAACTAAGTTATCTAAGCAATCCATCAAAATCTCCTCTTGTTAATTGACACCTCTGCTATTCCAAAAACGCTCGTCCCACAACCCTTTACCTTCCGGAGCTGGTACTTGGTAAGAAAACATCATATGAAACGATTAGGCCAACGCCTAGTGAGAACATTCGTTTCCATAATAACATTTGCAAAATCAATGTAAGCAAGTTATAACAAACCTGATTACCCTTTCTCTTACCATACGTGTAACTCTATTCCGTTGACACGACTTCCATCTAATCCCATGAATATGACTGACACTCATTCCATCATCATATCATGTCTCAGAGCTACCCTACGAATCTGTACTGATTCTAGAGTAATGTTTCTATTCCGGAAATCGCAATATACACATGCCCAGTTCCGTACACCTCTATTCCAGAAACCGCAATATACACATGCCCATTTCTGTACACATCTAAGAAATAACAATATACACATGCCTATTTCTTAGAGAAGGAAAATAGTGATTACAATATACACATGTCAATCTCTTCTTTTCCTTAGAAATCAGGAATTACGTTTATTCCATGATTTCTCACACACATCAGAATAATGATTAATCTTCATCTATTCTACGTGTACATAACCACTAGTGCCTATGGATCCATTACACTTAAAACATTCTTGCTTAGCATCACACTAGCACAGTCTATCAGCCTAACATACTTCTATTTAATTGTACGTATGTTCAAGCTACAAAAGTTATATCTTAACTCCTAAATCGCACATTTCCACGATTATCAGAACTGTAATTTCCAAAACACCCAGAAGTGTCCGGATGATTTCATTTTCCGGATAACCTAAACTATCCGTATGTTGCCTTTTTTCGGATACTATGATTTCTCCGGATACTTCGATAATCCGGATAATACATACTTTCCGGTAATTTCCGCTTTCCGGATACATTTCTAATCCGGACCACATCCGGAGACTAATACCATCCAGACATTATCCGGTAATTGATTTCATCCGGACTCTTACATGAAAGTTAAAACTTACTGGGTACTTAACTCCATCCGGAGACATTCAACACAGAGGTTTCCGGATATGAGGTTTCGTCCGGAAACCTTCAACCTGTAGTATAAAATTCGACCCATTTCCACATCTGTTCTATTCAGCTCATTTCTGACACAATCATACAGTTCTAAAACAGTTTATACAGACATATCAAGGTTTAATTTAACATATCAACACTGATTTGTACAAACAACAAATGAACTCACCTTTTTGGCAAAACCCACTTTGTTGTACAAATCTGATTCGAATATGCTGTTAGGGATTCTGAAAAAATCAATTCAACACACAAATTCGTTTACAATCTTACAACTACAACTGATTTTTATCAAAACCAACTCAGTTTCTTACCAAATGAAGACCAAAAATCTTCCTTTTCTTCTCTTTTCTCTTTTCTCCTTTTTCTCTTTTTCTCCCTGCCTCTTAACCGACCCAAGCACAAAATACTGAAATATCTAATAAGTCTTTTGCTTTATCTATACATACTTTCACAATTTACCAAACCCACCTCTAGGTTTCATTATTTCTAAAAGTCACACCAAACTTTATTATCTTATATTATAACCCTATTTGAAATATAAAACTTCCAAATACTTCAAGGTTTACACAAAATACAAATACATCCCAATTCTCATTAAAATATTAATATTGAAAATTTAGGATGTTACAGAATTTGTCAGAAAGAAATCAGATGTTCTAAACGTTCTTATAAATTTAATGAAAAGAATCCAAGTTCTGTATGAGTGCAGGATTCAGAAACTAAGAAGCGACAATGGCACAGAATTCAAAAACTCTGTCATTGAAGCCTATCTTACAGAAGAAGGCATTTCACAAAACTTCTCTGTTGCACGTACCCCACAACAGAACGGCGTGGTTGAGCGAAAGAACCGCACGCTTGTGGAGGCTGCAAGAACTATGCTGACAGCATGTGGATTACCAATGTCTTTTTGGGCAGAAGCAGTGTCAACCGCTTGTTACACCCAAAATCGATCAACCATTGTAAAGAGGCACATCAAGACACCTTATCATTTGATCAACAAAAGGCGACCAAACAACAAGTTATTCCATGTATTTGGATGCAAGTGCTTCGTCTTAAACGACAGAGAAGCAAGTGGAAAGTTTGAAGTGAAAGCAGATGAAGGAAAGTTCATTGGGTACTCTGCCACTTCTAAGGCCTACAGAGTTTATCTTCTGCAGTCACGCACCATTGTAGAAAGCATCAATGTGTCTTTTGACGATTCCTTTCAAAAGACTTCTGAACAAATCAGTTCAGAACTCGGTCTAAAGAAGGAATCCTCTGGCATCTCAAAGACAAGAGAAGAAGACTTAAATCTTCTATTTGAAGAGATATTCCATGATGATATTGATCCCTCTGTTGGAGACGTCAGAGCCTCTGGAGAAACATCTTCTGCAAACCAGACTGAGTCAGGTATCTCTCTAACTGGTCTATTAAATACTTCATCCTCTTCTGTAAATCATACAGATGCACATGCTGAGGGGGAGCGAACAGAAGCTGAAGATAACACAACCAAGGACTCAACCACAGAGGCTCCTGAAATACCTACTCCAGCGACTACAGAGTAATCAATACTAGAGGAAAACGAAGACTCAGTCTCTACTTCCTCAGAGGAACAAATTCCAACTCTCATTCCAATCCTCCCACAAGCTGAAGAACCAAGCATAAGCACAGAAGAACCATCAACAACAGAGGTTGCACCAGAACCGCAGTGTGCAACCACAGAAGTTAATCTTGATGACTCAAATGACTATCTTCCAAGAACAACACAGTGGACAAAAAGCCATCCTCTAAGTCTAATAATTGGCGACCCTTCTGAAAAGGTCAAGACAAGATCAGCCACTGCTAATTTTTGTTTCTTTACAAATTTTATCAGTGTGATCGAGCCAAAAAGAATCTATGAAGCCCTAGATGATCCAAACTGGGTAGATGCTATGCAAGAAGAGCTTCTACAGTTTGAGAGAAACAAGGTATGGACCCTAGTACCTCTGCCACGAGGGAAACAAGCCATAGGGACAAAATGGGTCTTCAGAAACAAAAAGGACGAGGATGGGGTGGTCATTAGAAACAAAGCAAGATTGGTGGCCAAGGGATATCGCCAAGAAGAAGGCATTGATTACGATGAAACTTTTGCCCCTGTCGCACGACTCGAAGCAATAAGGATCTTCTTAGCCTTCGCTGCCCACAGAGGTTTCAAAGTCTTTCAGATAGATGTAAAATCTGCCTTTCTGAATGGTGAAATCCAAGAAGAAGTATACGTCCACCAGCCACCAGGGTTTGAAAGTTCCAAGTACCCAAAATATATCTATTATCTCGACAAAGCTCTGTATGGACTGAAACAGACTCCAAGAGCATGGTACGAAAGGATTTCAACTTTTCTTCTCAATAATGATTACGACAGAGGTACGACAGATACTACTTTGTTTTTACAAAAGAAAAGGTGATGAGATTCTGCTTGTACAGATTTATGTGGATGACATTATTTTTGGGTCTACAAATGCACAATAGTGCAAAGATTTCGAAAAACTCATGCAGAGTGAGTTTGAAATGAGTATGATGGGAGAATTAACTTTCTTCCTCGGACTCCAAGTAAACAATCATCAGAGGGAATTTTTATAAATCAAGCAAAATATGTCTCTGACATACTTTCAAAATACAGTCTCTCTGATGCCTCTGTAATGAAGACCCCAATGGCCACTGTAAATAAATTATTCTCAGATCCAAATGGCACATCTGTAGAGTGCAAACTCTACAGAGGTATGATTGGGTCCCTTTTATACTTAACCACAAGTAGACCTGACATAATGTATGCCACGTGCCTCTGTGCAAGATATCAAGCTAACCCAAAGGAATCCCACTATATTGCTGTAAAGAGGATCTTCAGATACCTTAAAGGGACCAAAAATCTTGGACTCTGGTATCCGAAGAACTCTGGTTTTGGTCTTAAGGCATACACAGATTCAGATTATGGAGGATGCAAGCTTGATCGAAAGAGCACCTCTGGGAGTTGTCAATTCCTGGGAGGTAATCTAGTCAGCTGGACTTCGAAGAAGCAGAACTGTGTGTTTACATCTACAGCAGAAGCGGAATATGTTGCTGCTGCTAGATGTTGCTCTCAAGTTCTGTGGATGAAAACTCAACTCAAGGACTATGGGTACAACATATACAAGATTCCCATCTTCTGTGATTCCAAAAGTGCCATAGCAATCTCTGCCAATCCAGTACAGCACTAAAAAACAAAGCATATCGATATTCGTTATCACTTTCTGAAGCATCATGTTGAACATGGCACAATCGAAATGCACTTTGTGTCCACTGAATACCAGCTTGCAGACTTATTCACCAAGGCACTAAATGAGAAAAGATTCCTTTTCTTGGTGGGTAAGTTGGGAATGATTAACATGAGTTGAACCCTCTGTAAGTAAGATTTGATCTTCCTATAAATATGTATATATTTAAACTCTTTTGTATGTAAATTCTTAATCATCAAAAGTTCTGTAACCAATAGAGCTTCTGTGGGATTGCTCAGAGTATGACAATCTCCACAGAACCTCTGATAACCTAGACCTATGTTCTGTGCACAACTTATCTCATTTGATCCAAGCATAGATCAAGGTGGAGCAGAAGGAGACCTTGAACTGATCTACAGAGGTTGATCATTCAAGGGGAGCCAAAGAAGAGATATGATCAACCATATCTACAGTAGCCAGGTATTTTTACCGAACAAAGGAGAACCAAAAGTGAGTAACTCATACAAATCCTTTTCCAAAACAGTTTTCTAGGACACAAATTTCAAAATACGTCCTATAAACACTGTTTAAGACATTCCAAACAAGAAATGATCAAAAACATTTTCGAGCCTTCCGTTATGGGAAATTTAAAGTCATAGAGCTTATGTTGAGCTCAACAGAGCCTCTGTAAGCCAGATCCTCTAGAACTGCAAATTTCATACGGAATCTCTGTCGATCAACCTTAAATGTCTTCTTTAAGGATTTGTACGTACAAATGCACACACAAGGATACTGGAAAAGAGTCTTATGGGCAAAGAGCTCACTCCACCAAAGAGTCTTTGTCGCCCAAACTAGACAGTCTAAGAGTATGTCCCGAACAAAATCCATTTCCAAAACAGTTTTCCAGGACACAAATTTCCAAATATGTCCTAAAAACAGTGTTTAACACAATGAAAACCTTGGATGATCAAAAAGTTCTCTAAATTTTTAGTTATGAGAAATTTTCACTCTCAGAGCCTCTGTTGGCCTCGACAGAGCCTCAAAGCCTCTGTGAATGAAAACTTTGTACTAAAGATCTATCGATCCTCTCCAATGATCTTTCAAACGTTTTTGGAAAAGGTACAAGCATCAGAGGAGACAAAAAGACAAGTTTCAGATCACAGAGCTCACTCCACCACAGAGCCTCTGTTGACTCTGACACTTGACCTTTTATGGAAATTCTATAACAGTATGGATTATTTACTGCGAGTGACAGAACTCACAAAGAAGAAATGCCCACGCACCAAGCATTAAATGGGCCGCAAACGACGTCTAATCGTGTTCTGACACTTCTGACGTGGCATTCTCCCATTGGACGTGTGTGGCACACGTTCTCCTGGAAAGTTGAACCAGCCGTATATACTCAATTACGGATCCCAAATTTTATTCACTTTCACATATTTACCCTTTCAGATTCTACCATTCTCTTCAGTATAAAACCCAACTTACCATTACCTCTAAACGTTTACGAACTTACTCTCTTCATCTTCTCCGACGAACCTTGCAAAAACCTGCAACTTACATTTTCAACTCTCTTTCTTCAAGATTAATCCAATGGCTTCCACCTCCAATGCTCCAATGAACTCTCCATCTCATTCTGAGAACTCCCAAAACCAAGAAATCGCCAGAAACCTAGAACTAGACCACTCCGGCGATGAAGCAGATTTTGCTCCGACCACCCATTTTCTAAACTTCATTGCTCATGAACACTTTGAACGTATTCTTCCTTTGAAACCAAACAACTACTACCTGGTTCCCTCAAAAACTGCTTTTGGGGAAGCACATGCCATCCTTCTTCACATTTTGGAAAACCATTACCTTTACCCCCTATTATCCAAAACTGTCAATAAAATCCCTGCCAGATACCTAAATCAATTCTGGATGAGCAGCAGATTTGATCCCGCAGATAGACAAATCAAGGGCTACATTTCGAAACCAGACAAATCCGAGCACCTTGAACTCAAGTTCAACAGAACCATGTTCTCACTTGAGTTCAGTCTACCTACCAAAGGTCTTCTTGGAATAAAGAAGTACGCAGAGGAACCCACAGACGAAGAGCTCTGCCATTTTGTTGAAATGTTGGGGTACAACACAACCCTAAGGAAAAGAAATGACTTCAGAAGAAATCAATTACCCCCTCTGTGGAATACTCTCTTCTCTATTCTTAACACGTGCCTAACAGGAAAAGTGGGTAGTCCAGATCAGACCTCTCACCAAATTTTGGCTATCATGTATGGGGTATACTACGACCTACCTCTGGACTACGCCACCCTCATGATGCAAGAAATGGTCAACACCATTGACCGCAAAATCTCCTCCATGAAGGCGAAAGGCAGAAAGCCCGAAACTCTACCTCCTCTACAATATCAAAGAATTCTGGGTGTACTCCTAGAACCTCTGCTCCTTCTACAAAAATGGCCCATGGAGGGACCAACTGCAAGAATGTATGCCATGACAAAGAACTCCCCCATAGAACATGAAGATGACTACGATTTCTGCAGACCTCTACCAACAAAGCTTATGGAATATGCAACTGACGAAATCCTTAAGTTAGAATACATACGCGATCATAGGACTCCAGAACCGAGTCCTGTGACACCCCCGCGTCTAGGAGCCCCATTAGGAACTAGGGTTGTAGATAGGATGTCAGATGAGCAATGGGTTGCAGCTTTGGCCAAAAATCAGCTTGTACAGGCCAACTTTCAAGCTCAGAGGGAAGCAATTCTCTCCCCTGCTAAAAAGAGAAAATCATCTGCCAAGAAGAAGAAGAAGAAGAAAACCCACAAGAAAACTACAGAGGGTACCTCTACCTCTGCTGCTCAACTATCCCCTCCTCATACAACAGAAGCAGGATCCTCTGCACCTCCCTCTCCTCCAAAAGACAAAAAGAAGAGAAAACATAAGTCTTCTGAGGAGGGTGCCCCCAAACCAAAGAAAAGGAGGAACAAGAAGAAATCCAAGAAGCCCCATACTCCTCTGCGAACCATTGCAGAAGATGCAGAAATGGTCGAAGCAAGCAACGAACAACCTCTGCTCTCTCCTTCACCTATCCACTATGCAGAAGATCAGGGTGACTTCAATTCTTTCCTTGAGCACCCCGAAATCGCCGATACACTAGATACTTCTGGCTGGAACGCAGAAGCCCTCTCCAATCGGTCAACAGAAGAACCTGACTTCAGAATCTCTTCTGACTTGGATGAGGATGACCAAACTCCTCAGAACAATCAGGCTAAGACACCAGAGGTACTACAGAACCCCTTTCTTCAAAGAGGATTTGATGTACTAAGAGCAAGCCCAAAGGATCTGGTTAAAGCTACCACCAAATCTCCACCAGTCATAGTCTCAGAGGTGGACTCTGATGAAGGAGATGATCAGGCAGAAGAAGGACCTCTGCACCCCCAAGTACGACAATTAATTGGCTCACATCCAATGTACGACTCTTTACGCACTGGTGCAGGAGCATCAACAGGAGTAAGGATAGAAGCACCGAGCCATAGGGTAGCGACAGAGGTTGAGACTATAGATGGAGAAGAAGTGGTTGGATGCCCCACAGAAGCAGAAGCTAGAACTGATGCCTGGAATAGAAGAGGCACACTCCCACAACCAACTCCCAGTGCACCCCACATGTCTATTACCACCAGTCTAGTGGCAGAAGGTAATATTAAACAAGAGCAGCACGGCTCGACCCCAACCCAAACTGACCGGCCAGATGTAACTCTTTCTACCTCTGTGCCAATCTTAGCCGGGGAAACCATTCCAGGGGAGTCCTCTCAAAAGGACTTGCCCTTAGTAAGTGATCAATTTCCCCAGATCACAATAGAAATCCCAACAGAGGAATTCGTTTCCTCTGACACGCACACACTTAAATGTCCAAAAGGCTCTTCAGAGGAGCTTAGAGTGCACAAAGACGGAGAGACTCTAGACAAGTCTCCGAGTCAACCTAAGGATAATCTTATACCCACCTCTGGAGTGGATCAAGACAATGTCTTTACCAGAACTTCTGTAGAGTCTGAGGCACAAGATGCCTCTGCTCGAGGATCAGAGGGAAATCCTTCCGCCCCCAACGTACAAACTAGGGCGAAAGAAGGTGTCCAAGGAATAGGGACTCACTCTGGGGATGAATGTGTTCCCCCAGAGGTTACACCAAGTCTGCATGTATCAAGGGATGAGTTCCAAACCCTTGTCACCTTTGTGGACAATACGTTGAAGGAGTTGAAAAGCTCCTTTGATTCTTTTGCATGTACTACATCCAGGGCCTTAAACGAAATGAACACCAAACTGGACAACCTGACCACAGAGGTGCAAAATGCCTTAACACAGATGAGAACAACTGCTGATACCTCTGCTGCATCTGCTGCCACTGAATTCGGAAAAGCCGCCACATCTGCATTCAAAACCTCTATCAAACTCTTCCTTGAAACGATGAATGCCAAAGCCTCCACCTCTAAGGGCCTTACCCCTGAAGACCTAAAGAAGGCATTAGAGGAAGTTCAAGAGCAAACTATGCAACAAACTCTGGCCATGAAGCCTTCTGACTATATACCCAGAGCTCAGATGACAGAGCTTGGGCAAGGAATACTTGATCAAATGACAGAATTCATCCGAGCCTTCACTGCTGCCAACGCAAACTATGTCAAAGAATTCAAGACAAGTGTGGGCAAAATGCGCTTCAAGACAGAAGCAGAGGTCCAGACCCTTCTGGCCTCTGTGACGATCTATGCGCCAAGATGATAGCCACATGGCAGTACCGCCTAAGATATCCGAGGCTTCGTGCAGAGCAGAGGGTACTAAAGAAAAGGGTTAGGATGACTCTGATGATGACTCTGACGATTCATCAGATCATCCTGAGGGGGGGAATCAAAGGGAAAAACCAAGGGAGAAAGCTGCAAGAAGAGGTCTACCAGAACCACCTGTATCCGCAGAACCCCTGAACCAAGTCCCCCCAACAACTCAAACCCAAGGAGGAAACCAGCAACAAACCACAGAGGCTACAACCACCTCTGTGGAAACCCCTCAAGAAACCCCAATCCAAACCCAAGTACCTGAAACCAACCAAGATCAACAACAGAAGACCACAGAGGCAACACCCACCTCTGTAGAATCAACTTCTGTATTCGGAGCAGATGTCCCAACCCGTGAAGAATTCCAAATCCTAACATCCTCCGAAGAAGATCAACCATCCCAATCACCAAAACCAAAATCACCAGAAGAACTCCCCTATCCAACACCAAAAACACCAGAAGCTGCAACAACAAAACCCCCATCTCCCACACCCAAAACTAGAACCAAAACCATTGCTCACAAAAGAAAACATCTGAGCAAAACCACAGAAGCCTCACCAACAAAACCCACGTCACCAACAAAGTCCTTAGAAACACAAGTGCCAAAACCTACAGAGGCAACCCCCAAAACTACAGAGGCACCCTCAGAAATCCAAAAGACAAATCCCATAGAGGCAACCCTATCTCTACAAGAAGATCTTCAGCCGAAGGCAAAAGACAAAGGCAAGGGGATAATGACAGAGGAACCCAAAAAGAAGAAGCCCAAGCATCAACCAGCAGAAAAATTGATGAAGAGCTCTTTCGATGCATATGTGACACCAAAGCCAGAACAAGAAGACTGGGCTTTCGGTGTTACTCCTCTGTCAAATATACTCTTTCTGGATCCTAAGGCAAAAGTCACAGAGGATCGAGTGGCCCAAATAAAGAAACAAATGGATGCTCTGCGCAGGCCCATGCCTCCACCCAGTGCACCTCCTCCACAGATGGAAGAGGTAGTATACAGATATATGTACAACAGAAGTGCCAGAGATCTTCTGCCAACAACCATTCAAGATCCCAACTTCCATGCTGACCTCGAGAACACCTTCACAAGAACAACACCCAAGCCAAAACATCAAGTCTTCTCAGAGTCCAAAATCGACAAGGTCATATACTGTAAGTTTTCTCAAACCAGAACCACACCTAAGGTTTCCTATAACATCTATAAGGTCAAAAGGGAGGACATAAGCGTTACCCAATTCTCAGATGTAGATCTGAGAAATCTAAGTCCCTACGACCTACCCGACCTTCTGCACTGGACCAAAGAAAACTACACAACAGATGCAAATCGAAGGGCATACAGGGTGCTAAGGAAAGCCATGAGAGAGAAACTTCTGCTATACAGCCTAGTCGACTTTCAATTAGGACGAGATCTCGGAGTGAGAAACTTGAATCTTCGACCACCAGAAGACGACTGCCCATCCTCTGCCATACCAAACTCGATTATTACATCTCAAGAGTTGGGCTAGTTTATCAAGATCCTGTTGGGAAGTCAAGATTGTTCGTAGAAATGGACTGTCAGAAGTATGCAACAACTACTTTGACAGAGTTCAGAGCAAGCCTTGTGGAGCATAAAGGAACAGAGCTCATGAATCAAGCTCTCGCAGATAGACTGATAGAGGTCATCGACCAAGTAATCAACTTCAGAAACCTCTGCATCAGTTTCTATAACGAGCTCAGAGAATTAGGATTCGACAACAGAAGTTTCAACGACTTCAAAGATGCCAATGTCTGATATCCTCAAACAACCTCTGCAAATCTTTTCTTTCATAATCAAGTGTAAATGCCTCTGGCATATTTTATGTATGAAAGAAATGTAAAATCTTTTGAGGTATATTGTTTCACCTCTTGTTATGTACTTAGCCTAAAACTCTGCACCTTTTAATTTTTTATTTTTCAATACTTAGGGGGAGATTGTTAGCTCCAATCTTTCTGTTAATAGAAGTATTGAAAAATAGGCTAAGTATAGAAGCCTTCGACAGAGGCTCTGCCGAGTAGCCGAGTAACCGTGAAGACAGAAGTCTTCGACAGAGGCTCTGCCGGGTTAGCCAAGAAGACCGAAGTAAACAAGCAATAGAAGACTCTTCTAAACGGACAAGGCCACAGAGCTTCTGTCATACTTGACAGAGCATCTGTGGTAAAAAGTAGATCTACGCAAAAGATCTAAACAAGGACAAACGTGCTTCTTACAATATCTGCCATTCGAAGGTTCTGAAGATCATTCTGATAAGGCGTGACCTGACAACTCCACGTGTCAAACTCTGATAGGTTTCAGCCTAAAGCAGAATACGGAGCATTTAATGCACGTTGTATCAACAGTAACAGAATAGTGTATTAGTACATTCCAACAACTGTTCATCAACTGTATCCTAGTACCTTCGGTCCTTATTATCTAAGATCTTTTCCCCTTTAGAAGTAGTATAAATAGAAGACTCATGTTGAGTTCTTCTATTAAGCTTTACACAACACACACACCTTTAGAGCAATTTCTTGTCAAACCTTTCGGTGTTCTTGGTGTTCTTATTATATCAAATATAGTGAATCATTGAGCTATTTATCTGTGTTATTTACACTTCATATATTTGATATTGTGTGTTATTCTACCTCATTATATCTGTTAGTTCGTTAAAACGCTTCCGCATTATATATTGTTTGAACTAATTAGATAGAATCATCATTGTTAAGCAAAACAGGAACCAACAAAAGGTATTAAAAGGAAATCAACACTATTTTGTTTTTTTTTTCCCTTTTTGGTACTCAAGAGAGCTCAGAACACAAGATTTTATCCTTGCCCCTACTTATAGAACTTAATGTTAGTCTTTGATAATTATTATAACTTTCAACTTGCAAATCAATAAATTACTTCACAAAGAATAAAAAAGATTCGTTACTGAAACCCGGGACTCAACATTCAAGATTATGGGATAATTTATAACCGTCTAGCCCCTCACTCGTTTATTCCTCTTTGGACACTTTAACACATGTGTCCGTCTAGCTTCAATTGGAAGGGACATGTTAGACTTCCATTTTAAGGATCCAATTTAAGGTTGACGTATCAATTAGGAAGGTTGCCATTTGAGCAATTATATTCACAAAACATGGTTGATATACTTGACAAATATCCTGCATTTTAATCTTGTTTACATAAACAGATCTTTTCTCAGTTGAGTCATTTCTCCTTTAGTTTCATCTACACTTCTGGAACTTCGATTTACTTTACGCTAATCTTTCGATTTCCAGCTACGAGTTGACAAAATCCCTAGTTCAAGAATACGACCATCCAATAAGTCCTCTTGGGCTAACAAATTCAAAACTTTCCATCATATCTTTCTTTCGTTTGGATAGCTAGGTGTTGAAGACGATACCATCTTAAATATTGCAATTCGCTCATCTTGTTCAGCGTCAAACAGTCGTGCAATCCAGTTTCCGGACCGTTGCACCAACCAAGACGGGACTCGGTCACTATCTTCCCCACCGGATGCATCATAAATGTCACTCGTCGATCTAGACAGCGCATGACTCCCTGAGCACCAGAAAATGAATGTTTTCTAG
The DNA here is from genome assembly GCA_033807775.1 of Saussurea involucrata. Lineage (NCBI taxonomy): Eukaryota > Viridiplantae > Streptophyta > Magnoliopsida > Asterales > Asteraceae > Saussurea > Saussurea involucrata. Next base: position 77,664,188 of record CM066312.1, on the reverse strand, counting down.
GCTCTTTGGATCTTGAGGAGACCCTAACCGGGTGGATATCGGGTGAGTCTAGGCTAGTGTCTTGGTTAGGATCCGATGATGCCGGTCGACTTGTAAGTGTCAAATGAAGTCATTTAACCTTAGGATTGATATGAATTCTTTACATTTTCAAGAAAATACTAATAACTATGTTGAATAAAGTTTATAAGAGGGAAACGAATGAAGCACCCACCACGACTATAACATAAGGCATCAACGAGAAACTGCTTCCCAACTTGGTAGCTATGTCCAAGCTGAATCTCTTGTGATCAAGGAAACAACATATCAAGACCACAATCCCAGTTGACCAATGAAGTATAGGCTACAATTCTCAATCCCATAACGAAAAACACAAGTCAATGTTTAACAACATGGAAAAAAAGACTAAAAAGTCAACACGACGATATAATGGAGAGGGTTGATCTTACCAGGAGAAGAGCAGAGACCATAAGAGTAAAGAACTCTCAGTAGTTCCTTTTGCGTACACAGTGATTCATCCACTGCAAAAAAACAGATGGATCAAGGTTTTTTTTCCCAAAAAGTTTAAGAGTATTCACTGAATTATAATCCTCATATACCCTGCAATGATGATCAAATAGATCAATGCATTTGTCACAAACTCTACAATGCTTGTTGTACTTAAAACCTGCAGAAAACTAATCATTTATATGTTTTAGATGCAAAATCCCCACCGAATTTGGGTTCTTTAACTCCACCACCCAATTTTTTATATGGGGTTTTAAAATATTTTTTCGACTTGAAAACACCTGGATCTCCTGATCTGCACCAGCGTGGCAGCGCACCATATAGACTACAACAATCTGCCACATTTAGATAGTTCAAGTTTGATATGATTTGCCGTCATCAGGTCTATATATATATATATATATATACTACAACAAGCAACATCCAAAGGAAGTTTAGGTCTCACCCCTCCACCCCAATAAACATATAACTTGTTCCAAAACATACAAAATGCTACTCTCAAGACTTGATGAACCAAAGCAAGCCAATAACAACTATCAGATGTGCAACATATATTCTAAATTGATCTGATAATATTTGGATTTAAAAAAAACTTGATCATCTAAGAATATATATTTTGAAGAAAACTACTATGGTTAAAAAGGTAAAGCAAACTACAGTCTGCCACAACTTCCACATAACACAGTGGATAACACAATCTCATTGTGTATGTAATAATTATCAGAAGTGACCTCCAGAAGAAGAACAAGAAACTACCCTCACAAGACTTTTGATACATTATTAGTAACCAAGGAAAAGAGTGAGTGGTGGATAAAACAGAACTTGCCATCCCACATTGTGATTGTCGACATTGACTTTCCTCAAGCATCTCATCATCTGAAGCTGATAGTTACCACTATCTATCTCAATCTCCTCATCCTCCTTCATAATATGTCAGTTGGGTTAACCGATAGTGTGAAAAAAATTCATTTATCATGAACTAATTCAAAATTATTATATAACAAGAAGGGAAGAATAATGTCATCACATAAGGAAAGGGGAATCTATTGATTACTTCAAAAACACCGCCAACAACCCAACATCCAACTCAAAAAGTTTCCCAATCATAAGAGCAGGTGAAAACTCGGTCAGCCTCAAATCAATGCAAAGCTTTGTATTAAGAAACAATAAATACTAACTTGTTGCATCTAGAAGACTTGGTATAATTTTGAAGTTGAGGATTCGTGTTTTCAACCCAAACCTTCAAAGAAATGAACCACAAAACAAACTCAAATCAATAAACTATAAAGAGATAGTGAAGTGGAAGTCCAATTAGGGCATGTCATTCAAAACCGAACTGGACTCGTACAAGTTTCAGAAATAAAATCATTATATCCGATACATGACACATACCTTCACATAATGTTCGAAAATGGTTTTCAAAATATACTCAAAGTCAGATCAGATGTATAAACGTTGTTACAAAAAAAAGAGAAATAGAGACAGAGAGCGAGTCGGAGAGAGAGTGCACATGACCATCCCTAGAATCTAATATCTGAAAAAGGAGATGAGAATGAAGGAGGAGGATGAGGAGGAGAAGAAGGGATGGAGGAGATGACATGTTTTGAAAGGGATGCGACGATTGAGTCTCCATTTTACGGCGGTTGAGGTCCATAGCAGTGTAGTGCACATACGGGTTTGCCGATTCCGTATAATTATATTACATGGAAATATTGCTACCATATCGTTGTGAGTGAAGTTTTACAACATAGAATTCTTTGGGAAGAAGCAGAAGCAGCCGTATCTGATTCTTTGAGGGTGACTAATCGATTGATGAATTGAGGGGGTGAGATGCAGAGTTTTAATCGCACAGAGGAAGTGGGTCGAAGAAATTGAGGGGAGTGGGAATTGGGTTCAAGAGAGATTTCCAGCACACACGATTCACAGGAAGGACGTGGGGAGGTTAAAAACTTTACAGGTGTACATCACGTATAAAAGATCCCCATCTTAATTTCAGCAATAAATAATGGCTTGGGATATTGTACATTAAGCTGAATTTTATGTACGTCTTAAAATTCAACAATAACCGCTTCTTCGTGCTTATATATATAGTATAGATTATTGACGAGAATATTGTAATAATATAATTTGTAAAAAAATGCATTTATTAATATGTTTTAGTTAAACTATGATTATGTATTTTTAATATTATAAGGGTGTAAAATGAAAATGAATAATGTAAGAGATATAAAACAAATTAATTCGTACATGTTCATGATATTTAATAATATGATTAAATCCAAAAATATTCAATATTTGGCTCATTTCGAAGATATTGACGAGACGATTACAATGGTGTAATTTGTAAAAAAAGAAATGTATTTTTTAATGCATTCTTATTCATATACGATTATTTATGTTAATATGATAATGGTGTAAAATAAAAAATAAAAAAGTAAAGGATTAAAAGTAAATTGGATAACTCGGTGCTTTGTATAATTGGGGACGTGAGAGGTTAGTAGTTGTGAGACTTGTACATATAGCATCAAAAGTCATACGACTTAAATTTCAACACTAACCGCATTTTCATGCTTATATATATAGTATAGATATTATTTCTCTCACCTAAACATTTCATTTCAAAGTTTCTCATTGGTTAGATATAATAAAAAAAATCATTTTCTCTCTTGGTAATCATTTTTTTGGGATATCTCCAAATTTGAAGAAAATTACACTATCTCCCTATTTTCTCCATTTTGAAGAAAGTTTTAGAGAAACCGTTGGAGCAAAAAAATACTCAAAATCAACCAAAGGGCCTTTGGCCTGGCGGTATCCGAGTCTCTTTCCTCCTAAGAGGTCAGGGGTTCAAGCCTCACCAAAGGTGAGGAGGGTGTGTGAGTTTATTTGTTGTATTTGTCGTATATAAATATTATATACTTAAAAAAATACACTCAAAATCTCCATTTTGGAAAAGTTGTTGGAGATGCTCTAAAAATACTTGTCTTATAGTAATCAATTAATACGAAAAATAATTTATTTTTTTTGAACAGAGATATTTTTTTTTGTAATTTGTTTTTATAAATTATCTATAAATATTCCAAATCCTTACATGAAATTTAAATCCTTCAAACTTATAGTTTTTTTATCACACTTTGAAACATATTGAGCTCTGGTCTGGTTCGGTTTTCATTTTCTTGTAACAACAAATATTTGAAAAAACCGAAATCAAACCAGAAATTTGATAAATCATATTGATTTTTACATTCATTGAATCTGTCTTTTTATTACTTCCGATTTGGTTCATTATAGAAACTTAGGGGTTGTTTGGCAATTGCTGAATGGTTTAGTGCAGAATGATTAAGTGGTCAGAATGATTAAGAGACTTTTATGATATAGTGCAAAATGAAATATGGTTGTTTTGTAATTGTTTAGAATGAAATCAAGGTGCTGAATGGTTAAGTGAGGCCCATGATGCTAAATCATTCAGAGGGTTTTTGAACCATTAAGAGACAGACATTTTTTTTTGCCAAACAGGATTTACCTCTTAGCGATTCAGAGGTTGCCTCTTAATGGAACCATTAAGAGGTAAACAAACAGCCCCTTAGACTCAGGTTTATAATTTTATAAATGAACGATTAACCAGAAAACCAAAATACTAAAGATTTAGCAATATTCAAATATACATGTTATTTCACTATAATTAAAACGTTTTGCTTAGATTTTTAATAATCTTCATAAGATAGTTAATCAATTAACATACCTTAAATGTCAAACAAGTGTATTAAGCCTAACAAAATATAACACTAATAAAAGCCTAACAAAGTATGATATTGATAAAAGTGGCGATTAGCAAAAAGACCAGTCATTTCAGTCGTATGCATTATGTCATTAAGGTGGACCGCTCTCACGAATCTAATACCATTTGTAACACCTTAAGCCTAAAGCAACAAGTTGGCCAATAACTTTGAATCCAACTTAAAAACATGATGAAAGTTATTGGTAGCTCACAGCTTTGAGCTTGTATGAAGCTCATAATTCTACTTTTATATCCATGTTGTGGGACACGTTGTTACACGAGTTATTAACCTAAATGGTCGTATCACATGTGAGTCTTCAACTTTTAACTTCAATTTAATTTTTTACCAAACTAACCAACATCCCGCAAGTCTGGCACCGCAAGATAACTTTTACTTGCGGTGTCAGACATTTTCTGACGCATACTCCAAAAAAGTACACCGCAAGCCACCGCAAGGGATACGAGGCCACGTGTCGTTATCTCCTTTACCGCAAGTCTTGAGGTATTGTCAAATAAAAGACACATGTAAAAGAAAAAGGAAACCGCAAGCCATTTAAGTAGAACGCAAGCCGATAGAATTGAAACCGCAAGCAACGTCTTGGGATGTGGAAAAAGACACGTGTGACAATCTTATTAAACCGCAAACATTGGGATACGCAAACCGCAACTTGTGTTTTGATATTTGAATTTTAAAAATTTTCTTGGGTTAAGGAAAGGACACGTGTCCTAATACTATTTGACCACCACCATTAAAATAGGAAACTCTCCATTTACTCTAATTATTTACATTAATTACTTCTCCTCTTTCCATGGTTAATTAGGGTTTTACCCCCTTCCCCCCCCCCCTCTCTCACCGGCTCCACAAGAAAAGGCCGACCACCTTCTTTCATTACTCCAATCCAACCACCTACTCCGACCACCTTCTTTCACCGGCGACCTCCTTCTTTCTCTCTCCCCTTTTCCACACAGACTCGACCACTTGCGAGACTCAACAACAATTTCGACGACCTCCTTCTTTCTTTCACCGGCGACCTCCTTCTTTCATCTGAAGTAGTTCATTTTCAATCTCTCATAGAGGTATTATTAGGTTTTTCTTTTTCTTTTTAATTTAATGTATGTATTTTTTGTGAAGGGCTTGAATTAATTAAGTGTGTTGGATGCTCATAAATTTGGGGTTTCTTTGGTGTTATAACCTTTGAATAGAAGTCAACACAACATAATCATCTTCGTTGTAGTATGATAAAACATCTAACATGAGTAGATAATAAGCCTTTGCATGCTTGGGTATATTTATCTATATGAAGGCTCTTTGGGAAATTAATGCAGACTAGATATTAAGTCTTTTCGTGCTTATGTATATTTATCTATATGAAGCCTCTTTGGAAAAATCAGACTAAAAATGGACATCACCGCAAATCCTTTTTGTGGCCATGCTTGGGTAGATTTGTAAAAAATCCATTTTCTTTGTGTTGTGGCCATGAATTGTTTGGTAAAAAATTAAATTGGGTAGTTAATGTAAATAAATTGGTAAAAAATTAATAGATTTGTAAAAAATCTTTTTTGTGGCCATGAATTGTAAAAAATCCAAGTGTATTATAAATCCATAATTTACAAAAATTACGTGTAGACTTATATATAATTATGTATCTTTACTTTATTATAATTAAAAGAAGTATAAATATGCACTTGTTGAGTAAAGGACGATCATAATGATGTGTTTGAACTTAAAATCAGACAAAATCTATGGTTAGGATTCAATAAATATTAGAGTATCTCCAATAGATTGTAGAAAATATTATAATTATTTTATATCTTGGTGCAGTGAGAGTGATGGATTAGGAGCTTCTATCTCTAAGGAGGAAAAACAAATCTTCATAAATGGCGGATTCTCGAAGGAATATCGTAAGATTTACATATTTTTATTCAAGAAATTTAAATGCATATGTATGTTATTTGTTTTTAAGAAATGTTTATTTGTATATTTGTAAATTTGTGTTTTCTGTTTTAGGAAATGTAGTATATTTTTTGTTGGGAAATTATTCAATATTGACATTTACATAGAAAATGTATATTTGCTTTATTTCCGTTCAAATCTTCTTTGTAATTGTAATGTTTTGTCTAATTTGTAATATTTGTCTAGTTTGCTTTATTTCCGTTCAAATCTCCTTTGTAATTGTAATATTTTGTCTAGTTTGTAATATTTGTCTAATTTGCTTTATTTTCGTTCAAATCTCATTTGTAATTGTAAAATTTGTCTAATTGAAATGTATATGATGATAAGTTATTTAGTTTATTCGTCAACAATTTTATAAAAATGTTACATTTATGTTATTTGTCAAGAAATGTATATTTATGTTATTGACCATAAAAATGATTCAATTAAATGATATAATAATCTTATTGGCCTTATTAACGATCCAATTATACGAGTTACACTTATTTTTAAATTATTGTCACTAAAATAATCGTAATCAATGTTAAGGGATGTAAAGAAATGAACATATAATTATAATTATCTAGTTTACCATATATACGATCCAATTATATTATTTATAGTGATTTTAAAATTATTGTCACTAAAATATTCGTAATCATCGTAACGACGTAAAAAACGAGCATATCGACATAATTATCTTATTGACTTTACAAACAGTCAGACTGTTACAATGCGGGGTTGACATTGAAAGGCAAAGCAAAAATTGGAGCAGATCTTCTAGAAAAATTAAGTGCCTTTCCAGAGCGGTTGGCAAAGTTCCGAGCCACATGTTTCGGGCATTGGTTGGATATTCGGTCGCCCCAGGGTGACCCGCTCCTTTGTCATCTACTGTTACAGTAGCAGGTTTTTCCAGATGATGCGGCGGCAGACGAGTTATGGATTGGTGTGGGAGAGCTGTAACACCCTAAAATTTAAACAATAATTATAGGGAAAAAATTCCGAAAAATGGGTAAATTTAAACTTCAAAATATAAGCCAACTAAAATACCCTTAAGTGGATTGGGGTAGTTTGGTCAATGTACAAATAAAAGAGTATTGAGACATAACATACAACAACCTATTAATCTAGACTATAATTAACTAGATTAATCCGGGTGTCACTATATCTCCAAAAGTGTCTGAGTGTCTCTCATCTCGATTCCCAAAAATGTCCGACCTTCCCAAGCTCCTAAGCATGGTCGGCAACACGACGATCTAGACGCCGCTAGGTGGAACCTGAAATCCACAACATACACTCAAGTGTTAGACCAAAAGTCTAATAAAATTTAAATTATTGATGCAATATCAAAGGATTATAACAATGTCAGAAGTAAAGATACCGACTCCACTTAATTCCCACATTACCAATTTCCACAAGTTATAGTGATCTACACCTGTCAAAAATAAAAGAGATAATTCTCTAAAACGGGGGAGGCCCGTTACCATCTAGGTGACGAGAACACGTGAGTGGAGTCACCTTGATGTTGATGGATTACAACTCAGGTCCAGTCTTAGTTCCCATGCCATATAGACATCACAACCTCAAACCATATAAAGAAATTGCCTTTATTGCCTACTCCGTCGAGTTACACCTCAAGGACTTATGGGGACCATATTGCATATCCATCCTAGACGAGTTACACCTCAAGGACGAATGTACCTTATTGCCTACTCGCTAGTAGCCACCAATGGCTTAACCAAAATATACTCAAATTCCATAAGGGTCTAAAACCTCGTGCACAAGGAGATAGACCACAATAACTCCATAGTAAGATAAATCAATTTCCATAAATAGAGGAGTTCCATATAATCATGATAAAGAGTCACACCATCTATTGCATAGCATGTAAATCCCATTTTATCCCTTGAATATTATTCACATAATCTTTACATACAAGCTTGGTATTTCATAGTAGCATAACTCCATATATTTCCATACCAATACGTCATAGTGTCACATAGAGACATTTACACCCACACTTTCACTATTAAGAGACTTTCCATAAACATTTAAAAGACTTGCTAGTACACACATGGATGTATAACACATTTATGCTTCAAGATGGTTGTTATCCCAAGTGTACACATATCCATACATTTCCATCAATATCTTGGGTAAACTCTATATTTGATCATTTTTCCAAGTATGAGTAAGATTCTCCACATTTATTATCTTTAAAAATAGGAATCCTTTATGATATAAAATAGATATATTACCACTTGGTTTTTTGTGTAATTAAGAAAGGAGTCGTCATCGTCGTCCATGTGTCCTATATATAAGTTTTGTACAACATAAGTTTTGAAAGTAGGTGTTATTATAAACAAAATAAAGTGTTTTGTACGATATATAAATAAAATGAAAGGAATTTTAGAAACACATACCTTGAAAGCATATTGTTCATGCATCACAAATTGGAATATTTGCTTCACTACATAGTAACCACACTCCCAACCATCTTGTTGTTGATTACACTAAAGTGTAAAAAAAGTAGTGGTTATACAAATTAAAGTACAAAATAAATTGTTAGGATATATGAATTATACCTTGTTTAATCTCCATGTAACCGAAGTGTTGGCTTGAGAAGACCCTATGGCACGATGGTAGTCTAAAATAGCCCTAAATGAAAAATAACAACACATTTGTGTTATTAGTCGATTAACTATATAAATAAACAACAATAGTCTTCATCTTATCCGGTAAGATGAATTCATTGGGGCCTGATTTCACCAATCTCGCCAATATAAAGTCACGTGTCCGCTTACTATACATATTGTGTATCTCGGGCATTATACCTCGATCCTTATAGCTCGCCCACGAATCCTGCTTCCCTAGATAACCCTGTGATCCTAGGTGGTGGGGGTTATCGTTCATCTTTGCATGCTCCCTATTTTTTTTGGCTTAGTGCCTTAGCATAATGAAAATAAAATAAAATTAGGAACATATAAATCTATAATAACACTAAAAAAATAAGGCTATTTGTTTGGTCACCAGGATTTGAAATTGACTCACCGATGTTCTTCCCTATGTTTTACTTAGAATATTTTAGCATGGTTCTTTAAATGATTTGTACAAGATAGCAATTGTTCGGTGAAGTCGAAGATCAACCGAAACCAAGCTTGAAGAGATTCTCATTGTGGAAATAAGAAGACTCTTCCAAGATACATACAAGTCATCACCACTGATTGTGTCCTCACACATCGATGAAGATCCTCACCACCGATTGTGTTCTCACACATCGGTGGACATCATCACCACCGATGGTGTCTTCACACATTGGTGGACTTCCTCCCATCGATGGTGTCATCACATCTCGGCCAGATATGTTCCACCGATAAGTTTGGTAAAATCGGTGGGATCTTTGTGTGAATGGTTTTCTTGCAGATGGTTTTAAAGACCAATGTCAATTATATCGGTGGAACAGCTTCGGTATGATTGTCTTGGAATACATATCAAGAAGATCATTTATTTTGGGACAATATCTATTGGCAGGTAAAAGTGACTTTTTGTCATCTTATCTATTTTTAGATAAAGTCCCTTTCAGCATGGGTTCTATTCCTTGTACCAAGGAAAAGGTGATTATGACATATCAACTTTTCAGAAGTCCACTGGTACGAAGCAAGTCCTCTGAAGACATGTGTATTGAGCATTTAATGCTTAGTACTCCCATCCTCACTATAAAAGGAAGTAGAAGGCTCCATGCAAATCACGCTTTATGGACATCTCTCTCAGTGCAAGAAATCTCCATATTGCTCAAAACTTGATAGCTTTGCTCTAAGTGTTCTTAGTTGTTTTGTTAGTATACTTTGTGTAAGATTGTTAGAATAGTTTATCTGTTCTTTTCTGCAACAGTCTTAAGTTTCTATGTGTAATTCTTGTTGAAAGATTTTCAATAATAGAATTAAAATTGTGAAAATTTTGAGTATTGTATTCAACCCCCCCCCCCCCTTCTACAATATTTGTTATAGCCATCTGGGACTAACAAGTGGTATCAGAGCAGAAAGTTTAACTCATAAACTTGATCTGCGATGGCTGCCTCTTCATCTTCAACTACTGAAAATGCTTTTCAAAACAACTTTTCTGAAAATGGTTCCATTACCAAACCTCCTAAGTTTAATCCTAACAACTTTTCTCTTTGGAAAAGTCGTATGATGCTATTCATGGAAGGAGTGGATACTAGATATCCAACCATTTTCAAAGAGGGACCCATTATCCCTAGAGTATGGGCTCGCTATGAAACGCAGAGGCCTGGTAAGGAAACCGCTGATAAGGAGGTATCTAGTGACTCCGATGATTCTGAACCTTCCGACAAAGAGAAAGCAAAAGGTACTGGACGTTATATTCTAAAAAATCCTAAGAAATATATTGATGAAGAAAAACGTCTTGTTACTCTTGATTCAAAGCTTAGAGCAATCATTGCCCTCTCACTTCCTGATGAAGTCTATCATTCTCTAGTTAACTTTGAAACTGCTAAAGAGATGTGGACCACACTATGTGTTCTGTACGAAGGTACAGAGGAAGTGAAGAAATGCAAAAAGATTTCTCTCATAAGAAAGTATGAACTTTTCACTCATGAAAAAGGTGAATCTCTTCCTAGCTACTATAATCGTTTTAACTCTCTTCTGAATGATCTGAAGTTACTAGGCAGAGTCTATGATAATGAGGAAGTTCTAAACAAGTTCATGGATTGTCTTCCTGAGTTTTGGGAGAACATGTGCACTTGTATCAAAACTTCCAAGGACCTTGAGTACATGCCTCTAACTGTTTTGTATGGAACTCTCTTCAACTTTGAACAAACCAAGTTACAAAGGAAATCTTTCATCAAAGAGATAAAGGGCACTTCTATTGCCCTTGTCAGTGAAAATTCCAAGAAATCTCAAAGTGTTCCACGCATCACCTATCCTTCATTAGATTCTGACAATGAAACCCAAAGCAACTCTTCTCACCAATCAGAGGCATATCTAAGTGATGCCGATGATGAAGGTGAAGAAATCTCGGTTAAGCAGTTGTCTGATGAAATTGCCATGTTGGCTGGTTTCAAAAACAGATCTCGTTTTTCGAATAAATCCAAATCTTTCAGAAAATCCTTCTCTTCTACAAAAGCTTCCTCAACAGATAAGACAAATGAGGAATGTTTTAACTGTGGAAAGAAAGGACACTTTGCAGCTGAGTGCAGAAGTAAGCGTGCGATGAACTCTAGAAATTCATCTTCTGATAAGTTTTCCTCCAAGTATGAAAAACCCAAAAATAACACTTTCAAATCAAACCTTGCCAAGAAAGATACTCAATCCTCAACCAAAGATCATCAAGAAAGGGCTGAGAAGTACAAAGCCAAATACAAGAAAGAAAAGGAGAGAAATGAGGGTCTCATTAGAAAAGGAAAGGGCCTCATGGCCGAAATTCATGATTGGGAAGAAGAGACCTCTGACAGTGACAACAACTCTCCCAACAAGTGCTTTATGGCCATCTCAGAAGATGTGGAAGATACTGAAAAAGCTACCTCTCCAATGGCTTTGGTGTCAACTGGGTGCTCGACATCATACTCTCAGGCTTTTAAGCACCATCAAATATAGTATCTGGATAGTGGGTGCTCACGCCACATGACGAGAAATAAATCTCTTCTCATCAACTATGTGTCTGGAAAAGGTCCATCTGTAACTTTTGGTGACAACTCTAAAGGTTACACCAAAGGATATGGGACTCTCACTAATGGATCTGTCACTTTCAATAAAGTGGCATTTGTTGAAGGTCTCATGCATAATCTTCTCAGCATTAGCCAACTGTGTGATCTTGGATATAAAGTTATCTTTGAACTTTGTATCTGTATTGTTGTGGACAAGAACTTCAACGTGGTGTTATCTGGAAAAAGGATGGAAAATGTCTATATCATTGATATGGGACTAAGCAACAATTCATCCAATGTTTGCTTTGTGTCAGATGACACAGCCAAAAGGAACTGGCTGTGGCATAAACGTCTATCTCATCTGAACTTCAAAACACTCCATAAAATCTCAAACAAAGAACTGGTGACTGGCATGCCAAAGTTGAACTTTGTTAAAGAAAAGCTGTGTGATTCATGTGAAAAAGGGAAGCTCACCAAAACATCCTTCAAAACCAAGCAATGTTCTTCCATCACTCTACCTCTCCAAATACTGCACATTGATCTATGTGGACCAGTCAGCACTCCTAGTCTTGGTGGAAAAAGGTACATTCTTGTAATTGTTGATGAATTTACTAGATATACTTGGGTGTCTTTTCTCAGGTATAAAAGTGATGCAACTGAAGATATCATCAACTTTGTCAAGAAAAATGAAGTTCTAAATGGGCAACTTGTACGATCGGTGAGAAGTGACAATGGCACTGAATTCAGAAACAGTGCTCTTGAAGACTTCTTCAATGAGAAAGGAATTTCTCAAAATTTCTCTGCCGTTAGAACTCCTCAGCAAAATGGAGTCGTGGAAAGAAAGAACAGAACTCTATGTGAGGCTGCTAGATCAATGCTAAGTTAATCAAATCTTCCCACCTATTTTTGGGCTGAAGCTATTAATACTGCTTGCTTTACCCAAAATAGATCTGTGATATCCAAAAGACATGATAAGACCCCTTATGAAGTTTTTCATGGCAGAAAACCAAATATAGTATTTCTTCATTTCTTTGGGTGTGTGTGCTTCATTCTAAATGATCGTGATAATCTTGGGAAGTTTGATCCCAATGCTGATGAAGGAATCTTTGTTGGATACTCTCTATCCTCCAAAGCATATCGTGTGTACAATCTCAAGAGAAAATGCATTGATGAGTCCATTCATGTCAAATTTGATGATCTAAGATCATCATCTTTTTCAAATGATGATGATGAATTACACAGATGGATTTCCTTAGGCATAGGTGATGCTCCCATAGTCAACTCCACCGATGCATCCTTCACTCCCTTGAACCCATCAAATCCATCTACCTCAAATAACCAAGTTGGGTCACCTTCCTTAGTGCCGAACACCTCTTCCACCGAAATTGACCATCTTCCCACCGACATGAGTCCTCCCACCGAATCCACCGAACCCATGCCTTCCACCGACCCTTTGCCTTCCACCGAAAATACTGTCTTTCACCGATCCTCTGATCCCACTCCACCGACATTCCTCACTCAAAGTTTTCCACCACCTTTACCTCCTGCCACAAAATGGACCAAAGATCACCCCATAGATCAAATCATTGGTGATCAAGAAGCAGGTGTCCAAACACGCAGAGGAGTTGGAAATATTTGTCTCTATGTGAATTTTCTCTCTCTTATGGAACCCAAGAAGATTGATGAAGCTCTAGCAGATCCCTGTTGGATCACTGCCATGCAAGAAGAACTTTCTCAATTTGAGAGAAACAAAGTTTGGAAATTGGTTCCCAGACCCCGACAGAAAACAATTATTGGAACCAAATGGATCTTCAGAAATAAAATGGATGAAGAAGGTACTGTTATCAGAAATAAGGCCAGACTGGTTGCTCAAGGATACCGACAGGAAGAAGGCATTGACTATGATGAAACTTTTGCCCCTGTTGCAAGACTTGAAGCCATAAGAATTTTTCTGGCTCATGCTGCCTACCGAAATTTCAGGGTCTTTCATATGGATGTCAAAAGTGCTTTCCTTAATGGGAACTTGCAGAGGAAGTCTATGTGAAACAACCACCTGGCTTTGAAGACCCAGCTCATCCAGACTATGTGTACCGATTAGACAAGGCTCTCTATGGTCTCAAGCAAGCTCCACGTGCTTGGTATGACACTCTTCCCAACTTTCTTTTAAAGCATGGATATTCCAGAGGTAAAATTGACAACACTCTCTTCATCAAGGAGACCTCAGGTAATCTTGTTCTTGTCCAAATCTATGTTGATGACATCATCTTTGGTGCCACTGATGAATCACTATGTGATGAGTTTGCCGCTCTCATGATGAGTGAATATGAGATGAGCATGATGGGAGAACTTACATTCTTTTTAGGCCTTCAGGTCAAACAATCTTCAGAAGAGATTTTTATAAACCAAAGTAAATACATTCGTGACCTTCTGAAGAAATTCAATTTTTTAGATAGCTCTCCTATGATAACTCCCATGGCACCACCTTTGAAACTTCATGCTTATCTAAAAGGTGAATCTGTGGATGTTACCAATTATCGAGGAATGATTGGTTCTCTTCTGTATTTAACCGCTAGCAGACCGGATATTATGTTTGCTACTTGTCTATGTGCCCGTTATCAAGCCAATCCAAAAGAATCACATTTAAAGGCTGTAAAACGGATTTTTCGGTATCTCAAGGGTACCTTGCACCTGGGTCTTTGGTATCCCAAAGACTCGGGTTTTGAACTAATTGGGTATTCAGATTCAGATTATGCATGTTCCCAGATTGATAGAAAGAGTACTACAGGTAGCTGCCAACTTCTTGGTGGAAAATTAGTCAGCTGGTCCAGCAAGAAACAGAACTCCGTCTCAACATCAACTGCTGAGGCTGAATATGTTGCAGCTGGAAGTTGCTGTGCCCAGATCCTATGGATGAAAAATCAACTAAGGAACTACAATCAAATCTACTCAAAGATTCCCATTCTGTGTGACAATTCTAGTGCAATAGCTATTACAAACAATCCTGTTCTCCATTCCAGATCAAAGCACATAGACATCAGATATCATTTCATCAGGGACCACATCTCCAAAGGTGACATTGAGCTGCACTTCATTCCTACAGATCTTCAGCTTGCCGATTTGTTCACCAAGCCCTTAGATGAAGCCCGATTCAACTTTCTAATAAGTGAACTTGGCATGTTGTATTTAGATTAAAAAAAATGTGATATAAATAATCTACCTCACCGATTTATCAAAGTATCGGTGGCTGACAGTGTCAGTATCGGTGATCAGACCCCACACCGACATCTCTTGGTGGTATAAATCCTCCACCGACGCTCCATCTACATTCTTTCATCAGTGCTTCCCACCAATTTCTACCACCGAGTCGAAGCTTATATACAACCGTACCCTCTTCTTTTTTAAACCTCTCCTCTCTCACCCACATAACCGTTCCCTCTTCTTTTTAAATTCCTAAACCCTCCTCATTCAACCTATATATACAACCCTACGCCTTCCTCTTTCATCTTCTTCTTCGAAACCTGCAACCACCCACAGATTTCTCTCTTCTTTCTTCTACACCACAACCTGCAACCATGGCTCCCACCAAGATTCATGCGTGGTTTGAAGACCTCATATTCAACCCCTGCAATCACGTCGCAAGGTTCGAATCCGATCCCGCACATCCCGAGTTCCACACAATCACAAAGTTCTTAACCCGCTCACCTCTCCTCCATGCCTTCTCTTGCAACCCGAAGATGAGCAAAATGCTCATTGGAAAATTTTGGCTCTCCTGTGTGTATGATATCTCAAATGAAGCCATTCATGCTTCTATCTTTTCTGACGAGGAGGGTGATCACGACGTCACTTTTGGCATTGATGATGTTCGAGGTGCCCTAAAAATCGAAGCTTTCTCCTCTTATGAAGACATGCACGTAAACAACTTTCATGAAGTTGTTGTCAACACTTTTGGCTATATCCATCAATCTGATGACAAAGCATCCAAATCTTCAAAAGGCCCAGGTACTCTCACTCGCAACAAAATGGGTGGTGTTTGGAACTTCTTCTTTGCACATGTGATCCATTGTCTCTCTAGAAAGACAAGTGGTCAAGACCAGTCCCCTTCTTATATTACCAAACTAACCCATGCACTAATTTTTCAAAGAAAGGTGGATTTTGCTCAGTATTTCTTTACTGAGCTGCCTGAAGTAATCAAACACCCAAAACGATGCCATGTAGCATATCCACGATTCATCTCCATGATTCTTCAGCACAAGCTTGGCTCGGCGTTGGATTCGGATCGCAAGTCTCAATCTCCTCATTTCTCTTATGACTGGTCATCTCCCATTGTTGGCCAAAAGACTCTCAATGTTGGCCGCCTCGCTACTGATCGCCCTCTTCGCCAAGGTATGATTTCTTTTGCTTTATCTCCCGATCTTCACTGGGGTGAGGCGGAAGCTCCCGGGTTTCAACACCCGAAAGTTCCTGAGGAACCCCAAGTTGTAGTGGCCCCTTCTCCCTGTACTCAAGTGAAGTTGGGTGGCGCTCAAAAGAAACAACGCAAGGCCACCGACACCTCCGCACCCGCTTCTCGAACCACGCCACCGAGAGATCCCTCGGAGGCTTTCCCGGTTCAAACTCCATCTCATAAGCGGAGGCGCTCATCATCCCCTTCGAGATCTCCTTTAAAGAGGTCTCGAAAGCCTTCGGCCCAACCGACTAAGCCAACTGACGATTCTCAAAATTCGCCAGTTGTTGAACTTCAACCCTCCGGGCCAAGGGAATCCGTTATTAACCCCACCGACTCCTCTGTTGCCTCTCCACAGGCTTCAGTTGTACAATTGGAGGAACCACAACTTACCTCCCCACTCGCTTCTTTGGGTGGTGGAGATGACCTCGGGGTCTCTCCCCTCGAGGGTACAGAGTTTTCACTACACAGCCTTACACCCGATCTTTATGAGATCGATGATGCACAAACCGCTGAGGGTTCCCCCACAGAAAAATCCCCCCCAAAGGATTTCTTTGCATTTTCGTTGGAGGATACTGGCTCTCCTAGAGATATTTCAAATGAATCCATTGTTGCAATGATCACCGAGAAACCCACCTCCCCCCCCCCCCCCCCCACCGATTATGCAAACACCAACGCACTCACCTCACCGATCCCCAACCCCACACCGATCTCCAACCCCACACCGATCTCCCACCCCACACCGATCTCTCCCGCCGAGGCCTCCATCTCCCCCACCGATACCCCGACAAAGGGTCCTTTACCCCGATCCTTCATGCACTCATCCATTTTCCTCCCCAACTGTTGACGAAAGAATCCTACCTCTACCTCATTCCCGGTTGTCACCAACATATACACGTTTCGATCTACCGGAGGTTCGTGATCCTCCCATTACAGGTATTCGACTGCCGAGTGACCTAATATATGAAGTACAAGAATGTGCCCGTCAATGTAGGATGGTGGGTACTCAATTCGAATCGTTCAAACGCTCCACTCTGTCTATGGTTGCTCAGGCCAATGAGCGTATTTCGGTGTTGGAATCTCAACAGCTTCAGTTTTTGGTTTCATCTCTTCAAGACCTTCTTCGGCCTCTCACGGATAATCTGGCCACGGTCTCTTCAAAGGTGGATAATTTGACCACCTCTCACAACGACTTAGCCATGTCTCTTGCCTCCATCAAAGCCTCTATTGATATCAAAGATCCCGAGCTTTTTCGTCTGATTGATCGGGAAACTCGTCATCAAGCTCTTCGATCTTCTTTATCTCAATCTCTGGAACGTCTTCATCAAAAGGTTGATCTACTTGAGCAGAGCCTAGATTGGGATTTGGATCTGGGTGACTTTACATTAACTAGCATTAATCCTGCAAGTATCCAACTTCTACACTTAAAACTTGATAAGGTATTTACTCTATTGGGCTTAAAGGTTAAGACTGAAGCGGCTGTTGCTGAGGGGGAGAAATCTGAACCACCACCGAAAATGCCTTCGGTCAAACGAACAAACAGCAATCAGCCTTCTCATTCCACCGATCAAGCACACATCCGCATTTCAAAGAAAGCCACCGATCTTCCAGGTATCTCACCGAAACCTTTTGGCTCTTCCTCACCTCCTCAACAATCGGTGGAAAGATCCTCTCCGAAAGTTACTCCACATGTTTCACCTCCACCAAAATCATCTCCACCACCAAAATCTTCACCTCCACCAAGATCTTCACCACCACTGAAATCACCATTTGTGGAGACAACTAATGCAACAATTGAGGGGGAGAAAATCCATGCATCTTCTAAGGGGGAGCAAGCTAGCAAGGCTCCCAAAGACAAAGGCAAGAAGGTTATCTCGGCCGAAGAATTGGCAAAAGAAGAAAAAAAGAAGAAGGAATTGGCGAAGTATGGGGCCCGACCTGAGGGTGCTCAAACACTAAAGCTCAAACCTCCATCTCAAGCATCTACCACCGATCTCGGTCTATCTCCTCAAGAAATTGAGGAGGCTAGACTTGCTCAGAAAGCTTTGGATGAATCTCAAGCTCTTTCTCTAAAAGCTGCCAAGGAAGAAGCCGCAAAAGCCAAATCCACCGACCCCATCAAAACTCAAGAATCGGTCTTAAGTGCTTTAGAGGAAGAAAAGAAAGAGGAAATTTCTTGGTACAAAAAGACGATGCAATACCGAACCAACAGATCTCCAATCACTGGTATCAAAATTGCCACTTCTAAAGCCAATCCTGCCGACATTAGACTGATCATTGAAAGAGAAGAAGGCGTGCCAAGAAGTATTAGAGATTACCACCTCAAACAATTCGGCCTCACTGAATGGTTTGAACTCTCTAAACTTCTAGTGAAGAGCATAAATCCGAAGAAAGATGTATTTGTCGATTACATTGAAGGCTTGATGAATAAAATGAAAGAAGTGAAAAAGAAACATAACATCGTCCTATCCACCGATGATAGAGCCAAACTTCAATCCCTCAAAGAAGACATCCGCCTACCGAATACCAAGAACCAAAAGGTCCCCGATAACATCTTCAAAGACTTGGCAAAGAAAGGAAGGATTCCCTATGTGGACAATTTAAATTTGTCTCTTCCCACTTCAACCACTTATCCCTCAACCACGATAAGCTTCTCACCGATTCCTGGATTATACTTCAATGATGGATTCGGCCGCCGACGTTTCTTCATGTTCGCTCAAATCCCCTTGGCCAATATCATACTTCTTGAAGGCATATCCAATCTGATGCCTAACATCCCCGAAGCTCATCCTCTCTATCAGAACATCCTTGCCGAGATCAAGCGCCGACAGAAAATGAGAAAATGATATGTGTGTTTTCATTTCCATTTTTCCAAGTACTTGTAAGTTTTTCTTCATTTCCCAATGTATGAAAATTTTGGTAATGGAAGTTCTCTTCTATTTGAATTTCCTTGTTGCACATAGTTACATTACTTGTAAATATTGTCTATAGTATACATACTCATACAAAAGAAAAATAGATCAAAAAGAATGGTCTATGTGAAAAGAACCCAAAAAGAGTAAAAAGGGTCAAAATGCATTTTACTTCCTACTACTCTTAAATATTCTAAGGATAGAGCTCAAATTCAAATAGGGGGAGATTGTTGGGTCACCAGGATTTGAAATTGACTCACCGATGTTCTTCCCTGTGTTTTACTTAGAATATTTTAGCATGGTTCTTTAAATGACTTGTACAAGATAGCAATTGTTCGGTGAAGTCGAAGATCAACCGAAACCAAGCTTGAAGAGATTCTCATTGTGGAAATAAGAAGACTCTTCCAAGATACATACAAGTCATCACCACCGATTGTGTCCTCACACATCGGTGAAGATCCTCACCACCGATTGTGTTCTCACACATCGGTGGACATCATCACCACCGACGGTGTCTTCACACATCGGTGGACTTCCTCCCACCGATGGTGTCATCACATCTCGGCCAGATATGTCCCACCGATAAGTTTGGTAAAATCGGTGGGATCTTTGTGTGAATGGTTTTCTTGCAGATGGTTTTAAAGACCAGTGTCAATTATATCGGTGGAACAGCTTCGGTATGATTGTCTTGGAATACACATCAAGAAGATCATTTATTTTGGGACAATATCTATTGGCAGGTAAAAGTGACTTTTTGTCATCTTATCTATTTTTAGATAAAGTCCCTTTCAGCATGGGTTCTATTCCTTGTACCAAGGAAAAGGTGATTATGACATATCAACTTTTCAGAAGTCCACTGGTACGAAGCAAGTCCTCTGAAGACATGTGTACTGAGCATTTAATGCTTAGTACTCCCATCCTCACTATAAAAGGAAGTAGAAGGCTCCATGCAAATCACGCTTTCTGGACATCTCTCTCAGTGCAAGAAATCTCCATATTGCTCAAAACTTGATAGCTTTGCTCTAAGTGTTCTTAGTTGTTTTGTTAGTATACTTTGTGTAAGATTGTTAGAATAGTTTATCTGTTCTTTTCTGCAACAGTCTTAAGTTTCTATGTGTAATTCTTGTTGAAAGATTTTCAATAATAGAATTAAAATTGTGAAAATTTTGAGTATTGTATTCAACCCCCCCCCCCTTCTACAATACTTGTTATAGCCATCTGGGACTAACACTATTGTTATTATACCTCAAATTCTGGCGTCGATTTGATCTCAATGAACTCAACCCACGTGTCTGGTTTAACATACGAGTACTTCTCGTATGGTGTTTTGTTTTTTCTCATGTACGACTTTACGAGCATTGACTTAAAGCTTCTCCACGAGTTGGAAGCAATCGACATCGTCTTTTTCTTCAACTTGTCATCATTTAAATTCCACTTTTGCTGTTTGATCAAAACAAAGTCATTAAACGATAAAAATATGCAATATCTTATATGATGACAATGCAATGTGTTGTATACCTTTATCGCTGCCCATAATCAAGCCTTCTCATCAGCGTCAACTTTGTGCCAATCAGGTACGAGTATTGAGATCTTCGTTCTCGCCTCCAATCCTACCCAATTAGCATATTTACAAGAATAAGGACCGACCGGACAACCAGTATCGGGACAAAATTCAATTGTAAAACCTTAACAATCCCTTATTTTGGTCATTGATGTCGCCCTTCGGGTTTGGGTCGACCTTTGCGTGGGTTTCGATCCCCTTGGTTCTTTGTTGCCTGAGATGTTAGAAACGATAAGTAAGCTCATATATATCTCTAAAATTCTTCCAAAATGGAGAATGATCAGTTTGTTCTCCATTTTTGCGTCCAGTGTTTTAGCTGGAAAGCAAATGCAAACTGATGAAACCTTTGTACAACTTTTTTGGTACTTACCATGTGAGCACAAAGAACATGAGAGCGTTATATCTTCAATTGCCACATACGATGGTGCTGCTAGTGGATTTTGTGTCAAGTTAACACACACATTGTGACATTGGCAAACACCACCATGTTTTGTACGTCAGCTTGGCAATCCATCTTCCCAAAGGACCATGGGTCACAACTACAGTCCACTTCCAGCAAGAAGTGAAATCATTGAAACTAGGTTCATTAATATATAAATTAAAAGTAAATGTAACCAACTATAGTTGCATCCTAATTGTATATAACGTCAATCAAAGGGACTTTGA
Source organism: Saussurea involucrata (assembly GCA_033807775.1). Taxonomy (NCBI): domain Eukaryota; kingdom Viridiplantae; phylum Streptophyta; class Magnoliopsida; order Asterales; family Asteraceae; genus Saussurea; species Saussurea involucrata. The sequence continues at coordinate 77,642,731 of CM066312.1, read as the reverse complement.
GAAGATGGATTACATCCTATCAATTACCACATAAACTACTGATCATAATCATATCAATTACATCCTATCTTAAAAAACGGCACATTATGAAATCGATCAGAAGATCAAAAAGTACGAAATCTAATAGATTCAATGTAGATATCGGTTCCACAAATCTGAATAGTGACATGAAAAGTGAAATGAATAGTGACATGAATAGTGATATGAATAGTGACATGAATAGTGCATAGTGACGTGAATAGTGCATACTAATTGTAAATGTTGTCGATGTAGTTATACGACAATTATTGACATTTAATATTCATAGAATTATCATTGGGGGAAGCTAATTGCACCCTTTGACATGCTAAGTGCACCCTCATGATTAAAAATCATGATTATTTTTTTGTTTTTTTTTGTTTTTTTTTTGTTTTTTTTTGTTTTTTTTGTTTTTTGTCTTTTTGTTGTCTTTTCTTTTTCTATTTTATTTATTTGTATTATATATTTTTATTTATTTGTATTATATAGTTTAAAAAGGTTTTTTTTCTTTTACTTTTTGGTTTTATTTAAAAATCAATAAATATTTAAAAATATAAATATTACTAATTTTTTATAATTATATAATTATAAAAATAAAAATAAAAACATTGCGATTTAACATATAAATAGAACATAAAATAATCTATATTACATTCGATTATTCTAAAATAACATTATTCGTAGTACAATTAACACGTAAAAGTCGCTCGTACTTCTGTATTCGATCTGAATACGGGGTAGCCCATCTTGCAGCACACGGATAACTGTAGTGGAAAAAATGTGTTACAATAGTAGGGAACGGGTATCCTTCTGTCATATCTAATTTTCACATAATGGTTACCATTAGCGTACCCAATTGTAAAAGCAACATGTTGATACCACGCCGGCGTAGTGGACCTAAGCGGCAAGTACGTCCCACAGCCTCCCATATTTATAACGTGTAATATCACATTATACTTTGAAGCAATCAAGACACCTATTTCAGGCATTGTCATCCAGTGTTCAACTGGTGCACCATGATCTAATTGAAAGAAGTTTAAAGTGTTGTAAACAATATTCCAATATTGACCTCCAAAAGCGTTGATGTATTCTGTCTTGTGTGTATCTAACTATTCCATCAAGTTAAACCGAATTGTGGGTCATGCATCTTCATGAAGACCGAGACAGACAGTTATGGCTCGGAATCCACAATTTCCATCACCTCTCACATCATGTACATGCGTAATGTAAGGGTGAAACATCTTTGGAAATTGATTAATGTATGGATGTGCATTATAGTTTTTGCCCATGAAAGAACTGTGTCTCGGTGGTTCCTGGTAACTCATTTTTTCCAAGTCAACAAATGTTGACGCGTTCGAACTACTACGTCTAAGGGGTCTTTCACTTGTAAAAGACGGGTCAACATGAGTTGCAACAGACGTATCAACATGAGTTGCAACAGACGTATCAACATGAGTTGCAAATGAGGGACCAACATGAGTTTTTCTGAAAAGCTTATCCTTCAACGAGGGCCGTCCACGAGTAGTCTTGTTAACAACAGGTTCACGAACCCATGTTTTTGATGCACTGGCTATCTCTTTTATCTTCCTCAGAAAACTGAACTTACCAGATCTCGATTGCTTGTTAAATTCCTCAGTAAACATTTGGACTTCAGCTTCAGAACCTACGTCATAATCTTGTAAAGATTGGCACGGTGATAAATCAAGCGTCGTCCAAAATACATCAATTGAATCAATTGGGATAGGATGACCTTTGTTCAAGTATTGCATTTGTTCGTGCGCACATGGCAACCCATAACTTGTACGTAGTAGACAACTACAATTTTCAGAAAATAAGCCAACAGATTTAGCTCGCTCATACTCTTGGAATATTATGTTTAATGCATAATGTGAAACGAAACCACACAATTGTTGGAAGTGTGGTATGCGATGACGATGTTTCGTGACACTTTTGCTCTCTTGAATACTTGCTTTAATTTATGTATCTTGTGACTGAATGAGTTGATTGATCTTGCTCATAAATGTCGGTAGACTTGATTGCGCTGAATCCAAGTAAGTTTTCAACTTGGAATGTTGACTCTCCACTCTGTTACTTGTCTGATTTCCAAAGTGGAGAAATTTGTCAGTCCAAACAGATACAAACATTTCTTTATATGGTTTCAACCATGTGTCATTCCGATAAGCAAGAACACCTGAAAATTAGAACAATTTAACTTTTTTTAGTGATTGTTAAACTTACATATAACATTTTACTTATAATAATATATTAAGGTGTACCTGGATAGCTTCGTAATACTGCTTCAAGTTGTGAGAAATTAAACATGTAAGTTTCATCCGTTACCGAGTAAACTAATGTCACCCATGCATTGTAAAAGGAACCCCAGTCATGATTTGATGTTATTACTGGTTTACAATTTCTCATAATACTTTGGTAGATGTGCCATCTACAAAGTAATCTTTTAGCATCAAGAAATACAATACTGCATGCTTTCACCAGTGCGAACTCTCTGTCTGTGACGATCACACGTGGATAAAGACATCCCTCCATCAATGACGGTAGACAATTCAATGCCCAAGTATAAGTGGATTCCTTTTCCCTGTGCATAAAGACAAATGCTACACAGAATGTCTTATTAGTTGAAGTTACACCAACAATTTCAAGGAGAGGCATCTCAAACATGTTTGTTTTATAGGTGGCATCCATCAACAACACGTGTGGAAATGCACGCCATATCTCCAGTGATCTTGGATGAGAAAAGAATAAATCTTCCAACTGATTAGTCGAGTTGTTTGCACGATCATAAAAAACGTAGCCTTTTTCCTGTAAAAATGACATCACAACTTGCATTGGAGTTCTACCTGCATAATACAAATAAATAAAAATATATAACACAAATAAATAAAATAGAAAAAGAAAAGACAACAAAAAGACAAAAAACAAAAAAAAATAATCATTGGAGTTCTACCTGCATTCTTCTGAAGTTGAATTTTCTGGCATTGATTGTATATAGTTTTTTTGTAGACACATTATCTGGATATTGCTGCTTTATTGTTGATAAAATATTTCTAGGTTTCACATTGTTTGTTGACAAATCTTCCACCAATCGAGCTTCATTTTCAGACAATCGTCTTGCATATGCATGTCCCTCCAAATGTAATGCAAAATCATGATTATGTGCATCACATATCATAGCTAAAGTCCAACAATCATTACCCAAATGATTCCCTACCAAGTGAAATGGACAATTTGTTTTTCTTCTGCCAGTATGTTTACTAGAGGTTTTGTTACTCATGTGCGTACCACTAGGGGTGAGCAATACCGGGTACCCGACCATTTTTCATGGAACCGGAACCAGAACCGGCGGTTCCTAGAAAGAAAGAACCGGCGGTTCCTAGAAAGAAAGAACCGGAACTGGAACCGCTCCCGTCGGTTCTCATTGTTTTGGAACCGGTCCGGGAACCGCTGGGAACCGGTTCCGGTTCCGGGTACCCGCTTGTCAAATTTTTTTTAATTTTTAATCAGCATTAATGAGCAACCAGGCTGAAGTTTACCTAAATTTAACAAGAAAAGTGTGTAGTAAGAATGAACATAAATCAACATCTGCGAAAATAGATTATGAAAAGAATGCCCAAATTTGGCAAAACAAAAAAGAATGAAAACTAACCTTCATAATTGACACCAGAAGGAGAAAGAGTTGCATAGGAAACATTCAGCCATGTCAAAAGACACAAAACCCCTAATCCCAACGTCTCAAACACCCATAATCTCTTCTCCATGCTTCAAGAAATCTTTAAATTTTGTACATAGGCATCAATAAAGATGAACATAATCCATTTGCCAAGTGATTTTTTTCACCATATTTATATAATAAGGCCGTCTTCTCCAAATCCCAAAAGACAACACCCAACATAATAAAAGGTTATGTTCTAGAGATTACAGAAACAGAATCAGAACCCTATCAAGCAAAACCCCACCATTTGCTTTCAAACCCCGACTTTAATCTTGTTCGAAAAGGAACAAATTTACAAAAATGTTCTTCACCCACGTCATAAAATTCTCCAACTCGAAGAACCCAAATGACAAAATTGCTGTTACTGGAATAAACACAACAACTATCAATTAAACACAATCGTTTCGAGTGAGAATGCTTTGAGGCAGAGCAAATACATTTGAAATCCCTTTGAGGCTGAGCAAGTGAGCCGATCGACTTCCAGAGATGTGTGCAGTGGCTGTGGTGTGAGCAAATCGGCGGTTCAATGGCTGTGTGCGGCGGCCGGCGGCTGAGCAAATCGGCGGTTGGTGGTTGTGTCAATGTGTGTGGCGGCGTGGTGTGAGGAGAATGTCTAAGTGAACTGGAATACATTGAATTGGAAAGTAAAACCCTAAAAGTTATTTTAGTTAGTTTATTAATTTTTTACTTAAATATTTATATGTAATAAATAATTAAATATATAGATATTTTCTATTAAAATATACCGGGTACCCATCGGTTTCGGTTCTGGGTACCCAGCGGGACCGGGTACTCGGTCCCGGAACTGGTCCCGGCGGGTACCCAGCGGGTAGCGGTTCTAAAAAAATTAGAACCAGAACCGGACCCAGTCACATCGGTTCCGTTATTTTAAGAACCGAAACCAGCAGTTCCGGTTCCAAAGGCGGGTACCAAGTTCCGTTGCTCACCCCTACGTACCACCACAATCACATTGAAGTTCTACTTTATAATTGTTGCTTCTTTTAATAACAATAACGAAACCAAGTGAATATCCCATATTGCGTACCCAATCAATTAGATCTTTACGAGAATTAAACACCTGAAATTGACTTTTTTTATTACAAACTTCTAACTTTACCAGATAATTTAACAAGATAAAATGAAACATAAAGATACCATATCAATAGAAAATGCAGATGGTTGAGGGATTTCACAAGCTTCAGTTGATTTGTTTGAATTAACATTATCATCCTACACAAACACATAAAAATATGAAAAGGGATAACATAATATATATATATATATATATATATATATATATATATAAAGTAGTGGATGAAATACCTCATTATTTGAATTATGATACCATTGAAAATCTTCACCCCAATTCGCCATTTTTAAGTGTTTTAAACCAATAAATTGAAATATCACGACCTGCATAGTGACATAAATAGTGACGTGCATAGTGATGTGAATAGTGACATGAATAGTGACATAAATAGTGACATGAATAGCGACATGAATAGTGCATACTAATTGTAAATGTTCTCGATGTAGTTATATGACAATTATTGACATTTAATATTCATAGAATTATCATTGGGGGAGGCAAATTGCATCCTTTGACATGCTAAGTGCACCCTCATGATTAAAAATCATGATTATTTTTTTTGTTTTTTTTGTTTTTTGTCTTTTTGTTGTCTTTTCTTTTTCTATTTTATTTATTTGTATTATATATTTTTATTTATTTGTATTATATAGTTTAAAAAGGTTTTATTTTCTTTTACTTTTTGGTTTTATTTAAAAATAAATAAATATTTATAAATATAAATATTACTAATTTTTTATAATTATATAATTATAAAAATAAAACATAAATATTGCGATTTAACATATAAATAGAACATAAAATAATCTATATTACATTCGATTATTCTAAAATAACATTATCCGTAGTACAATTAACACGTAAAAGTCGCTCGTACTTCTGTATTCGATCTGAATACGGGGTAGCCCATCCTGCAGCACACGGATAACTGTAGTGGAAAAAATGTGTTTCAATAGTAGGGAACGGGTATCCTTCTGCCATATCTAATTTCACATAATGGTTATCATTAACGTACCCAATTGTAAAAGCAACATGTTGATACCACGCTGGCGGAGTGGACCTAAGCGGCAAGTACGTCCCATAGCCTCCCATATTTATAACGTGTAATATCACATTATACTTTGAAGCAATCAAGACACCTATTTCATGCATTGTCATCCAGTGTTCAACTGGTGCACCTTGATCTAATTGAAAGAAGTTTAAACTGTTGTAAACAATATTCCAATATTGACCTCCAAAAGCGTTGATGTTATCTGTCTTGTGTGTATCTAACTCTTCCATCAAGTTAAACCGAATTGTGGGCCATGCATCTTCATGAAGACCGAGACAGACAGCTATTGCTCGGAATCCACAATTTCCATCACCTCTCACATCATGTACATGCGTAATGTAAGGGTGAAACATCTTTGGAAATTGATTAACGTATGGATGTGCATTATAGTTTTTGCCCATGAAAAAACTGTGTCTCGGTGGTTCCTGGTAACTCATTTTTTCCAAGTCAACAAATGTTGACGCGTTCGAACTACTACGTCTAAGGGGTCTTTCACTTGTAAAAGACGGGTCAACATGAGTTGCAACAGACGTATCAACATGAGTTGCAAATGAGGGATCAACATGAGTTTTTCTGAAAAGCTTATCCTTCAACGAGGGCCGTCCACGAGTAGTCTTGTTAACAACAGGTTCACGAACCCATGTTTTTTATGCACTGGCTATCTCTTTTATCTTCCTCAGAAAACTGAACTTACCAGATCTCGATTGCTTGTTAAATTCCTTAGTAAACATTTGGACTTCAGCTTCAGAACCTACGTCATCATCTTGTAAAGATTGGCACGGTGATAAATCAAGCGTCGTCCAAAATACATCAATTGAATCAATTGGGATAGGATGACCTTTTTTCAAGTATTGCATTTGTTCGTGCGCACATGGCAACCCATAACTTGTACGTAGTAGACAACTACAATTTTCAAAAAATAAGCCAACAGATTGAGCTCGCTCATACTCTTGGAATATTATGTTTAATGCATAATGTGAAACGAAACCACACAATTGTTGAAAGTGTGGTATGCGATGACGATGTTTCGTGACACTTTTGCTCTCTTGAATACTTGCTTTAATTTCTGTATCTTGTGACTGAATAAGTTGATTGATCTTGCTCATAAATGTCGGTAGACTTGATTGCGCTGAATCCAAGTAAGTTTTCAACTTGGAATGTTGACTCTCCACTATGTTACTTGTCTGATTTCCAAAGTGGAGAAATTTGTCAGTCCAAACAGATACAAACATTTCTTTATATGGTTTCAACCATGTGTCATTCAGATAAGCAAGAACACCTGAAAATTAGAACAATTTAACTTTTTTTAGTGATTGTTAAACTTACATATAACATTTTACTTATAATAATATATTAAGGTGTACCTGGATAGCTTCGTAATATTGCTTCAAGTTGTGAGAAATTAAATATGTAAGTTTCATCCGTTACCGAGTCAACTAATGTCACCCATGCATTGTAAAAGGAACCCCAATCATGATTTGATGTTATTACTGGTTTACAATTTCTCATAATACTTTGGTAGATGTGCCATCTACAAAGTAATCTTTTAGCATCAGGAAATACAATAATGCATGCTTTCACTAGTGCCAACTCTCTGTCTGTGACGATCACACGTGGATAAAGACATCCCTCCATCAATGACGGTAGACAATTCAATGCCCAAGTATAAGTGGATTCCTTTTCCCTGTGCATAAAGACAAATGCTACACAGAATGTCTTATTAGTTGAAGTTACACCAACAATTTCAAGGAGAGGCATCTCAAACATGTTCGTTTTATAGGTGGCATCCATCAACAACACGTGTGGAAATGCACGCCATATCTCCAGTGATCTTGGATGAGCAAAGAATAAATCTTCCAACTGATTAGTCGAGTTGTTTGCACGATCATAAAAAACGTAGCCTTCTTCCTGTAAAAATGACATCACAACTTGCATTGGAGTTCTACCTGCATAATACAAATAAATAAAAATATATAATACAAATAAATAAAATAGAAAAAGAAAAGACAACAAAAAGACAAAAAACAAAAAAACAAAAAAAAATAATCATTGGAGTTCTACCTACATTCTTCTAAAGTTGAATTTTCTGGCATTGATTTTATATATATTTTTTTGTAGACACATTATCTGGATATTGCTGCTTTATTGTTGATAAAATATTTCTAGGTTTCACATTGTTTGTTGACAAATCTTGCACCAATCGAGCTTCATTTTCAGACAATCGTCTTGCATATGCTTGTCCCTCCAAATGTAATGCAAAATCATGATTATGTGCATCACATATCATAGCTAAAGTCAAACAATCATTACCCAAATGATTCCCTACCAAGTGAAATGGACAATTTGTTTTTCTTCTGCCAGTATGTTTACTAGAGGTTTTGTTACTCCTGTGCGTACCACCACAATCACATTGAAGTTCTACTTTATAATTGTTGCTTATTTTAAAAACAATAACGAAACCAAGTGAATATCCCATATTGCGTACCCAATCAATTAGATATTTACGAGAATTAAACACCTGAAATTGACTATTTTTGTTACAAACTACTAACTTTACCAGATAATTTAACAAGATAAAATAAAACATAAAGATACCATATCAGTAGAAAATGCGGATGGTTGAGGGATTTCACAAGCTTCAGTTGATTTGTTTGAATTAACATTATCATCCTACACAAACACATAAAAATATGAAAAGGGATAACATAATATATATATATATATATATATATATATATATATAAAGTAGTGGATGAAATACCTCATTATTTGAATTATGATACCATTGAAAATCTTCACCCCAATTCGCCATTTTTAGGTGTTTTAAACCGATAAATTGAAATATCACGACCTGCATAGTGACATGAATAGTGACGTGCATAGTGATGTGAATAGTGACGTGAATAGTGACATGAAGAGTGAAATGAATAGTAACATGAATAGTGAATAGTGCATAGTGACGTGAATAGTGCATAGTAATTGTAAATGTTCTTCATGTAGTTATACGACAATTATTGACATTTAATATTCATAGAATTATCATTGGGGGATGCTAATTGCACCATTTGACATGCTAAGTGCACCCTCATGATTAAAAATCATGATTATTTTTTTTGTTTTTTTTTGTTTTTTTGTTTTTTATCTTTTTGTTGTTTTTTCTTTTTCTATTTTATTTATTTGTATTATATATTTTTATTTATTTGTATTATATAGTTTAAAAAGGTTTTTTTTTCTTTTACTTTTTGATTTTATTTAAAAATAAATAAATATTTAAAAATATAAATATTACTAATTTTTTATAATTATATAATTATAAAAATAAAACATAAACATTGCGATTTAACATATAAATAGAACATAAAATAATCTATATTACATTCGATTATTCTAAAATAACATTATCCGTAGTACAATTAACACGTAAAAGTCGCTCGTACTTCTGTATTCGTTCAGACAAGTGTGGGTCCCAAAATATGTCTTTACTACCCAAGTTGACTCACTATTTGTTGTTGAAACATGCAAAACCCAAGGACATTGTGGTCCACTTGCCTCCTCTTTAGTGGACCCCCAACCTCACTATTAAATGCAAGTGTTTGTCCTTTACATATGGCCCTCAACCTCGGTTTATCATTTTTTATTATCCTTATGTCCCTTCTGTGATGCATGGAATACATGGTGATTCTATTTTTCACTTCCTCCTTTGTGGCAAAACATTGGCCAAGATAAAAACTAACATCAGGGTTGTTTTGTTGCTTCTGTTAATGAGTCTTTCTCAACTTCCTCAACTCCCTCTTCCTTGCTAACTCAAGGTTACCACTGGAACCACTCTCAAAGTCTTCAAAGTCCATTGCTTCATCAGAACCTGCATCTACTTCATCATCACTGTCATGTGTCTCATTACCCACCCACTCAGCTTCCCAATCCACATTTTCATTAAACTGAGTCATGTCTACTTCAGCCATGTAGTCAAAGTCATCATCCTCCATGGTAAAGTCAAAGTCATCATCTTCACTATTGAACTCATCATCATCAACTACATCTCTTTCCTTCTTAACCATCTCTTCATCCACATGTTTACCTTCCCCATTTCCTACCCCAACAACACTACAACCATCATTTAAGAATGGGTCAAAGTCATTCAAGCCTGTGAAATCTAAAACAAAGTCTTCTTCTGGCATTGATTCACCCACCCCTTCTGCATCCTTACCTTTATCAAGTCTATTCACAGAGTTTCTTTCATCAACTCTTACCCCAGAATTTCCTTTATCAACCCTATCCCCATCAAAATCAACTGCCTTACAAATATTTTCATTAATATCCACAGTAGCATCCTTAACTTTACTAGAATTTCCTTCATCTTGTTTATTATGCCATTCTAAACACAGTTTTTTCCTACATTTACTAGACCCATCATCAACTGGTTTCTTTCTTATTTTATTATAAGGTGGTTAATGTTCATCAACTAACTCCTCAATGACCACCTTTTTAGGTTCAGGTGACAAAAAATAGGTTTTCAAGTTGGTTGTCCCATGTTCAACATAAACACTAAGAATTTTACATCGTGGAACATATTTAAGCAACTGAATGACATCTTGATCACTACCAAAGGCATGCAACCCAAAGTCTAGGTCACTGCCTGGTATGAGAAAATGGTAATACATCATGTAAGTACCTGGGTAACCTAGTTGTTGCATCATTGCATTCACTTCAAGGATTGATAACTCATCAGGGTCTACCAAGTCGATGAAGGTTTCTTTCCCATTCACATATTGCCTCCTTGGACTACTCCTAGTGAAAACCCCACCATGATGAACCTTGAACGAAAAGTATTCAGGATACAAACCTGTCACACATTAAAACAAAGATCAACCATTTGTGGGTCTGGAATAAATCTTACAAATCAAAAATAAAACCATTGTGGTTCTGTAATACACACCATATATTTCATCTGGAACCAAGTCGTCAAATCGTGCTCTAATCGACCACATTGAAGTAGCTATGGAGCGAAGCTTGAAGAATCTGTCTTCAAGATTCAAGCTTCAAGGTTGCGTGGGTTTGGGTATGGGAGGCGAGAGGTCTGACCAAGCTTTTGAGTGTTTTTGTTTGTGAGAGAGGGATTACATTAAACAAACGGAGGGAAACTGGTAGTAAAAGTGAAATGACAAAAATGCCCTCGTGTGCGTTGCACGTGGGGGGGGGGGGTGGTAACGGCAGATAGTAAACAGAGTTAGGGGCATGTACCAAAATCGGGGCATAGTGTGATAGTTAAGGTGTTTTTGGCAAAAATGAACTTCAGGGACGAAAACCGTTGAAATCAACATACGTTAAGGACCAAAAGTGAACTTTACTCTTTTTAAAACCATAGAATCTTACAAAACCTTTTCAACCACCTATCTTACTCTCGTCGGTCAAGTTACACTCCAATCTTATCCAATACCATCACAATTTGTTAATGTTCCTAAAATGCTATATTTCGGTACCATTTTAATATTATAAAATGTAAATGATATTTTTATAAATTCAGATTACCATAAAACCGAATCACGAATAACCGTCATATTTTGATTCAATCCGGTTAATCTGATATCCACATCATACAGTTTGGTTTACATTTTCTCAACTAATTGAACTAAACCGAACCATAAACACCTACTAGTTGAGTACCCGCGCAATGCGGCGGGATCTAAGTTATCGATAGAGGCTAACATTCAAGATCAAATGTTCAAACTTCACCGATGATAAAAATTATCTATATATAAAAAACGGTGATTAAGATTGTATCCTAGCAATTGAAAACTTGCATTTGTTTAACTACTACCATACACCCACCTGGTAACTGCTTGCCGGTAAAACTCAACACTATCAATTATCTTGTTGAATAAAATTTTAGCTCATTCGAACAACATCGTGTGCAATAATTTATCCGGTAACCGTTAAAGTTGTCGCCCTCACTTACCGGGAAAGACTTGTTATTGCCTTATCTCTTACCAGGTAAGATTCTCGGTCCTTGCCATATTCATCGTATAAGGTAATATAACTTAGGGTAAACGCTTATCCGAGTAAACATATGGTAAACGACCTCTTAGCCGTAATTAAACAAAATAATTTATAGTGGATATAGATAATAAACAAAATTTGGATATTAATAGTGTATTTAATGTTTCTTTTTGTAAAAATGATTTATGATTGAAAGTGTAAGGGTGAAAATATAAATTATCTTGATACAACCCAAATCCCACGTCCCCACCCACTTTCCCCCAAATCAGTATTAGGGCTTTGAGAGCCTTCGACCACAGTGACGACCATCGCGACCACAAACCACCAGACCACCATCGCTCCACGCCTCCACGGCTCCAGTCTCCAGCGACGCTCCACCGTGACCTCCGAGGCTCCGACCACCGTCTCCACTCTCCACTGACATGCGTCCTATGGGCTACGGCGTAGTCCGACCACCGTCTCCTCTGCCTCCGTCTCAACTCTCACATTCTCACTCAAGGTATGCAAGCTACTTGGTTTTTTGTTGGCAATCTGATGCTACTTGGTTTTTTAGTTGGTACTAATAATTAATAGTAATTTGATGCTACTGTTATCTTACTTGGTATATTAGTTGGTATCTTGTTACTTGATTTAGTGAATGATAAATGCTTAGTTACATTATAGTGATTATTATTAGTAATTTGATGCTACTGTCATCTTACTTGGTATATTACTTGGTATATTGTAACTTAATTGTTACAATGTATATTTTTTAAATAGAAATGCTTGATTTTAGATGGATTATGTATACGTAGCTTTGGCATATTGATCACAATATCTTAGGATTTAGGATTTTATTTAGGGTTAATTAATTTAAAAAAAAAGATTTTAGAGATAACTATTAATTTTCAGCAGGAATTTAAATAAAAGAAAGCAGAATCTGCAAGAATTTAATTAATTTATAAAAAAAAAGATTTTAGAGACAACTATTAATTTTCAGCAGAAATTTAAATAAAAGAAAGCAGAATCTGCAGGAATTTAATTAATTTAAAAAAAAGATTTTAGAGAGAACTATTAATCTTCAGCAGGAATTTAAATAAAAGAAAGCAGAATCTGCAGGAATTTAATTAATTTAAAAAAAAAGATTTTAGAGAGAACTATTAATCTTCAGCAGGAATTTAAATAAAAGAAAGCAGAATCTGCAGGAATTTAATTAATTAAAAAAAAGATTTTAGAGACAACTATTAATTTTCAGCAGGAATTTAAATAAAAGAAAGCAGAATCTGCAGGAATTTAATTAATTTAAAAAAAAGATTTTAGAGAGAACTATTAATCTTCAGCAGAAATTTAAATAAAAGAAAGCAGAATCTGCAGGAATTTAATTAATTTAAAAAAGATTTTAGAGATAACTATTAATTTTCAGCAGGAATTTAAATAAAAGAAAGCAGAATCTGCAGGAATTTAATTAATTTCTTAAAAAAAGATTTTAGAGAGAACTATTAATCTTCAGCAGGAATTTAAATAAAAGAAAGCAGAATCTGCAAGAATTTAATTAATTTAAAAAAAAGATTTTAGAGATAACTATTAATTTTCAGCAGAAATTTAAATAAAAGAAAGCAGAATCTGCAGAAATTTAATTAATTTTAAAAAAAAAATTTAAAACTTTTAAGATTTTAAGTATTTTAGTCTATATACTTTATAAGATAGAATAGATATATATAATTTGTTGCGGATCTATTTTATTTTAACGAGAGAATGATGGTTGAATAAACAAGATACTCTCTCTCTCTCTCTCTCTCTCTCACACACACACACATTCGGTCCACTCTCACTCTTTGCAAGTTATCGAGGGATCCAAAGAGTTCAAAGAAGTCGTTCTGCATTTCGATTCATACTTCTGCCATTGAAGTTTCACCTGACAGATCTCATTTCCTCAATTTCATCTTATTCCTTGATCTACTTCTTTTGTAGCAACTGAACAACAATCAAGCATCCGAATCGGCCATGGAAGAGTATGTGTATTTGTTCATTTGATTTCGTTCCTAAAATTCTCCAGAAATTATATATGTATGTGTATTTGTGACAGGGAAAATGAAGTGGAACTTTTACAGAGGTACAGACGAGATAGGCGGATACTTCTTAATTACTTGCTATCTGGTAGTTTGATTAAGAAAGTTGTAATGCCACCTGGTGCTGTTTCATTGGATGATGTGGATCTGGATCAAGTTAGTGTTGATTATGTCCTGAATTCCGTGAAAAAAGGTTTGTGGATTTGTAATTAATTTCATTCTATCAGTTATATTGCCTCAGGGTTGAAAAATTAAAGCTGCATTTTGACCTCGGATGTGAAAATGTTACTTTTGGGGTTCAAAATTTGTTAGAGGGTTTTCACTTCTTGAGGGAATCTTGGAGATTGTTAAAGTATATAATAAGCACCAAGGCTAGGGTACTAATTTGCTGCAAAGTTTATTGTTATTTTGTACATGGTTATAGTACCAGGTCCTACAAGAAAAGGAAATGTAGTTCTTTGAACAAGTGGGGTACTGAATGTTTATTGCTGTTGTACCCAAAATGAAAATCTTTATTAGTTCCTGTTGTTGGACTATAATGCAGGTGACATGCTTGAGCTCTCTGATGCTATAAGAGATTATCATGATAGCACTGGATACCCTCATATGGTAAGATGAAAGTTGAATTTCCCTTTGTTCAAAACATAACAGGTTACATATGTCTTTTGAGCCTTAAACAAACTGCTATTAGCATCCCAAAATGATATGAACTTTCTATGTTCTGGGAAGTAAGTTGCCAACTGCAATATATAGAAAAATGATGGTGGCTCGAGAAAAATAAACATTCAAATGGATGCTCTCTTTATTACTCCTTGTTTGGAAGGGAGGGAGTATTCTTACCTGCCTTTGTTTGACTAATGAAGTCCACCTATATCACATTCCTTTCAAGGAGATAGTTTTCCGAAAGAATGACTTTCAAATAGATATCTGATGTTTACTAGTATGCAATGATAGTGGTAGTGTTGGGAGGAGTAATCATGGAAATGCGGTAATCGACTAATTGCGTAATTCCTATCTTTATATTGTGAACATAATAATCCATCTCGTTTATTGAATAGACAAAGATGGAAACTGTATCGATTTAGTGAGTAACTGAAACCATGTATAAATACCTTGCCACATTCCAGGTTCATTTTTTGATGATGTTGGCCAACAATATACTCTTTGTCCCCCAATTAGAAACAGTAACCGACCCTGCGGGCATATTAAATAAAGCATTTGATTATTAGACAACTGTCTAAATCAACCTTGTATTACATAATCTTTTGATGGATTTACACGTGACAGTAGAGGTAAAAGTGCTTCACCTCCTAATTTCTTAATTGAAGTAAATTTGTGGACCTTTATCTATATCACAAATGCTTCTGGAGTGCTTATGGGGGAATATGTCTATTTAAATGAAGATTGCAATTAATAAAGGCACTCTAATCTGGTAATTGCTGCAATTCTGAGGGAATGGAAGTAGTTAATCACTGGTGCACTCGTTACTAGGAATCCTTGAACCTGGCATCAACTTCCTTTCTGATTTATTATTTATATATATATATATTTTTCTGGATAATGAAGAATGCAGGGTCTGAAGGTGAGTTTTTTTTGGCTACAAATCCTGAATCATCAGGTTCACCTCCAAGGAGGGCTCCGCCAGCCGTACCTTTTGTAGCACCATCACCCATTATGCCAGACACATCACTGCCCTTTGAGGCAACAGAAGAGGATGAACCCGCTATGATATCAAATTCTCAATCCAACTCGGGGCAAGTTCGGGATTTGACTGTTGATGACATTGAGGATTTTGAGGATGATGATGATTTAGAGGAAATTAATAGTCTTAGGTATTCAAGGAGAACGATGAATGATACTTCTGATCTTGTCGTGGGCTTGCCTTCATTTGCAACAGGTAAATACAGATGTGGAGAAGTGTTGTCATTCAGGAGTAACCTTTCTCTCATTAGTTAATGCAAATTTTGTTTTCACGATATATAGTTAATTATAGCACTATTGTTATGTTTTTTTTTTCCGATCAATTATGTTAAGATGCACTTAAAACCTCAAAATGAATGTCAATTTCGGACATTGAAAGTGAAACTATTGATGCCTGCTTACTATAAACTTTTTTTTTGACAAACATTAGATTGTTTGGATGTTTTTAAGTTACCTGGAAGTCGTTCTCTAGTTAGCAATAATTTTTTGAGGACGGATGATGTTTAAGTCGGTTCTGAAGGAAGTTGTATTGAGTTCCAGAGATAATTCTGATTAAAACATTGAATGAAAGTCTAACCTCTGTTGTTTTAAATTGAACTTGTTATGATTATGTCTATCTGGAATTATATATGCTTAAAGATCTCACATTTAGGCATTCTATTGGTGATTTTTGCCTGTTAGTGTTAATGCTTCAGACAGAGCATGCAAACTAGAAACCTGCTTTATCAGTGGAGAGCTAAGTTAGCACATTCTTCTCATTGTACATTTGTACTTTGATTCTTATGGGTCCATTATATCCTACCCCAATTAGGTTTATATAAAATCTGCGTTATTGTTTATATTGAGGTATGATTGCTTTCAGAATGATATGTATGCTTGAAATTATATTTTTTTTGGAAGGGTGTCCTAGGCTATTTCTAGACTAATCTCGGCAAATTATGACTGCAATAAATCAGCCCTGATAAAATAATCAGTGGCCACAATTGTTGTGTACGCCTGGATTTGAACACTGGGCAAATGGGATATTCCACCACATCCCCCAAGGCTTAACCACTACGCCACAACCCTTGTGGTTTTGAAGTTATATTTAGAGTAGCTAAGAAAATGAATGGTTGAATTCAAAGATCTTGAGATATCATTTTGTGAGATTTTAGGAGGATAAATTATCATTGGGATGGGATAAGTCATTGGCTCGTGAATGCAATATCAAGGAACTTTAATCCTTTTCTTATGGTTATTGGCTTTGTTAGACATCATCTACAGCTCTGGAATACCATGACATAACATATGTTTTCAATTGTTTGTTAAAATTTGGACCTTAAGGGGTGGCAAAAACGTTATATGCAGAGCTTTAATTCGTTGTCTGAAATTGCTGTACGAAATTGTGGGTTTGGTCATGTCTTCAGGTATAACCGATGACGATCTCCGTGAAACCGCCTATGAAATTCTATTGGCCACCGCTGGGGCTTCAGGGTATTTTTTTCTCTGTCTTGGCTTGAATTTCATTTCCATATATTCCAGTCTAGTACTCCCTCTGTCCCAAAATAAGTGTCCACTTTCAAAAGTAGAAAATAAAATTCTCAAATTTACCCTTAATTAATGCACAAATATTTAAGAGTTGTGGAAAGAGAGATTAAATAAGAGTAAAGATGTCATTTGGTTAAGAAAAAAGTGTAATAATAATGCATGTCTAAAACTGTGTGCCATTTCAATTGTGGACACTTATTTTGGGATGGAGGGAGTATTTTTTTTAAGTTCCAATTTTTCCGTGCTTGGTTCTCTCATAACCCCGGTTCTCCCAAACTACCTTATGACGTTTATGTAATTGTTGTCTAAACAGGGGCCTTATAGTGCCGTCAAAGGAAAAGAAGAAAGAAAAGAAATCCAGACTGTTGAAGAAGCTTGGTCGGAGTAAGAGTGAACAGGTTACGACACAGTCCCAACAATCAACTGGTTTGACTGATCTGCTGGAGACAATGCGCATCCAGATGGAGGTACAGAGTGGACATTTCCTGTTTAAGTTATGCACTGTGTTATGACTTATGATTTCAAATCACAATAGTTTAGAAAAGGAAGGCTTTCTAATCTTTGTTATGTTTATAATTTGCTTAATTTGACAATGCTATGTCTCCAAACAATCAAGGATAGGATTAGAACCAGAAAAGCTGAGGCAACATTTCTGAGGTGGTTTGTTAATTTCAAACATAGACCTTGGAATGCATTGAATAAAGAGGAGATTTGTATGAAGACGAGATCATTAGGAGAGGTAGAGGTTGGCCATGATTGTCAATACATGAGGGGAAATAGTTTAGAGAGATTTGCATGAGTTAGTAGCATCCTAAAGGAATTGGCTTTAGATTGGAGTGTCTCGAATGTCCTCAAACCCTAGGGGGCTATTCTCTTTATGTTTGTTCTAGAATTTCTCTTGCTCTGATTTTAGCCTTACACAACTAGTTCGTGGTGCAAAAACTGTTGTTCTTTCTTCCTACTTCTCCACTTTGGGTCTACACTCTCCCCTTTGTTTTTTTTTTGTTTCTATTTTTTGTTGTTGCAAAAAGTTTAAGAAAGTATAAACATCTATGCATTCTGAATTTTTTTCTTGATGAACAACCTGAATATATAACGAGGAAAATTTTGACAAACGTTGTTAAATGACATAAATGCTCTTTTACTAACTATATAAAAGATGACATCTAGCCTCTGCCTTGTAGCTTAGTTGGCAAAGGGGTGGGGCCTTTGCCCAAATACATAACAGGTCCTGGGTTCGATCCCCCCCACCCCCCACCCACTAGCCTCAGCCGCTAAGTGAGCAAAAAAAAGCTCATTCACATTGGTGTTCTTGGAGGTAGGTCCCGTGTGGGGCCGGTAATCAACTTTTTGCCCAAAAAAGGGGACATCTAACTTGGAAGACTAGAAAGAGGACAGTGACACCTAAAGTGGCATGAGTTCATAAGATAATATACATAATACTGTGACCAAAGGCAGCTGGACATTTATCATAGAAAATCATTTAGAAAAGCATCGGACATCGTAAAAAGGATAAAAAATTGAATGATATAAGTTATGCATATGGAAGTGAGAATGTCACAGGGTGGAAGTCTGGTCGATGAAATTGGTTGCAGGATTCTTTGCTTGTATAAGATATTAAGATACGGGTTTCTTGTTCCACGCTTTTTGCTCCATATGATTGGACCTCTGGAGTATATGCCCCTCAAGTAGCTTATTTTGTCTTATCAACCATAACATATGAGTGATCGATGATTTTCCTTACAAGCATTGTTTATCTCAAACTAAGCATAGCTGTCTATATGCATGATTTCCCGTGAACCTTTAAGCTTTAAGCTTTACGTAGCATCGAGATCTAAACTTGTAAGACGTTATACACCTATGGACCTACCCAACATATGCATGATATGGAATGGAAATATAAGAACATTAAATCTTAGCAATCCTTTCTAAGTGGCTGATGAAAATTAGCTATGGAATATTCACTTTCATAAGAGCAACAAATCATACTAATTTATAAATTTGTTTGTGCAGTCCCCTTTTGTTGGCTTCCTTGTAGTATCACCCAGGGTTATGCTATAAATCAGCAGACTCTGCAGCTTTATGCTTCCCCATTTATATAATAATGATTGTTGTAAACATAGATTTCTGAGGCAATGGACATTAGAACAAGACAAGGGCTACTCAATGCAATGAATGGCAAAGTGGGGAAAAGAATGGATGCTCTTTTAATACCTCTGGAGTTGTTATCTTGTGTTTCTCGAACTGAATTTTCTGACAAGAAGGCTTATATACGGTGGCAAAAGAGACAAGTCAGTTCTCTCTCTCTCTCCTTGCTCTATAGCCTATTTCAGTTTCTTTTGATTATCTTATTATTCATGGGCAGGTATATAATAAATTTGTGACTTTATTTGATAATCATGTAAGATGTTTCCAATATTGTGTTAGTTCAGTTGAATATGCTGGAGGAAGGGCTTGTGAATCACCCAGTTGTGGGATTTGGAGAATCTGGACGCAAAGCAAGTGAAATGAGGATTCTATTGGCAAGAATTGAAGAATCTGAGGTTAGTTTTTCACTCTTCTATGGTTTATGCTTTTTTGAACTTATCTATATTGTTTCTTATCTTTCTTTCTTTATAATCCTGTTTACTTGAAAGTTTAGAGGAGGTTCTAGTATATTTTTTCTAAAATTATGATTAAAATGCTCAAATGTTTTTGATAGAGCCAAAACGTATTGTGAGGCTAGTTTAGTTTGCCTACATCACTTGTGGAAAGTACTTAGTTTTGGGAAAAAAAAGTCTACAATTATATTCTGAAGCCAAATACAATAAAAGTGATGAAAACATGGCCAATCAAAACTAGGTGATATGTTTACATGCTAGTAGTATATTCTATGCTCTTACTTTATTTTTGAAATTATCTTTCAGTCATTTGCGCCTTCTGTGGGTGAACTTCAACGCATAGAATGTCTGAGATCTCTGAGGGAGATTGCCATTCCACTTGCAGAGAGGCCAGCTCGTGGTGACTTAACCGGCGAAGTATGTCATTGGGCAGACGGGTATCATTTCAATGTCAGAATATATGAGAAACTTCTTCTCAGCATTTTTGATGTTCTAGACGAGGGAAAACTAACAGAGGTTAGTAAATTTCTATTGAAGGCTGAGTAGGAACATTATTAAATATCCTCCCTTCCACTTATACCCTTGCCATGTTAGCATATTTATCAGTAAATTAATTGTTGTATTTATTAATGTAATTTGAAATTACACATCTTTGGAAGTCACCTTCAATTAGAAAAGTTAGCAGTTCTTTCCCTATCCGAAGCTTCATATATGATAGTTTTGTTGTAGCATATGACGCTAAGCAGTTATATTCTGTGAAATATGCTAGTTCAAAATCTGTTTTGTATGCAGGAAATTGAAGAAATACTTGAGCTTCTAAAGTCAACCTGGCGTATATTGGGAATAACACAGACCATCCACCATACCTGCTATACATGGGTGCTATTTCGTCAGGTATTAAGAGATCCTTAATTGTAGGTAAAAGTTTCTTGGAATGGTGCAGGGCTGTCGATCTTCATAAGAAACACATATCAATCAGTATATGAATATGTTTCACCCTTCAAAAGATGGATCATTGTCATTTCTACTTTTCTACATGTACCTATCAACTAGTGGATTAAATGATTTTCAAAGAAATCTGTAGTCTCTGAGTTAGATTTCAACTCTCAGCAGTGTATTGGAGGTGGAACATTTTACCATATCCATCAACAATTGGCAGATTATAACAGCTTCTGAAGAATATGATTAGTTTGCATTGACTAGCTGTCATCCATTATAAAGCATCAGGAACTCATGGTACTTGGGGTGAAACTCCAGTTCTAAGTGCCAACACTCCTCTAGTTGGAGCATAGATATCAATGATGGAAATCATTAAAGTGGACTGCTTTATTGGGTTTGTCTTATATTTTGAAGCTTAGACTTCTGTTTGCTTATTTGATTTTTTATCTTCTACGGAAGTTGGACATGCTTGATATCTACACTCCAATTTGAGGCGGGCAATAAAATATGTTTATTTTATAGCGGTTTCAATAGTATATGCTTTCTTATAGGTTATTTCAGTGTTTTTATCTTAACTCATTAGGCCTACCATTCCAAATCATTCTCACTAATAATATGTGACATTTCTTAACAAACCCTGATTTCATTCAATAACATATGTAAATACAGGCTTGTTATTTAAATATTCTTTCTGTTGTCCCCAAATCCCCATCTTTTAGGATGTAAAAATGCAGAGATCTGTGTGGCATCCCAATTACTATCCTTTCTTCTTAGCCAACTAGGTAGTTTAAGTTTTATTTGATTTAAGGAAGTGCTGTTATAATTTTAGCTGTTTTTTTTGCAGTTTGTCATGACTAGGGAGCATGCACTTCTTCGGCATGCCATCGAGCAATTAAATAAAGTACCCTTGAAGGAAGAACGAGGCCCACAAGAGAGAATGCACTTAAAAAGTTTGTTCTGCAAAGTTGAGAACGAAGAGGGCTCTCAAGAGCTTACCTTTTTACAGTCCTTTTTACTACCTATTCAGAAGTGGGCTGATAAGCAACTTGCAGATTACCATTTGCACTTTACCGAGGTTTGTAACCAAATGATGTGCAATGTTTCTGTTTAGTAACTCTGGTCAATATTAGAGTTTTGAATGCATGCTAAATCTGAAGTATTGAGTTTGAACTATCAAAGCTTGTTTTCTTCTAGTTTGGTGGCTGCTTCCAAGTGGGAAGGAGAACAAACTTGGCTTTCTGGTTATGAAATACGGATCCTTGTATTGGGATGATTGTATATATTTGAATGGAGAAGGCACTATAGCTGAAGTTGCTTCACTTCTATGCTAGGTCTTAAGATAATCATATAGTTGCTTGATTTCATTATCTTTTAGCATCATTACTCAATTTCTTAAAGCTAAACCTTTATTGCAAACTAGTTAAAATGGCATTGAAAACCCATAAATGATATGAATGGAGGTAGAGGAAGGGGCTGTTTGTTTACCTCTTAATAGTTGCATTAAGAGGCTACCTTGAATCGCTAAGAGGTGAATTTTGTTTGGCAAAAAAAGTCTGTCTTTTAATGGTTCAAAAACCCTTTGAATGATTTTGTATCTTGGGCCTCCCTTAACCATTCAACGCCCTAATTTCATTCTGAACAGTTACCAAACAACCATATTTCATTTTGCACTATATCTTAAGAGCCTCTTAATCATCCTGACCACTTAATCATTCTACACCAAACCATTCAGCAACTTCCATACAGCCCCGAAGTATTGGGTGGGGTTAACCAAGGTGATAATCTAGTGACAAGGGCTCTGCATTCACTGCAAAAGGTTTAATTGCTAATTGAAGTAAGAAAAAAAGAGGGGGTGGGGTAGGACTTCATGATCCCTGAGATAGGATGATGTATGTGCTAAAAATGCTTTAGGTCATGTTCGAGTAATGCCATCGTTTGGTGTTTCTGTTGATGTGTAATATTTTGATTTTAGGTGCATGCGTGCTGTTGCATAATTTCTAAGCTTGATATCCACAGAAACATTCTATTCTAACTTGATGCTTTGCCATTTTCATTTAGCGTTTACTTTACGATGCTCACTCCGCCTTCTCTCCCCTCCCTTGTAGGCATTGGCAATGATGGAGAATGTAGTATCGATTTCAATGGCCGCAAGGAGACTTCTTCTGGAGGAACATGTATCGGTGTGTAACAGTCCATTCATCTTAACTCTTTCTCTCTCTCTCTCTCTCCACACTCGCACATATATATATATATATATATATATATATATATAAATATATATATACAGACAGACAAAGTGGCAACAATGCTGTTGTTCTAAATTTGAATATAGTACCTGATAACTCATTTCTGTTGATGAGGGCCAATCAAAGTTAACATATGTTAACATATATGAATAAAGAGCTAGTAACAAGGATTTCAAGATTAAAAGAAGCTGATATGGAAAAAGGCACCAAGCTTTTGTTATAGGGATAATTGTCAAAATGTATTCCTCAAAGACTTTGTGATAGATCCATCATATTTTTATAGATATTCTTCACCAATAAGAAGTCAAACTGCCACCTAAAGTCATCCTTGTTAGGACAACTGAAACAATCTCAATAGTTCTATTTATTTCAATTAGATAAGCTTCACTCTTCCCCTTTATTGTTCCCCACCCCATATTTCTAAGAACATTAATGTACAAGAAACACAAAAATCCGTAGATTTTACTGTACTTGAAGCACCGTGGTCCATTGCTGCATGACCATCTGTAATGCCTTAAGCCCAAGGCAGCAGTTTACCCAAACTAGCACATCCACAAGGCTATGTTAGCATCCCAATACTAATTGACCTACGGGGAGCTCCTGTATTCAGAACCTGTCAATGTGAGAAATGGGGAGATATAAATATATTTCAAATTTCTAATTCAAACTACGAGAATACAAAGTTTTCTTGCCTGACGTGCTGTTCTTACTCTGAAATTTAATCTGTAAACTGTATTTAAATGTTTCATACCAGTTATTGATACGCAAAATGTCACTTTAATTTTTTCCTTAAATAACTTGGTTATACAGTATCTAAATAATATTGCAACTGTATTGTGTCACTCATTGGGGTTTGGTAGGACCTGTTCATCGTCAATGCAAAATGATATATAGTAGAAGATATATTACCATATTAATATTTATGATTGTAAGTTCACATTGACGACACAATATTCCTACTTATAGCTACAAAATGTTGACTTCTGGTTATCATTTGTTTTGCAGGCAATGCAGCATGCACCTGTCACAGATAGAGATAAGATAGAGTCCTATGTATCATTATCCATCAAAAGTGCATTTGTAAGGGTAAGTGGTGTCATGAATGGGACATTTTTCTGATTCTTCCTTCCTCTTCCAGTTTGCGATATGGTCTTTTCACTTGTTCTCATAAAGATATTGTTGCAATGAGAAACATGTACCTTGCATGACTGTGTATGTGGTCTCGTATCTTAAGTTGATTTATGCTTTTCCCCCCTTTACTTATGCTACTACTATTTATGTATATGGAACATTAAACTATTATGAAGTTATTAACTGAGCTATGTCCCTTTATGCTTTGTCGTCAAACCTCATGGTCATTTCAAATTTAAGTATAAGGAGCCGTTTACTAAATGCTTACCCGGTAAACGCTTACCGGGTCATTTTCCTTATTGGATGAACATGTCAAGGGCCGAGAATCTTACCCGGTAAGAGCGATGATAAGGATGGAGAGTCTTACCTGGTAAGTAATGGTGACGACTCTTACCCGGTAAGCTCTTACCGGGTAAATTGTTGCATACGGTACCGTTTTTATTGACTACCATCTTACCTGGTAAGGTAAGTTAGAGTGTTGAATCTTACCAGGTAAGCGTTGGGTAAACGACCCCTAAGGTTCAATCTGGGTCAAGTCATTCTGGCTCAATTCGACCGTAGTCACTTGGGCCAAAGATGGATTATGCCATGTCCAACTGTTACCAAGATAGTGGAACTAGTCTAGCTGTATTAATTTTGTATAAAGAACAAAAATAATAAAGCAGTGTTTCTTAGTTTCTTCTTCTCTTTTTGCAGACACTGCAGGATGTTGAGACAATGTCTAATGCGACAGATGAACACCCATTGGCATTATTAGGAGAAGAGACCAAGAAACTTCTGAAGAAGGATGCAACCGTATTCATGCCTATATTATCTCAGTGGCATCCACAAGCGGTTGTTGTTTCAGCATCTCTACTTCACAAGCTTTATGGAAGCAAGTTGGTAAGCTCATCAACTGGTTGGTGGATGGTCTCTCGGTCCCAAGTTGATCATTGCTTTTTCTGAACTGCTTAATATGGAAATATAAAACTTCATATATCTGTTGAATCTGCAGAAGCCTTTCCTTACTAGTGTTGAGCAACTTACAGAGGATGTAGTTTTGGTATTTCCGGCTGCTGATAGTTTTGAGCAGTATGTTATGGACCTTATCACATCTTCCTGTGGAGAGGGAGAAGCAGAGGTCTCCATGAAAAAACTTGCTCTATACAAGGTATGGAGTTTTGTATAACTACTAGGCTGTCTGTATTGTATGTATATATATATAAAGGGTTGGGTTCCGGTGAGAAGTGCCAAATTTGGTGAGAAGTGGTTATCAACCGTTGGATGAGAAATGGACGAACATTAGGATGAGATGCACCTGATCAATTCCCTTTTAAGCCGCAATTCATGGGAGGGTATTTGATTAAAAGTGATCCAACGGTTTAAAAGTACTTCTCACACTTCTCACCAAAAACGGCACTTCTCACATGATCCCATGCCTATATATAAATGTGTGTTTGTCAAAATTATATATGATTATACCATTTCAGTAGCGTGCTTACATTATTACTTTGTATTTTGAATATTCTTTTTGTTCCATTTTATCTATTCTTTTTCTTATACCAGATCGAAACAATATCTGGAACACTGGTGTTGCGTTGGGTCAATGCGCAACTAAGCAGAATTATGGCCTGGGTTGAGCGAGCCATTCAACAAGAGGTAACTAACTATATGGGTTTTCTTGCTTCTAATGATTTTCTGGCTTTTACTTCCTTTTTCTCATTACTCTAGAACGGCTCTCTTTTAGTATATGTTGCTTTGAGCATCCCAGTTATGCATTCACTAATATTTCACAAAACTACCTGCAGTCAGAATCTCAAGTTATCTTTCGAAATTTTAGCATGTTAACACACTGGATGCTTTGCTAGGTCCATCATTTGTCATCCTAATCATAGTTATATTATTTTTTCCCATTGTATTGTCAATTGTTTTAGGATTCCTACCATGTAGCCACTTAGTGGTGACACTTGGCCAAATGTTAGTGTTTTTATTTATTTATTTTTGATCTCTCTCTAAGCCATGCTATGAAAAAGGTTCAGAAAGCATAACTGCATTAGTGATGATAGTTTGCCTTACCAATTAGTCTCTTATACATATTTATGTCGTTAAGCACCTCACCATCATCCAAAAAAGTGAGATCAAGATCGATGAGAATGTGGAGGAAAAATATGCCACCAAAATTAGGTCTTGAGTGATTATAGTTTCCATAATTTCAAAATTCAAGTGGAAAAGGAAAGATGCAATTCGATCCGTACATATCTGAAGGATTGAAACAAGATTCCTGTATATCTGGCAGAATAAAACAGGTTCCAAATATGTTAGATGTGAAGCAGGTTTATTCTTCATATGCTAAAATCATACAAAATTCCCTATGGTCCCGCTGGCTGATGATATTTTTTTTTTAATTTCAGCGATGGGAACCTGTTTCAATGCAGCAACGACACGGGAGTTCGATTGTTGAAGTTTATCGTATTGTGGAAGAGGTTCCCAGTAAATTCATAATTTTTAATTTACTTACTTTTTCACTAATGGATAAAGTTCTCCCAGAAATAATTTGGTTTATCTGATCAAGTAATCAGTATTGCGGATGACATTTGATTCTTTTCTTCTCTTTTGCGAATTACCATTTCCAATGACTATAACGCATAAATAACGGAGTTTCATTTTCATATTCTTTCAGACTATTGATCAGTTTTTTGCTCTAAAGATTCCTATGAGGTCTGGAGAAATGAATAGCCTGTTCCGAGGCATTGATAATGCGTTTCAAGTATATGCGAAACATGTTGTTGACAACTTGGGTACGTATATTTCTCTTAACCCATATGATGATTTGCTCACATGTAGTTAAGTTCATAATTAGCAACTCATTGTTCAAAAATGAATAAATGGGGCCCACCCGTTGGAAGAGTAACCAACTTGTATATATAAATGTACCACATGGCCTGTTTATGGGTGAGTAACTGATAAGTGGTGCACAAGGGAACATAATAATACCATAAAAGGGATCACAACCGCTTTACCAGAAGGTAAATGAGAATTATTAAGAAAGTTGTGTTTTTATCAAATATTTCACAATATATGGATAAAATCATGTTCGACACTGCAACATTAAATTTTATTTGGTTTATATCAGCTCATCGTAGTTTTCACTATCAATTTTTTTGATGTAAAACATCAAGCTGATTGCATTAATTGACTTGTCCACATAGGTTCTCATGCTTCTCTCATTTGTAAGATTTTGTTTTTTTGAAAAGAAATGCAGTTTACTTATTGTCATAGCCTAGTTGGCTTTTTAGCTCTGGAAATAATTGTATTCTTTCCACCATTTCCATTTCTATGATTTTCAGGTTTTAATAATTACTTTAAATAATAGCGGACTTGAATGACCATGCAGCTAGCAAGGAAGACATTATTCCCCCTGTGCCAATTCTGACAAGATACAGGAGAGAAAGTGGAATCAAAGCTTTTGTCAAGAAAGAGTCGACTGATCCAAGGCTGCCTGATATGAGAAAGTCAAGAGACATCAATGTTTTGACAACACCAACACTATGTGTGCAGTTGAACACCCTTTATGTGAGTTGAAACTCCAACTTTGTCTCCATCCCCTCAGTAATGCTATTATTTATGTTTTCCTTCTCCAGCATACCACATTTTAATGTTTATTTTTCTAGCAATATTAATATTAGATTATGAGAATGGAACTACAATTGTGAGTTTAGACGTCATTGCTATTGTTTTTTTTTTCATTTTCAGATATAATGCTTACTCACTTGTAAATAATGAAAATTCGTTTCCACCAGATTTTTTTCCAATATTAGCGCATGTGTTGTCGTTTTCGACATTTTTTCTTGTTCATCTTTTGAAGACAAATTTTTTTATTTGAACTGGTTTTTATTATATTAAATTGTCTGAACATTAATCGAAGAAAGGGGCAAAAAAGATCCAAGCACTATAGGTATTACTCCGTTCCCAAAATAAGTGTCCACATTTCTATTTTAGTTTGTCCCAAAATAAGTGTCTACTTTCAAAAGTAGGTGTCTACTTTCCCATCCTACCCCTAATTATGAGATGGAGAAAATTTCTAAAACCGTGTGGCTCTTTCATTGTGGACATTTATTTTGGGACGGAGGGAGTGAATGACTATTGTAAATCACTTCTTTTGTATTATAAGAAGTTGTAGGGATTGCAAGTATGCAAAATATGCAGATGCTTCAGCAGCTAGCTAACTGAGTCTTTATCATTCTCTATATAGTATGGCATTAGCCATCTTAATAAGCTGGAAGACAGCATTTGGGAACGCTGGACAAGGAAGATGAAGCAGGGAAAAGCCAATAGTACGTATTCTAGACCTTTACACGCTTTCAGTAGATGTACATATGGCAGGAAACGTATATCATTGAAATAACAAGTTTTGTGGGACGTAATGCGTGAAGCAGCTGGTATAATTATTTTCATCTGTCTTTTAGTTTTTTTGGATGTTGATATTAGCCCCAATTTATTCAATTGATGTTACAATCTGGTCACATTGGTTAAATTGTACATTCTTTTTAGAAGATCGGCTTCTATAATCAGGTTGTGTTTATTGTTTTATTGTTGATGTATTTAGGTCCACGGGCCCATCTATTGTAGTTTTCCTCTGGATAGTACATAAGTTCTTTTGGCCCTAAATTCTTGCATCATATCTGAGCTAGGGGTGTAAACGAGTCGAGTCCAGTAGCAGGTTATTCGAGCTCGGCTCGAAAAAATAATACCACTCGATTAATTTTTCAAAGTCGGGCTTGAGCTCGAAAAAAAATTCAAAGTTCGAGCTCGATGCTTGTTTATGAGCTCGAATTCGAGATGAATTAACTCGTTTAGTACTCAAGCTCGATAATTTTTATATTTTGATTATATAATTTGTAAACATATAAATACCTGGCTCGAAAAAGTGTATGCTCAAATGGCTCGGCTCGGCTCGACTCGATATGTAAAGCTTAATCGAGCTTTCGAACGAGTCGAGTCGAACATTGGTGTTATGGAGCTCGACTCGTTAAGTTAAGCGAGCTTTATTGTGTGTTCGAGATCGACTCGAGCTAGAGTAGCTCGTTAAAAGCTCGACTCGTTTACACCCCTAATCAGAGCTACCCCTTTGATAACCAGAACTCTACCGCAAGCAAAATCTGTTGTAATTGGATGCTGCTCAAAACAGGAACAGGGCCAAAAAACCTTTTATGCGACCTAGGTACGCGATCCTAGGTCGCATAGCACAGATCCGTAGGCAGCCAGGAGCATCGGTACATTTTCTGCAATTGTGACACTTTGTATGCGATCACGGGCACGATCGCGTGGCACGATTGCATCCTGTTTAGGGCGTTTTTTGGGGGCAGATTCTGGTGGGTTTTCACCCATTTTGGCCCCTGCCCCCCTGTCTCTCATATGTGTCATATAAAAGCCATTTGGTTTCAGTTTTTTGATTAAGTTTTTAGAAGAAAAACTTATTGGCGTTCTTCCTAGCTAGAGAAAAGAGAGGAGAGCTTAATCCATATGGCTTTTCTTTGCTAGAGCACACACTCTTTTATCTATTACGATGTTTATCAAATCTTATTGAAATATTCATATTTAAGGTTGTACCATGCAGAGAGATCTACAGATGAGAACTTGAGAAAAGAAAGCTTTGATGGAAGTAGGAAAGATATTAATGCAGCCATTGACCGGATTTGTGAGTTCACAGGTGAGACATATTTTTCGAACTCATCATCATTAAGCATATTTGGGATCTGATTTGATATTCATGGTATTCTCAGGAACGAAGATAATTTTCTGGGATCTAAGAGAGCCGTTCATTGAAAACCTATATAGATCTAATGTTTCTGAGTCCAGGTTGGAAACACTCATTGAGCCGCTTGATGTGGTATGTCTTGAATTATTATTTTCTTTCTTCTGTTCTCTATATAAACTGCATGATGCTATATAGAGCATCTCCAATAAATTCTCCAAATTGGAGAAAATGAAGATTTTAGGGATTATTGGATACTTTTCTTTGCTCCAACAGATTCTCTAAAACTTTCTCTAAAATGGAGAAAGTAGGAGCGATAGGATAAAGATCTCAAAATTTGGAGAACTCCCTAAAACTAAATGTTTAAGAGAGAGAGTTGTTTTTTTTATTGTTTCCACTTTCCACCAATGAAGTTGAATGTATAAATATATTACATAATTTTTTTAAAAGTTTATTGGGATGATAAATAATAGAATATTTTAATAATATAATTAATTAATCTCCAAAATAGAGAAACTGTTGGAGTTGAGTGTTATTTATTTTTAGAGATTTAAACTTTACTTCTCTATTTTAGAAAACTCTTAGAGAATCTGTTGGGAGATTCTCTTCCTCTTAGAATCACATCTAAACGTAAGCATATCAATGAAATTCAATTGGTTTATTTCATTAATGTGTGATAAGAAATGTTCAATTGATATGCTGTGCTCCCATCAAACAGGAACTAAATCAACTATGTGATATCATCGTGGAGCCACTTAGAGATCGAATTGTAACGAGCCTCCTTCAGGCATCATTGGTCTGTCTCTTACATCGTGTTCTAAACTCCATGTCTCGTCCCTTTCCCACCAATCATTTGCTGACACATCAGCATTTCTATTGATTGTACATTTATTTAATTCATCAGTTTATTCTCTCTCTCTTCAATAAAGTGCTAATTTGTCAGCACATGATTGGTGCACAGGGAGGTTGGGGACAGGGGATTTTTATTCTGTTTCACAGGGTTTTCAGTTTCTTATGAATTATATGTTATTCTCCTGCAGGATGGTCTACTTAGAGTGCTACTAGATGGAGGTCCTTCGCGGTTGTTCGTTTCTTCTGATGCTAAATACTTGGAAGAAGATTTAGAGGTTCTAAAGGTATGCTTAGAAAGTTATGCACCATATTGTTAGCTACCTTTTTGTTGCAAGGATACTTGAAGAAATTACCATTTCTTCTGATGCATAAATGCAGAAATTTTTGTAATAACAATGAAATTAGGGGGAGGTAAACAATTAGGGAAAATCCACAAGCTTAAATTTTTCGTCAGATGACAGGCCATTTCTCAGCTGAAAAGCAAAAAATTTCTTTCTGGGCCATATTTTGGGGAAACAATTTGCGGATTTACTGGCTATTTCGTGACAATGTTTAAAAACAGCTATATGGTGAATCTTTTAGGCAAAATTGGCTAGTTTGGTGATTGTTCCAAATAATTAGTCACTTGAGCTGTCCAACAGGTCCATTCTCATAATCTTCTATCTTACAAGCAGAGAATTTTAAAAAAAAGACAAAGATATAGAAAAGAAAGCACAATATGATTTGATAGTCCAAGCTTAAGTAATTGAAGATCTGTGAGGT
The DNA here is from genome assembly GCA_033807775.1 of Saussurea involucrata. Classification (NCBI taxonomy): domain Eukaryota; kingdom Viridiplantae; phylum Streptophyta; class Magnoliopsida; order Asterales; family Asteraceae; genus Saussurea; species Saussurea involucrata. The sequence continues at coordinate 77,611,308 of CM066312.1, read as the reverse complement.
TCCATCTAAATTAATGAAAGGTCATATGTTTTCATTCGGTTGTATTTTCTGAATTGGATTCTTTATTTTAATATGCCCTGTGGCGGTCACTTGTGCCAATAGAATTTCATCTGAAATAATCCTTCCCTGATGCCATATTTATTGCGAACCCAAACATACAGGGTACATTGGAGGGGACTGTGGACTTGAACAGTTATTATAGAAACCCTAATTTTAACTCATAAAACTCCTCAAATAAAAGAACAGATATCAACTTGATTTGCATACTACAGAGAATTTTCAAAAATACTGATGAAAATGAAACAGTCAACAAAAACAAAAATAATTAGTGAGAAGTTGCAATAGTAGAGCTAGATCTTGCTGCCTCGTCGACCGGACTGGATGATTCCTCTTCACGTGGAAGGCCACTCCATATAAAAAGACCAAAATGCCCCTGACGCCATATCACTGCACGTCTGCACCTGAACCTTTGCAATACATTGTCCTGTCGCAGCACATCACCATCCCTAGTTATTGTAATTTAGAGTAGAAAAATTATTGCAGACCCCAGGGTGGGATATATTGTACTATTTTGGTTTAGAGTAGGGATAATTAAAAGGCTGATATAGTTCTCATATTGACATTATTTTGCTCATCTTTTGTTAGGAATTTTTTATATCTGGTGGGGATGGACTTCCTCGTGGAGTTGTTGAAAACCATGTATCACGTGTTCGACAGGTGATAAAGCTTCAGGGCTATGAGGTCAGTTCTATAATATTTAAAATATCTGCCATGCCACACTAAAGGCACCCAATTTCACCAGGGATTTGGTACTTAGACTTGATTTACATAAGCAATCATATCACAGACACATAACACAAATATATATACACACATTGGGAATTGGATTGGTTTAATCACAAGTTTGTAGAAGCAGAGAGAGGATGCATGACACATGAAAGGTGGTGAGCCCTTTGGTGTGGTGCCACAGATGTGTTATGTACAAACATTTATTCCTTAAATACACACGCACACACACACACACACACACACATCTAGCAAACCTTCTGAAATCATACAGAGGATCTTGCCATCTTTTAAAATCGCTGGTGAATGGATGGATAGAAATCTCTTCCCCTTCGATTTCAGGATGGATGGCTGAATGTGAATCAGATGAAAATTGATTCGTTTTCCCCACGGGAACAAAATAAAAGTTGGGGAGAGGGTGGGCCATATAATGTTAAGCCATTACACATATGAACTTGAAAAATTCATGGTTTTTAAAAGGTATAAGGCATCTCCAACAGTTTCTACAAAATGGAGAAGCAAAACTCAAAATCTCCACAAAAACGAATCACCTTCAACTCCAACAGCTTCTCCATTTTGGAGATTCCAACCTTAATTATATTTTTTTAAATATTCAATAACATAAAAGAAAATCATTCTCTCTTTCTCCATTTAATTTTATTGGTAGGTTGGACAGTTTTTTCTTGGGAAGAATAAAACAAATCATTCTCTCTTGCTCCATTTAATTTTGGAGGATTCTCCAAATTTGGAGAAATTTTCATTCTCTCCCCAGATTTGGTGACGTTTCCTCTACCCTAAAGGGTAGAGAGATTATTTCCGTGGTAGATTATATAATGCAGCATTGAATTGAATTGGGAAACACATTGCGCATGCAATCTACTGATTTATGAATAATTTGATATCATAGATCTTTGCATACATTCTACGTTATTCACATGTGAATGATGAAATGCAGACGCGGGAACTCATCGATGACTTAAAATCGGCAAGTGCTTCAGACAGAAGCAAGCTGGGTGCTGACACCAAAACTCTGTTGAGAATATTGTGTCACAGAAGTGATTCCGAGGCTTCTCAATTCCTAAAGAAACAATACAAAATCCCCAAATCTGCTGCTTAGGTTTTGCAAACACATTTTGAGGGTTCCATGTGTTGTTTTTGTATGATTTCTTTTGTTAGAGGAACACTTGTATAATTGTGACAATCTGTTCTTCATCGTTTATGATTAGTAAGTCCCGAGTAATAAAATAGCCTAGTAGTAGGTTAATTATATGCATTATTGTGACAATCTGTTCTTCATCGGTTATGATTAGCAAGTCCCGAGTAATAAAATAGGCTAGTAGTAGGTTAAATTATATGCATTGCCTTTATGGTTACAACATATGGTATTAGGTCGGTAGATCCAGATCTAGTACTGTTTTATGGACATTGGTTCTATCTAGGTTTGATTGAGTTTCTCTTATTAACAAGTCATTCTATCATTAGTAGTACACTTATTAATAAATCGTATATTATACTGATATTCTTACGAACAAGATGATTCCCTTTTTGTATTAATTGATAATGTTTCACGCGGTTTGCATCCATATGAATGTGTAACACTAGCTAGTACTAGAGCATATATGTTGATGGTAGATTAACTGAATATATATATATATATATATATATATAAATTCAACATTTTCATGAACCTGAACCTAAATCGAAAAAACGATATATAAATCGGTTATTCTATTTTATAATTCATTAATGAATGCATGTCCAAATTTGGTATAGTTCCAAAATTGTGCAATTTCACACCAACTTGTTTATACATACTTGAAAGTTCCAAAATTGTGCGGTTTGGACAAAAAATACAAAATAAATATAAGAATATCTCACTACTTCAATAATCTTTTAATATCGTGAAAAATCCACCAATTCCAATCATGGGTTGCTCGAAAACTAAATTCTTCATACCAACAATTTAAAGGGCAAATCTACTTTTTGTATCGCGCATATAAAAGACAGACAGACAGACGAAACAAGATTAATTTATAAAGTTAAATAATTGGAATAAATCATACCATGATACAAAAACGCCCCCTTTGGTGATGTTATGAAGTGCCTAGTAGTTCTTTGTACAAGATAAGAGATTTTACGAGTTGGAGAAGTATAGAATGAATAAAGAACACAACCTTCGGTGCTTAAACTGAACTATGAAATAACCGTAGAAACCAGAAATCGGTATTGCTCTCAGCGGATCAAAAAGGTTAATACCATCTAGTTTCAACATCCAAACAAATAAGACCTTTTTGCTTTCATATCCTCAATTTTGCAAGTTATAAACTTGGTAAGCCTTGTTGGAGATGATTTCACACATCAAACCACAACACAAATTTAATGGGTACTTATGGATTAATTTTAATTTCAGTTCTACATTCAGCAAAGAAAACTTTGATTTATCTAATGTAGGTTTCATTGACTTTTTTCAAACGATGGCACAATTTAATCATAAGGATAAGGATGAAAACTATAAAAAAGAAGTTACACAAATCATTGTAGATCTATTGGTTTTAGTGTTTGATTCTTCTCATGACCATTTTCTTTCAAAAAATTCAGAAAATCTCTAGGAAATACCATAATTATAAACTAAGAAACAAGATTCGAATTTATGCTCTTTCAAACATAAAACTTCAATCTGGCCATGTAAATGAACTCAGGTACAAGTGCCCTAAATTGAACTTTAAGAATTATATATAGGGCATGCAATAAAACAGTATAGTGACGCCTTAAGCAACATAACTTTTTCCCGCTACAACATGACCAGAAAGGCATGGCACCATAAATTGTAAGGCCTTATGTAGAGTCGCCCTTGCATTAAATATACATAGTCACCCAGTGGCGGATGCATAGTGTAGTTAGAGGGGGGACGGGACCCCACTAAAAGGAGAAAGTTTTGAAAATTTTAGTTTAAAAATACAGATTTTTCAACTTTCTATCATGGTAGTAGTTTTTCGTTTGGGACCCCATCAACCACAAAAAATGTTTCGAAATCAAACAAAAAACCAAAACTACTCTCGAAATCGACTAAAAAACCAAAAAAAGTCCCTCAAAATCGACCAAAAAACATAAAATTCTCTTAAAATCTACCAAAAAAACTTTAAAAAACTCTCGAAACGTTGGATTTAGACGAAAAGTATACCGGACAATTTTACGGGCATTTAAACCACCTTAAAAGGACCCCAGTAGGAAAAAATCCTGGACCTGCCACCGGTCACTGCATTAAATATACATATAGGAGGCTAGAAGTTTCATCGGGTCAATCCAAACCTAAAAACAAAGATAATGATTTCTTTTGAAGTTAGAATCTAAGGTTGTGTTGTCTACTCTGAAGTGAAAAAGAAAAGAAATGGATGGAAAAGAATGGAAAGGAATTTTTTTTTTCATTTGTGTTCTCGAAAGGGAAAGAAAATGAATGAAAGGAAAGTAAAGGAAAAGAAAGGAAATGAGAGGAAATGAAATAATTTTTCATGTTTTTTAACAGAAGAGAAAGGAAAGAAAAGATATCATTTTTATAAATATACCCTTAAAATATATCTTTTATAATGAAAGATTGTGTAGTTTTGTAATTTTAATAATTTTTTTAAATGCTTTTAATTTCTTTGCTTTCCTTCCCGGTAAGAGACATAGCAAATGGCCGAGAGTCTTGACGAGTGAGGGAAAAAAACTCTTACACGATAAATGTTTATGAGATTTAAAAACACTTACTAACAATCTATTTTGATAATAAAAAAATATTACACGATGAAGTAAATAAGAGTCATATCTCATGCCGATAAGCATTTGATAAGTGACCCTACGTAATTCGATCACAAAGCGTAAAACTTTCAAGTGTTCCTATAGATAAAATGAATTTATTTTCAAAAATTAAAATCAAATATATTTGATTAATAATCGTAAAAAATAATGCATGGTCTGAGACCTTTTCTCTAGTAGGGACCCACGTCTATGTGAAAATTTTCAACAATTTTCTAAGACCAGCCGCATCCATCCCATTCTAACCCACACTTTTTCACTGTCACATCAACGTCACATCATTTTTCCCTTTCAACCCATTCTAACCCACAAACCCCCACATCCATCCCACACCACCATCCCATCTTTTATTTATTTTTATTTTTATTTTTGTTACAAGTATATTAATTTAAATAATTTAAATTTTATAAATAATTTATAATTTAATATAAGATAAAACAATTAATAAAATATTTCATAAATTGAAACTACAATTTTAACCTTACATAACCAAATTAAAAACATATTGAGAGAGTATAATGAAGTGGGGAAGATGGGAGAGATTGAGAGTAAATTTGTTTGTGTGAAAAAATAAGTAGATTAATATTAATATTTATAGGATAGAAATAATTAAAAAAAAATCACTCAAACGTCCATATTAACGGCTATATTTTATAAAAAAAAATTAGATGGGAGACACAACCCGAGCTGGTTGCCCAACCCGGGAGGGTTCCATCCCACGGCAACCCCAAGGGGTGCGATGGTGTTTAAATCCATCCAGCCCCAACCCGGGCGAACCCAAGGGGCCGATGCGGATGGTCTAAGGGAAGAGGCTAACGGCACCCCCACCCAGGTGCCTAAACCCACCCCTAACTCTATATATCATCATTACAACTTTTTATTCTTTGTTCTTTTTGCCTTTTTGATGTTTTTGTTATTTTATTTATTTGCATTATATTATAGAGTAAATTACATTTGGTCCCTGTGGTTTAAATTGTTTTATCTGTTTTAAATTGTTTTCTCTTCTTTTATATTATTTATTTGTATCATATTTAATTAATATGATTTCTTAATAAATATTTATTTATAATATTTCATTTTATTTTGTATAATTAATATGAATTATTAATCATAAATAAAATATTTTATATATACGTTGAGTTCTTTTTTGTTTCAATTTTTTTTTTACTTTTTGACTTTTATGTATAAATAAATAAAAATGTTATTATTTTTTCTAATATATAAAATGTAGAATATATAATTTTTATATTTTTTATCAAGGAGAAGTGTTTATTTTATAATTCAGTACATTTTTTTAAAGATTATTGAAAATCAATTTAAAATGATGGTTAGAATTATCAGTAGCTTACATTTAACTAATTAAAAAAATTTCCGGCGGATTTTCGACGGATTTCGGACGGACCAGAATTAAAAAAATAATTAATTATATTCCGCCGAAAATCCGCCGAAAAAATGTCGAGATTTAAAAAAAATTATTTTTTGGAGTTTTCGGCGGGTTTTCGGCGGAAGTCAACGGGTTTTGACTTTTTAATTTCCATCGGAAATCCGCCCAGACGGAAAATACGCCGAAAAAATCGTTTTGTTTAGTAGTGGTATAATTAACCAAATTTTAATTAACAACATGATTAAAAAATATATTTTCGGCGGATTATTCCGTCGGAAATGTTTTTTATTTGTTTATTTATTTATAAATTAATTAAAAAAAATATTTTCGGCGAGTTGATGGATTGATGGGTTTATATAAGTGAGTTGATGGATTGATGAGTTTCAATTCCCAATGCAATCAACACCCCTATTTAGGGGTGCCAATAGCAATGCCCATAAAACATATGGGTTTGAAAAAGATGAAGATCAATTATTAGTTCTTTTCGAAAGTTTACTGCCCAACTAAATAAATTATTAATTATTTTTGAAAGTTTACTGGACCCATTGCTTTTCCATCCTCACTTGATTGTCAATATATACCTCTTCTGAAAAACAAATTATTAATTCTTTTTGAAAAACGAATTGTTCTCTCAATCCTCTTCTGAATATCTTCTTCTTCCACACTATTAAGGTTCTCTGTCCTTTTGAATTGTGGATCATACCAACAGCTGAGGTATCTGTGCCTTACACAAATCAAACTTCGACACCTTGTTTCTTTCTCATCTTTTTCCTCACACACACACACACACACACAATATGAGCAGATCAAAGTTGTTTCTCATCTTTTTCGTCATCTCGTTTGCCTCTTCCTCTTCCTCTTTTATCAATAACACTCATAGATGTCCGATTGAACAGAGTCGTGCTTTGTTTATGTTTAAACAAAGTTTTTTCTACACCAATGATGGTCACACCAGCGATCATAAGCAGTATATTGATAGTTATTGTGATTATTGGCTTGCCTCGGACTATTATCCAATCATGATGAACTGGAACACGAGCATTGATTGCTGCAATTGGGATGGTGTCACTTGCATCCATGTCAACGGTGACGTTATCAGTCTCGACCTTAGTTGTGGTATGCTACGAGGTACCTTCCACCCTAACAACACTCTCTTCAACCTTCCTCGCCTTGAGAGACTCGATCTCGCTTTCAATGATTTAAGTGGTTCCCAAATTCCACGTGAAATTGACCGATTTTATAATAGTCTCACACATCTTAACATTGTCTGAATCTGGGTTTGTAGATCAAATTCCTACATAAATAACACTTCTTCATAGATTGGTGCCTTTTGATCTCTCAAATAAACGACTCATTCTTCCCTCTAATACCTCTTTTGAACCCAATGTTTTTTACAAGCTGCTTCAAACTTGTTCTCTTTTGGAAGACCTTTCCCTTTTTGGTGTTAATCTCCATTTTGTTTTACCCACTTATCTTAATATCTCTCATCGTCTAAAATCACTCAATCTTCAAAATACCGGTTTGGAAAGGAAATTACCTCGGAACCTTTTCCAACTTCAATACATGGAAACCTGACCTTCGATGGACCAACTTCATTGGGCATTTGCCTGAAATTAACATGAGCGCTAATTATAATTAACTAAATTTTAATTAACAACATGATTAAAAAACATATTTTCGGCGGATTTTCGGCGGATTATTCCGTCGGAAATGTTTTTTATTTATTTATTTATAAATTAATAAAAAATAGATTTTCGGCGAGTTGATGGATTGATGGGTTTATATAAGTGAGTTGTTGATGGATTGATGGGTTTCAATTCCTAATGCAATCAACACCCCTATTAAGGGGTGCCAATAGCAATGCCCATAAAACATATGGATTTGAAAAAGATGAAGATCAATTATTAGTCTTTTTGAAAGTTTACTGGCCCAACTAAATAAATTATTAATTATTTTTGAAAGTTTACTGGACCCCATTGCTTTTCCATCCTCACTTGATTGTCAATATATACCTCTTCTGAAAAACGAATTAGTAATTCTTTTTGAAAAACGAATTGTGCTCTCAATCCTCTTCTGAATATCTTATTCTTCCACTCTAATTAAGGTTCTCTGTCCTTTTGAATTGTGGATCTTACCAACAACTGAGGTATATGTGCCTTACACAAATCAAACTTCGACACCTTGTTTCTTTCTCATTTTTTTCCTCACACACACACACACACACAATATGAGCACATCAAAGTTGTTTCTCATCTTTTTCGTCATCTCGTTTGCCTCTTCCTCTTCCTCTTCCTTTTTTATCAATAACACTCATAGATGTCCGATTGAACAGAGTCGTGCTTTGTTTATGTTTAAACAAAGTTTTTTCTACACCAATGATGGTCACACCAGCGATCATAAGCAGTATATTGATAGTTATTGTGATTATTGGCTTGCCTCAGACTATTATCCAATCATGATGAAGTGGAACATGAGCATTGATTGCTGCAATTGGGATGGTGTCACTTGCAGCCATGTCAATGGTGACGTTATCAGTCTCGACCTTAGTTGTGTTATGCTACGAGGTACCTTCCCCCCTAACAACACTCTCTTCAACCTTCCTCGCCTTGAGAGACTCGATCTTGCTTTCAATGATTTAAGTGGTTCCCAATTTCCACGTGAAATTGGCCGATTTTATAATAGTCTCACACATCTTATCATGTCTGAATCTGGGTTTGTAGGTCAAATTCCTACAGAAATAACACTTCTTCATAAATTGGTGTCTTTTGATCTCTCTAATAAACGACTCCTTCTTCCCTCTAATACCTCTTTTGAACCTAATGTTTTTTACAATCTGCTTCAAAATTGTTCTCTTTTGGAAGACCTTTCCCTTTTTGGTGTTAATCTCCATTTTGTTTTACCCACTTATCTAAATATCTCCCATCGTCTAAAATCACTCAATCTTCAAAATACCAGTTTGGAAGGGAAATTACCTCGGAACCTTTTCCAACTTCAATACATGGAAACCCTTGACCTTCGATGGACCAACTTCATTGGGCATTTGCCCGAAATTAACACGAGCACTAACACTACAAAACAGGGACAAATTTCAGGCGAAAAAATCCGTCGGAAAACACTATTTTCGGCGGATACGGTCGTCGGACAAACGGGCGCCGAGACGGACAATTTTCGGCGGATACAGTTTTCGGCGGATTTGGCCGCCGAAAATCCGTCGGAAAAAAATAGGCATAATTAACCAAAATTTCAGCGGATATTTAAAAAATTAATTTTCATTTAAATATATGAGATTTAAATTTTCGGCGGAAAATAAAATAATTTTTAATTTCTTAATTAATTTTTAACTAATTAAAAAAATTTCAGCGGATTTCCGAAGGACCAGAATTAAAAAAATATTTAATAATATTCCGCCGAAAATCCGCCGAAAAAATGTCGAGATTTAAAAAAAAAATTGGAGTTTTCGGCGGAAGTCAACCGGTTTTGACTTTTTTAATTTCCGCCGGAAAACCACCGAAAATTTTCAGGCGAAAAATCCGTCGGAAATATCCGCCGAAAAAATCGTTTTGTTTTGTAATGTAATTAACCAAATTTTAATTAACAACATGATTAAAAAATATATTTTCGGCGGATTATTTCGTCGAAAATGTTTTTTTATTTATTTATAAATTAATAAAATATAATATTTTCGGCGAGTTGATGGATTGATGGGTTTATATAAGTGAGTTGATGGTTTGATGGGTTTAAATCCCCAATGCAATCAACACCCCTATTAAGGGGTGCCAATAGCAATGCCCATAAAACATACGGGTTTGAAAAATATGAAGATCAATTATTAGTTTTTTCGAAAGTTTACTGGCCCACTAAATAAATTATTAATTATTTTTGAAAGTTTAGTGGACCCAATTGCTTTTCCATCCTCACTTGATTGTCAATATATAGCTCTTCTGAAAAACGAATTATTAATTCTTTTTGAAAAACGAATTATTAATTTCTTTTTGAAAAACGAATTGTGCTCTCAATCCTCTTCTGAATATCTTCTTCTTCCACTCTAATTAAGGTTCTCTGTCCTTTTGAATTGTGGATCATACCAATAGCTGAGGTATCTGTGCCTTACACAAATCAAACTTCAACACCTTGTTTCTTTCTCATCTTTTTCCTCACACACACACACACAATATGAGCAGATCAAAGTTGTTTCTCATCTTTTTCGTCATCTCGTTTGCCTCTTCCTCTTCCTCTTTTATCAATAACACTCATAGATGTCCGATTGAACAGAGTCGTGCATTGTTTATGTTTAAACAAAGTTTTTTCTACACCAATGATGGTCACACCAGCGATCATAAGCAGTATATTGATAGTTATTGTGATTATTGGCTTGCCTCAGACTATTATCCAATCATGATGAACTGGAACACGAGCATTGATTGCTGCAATTGGGATGGTGTCACTTGCAGCCATGTCAACGGTGACGTTATCAGTCTCGACCGTAGTTGTGGTATGCTACGAGGTACCTTCCACCCTAACAACACTCTCTTCAACCTTCCTCGCCTTGAGAGACTCGATCTTGCTTTCAATGATTTAAGTGGTTCCCAAATTCCACGTGAAATTGACCGATTTTATAATAGTCTCACACATCTTAACATGTCTGAATCTGGGTTTGTAGGTCAAATTCCTATAGAAATAACACTTCTTCATAAATTGGTGACTTTTGATCTCTCTAATAAAAGAGTCATTCTTCCCTCTAATACCTCTTTTGAACCCAATGTTTTTTACAATCTGCTTCAAAATTGTTCTCTTTTGGAAGACCTTTCCTTTTTTTGTGTTAATCTCCCTTTTGTTTTACCCACTTATCTTAATATCTCCCATCGTCTAAAATCACTCAATCTTCAAAATACCGGTTTGGAAGGGAAATTACCTCGGAACCTTTTCCAACTTCAATACATGGAAACCCTTGACCTTCGATGGACCAACTTCATTGGGCATTTGCCCGAAATTAACACGAGCGCTAACACTACAAATCAGGGGCAGATTTCAGGCGGAAAAATCCGCCGGAAACACTATTTTTGGCAGATTTTTCGGCGGATACGGTCGTCGAACAAACGGGCGCCAAGACGGATAATTTTCGGCGGAATTGGCTGCCGAAAATCCGTCGGAAGAAATAGGCATAATTAACCAAATTTTCGACGGATATTTAAAAAACTAATTTTCATTTAAATTTATGTGATTTAAATTTTCGGCGGATTTTAATTTTTTTTTTAATTTTTTAAAAACATATTTTAGGCGGAAAATAAAATAAATTTTAATTTCTTAATTAATTTTTAACTAATTAAAAAATTTCCGATGGATTTCCTACGGACCAGAATTAAAAAAATAATTAATTATATTCCGCCGAAAATCCGTCGATAAAATGTCGAGATTTAAAAAAAATTATATTTTATGGAGTTTTCGACGGATTTTCGGCGGAAGTGAACGGGTTTTGACTTTTTTAATTTCCGCCGAAAATCCGCCAAAAATTTTCAGGCGGAAAATCCGTAAGAAATATCCGCCAAAAAAATCATCTTGTTTTGTAGTGTAATTAACCAAATATTAATTAACAACATGATTAAAAAATATATTTTCGGCGGATTATTCCGTCGGAAATGTTTTTTTATTTATTTATAAATTAATAAAAAATAATATTTTCGGCGAGTTGATGGATTGATGGGTTTATATAAGTGTGTTGATGGATTGATTAGTTTCAATTTCCAATGCAATCAACACCCCTATTAAGGGGTGCCAATAGCAATGCCCATAAAACATATGAGTTTGAAAAAGATGAATATCAATTATTAGTTATTTTCGAAAGTTTACTGACCCACTAAATAAATTATTAATTAATTTTGAAAGTTTACTGGACCCAATTGTTTTTCCATCCTCACTTGATTGTCAATATATACCTCTTCTGAAAAACGAATTATTAATTCTTTTTGAAAAACGAATTGTGCTCTCAATCCTCTTCTGAATATCTTCTTCTTCCACTCTAATTAAGGTTCTCTGTGTTGATCCAAACCCTCAGTGATTTGATAATGACCTTCTCTTATATACTTAGTGAAAATTATAAGTAAACAATATGTATCAGAGTTTCACTATCGCTGATAAGTACTAAGATCTTACAGTACCGCTGATAGGAACTCTCGCTCTTTAGATTAAACATTCAGCGAACACTGTTCACCATTAATGTTCTGAGTCTGTTCAGTCATTATGGTGATCGCTGATAATTTAGTTGTTTACTTATGATCCCTGAAGACAAGTTTCACGTCAACAAAGGTTCTACGCTGAAGTCGAAGATCAAGCTCAAGAACCAGCGACAAGTCTCCTAATGAACTGATGCGGATCAACGAAGACTCAGATTTGTCCACTCAACGTGAAGTATCAAGTACAAGACTTCAGCTATCGCTGAACTCTATCATTCGCTGATATGAAATGATAGATCGCTGAATCAACGAAAGCTGATCATGAAGTCCTCCGTACAAAGTACTTTTGTCTTAACCACCCTTGCACGACTCCGTACGAAATGTCAGAAAAGAACCTCCGAATATCTGAAATCGTACAACCACTCTGATACTACACTATTCATCCATACGGCTACTAAGGTTGTCATCAAAAGTCAATGACATGCAACCAACCAGCTGATGACACGTGTAAAGTATATACTGATTTGCATTTAATGCATGCAGTATATAAAGAGATGAACTCACTTCATTTGAAGTAACTTGCTAACTCTGGACAAGTTCAAATCTCTTATCTCAGATAGGTTATTATTAGTAATTTCCTTATCTCTCTTAGTGCAAGAAACCTTAGTGTTCCAACTTGTTTAGATTTAGGTTTATCCTTAATCTTGTTTCCGCAACAAGTTGTAAATTGTTAATGATTTATCAATAAACAATTTAGAAAAGTAAAATCTGTGTGTTTGTATTCAACCCCCCCCCCCCCCCTTCTACAAACTTGTATAGGCCTTCGGGACCAACAAGTGGTATCAGAGCATATTTGTTTAATCTCATAAACAAGATCTAATCTAAGATATTTCTCTTCCTTGCTATTATCTGAAAATGGCCACCAACACAAACACAAATTATATAGACAATGGTTCTCTTGCAAAACCCCCTAGATTTTCCAGAGATAACTTCAACTTATGGAAAAATAGGATGACACTCTTCTTAGAAGGTGTAGACCCTACTATACCTTACTATATTGAGAATGGTCCATTCATCCCTGTAAGATTTGATGCTGCTGTTCCAGGCACTGAGAATAGACCCGCTATTCCAGAAAGGCTGGTACCTAAAGAAATCCATCAATGGACTGATGAAGATAAGAAGAAAGTGGCTATAGATACAAAAGCCAGATCCATACTATCCATGGCCCTTCCTGACGAAGTCTACCATTCCGTCATGAACCTGAAATCATCAAAAGCCATGTGGGACACAATATGTGTTCAGTATGAAGGAACGTCTGAAGTCCAGGACTCAAGAAAGATCAACCTGGTAAGACAATACGAAAGCTTCATTTCTGGTAAGATTGAAACTCTCTCTGAAGTTCACCAACGTTTTAATTGTTTAATTATAGATCTGAAAACTGTTGGTAAGGAATATTCTAACTTTGAAGTGCTGACAAAGTTTCTAGAATGTTTACCTGAAAGCTGGGACAATTATTCCATGTGTCTCAAGCTGTCAAAGGATCTAAGATCAATGACCCTTGCTACCTTATATGGCACGTTGCTGAATCATGAGCAATCAAGCCATCTTAAGAAGAATCTTGTAAAAGATTCCAAAAGCACCCCTGTTGCTTTAATCTCAGAGGAACCTTCTACTCAGCGACCCTCGGTCACTATCACTGAGTTAGAGAGTAACTCTGAAAGCTCATCAAATTCTGATTTTTCAGATGATGAATCCTTGGCTCTCCTAACCAAAAAGTTCAGGAGATTTGCCAAGAAGAAAATGTTTAGAAAGAACAAACCTCTTTCCATAGCTGACAAGCCTAAATCATCAGTTTTTGTTGATAAGGCTACTGCTACTTGTTTTAACTGCGAAAAGATAGGACATTTTGCTAACGAGTGCAGGTCTAAGAAAGTTTCTAGACCCTCAGCTTTTACAAAGAAATCCTTTGTTCCAAGGAATAAAGATGACAAATACTCAAAGCTGAAAGACAAATATGCGAAGCTGAAAAGCTTTAAGAAGAAAGGCAAAGGCCTGATGGCTGACTATGATTGGGCTGCTTCTGATGAAGAAGCATCATCATCAGATTCTGAAGATGATGAAGCAAATCAATGTCTCATGGCCAAGATTGACGAAGAGGAAAAAGTTCAGACATTCCCTCCACTTCAACCTCTGTTATTCAGGTATCACCTTCTTTCTTTACCAATATTGCAAATATTGATGAAGCTGATAGTCTTCGTAAGATCGATCTCTTGACTAGAAGTTTATACGAAGCCATGAACGGCAAAACTGTGGTTGAAAACCAAAACCTTGATCTCGCTGAAAAGCTTAAAAACTGTCACCTTCAAATAGAAAAGCTTTCTAAAATTGAAGAAGATTTTAAAGATCAAGTATATTTAAATCAGCTTGTCAAAATCGAACGAGCAGAAGCTATCGCTGCATTAGAGGCTGAAAAAGCTACTGTTGAAGGATGGTGTAATTCTTCAACAAAGATCAATGAGATAATTAAGGCTCAGATTCCTCTGAGTGATAAACGTGGTCTGAGTTATAAATATGATACTCCAAAACCAACCACTGAACGTTCAATGCTTAAATTTGGAACGTTCGTATCCTCAGTCGCTGACACTTCATCATCTCAGTGCTCATCGTCCATTACACCAATCCCTGAGGAAACTCCTACCTCCTCAAAAGGTAAGGAGAAAATGGTTTATTCAAAACCTACCTCTGTCTCTAAAGACAAAGGTAAAGGAATTGTTATTTATCAAAATCCTCAGAAGGGTACCTTAGTACCAAAGCTGAATGCTTCTAAAGCCTCAGTGACCTACCCCTCTGGATCTAGAAAGCTGATCTCTGGATCTATTCAGAGATCTACTCCTAGACTCAGAGTGGATATCCTTGGTAAGAAATCTGAAGAACTGAATGTTCGTTCCATTTCTAAAGCCAATAGTTTACTTGGTGTTGGCACTTCCAATTCAAAATTAAATGCTCAGCATTCAAATGGTCCTAGAACTACTTTTAGCTATAGGAAATGTTATCACCGTGGACTCACTGATCATATTGCTAGTAAGTGCCCCACAGCCACCAAAGTTGAAAAGATAGCTAAGGTGAAGATTGCCCCCAAGGCAAAGAAGACCAACCCTGGTGCAAATCAGGTCAAGGTGAATTCTACCACTGAGGTTAAGAAATTAACCAAAGTGAAGAAAGACAAAGCTGAATCTTCAAATGCTGCGAAGACTGCTGAACCTTCCATTCCAACTACTTCCACTGACAAACGTGTATACATGGTTAAGTGGGTACCTAAGAAAAACTAATCTTCCTTTGTATTGCAGGTTAAGAAGGGTATCTGGTATCTCGATAGCGGATGCTCTAGACACATGACTGGTAAGAAAAGCCTGCTCGCTGAATACAAGGAAGAGAAAGGTCCCTCTGTGACTTTTGGTGGAAATGGAAAAGGACATACCCGAGGGTATGGTGTACTTTCAAATGGTACAACCTCCTTCAGAAGAGTCGCATATGTTGAAGGCCTGAAGCATATTCTTCTAAGCACCAGTCAGCTTTGCGACATGGATAACAAAGTGATTTTCACTAAGGAATCCTGCTTTGTCTCTGACAAAAAGGAGAAGATAGCTCTCAACGGTTATCGTTTGGAAAATGTTTATGTAATAAACATGGACTCAACAACCACTGAGAACTCCTGTTTCTTCTCAAAGGCCTCATCTGATGTCAACTGGCTATGGCATAAGAGGCTCTCTCATCTAAATTTCAAGACACTGAACACTCTTTCGTCAAAAGAGTTAGTCACTGGTCTACCTCAGCATTCATACGCCAAAGAGTCATTATGTTCAGCGTATGAAAAAGGGAAGCAGACCAAAGCAAGCTTTAAATCAAATCAAGTTTCTTCAGTGTCATCTCCTCTACAAGTACTCCATATGGATTTGTTTGGCCCTGTTAACAAACAATCCATCGCTGGAAAGAAATATACGCTGGTCATAGTTGATGAATTCTCACGCTTCACTTGGGTAATGTTTCTCCGTTCTAAGAGTGACACCCCTGAAGAACTCATCACCTTTGTTCGGAAGATGGAAACTCTGAACAATCTGACCGTTCGCTCAATAAGGAGTGATCATGGGACTGAATTCAAAAACAGTTCTCTTGATTCCTTCCTTGAGAGTAAGGGTATTTCTCACAACTTCTCTTCAGCGAGAACAGCGCAACAAAATGGAGTCGCTGAAAGAAGAAATAGAACAATTATTGAAGCTGCACGTTCAATGCTCAGCGATTCTCACCTGCCTACTCAGTTTTGGGCAGAAGCTGTCAACACTGCGTGTTTTACGCAAAACAGGTCGCTGATAGTTAAAAGATTCAAAAAGATAGCCTATGAACTCTTTCATGGGAGAAAGCCTTCAATCAACTTTCTTCACATCTTTGGTTGTCAGTGTTTTATACTGAACAATAGAGATGCTCTTGGAAAGTTTGATCCTAAGGCTGATGATGGAATCTTTCTTGGATACTCCTCAGTTTCCAAAGCCTTCAGAGTCTTCAATCGAAGAAGACAAACTATAGAAGAAACTATTCACGTCACGTTTGACGAATCCCGTTCAGCGAACTCTAAACCGAACGCTGATACAGAAGAATAGAATCAATGGATGTTTTCTCATCTTGGTGATTCAGAAGATATTCCCACTCCTCATGCTCATCCAGTAGAAGATGATAGTCCCACTATCATTCCAAACATGCAGAATAGTGAAGCTGAAACATCATGGGTCTCAATTGTTCCTATAAACACTATACCTGCAGTTGATCCAAATGTCTCAGACATTCCATCTACTTCTCAACAATCAGTGAATATAATGACAACTGCATCCATTCCTCTCTTGGCTGATACTCCCGACGTCGCTGAAGCTTCATCTTCGGCTCCTCAAGATCAAGTTGAGTCAGCGTCTCACGCTCCGGCTCAGCGATGGACTATAAATCACCCAATCGATCAAATTCTTGGTGATCCAAATGCTGGGATTCAGACTCGACGAAGTGCGGGTAATATTTGTTTATTTGTAAATTTTATTTCACTAACTGAACCAAAGAAGGTAGATGATGCCCTCAAAGATCCAAACTGGGTCAGCGCCATGCAAGAAGAGCTGACTGAATTTGAAAGAAACAAAGTTTGGAAACTCGTTCGTAGACCAACTGACAAAACGGTGATAGGCACTAAATGGGTCTATCGAAACAAGTTGGACGAACATGGTACTGTAACCCGCAACAAAGCTCGTCTTGTTGCTCAGGGATACAGACAAGAGGAAGGCATAGATTATGACGAAACATTTGCTCCAGTAGCAAGACTTGAATCAATTCGTCTTTTCTTAGCATATGCTGTACACAAAAACTTCACTGTACATCAGATGGATGTTAAGTCAGCGTTTCTGAATGGAAAGCTGAATGAAGAAGTTTATGTGGAACAACCTCCAGGATTCTCAGATCCTAAGCATCCAGGTTATGTTTATAAACTGGACAAGGCACTTTATGGCTTAAAGCAAGCTCCTCGTGCATGGTATGATACTCTCTCTACTTATCTCCATATTGAACAATTTGAGAGAGGTAAGATTGATAAAACTCTATTTTTTAGAAAAGTGAAAGGTCATATCATTCTAGTTCAAATATATGTTGATGACATTATATTTGGTTCTACTAACCTTGAGCTTTGTACTCGTTTCGCTGATAGAATGAAAGATGAGTATAAAATGAGCATGATGGGTGAACTAACATATTTCCTTGGTCTTCAGATTAAGCAAACTGAAAAAGGAACCTTTATAAATCAGGGAAAATATGTTAAAGATATGCTGAAGAAATTCGACCTAACTGAAAGTTCAGCTATGAAAACCCCTATGGCACCACCGCTGACACTTGATAAGGACACAAAGGGTGTTCCTGTCAATGTTACGTTGTACCGTGGGATGATCGGCTCACTATTGTATCTTACAGCTAGCCGACCCGATATTATGTTTGCAACATGCTTGTGTGCATGATATCAAGCTGAACCTAAGATATCTCATATGAAAGCTGTAAAGCGAATCTTTCGATATCTTAAGGGTACAGCGAATCTAGGCCTTTGGTATCCCAAAGACTCAGGATTCGATCTAACCGCCTATTCAGACAGTGATTTTGCAGGTTGCAAAATGGATAGGAAAAGCACCACAGGAGGATGTCAGCTCCTGGGTGGAAAGCTGGTAAGTTGGACAAGTAAGAAGCAAAACTCAGTGTCCACTTCCACAGCTGAAACTGAGTATGTAGCCGCTGGAAGCTGCTGTTCTCAGGTCTTGTGGATGAGAAATCAGCTACTAGACTATGATCTTCAGCTCTCAAAAATTCCAATCTATTGCGACAGCACTAGTGCCATCGCTATAGCAAACAATCCAGTGCTACACTCAAAGACAAAACACATAGAAATCAGATATCATTTTATCAGAGATCATGTGATGAATGGTGATATAGAACTTCATTTTATCCCAACTGATTATCAATTAGCTGATTTATTTACCAAACCTCTTGATGAGACAAGATTCAACTTTCTCATCAGCGAGCTTGGAATGCTGAACTTTGAAGGATAAAACCTTCAGCGGTTCACATTGATCAGCGATAGGATAAAATCAACTCGTATAACCTATTCAATCATCTTCTCTCTGAATAAACTTGATTCGCTGATATCAAGGTATGTTTACTCTCTCTGACATATCGCATGTAAATGCAAGATTTCAAAATAAATTGCATCGCTGAATATCTCTTCCTTAACATCGACTTTTTGAAATTTCTTAAAACCTTCACTGAT
Source organism: Saussurea involucrata (assembly GCA_033807775.1). Taxonomy (NCBI): domain Eukaryota; kingdom Viridiplantae; phylum Streptophyta; class Magnoliopsida; order Asterales; family Asteraceae; genus Saussurea; species Saussurea involucrata. Next base: position 77,592,335 of record CM066312.1, on the reverse strand, counting down.
ATTTCTATTCAGTGCTTCATGTTTTCAAAGAGTCCCTGAGTTTTTCAAAACCTCAGAGACAACCAAGAATATGAAAGGACAGTTGTGACATCATTGCAACGGATAAACCCCGGCACGTTCTTCTTTCTGACACACGTTTGCACGTTTCGTTCAAACTTCCAATCAAATGCAAACACGTGTCCGTGTCATGATGAAAACCTTTTCCCGCTCAAGGTTTTCTCTCTCTAAAATCTCTATATAAACAACTCTTGGTTTATATTTTATCTTTTACGCGATCAATCTTCCTCCGCAAGAAAAGAATTACTGTTGCATTTGTGCTCTCAAATCTTCAAAGAAATGTTCATCATCTTCTTCATCAAAACATCAAGGTTAATATGTTCATTTTTTTAAATGCAGATAACTTGTTTCCGATCTTATCATTGTTTTAAACAAGATCAAACAAAAGAACTTCTTAAAAATAAAATCATTTCTTTCATGGTTTTATGAACACAACAATTTCATGGTTGTTCTTCAAGTTTAAATGCAAAAATCTTAAACTTGTTCTTCATTCGTATCCAGTTTTTTTAGAAACTGGAATACAAGACTTTAGGGGTTTTACATTTTCTGTCAAAAATCATGAAAAACCCTAATCTTCATTAAGACATTTATGTCTGAATGAAATGGACAAAATTTGAACCATCTTAATGGAAATTCTTTCCATATCAAGACAATTCTTATTTGTTAACATCTCTGGTTGAACTGATAATAAAGAGAAATGGCAACTTCAAAGATCAATGTTACCGCTGAGAACATCTCCGCTGACTCTGAGGAAGTGGAAATCATCAAAGCCCCTCAGGTTAAGTTCAAGCTGGATCAACTAGATTGGACCAAGGTCAACAACCTCTCTGCGCTTCTCGAGTTTCCTCCTCGAAAGCAAGTCACACATCTGGATGATGCTGTGAATTTCTTGAAAAACTGCTGCATTTCAACAGCCCTGACCATCACACCTCCTGCAAGTCAGCTACTACTATCCCAGTTCTGGTACTCTGCCAGACACACTCAGCTACCCTCCGCCAAAGATGCATCCAAAACCATTGATTGCATACTCAGCGCTACTGAGTATGGCACAATTAAGATAACCCCCGCAATCATTCGAAAAGCCCTGAACTTTCCCAATGCTACCAAAGAAAAACCGTTTGTTCCATTCCCTGACCATAAGAAGCATGTTGACAGAGAAGAAATCATTGCTTTCCTCGACGCAATGGGTTACATCTGGGAAACTGGAAGGGACAAGAAGCCCGAGAAGAAGCTGACGCTGATAAAGAAGTCCAAAATGCCCAGCGAGATGAATTTCATCTTCGCACACCTGATCAGCTGCATGACAGCGAAGACCGGCTCCTCTGATCAAGCCGCTCAACCTCAGCAGGCTATGGGATACACACTGCTGAAAGGTCTACATATTGACTGGGCATCTATCATTTATGATGACCTAGTACAAAGAGTAGATTCTGCTGCTGACAGACCTGCATGGGTTCCCTACCCCCGTTTCATCAGCGCCATCTTCCAATATGGCCTGAAGGACAGCTATCCTCAAGAGGGTGACCTGAAACTTTCTCAGGTTGGCCCTAAGGTGCTCGATTTCAAACCTGTCGACAATGAGGTACGTCTCTCTACCCTTCTCTCTCTTCTTAACCCTAATTCTTCGACTTATGTGGCTCCTTCAGCGACAATACCCATCGCTGATACCCCGGCCACACAATCCTCTCCTTCTAAGAAAAGGAAACACTCTTCAACCCAACTTGATTCCAAAAGGATCAAGAAAACCAAGGAGCAACCCCAGCAATCCCATGTTGAAGACTCCTCAGCTCATTCTGAAGAGCTGAAGGAAAGTTCCGTGGTACGCTCTGCCACACCCGTGCAAGCCATCCCTCCAATCCAGACTTCAGCGTCTCCAAACGCTGAGGTTAGAAACTTGGAACCTACCCAACCTCCCTCAGTCTCTCAAAATACTGATGAAGTGATTCTCAGCGATTCCAACGCTGAACTCAGAACCCGAACCCCATTCTTATCCTTCGCTTCTCCCTCCACTCACTTGGACACTCCTCCAAAGAACACTGGAGATGCCATCATTCCAGAAGCCTCCACTGACGCTTCTCAAATGCAGAGATCACCATTCCTCACCGAACTTTTGAGGAAGATATGGAACATTTTTCAGGGATCCGCAACTTTGACGAGTTCATCAATCCTCCTGCAGGTACAAATCAACCCATATACACTGTAACTAAACCTGAAACTTCTGAGCTTTCCTTTGTTCACAAGTACTTATGTGTTACAGGTCCTAATCTGGGAGACATCAACGCTTCTCTGAAGTCCGTGGAAACAAAGCTGACAGATCTCACCACCACACTCTCCGACAACTCTGCAGCTGTAACCACCGCTGGAGAAAATTTGACAAAGCTGACAACGGTGGTGGAGAAGACGGCTTCCACAGATGACTTGAAGCAAGTTGATAAGACTCTCAGCGATTTCGCTAAGGTGCTCGCTGATATCTACACAGACTACACCTCACTCAAACAATCAGTTTCCTCCATGTCCGGCGAAGTAACAACGCTGAAGACATCGGTTGGAGCACTAGAGGGTGATATGTCTGCTGTGAAGACAAATGTTCAAACTCTGACGACTGACTTAGGCTATGTAAAGACCGACGTTGGTTTGATGAAAACAATGATTGAAGAGCTGCTCAACAAGGCGAGAACTCCTGCTCCTGAACCTGCCCCTGTCCCTGCATTGGAAACTTTCACAGCGACGGATCGCAAAGAGCTGGAAAAGATCAATCCTGCTATAACTGGCCTAGAAGTCAGATTAGCAAAGATTGAAAGCTGTGTGGGTATCTCTGGCCAAGAAGACAGAGAGCCTCCCACAGCTGAAGAGTCTACCCATTCCTCCCCCAGTCATCATGAGAAAGAGGGGGAGAAGAGCGCTGAACATACCGAGGAGAAGAGCGTTGAGGATCTTGAAAAGAGCGCTGAAGACCTTTCCCATGATGAATCTATCAGGGGAGAGAAGAATGAAGATCTTATCGCTGGACCTCAGGGAGATGAAAACCCTGAGGGAACCGAGAAGCTCGCCTTTGTATCTGAGGGGGAGCAACTCGAAGACGAAGCTGAAGAATCCGAAGCAGAAGACATCGACATCCCTGATAATGAACCATCCTCCTCTCCAAGGAATGATGACGATGATGACGAAGATGACGATGACTTCTTTGTCGTCAAACCTGCCCCAAAGATCAAAGCTCGTAAGGGAATTTCAATAAATGAACCAACAGGGGAGCGGACAAAGACAAAGCCCTCAGCCTCTGGCGCTGAGAAAGGCAAAGGCAAAGGCGTCGCTGAAGATGAAAATCTGGCGATCTTGCTTGTAAAGCCGGTTTGTCAGGTACACTAATCATATCTCACTCCATCCCTCCTCTATAAGTTCTACTACCCTAGCCTACACCTGAACATATTTCTCTTTCTCTTTTTACCCAAGTTCTTCTACCCATGTTCTTATTTGTAAGATCGCTGTGTTTCAGCTAGTCCTCTCCCCTGTTTGAGGATGTCGCTGAAGGTTCTACTACTGCGACTTCACAAATAAAGCCAGCTGCTGCTGATGAAATAATCCCAGTCTTAGATTTGATCTCTGAGACTAATGAACCAGAAGAACAACCTCTCTCGCACAGAAACAGACCTTCCTCAGCTCCTCAAAAGCTGAGTGAAGAGGATCAAAAGAGAATAGAGGAAATAATAAAGCGATTCGAGGATCAGCGAATCATTCTAAGGCGTGATCAACTTCCTTCAGTTCCTCCAAAGTTCAAAATCTCCAAAGCTGAATACCAGGAACACCTTAGAGCTGAACGCCTTATCGCTGAAAGGAAGGAAGCTGAAGAGAAAGACAGAGAATACGCCATCAAGCTTACTCAACGATCAATCAAAGACCCCAAGCTGAAAAGAGTTCCCATTGATGTTCAACGTCAGCTCTGGGATGATGCTCAAGAAATCGTTAGAGAAAAGACAAAGGTCTCTGATACAACTTTGGAATGGGCTAAACAAATGCTGACCTATCGATCAAGACCATCCAAAATAATCAAAGCCAACATCAGAGGAAAAATGTACGCTGATGTTCCTGTTGTTGAAGTGGATGTCTACAGAGATGACAAAACCAAGAAAACCTTCTATGCTGCTTCATTAGAAAAGTTTGGTCTCTCTGAATGGTTAGAAACGAAATTAGCCATTCAGGGATCACGCTCAAAATTCAAAAGCCATGTTGAGATGATCTTAAACAAACAGATCGACTTGCTTTCATCTGCTGTGGATATTCCTCCTACTCTTCCTCAACCGAAGAAATCCTCTGCTAAGAAGAAGAAAGTTTCTGATTCAGGTCCAATCATTCGAAATGAAACAGGTATTGGTTTCTCTCGTGCTGAAGTTCTTGGCCCTTATGCGGATCTTTCAATGCTTGACACCTCCCTACCACCTGGAGAAACCTTCATCCCTGGCACAGTGGTAAGTGATCCATATGGTATATTCTTCTTAGACTATGATGGAAATCCTCACTTTCAACGTGTCTCTGAGCTCCACATCGCTCCCATCGAACAACTCAGAGATCTCGTACACTGGTGTGAAGTCAGACGCGACATCAAAGCTAGACATCTGAAGCCCTTGATTTTTGAAGCTGCTCTGAAGTTAAAGAATGAAGGAGTAAATGTCCCTGACTGGATGATCCCCACTAAAAAGACCCTTGATGAACTTCTCATTAAGGAAGAACCCTTTGAAAACTGATATAATCTCCTTTTTCTCTATTGTATCAGTTATCCTTCTGTACTTGTAAATTATTTCGCTTGTACTTGTAATCTTTCTGCTCTTCATTGTAACCTGATTCAATATTTTAAAGAAAGATTTCAGCGAACGTACTTTACTCCATCAGTACTGAAAAGATCCCAGAAAACAGTAAAATGGACAAATATTTTATGAGTTCTTTTTATCCTTATGTTTTCATTAAATAGCAATTTTCTTTGTTGCTATGTCATAATCAAATAGGGGGAGATTGTTGATCCAAACCCTCAGTGATTTCATAATGACCCTCTCTTATATACTTAGTGAAAATTATAAGTAAACAATATGTATCAGAGCTTCACTATCGCTGATAAGTACTAAGATCTTACAGTACCGCTGATAGGAACTCTCGCTCTTTAGATTAAACATTCAGCTAACACTGTTCACCATTAATGTTCTGAGTCTGTTCAGTCATTATGGTGATCGCTGATAAGTTAGTTATTTACTTATGATCCCTGAAGACAAGTTTCACGTCAACAAAGGTTCTACGCTGAAGTCGAAGATCAAGCTCAAGAACCAGTGACAAGTCTCCTAATGAACTGATGCGGATCAGCGAAGACTCAGATTTGTCCACTCAACGTGAAGTATCAAGTACAAGACTTCAGCTATCGCTGAACTCTATCATTCGCTGATATGAAATGATAGATCGCTGAATCAACGAAAGCTGATCATGAAGTCCTCCGTACAAAGTACTTTTGTCTTAACCACACTTGCACGACTCCGTACGAAATGTCAGAAAAGAACCTCCGAATATCTGAAATCGTACAACCACTCTGATACTACACTATTCATCCATACGGCTACTAAGGTTGTCATCAAAAGTCAATGACATGCAACCAACCAGCTGATGACACGTGTAAAGTATATACTGATTTGCATTTAATGCATGCAGTATATAAAGAGATGAACTCACTTCATTTGAAGTAACTTGCTAACTCTAGACAAGTTCAAATCTCTTATCTCAGATAGGTTATTATTAGTAATTTCCTTATCTCTCTTAGTGCAAGAAACCTTAGTGTTCCAACTTGTTTAGATTTAGGTTTATCCTTAATCTTGTTTCCGCAACAAGCTGTAAATTGTTAATGATTTATCAATAAACAATTTAGAAAAGTAAAATCTGTGTGTTTGTATTCAACCCCCCCCTTCTACAAACTTGTATAGGCCTTCGGGACCAACACTCTGTCCTTTTGAATTGTGGATCATACCAACAGCTGAGGTATCTGTGCCTTACACAAATCAAACTTCGACACCTTGTTTCTTTCTCATCTTTTTCCTCTCACACACACACACAATATGAGCAAATCAAAGTTGGTTCTCATCTTTTTCGTCATCTCGTTTGCCTCTTCCTCTTCCTCTTTTATCAATAACACTCATAGATGTCCGATTGAACAGAGTCGTGCCTTGTTTATGTTTAAACAAAGTTTTTTCTACACCAATGATGGTCACACCAGCGATCATAAGCAGTATATTGATAGTTATTGTGATTATTGGCTTGCCTCAGACTATTATCCAATCATGATGAACTGGAACACGAGCATTGATTGCTGCAATTGGGATGGTGTCACTTGCAGCCATGTCAACGGTGACGTTATCAGTCTCGACCTTAGTTGTGGTATGCTACGAGGTACCTTCCACCCTAACAACACTCTCTTCAACCTTCCTCGCCTTGAGAGACTCGATCTTGCTTTCAATGATTTAAGTGGTTCCCAAATTCCACGTGAAATTGATCGATTTTATAATAGTCTCAGCCATCTTAACATGTCTGAATCTGAGTTTGTAGGTCAAATTTCTACAGAAATAACACTTCTTCATAAATTGGTATCTTTTGATCTCTCTAATAAACGACTCCTTCTTCCCTATAATACCTCTTTTGAACCCAATGTTTTTTACAATCTGCTTCAAAATTGTTCTCTTTTGGAAGACCTTTCCCTTTTTGGTGTTAATCTCCTTTTTGTTTTACCCACTTATCTTAATATCTCTCATCGTCTAAAATCATTCAATCTTCAAAATACCGGTTTGGAAGGGAAATTACCTCGTAACCTTTTCCAACTTCAATACATGGAAACCCTTGACCTTCGATGGACCAACTTCAGTGGGCATTTGCCCGAAATTAACACGAGCGCTAACACTACAAAACAGGGGCAAATTTCAGGCGGAAAAATCCGCCGAAAAGACGCTGGAAAGCACTATTTTCGGCGGATACGGTCGTCGGACAAACGGGCGTCGAGACGGACAATGTTCGGCGGATACAGTTTTCGGCGGATTTGGCCGCCGAAAATCCGTCGGAAAAAAATAGGCATAATTAACCAAAATTTCGGCGGATATTTAAAAAATTAATTTTCATTTAAATATATGAGATTTAAATTTTCGGCGGAAAATAAAATAATTTTTAATTTCTTAATTAATTTTTAACTAATTAAAAAAATTTCAGCGGATTTTCGAAGGACCAGAATTAAAAAAATATTTAATTATATTCCGCCGAAAATCCGCCGAAAAAAAGTCGAGATTTAAAAAAAATATTTTTTGGAGTTTTCGGCAGAAGTCAACCGGTTTTGACTTTTTTAATTTCCGCAGGAAAACCGCCGAAAATTTTCAGGCGGAAAATCCGTCGGAAATATCCGCCGAAAAAATCGTTTTGTTTTGTAGTGAAATTAACCAAATTTTAATTAACAACATGATTAAAAAATATATTTTCGGCGGATTATTTCGTCGGAAATGTTTTTTATTTATTTATTTATAAATTTATAAAATATAATATTTTCGACGAGTTGATGGATTGATGGGTTTATATTAGTGAGTTGATGGATTGATGAGTTTCAATTGCCAATGCAATCAACACCCCTATTAAGGGGTGCCAATAGCAATGCCCATAAAACATATGGGTTTGAAAAAGATGAAGATCAATTATTAGTTCTTTTCGAAAGTTTACTGCCCACTAAATAAATTATTAATTATTTTTGAAAGTTTACCGGACCGAATTGCTTTTCCATCCTCACTTGATTGTCAATATATACCTATTCTGAAAAACGAATTATTAATTCTTTTTGAAAAACGAATTGTGCTCTCAATCCTCTTCTGAATATCTTCTTCTTCCACTCTAATTAAGGTTCTCTGTCCTTTTGAATTGTGGATCATACCAACAGCTGAGGTATATGTGCCTTACACAAATCAAACTTTGACACCTTGTTTCTTTCTCATCTTTTTCCTCACACACACACAATCTGAGCACATCAAAGTTGTTTCTCATCTTTTTCGTCATCTCGTTTGCCTCTTCCTCTTCCTCTTTTATCAATAACACTCATAGATTTCCGGTTGAACAGAGTCGTGTTTTGTTTATGTTTAAACAAAGTTTTTTCTACACCAATGATGGTCACACCAACGATCATAAGCAGTATATTGATAGTTATTGTGATTATGGGCTTGCCTCGGACTATTATCCAATCATGATGAACTGCAACACGAGCATTGATTGCTGCAATTGGGATGGTGTCACTTGCAGCCATGTCAACAGTGACGTTATCAGTCTCGACCTTAGTTGTGGTATGCTACGAGGTACCTTCCACCCTAACAACACTCTCTTCAACCTTCCTCGCCTTGAGAGACTCGATCTTGCTTTCAATGATTTAAGTGGTTCCCAAATTCCACGTGAAATTGACCGATTTTATAATAGTCTCACACATCTTAACATGTCTGAATCTGGGTTTGTAGGTCAAATTCCTACAGAAATAACACTTCTTCAAAAATTGGTGTCTTTTGATCTCTCTAATAAAAGAGTCCTTCTTCCCTCTAATACCTCTTTTGAACCCAATGTTTTTTTACAATCTACTTCAAAATTGTTCTCTTTTGGAAGACCTTTCCCTTTTTTGTGTTAATCTCCCTTTTGTTTTACCCACTTATCTTAATATCTCCCGTCGTCTAAAATCACTCAATCTTCAAAATACCGGTTTGGAAGGGAAATTACCTCGGAACCTTTTCCAACTTCAATACATGGAAACCCTTGACCTTCGATGGACCAACTTCATTGGGCATTTGCTCGAAATTAACATGAGCGCTAACACTACAAAACAGGGGCAGATTTCAGGCGGAAAAATACGCCGGAAATACGCCGGAAAACACTATTTTCGGCGGATTTTTCGGCGGAAACGGTCGTCGGACAAACGGTCGCCGAGACGGACAATTTTCGGCGAAATTTCCCGCGGATTTGGCTGCCGAAAATCCGTCGGAAAAAATAGGCATAAATAACCAAATTTTCGTTGGATATTTAAAAAAATTAATTTTCATTTAAAATTATGAGATTTAATTTTTCTGCGGATTTTAAAAATTAATTTTTTAATTTTTTAAAAACATATTTTCGGTGGAAAATAAAATAATTTTTAATTTCTTAATTAATTTTTAACTAATTAAAAAAATTTCGGCGGATTTCCGACGGACCAGAATTAAAAAAATAATTAATTATATTCCGCCGAAAATCCGTCGAAAAAATGTCGAGATTTGAAAAAAATTATATTTTATGGAGTTTTAGACGGATTTTCGGCGAAAGTCAACGGTTTTGACTTTTTTAATTTCCGTCGAAAATTTTCAAGTGGAAAATCCGTCGGAATTATCCGCCGAAAAAATCGTTTTGTTTTGTAGTGTAATTAACCAAATTTTAATTAATAACATGATTAAAAAATATATTTTCGGCGGATTGATGGGTTTATATAAGTGAGTTGTTGATGGATTGATGGGTTTCAATTCCCAATGCAATCAACACCCCTATTAAGGGGTGCCAATAGCAATGCCCATAAAACATATGGATTTGAAAAATATGAAGATCAATTATTAGTTTTTTTCGAAAGTTTACTGGCCCAACTAAATAAATTATTAATTATTTTTGAAAGTTTACTGGACCCCATTGCTTTTCCATCCTCACTTGATTGTCAAAATATACCTCTTCTGAAAAACGAATTAGTAATTCTTTTTGAAAAACGAATTGTGCTCTCAATCCTTTTCTGAATATTTTATTCTTCCACTCTAATTAAGGTTCTCTGTCCTTTTGAATTGTGGATCATACCAACAGATGAGGTATATGTGCCTTACACAAATCAAACTTCGACACCTTGTTTCTTTCTCATCTTTTTCCTCACACACACAATATGAGCAGATCAAAGTTGTTTCTCATCTTTTTTCGTCATCTCGTTTGCCTCTTCCTCTTCCTCTTCCTCTTTTATCAATAACACTCATAGATGTTCGATTGAACAGAGTCGTGCTTTGTTTATGTTTAAACAAAGTTTTTTCTACACCAATGATGGTCACACCAGCAATCATAAGCAGTATATTGATAGTTATTGTGATTATTGGTATGCCTCGGACTATTATCCAATCATGATGAACTGGAACACGAGCATTGATTGCTGCAATTGGGATGGTGTCACTTGCAGCCATGTCAACGGTGACGTTATCAGTCTCGACCTTAGTTGTGGTATGCTACGAGGTACCTTCCACCCTAACAACACTCTCTTCAACCTTCCTCGCCTTGAGAGACTCGATCTTGCTTTCAATGATTTAAGCGGTTCCCAAATTCCACGTGAAATTGACCGATTTTATAATAGTCTCACACATCTTAACATGTCTGAATCTGGGTTTGTAGGTCAAATTCCTACAGAAATAACACTTCTTCATAAAATGGTGTCTTTTGATCTCTCTAATAAACGACTCCTTCTTCCCTCTAATACCTCTTTTGAACCCAATGTTTTTTACAATCTGCTTCAAAATTGTTCTCTTTTGGAAGACCTTTCCCTTTTTGGTGTTAATCTCCCTTTTGTTTTACCCACTTATCTTAATATTTCCAATCGTCTAAAATCACTCAATCTTCAAAATACCGGTTTGGAAGGGAAATTACCTCGGAACCTTTTCCAACTTCAATACATGGAAACCCTTGACCTTCGATGGACCAACTTCATTGGGCATTTGCCCGAAATTAACACGAGCGCTAACACTACAAAATAGGGGGAGATTTCAGGCGGAAATCCGAAGGAAATACGCCGGAAAACACTATTTTCGGCGGATACGGTCGTCGGACAAACGGGCGCCGAGACGGACAATTTTCGAAGGAATTTTTGGCTGATTTGGGCGCCGAAAATCCGTCGGAAAAAAATAGGCATAATTAACAAAATTTTCGGCGGATATTTAAAAAATTAATTTTCATTTAAATTTATGAGATTTAAATTTTCGGCGGATTTTAAAAATTAATTTTTTAATTTTTTAAAAACATTCTTTCGGCGGAAAATAAAATAATTTTTAATTTCTTAATTAATTTTTAACTAATTAAAAAATTTCCGGCGGATTTCCGACGGACCATAATTAAAAAAATAATTAATTATATTCCGCCGAAAATCCGCCGAAAAAATGTCGAGATTTAAAAAAAATATTTTTTTTGTAGTTTTCGGCGGAAGTCAACGGGTTTTGACTTTTTTAATTTCCGCCGGAAATCCGCCGAAAGTATCCACCGAAAAAATCGTTTTGTTTTGTAGTGTAATTAACCAAATTTTAATTAACAACATGATTAAAAAATATATTTTCGGCGGATTATTCCGTCGGAAATGTTTTTTATTTATTTATTTATAGATTAATAAAATATAATATTTTCGGCGAGTTGATGGATTGATGGGTTTATATAAATGAGTTGATGGATTGATGGGTTTCAATTCTCAATGCAATCAACACCCTATTAAGGGGTGCCAATAGCAATGCCCATAAAACATATGGGTTTGAAAAGATGAAGATCAATTATTAGTTTTTTCGAAAGTTTATTGCCCCACTAAATAAATTATTAATTATTTTTGAAAGTTTACTGGACCGAATTGCTTTTCCATCCTCACTTGATTGTCAATATATACCTCTTCTGAAAAACGAATTATTAATTCTTTTTGAAAAACGAATTGTGCTCTCAATCCTCTTCTGAATATCTTCTTCTTCCACTCTAATTAAGGTTCTCTGTCCTTTTGAATTGTGGATCATACCAACAGCTGAGGTATCTGTGCCTTACACAAATCAAACTTCGACACCTTGTTTCTTTCTCATCTTTTTCCTCACACACACACACAATATGAGCAGATCAAAGTTGTTTCTTATCTTTTTCTTCATCTCGTTTTCCTCTTCCTCTTCCTATTTTATCAATAACACTCATAGATGTCTGATTGAACAGAGTCGTGCTTTGTTTATGTTTTAACAAAGTTTTTTCTACACCAATGATGGTCACACCAGCGATCATAAGCAGTATATTGATAGTTATTGTGATTATTGGCTTGCCTCGGACTATTATCTAATCATGATGAACTGGAACACGAGCATTGATTGCTGCAATTGGGATGGTGTCACTAGCATCCATGTCAACGGTGACGTTATCAGTCTCGACCTTAGTTGTGGTATGCTACGAGGTACATATCACCCTAACAACACTCTCTTCAACCTTCCTCGCCTTGAGAGACTCGATCTTGTTTTCAATGATTTAAGTGGTTCCCAAATTCCACGTGAAATTGGCCGATTTTATAATAGTCTCACACATCTTATCATGTCTGAATCTGGGTTTGTAGGTCAAATTCCTACAAAAATAACACTTCTTCATAAATTGGTGTCTTTTGATCTCTCTAATAAACGACTCCTTCTTCCCTCTAATACCTCTTTTGAACCCAATGTTTTTTACAATCTGCTTCAAAATTGTTCTATTTTGGAAGACCTTTCCCTTTTTGGTGTTAATCTCCTTTTTGTTTTACCCACTTATCTTAATATCTACCATCGTCTAAAATCACTCAATCTTCAAAATACCGGTTTGGAAGAAAAATTACCTCGGAACCTTTTCAAACTTCAATACATGGAAACCCTTGACCTTCGATGGACCAACTTCATTGGGCATTTGCCCGAAATTAACACGCGCTAACACTACAAAACAGGGGCAGATTTCAGGCGGAAAAATCCGCCGTAAACACGTCGGAAAACACTATTTTTGGCGGATACGGTCGTCGGACAAACGGGCGCCGAGATGGACAATTTTCGACGGATACAGTTTTCGACGGATTTTGCCGCCGAAAATCTGTCGGAAAAAATAGGCATAATTAACCAAATTTTCGGCGGATTTTTAAAATTAATTTTTTAAAAACATATTTTCGGCGGAAAATAAAATAATTTTTAATTTCTTAATTAATTTTTAACTAATTAAAAAATTTCCGGCGGATTTCCGACGGACAAGAATTAAAAAAATAATTAATTATATTCCGCCGAAAATCCGCCAAAAAATGTCGAGATTTAAAAAAAATTATTTTTTTGGAGTTTTCGGCGGAAGTCAACGGGTTTTGACTTTTTTAATTTCCGTCGGAAATCCGTCAAAAATTTTCAGGCGGAAAATCCGCCGAAAAAATCGTTTTGTTTAGTAGTGTAATTAACCAAATTTTAATTAACAACATGATTAAAAAATATATTTTCGGCGGATTATTCCGTCGAAAATGTTTTTTATTTGTTTATTTATTTATTTATAAATTAATAAAAAATAATATTTTCGGCGAGTTGATAGGTTTATATAAGTGAGTTGATGGATTGATGGGTTTCAATTCCCAATGCAATCAACACCCCTATTAAGGGGTGCCAATAGCAATGCCCATAAAACATATGGGTTTGAAAAAGATGAAGATCAATTATTAGTTCTTTTCGAAAGTTTACTGGCCCCACTAAATAAATTATTAATTATTTTTGAAAGTTTACCGGACCCCATTGCTTTTCCATCCTCACTTGATTGTCAATATATACCTCTTCTGAAGAACGAATTATTAATTCTTTTTGAATAACGAATTGTGCTCTCAAGCCTCTTCTGAATATCTTTTTTCTTCCACTCTAATTAAGGTTCTCTGTCCTTTTGAATTGTGGATCATACCAACAGCTAAGGTATCTGTGCCTTACACAAATCAAACTTCGACACCTTGTTTCTTTCTCATCTTTTTCCTCACACACACACACAATATGAGCAGATCAAAGTTGTTTCTCATCTTTTTCGTCATCTCGTTTGCCTCTTCCTCTTCCTATTTTATCAATAACACTCATAGATGTCCGATTGAACAGAGTCGTGCTTTGTTTATGTTTTAACAAAGTTTTTTCTACACCAATGATGGTCACACCAGCGATCATCAGCAGTATATTGATAGTTATTGTGATTATTGGCTTGCCTCGGACTATTATCCAATCATGATGAACTGGAACACGAGCATTGATTGCTGCAATTGGGATGGTGTCACTTGCAGCCATGTCAACGGTGACGTTATCAGTCTCGACCTTAGTTGTGGTATGCTACGAGGTACCTTCCACCCTAACAACACTCTCTTCAACCTTCCTCGCCTTGAGAGACTCGATATTGCTTTCAATGATTTAAGTGGTTTCCAAATTCCACGTGAAATTGGCCGATTTTATAATAGTCTCACACATCTTAACATGTCTGAATCTGGGTTTGTAGGTCAAATTCCTACAGAAATAACACTTCTTCATAAATTGGTGTCTTTTGATCTCTCTAATAAACGACTCCTTCTTCCCTCTAATACTTCTTTTGAACCCAATGTTTTTTACAATCTGCTTCAAAATTGTTCTCTTTTGGAAGACCTTCCCCTTATTGGTGTTAATCTCCCTTTTGTTTTACCCACTTATCTTAATATCTCCCATCGTCTAAAATCACTCAATCTTCAAAATACCGGTTTGGAAGGGAAATTACCTCGGAACCTTTTCCGACTTCAATACATGGAAACCCTTGACCTTCAATGGACCAACTTCATTGGGCATTTGCCCGAAATTAACACGAGCGCTAACACTACAAAACAGGGGCATATTTCAGGCGGAAAAATCCGCCAGAAATACATCGGAAAACACAATTTTCGGCGGATACGGTCGTCGGACAAACGGGCGCCGAGATGAACAATTTTCGGCGGATACAGTTTTTTGCGGATTTGGCCGCCGAAAATCCGTCAGAAAAAATAGGTATAATTAACCAAATTTTCGGCGGATATTTTAAAAATTAATTTTCATTTAAATTTATGAGATTTAAATTTTCGGCGGATTTTAAAAATTAATTTTTTAATTTTTTAAAAACATATTTTCGGCGGAAAATAAAATAATTTTTAATTTCTTAATTAATTTTTAACTAATAAAAAAATTTCCGGCGGATTTCCGACGGACCAGAATTAAACAAATAATTAATTATATTCCGCCGAAAATGTCGAGATTTAAAAAAAAAATTGGAGTTTTCGGCGGAAGTCAACGGTTTTGACTTTTTTAATTTCCGCCGGAAATCCGCCGAAAATTTTCAGGGCGGAAAATCCGTCGGAAATATCCGCCGAAAAAATCGTTTTGTTTAGTAGTGTAATTAACCAAATTTTAATTAACAACATGATTAAAAAATATATTTTCGGCGGATTATTCCGTCGGAAATGTTTATTTATTAATTAATAAAAAATAATATTTTCGGCGAGTTAATGGATTGATGGGTTTATATTAGTGAGTTGATGGATTAATGGGTTTCAATTCCCAATGCAATCAACACCCCTATTTAGAGCATCTCCAATGTCATTTGAACATGACTTGAGGAAATGCTTGAACATGACTTGAGGATAGGTTGATGATTGGAGCAAGGACTTGAGAAAGGGTTTACTTATCAAAGACTTGGTTAATCTCAAGTCTTTGAAATTTTGTTTGTGAGAGAAAAATGTAAGAGAGAGTACATTTATGGTGGGACCATGATTTTTTTAGTATTATTTTTATTTTCATCAAGTCATTCACATGGTTTACCATTGTGGATGCCCTAAGGGATGCCAATAGCAATGCCCTTTTTGAAGTAATAAAAATTGTTTTTATTGATTTTAATTTTAGATCTTCAAATTCAAAATCCATGAGGAGCTACTATAACAACCCAAAAATAGAACAGGACAAGCATGGCATTAAATCATGAACATTACAAAATTGGGTCCCAAAATTTTATTGCATCAGTCTTCAAAACTTAGGTTGGCGGAAACAACCTATACACAACTGAGAACATACTAGCTTCTACGAGTGGCACAAGCATTGTCTCTATCTGCATCTGTACTCTATACTGCTCTTGCTCACTTACCTGAGCCTCCTACTATTTGCTTACCTGAAAATGGTTTAGTTTTGGAAAGCGAGGGTTAGACCAAAAGGTCTAGTGAGTTCCCTCCGTAAACAACATATAACAACAGTATAAAATCGTTTTATAAAACTCATCGGCATTCTCCACAAAAGCATCAATCATGGTACTGCACAGTGTTTAAGGATCACATAAGCTAACCGCGATCGGGGCCCAAGCAGGCTCCCCTCTCGCCTCATACCGGGGCCCAAGCAGACTCCCCTCTATCCGAGTAGGAAGGAAACGAATTCCCTCCTACAAGCTCGTCACATATGCCCAAGGGATCATCGGATCCCGATGTATTCTGATCCCACTGTGCAGACCGACTTCACATAACATACACATAGCTCATCATAAATCACGGAACTTGAAAGCTTTATAAATCATTCCTTTTATGCTAAATCATCTTTCAAACAAAACATACCTTTCATGGAGTAGTTCGTAAAAGCTTGTAAACAAATCATGTTTATAAACACACCATAATCAGTAAAACATTTAACCTTCATTCAAGTAAAAATCATGTAAAATAACATAGCATTTCTACCCAATCACTTTCTTTGGAAAACACGTAAAAATCACGTATTTTAGTTAGAAAGACTCACCTGGCTTTCTCGCGTCAAGACTTCTCACTTAAGCTTCCGATCTCTAAATCTAATACCTATAATTTTTTAGGAACATAGGTCATTAATCTTTCAATTGTTACTTGAGCTTGGTTCCTAATAGAATCCCAAAATTATCTAAGTTGATAAGTTCCACTTCTAGTCCAAAAATCCTAATTAACGGGCTCTGCTCATCGGCCCAAGTGAAATTGTATTCCGGATGCTTTGAGAAACTAATACCGGATTATTTAAAACAATTCTGGTTCCCTTCTAAACCATTACTGGACCACGGCCCAAGAAACAACTCATGGGTCCTTATGAAAATTTTCGATTGCAATTTAATGCATACTACTCACGTGACCTCACAAATTTCAGATTTGCAATTAATGGATGCTTCACGTGACCTCGCAAATTTCGGATCACACTTCAATATTGAAGCCATGGGCCCAACAACCTAGATCATTAAATTCTGATTCCTTTGATATTTATGGCCCAATTCAACACCAGGCCCCCCCTTTAATCAATTTCGGTCCACTTTGTTTTAAAACCAAATTCCATAACCCATAACCCCATTTCGGATCCCAAATAAATCACCCACTTCCGGTCCTTTTATTTTTTGAACTTCCGGATCACCTTACCAAGTTCCGGATCCATTCAAACTTCCGGATCCCAATTTCTAAATTCCGGTTCTTAGTTTTCATTTAACAATATTCCGGATCCTATTAAATTGGGATTCCGGATCCACAAATTAATTCCGGATCACATCGCGTCTATGTTCCGGAACTTTACAAATTCCGGAACCTCGCAATAACCATGGCAATGCGATACGATTAATCAATAGTAGTGAAATCAATCCATTTTAAAAATCGATTAACAAGTCCAACTCAAGCACAATGGTTATTCTAATCTTACTAATCCACTTAATCTTATCGTGAACAACTTACAGACGATTGACTCTTGTAAACACTAAAACCTATTAATTAATAATCCATTTAGTCTGACTTCCCAAAATAAGCAATAATAGGGATTAAGAGATGAGATTACCTGAATGAATTTGATTTCAGTTCTCTTTGTCTCCCCAATTTGATGATGCTTTCTTCTTCAATTGCACTAGAGTTAAATTCTCCCTTCACTGCACTCTCTTTCTCTCTAAGCAGCCACCCCCCAAAATGAAATAGTTCTTAGGGTTTTGAGCCTAGTTTAAGGGTTTGTATGTTCTCTCAAACTTTACAATTTGGCCCCCCTGAAAATACAACTTACCACATTTCCCCACAAAACTTTTAATCCTTTCAAATAAGATCTCGGTTATTACAACACTCCCCCCCTCAAAAGAATTATGTCCCCGAAATTCCATCACTGAAAAGATGCGGGTACTTGGACCTCGTATCCGCTTCCACCTCTCAAGTTGCCTCTCGTCCCTTATGATATCTCCACTTAACCTTTACTAATCGAACCTCTTTGTCCCTCGTTTTGCAATCCTTACTGGCCACGATTTCTATCGGTTCCTTGACATAAGTCAACTTCTCATCAACGCTGATATCCACCAAAGGAACAACCACCTCTGCTTTTGCCCAAACACTTCTTTAGGTTCGAGACCTGAAACGTTGGATGAACTCCCTCTAATTCTTCCGACAAGTCTATCTTGTATGCCACGGCTCCAACTCGTTCAATAATGGCGAAAGTCAACTTCTTATCGTCGGTATTCCTTGCAAGGTCGCCATCATCTCAACCTCCATAACTTCAACGGTTCCCAAAAACGTAGTCCACTTCACCTTTCTCCCAAACCGTTATGTTGGAAAACATAACCGTACTCCATACTTCGGAACCGCTTCGGTGAGTCACCACTTGTTATGCCGTGCCATCTCTCACCACATGCTTGTAACCTCTCCGATCAGGCGATCACTATACTCACTTAAAAACTACCTGATAACCTCAAGGCCAGTTGCACCTCAATTTTCTCGCTTCCGTCCACACACCGGGGCTCATGGTTTTAAAACATGTCTAATTAAGGTTTCTCATACATCTTTACTTCCTTAAAAGAAGGGACTTGGCGGAATTCCCGCCACAACACGAGAATCTTTTACCAGGAAATGGTTACTCACTCGACAACTTGGCACCAGGCCAACCTCGTACATCCCCAACAAACTCCCACCCAAGAGTTCTCTCATCGGATTACATGCAATACTAGATTACTTCTCCCAATCGACATACGACTAAGCCGATCATACTCCCTTCCCAAATCACATCGGCTACAGCTCGAAAACTAATTCATATGTTCTCACCACTTCAACACTTCACTCTTATACGTAACTAAAAGTAGG
The DNA here is from genome assembly GCA_033807775.1 of Saussurea involucrata. NCBI lineage: Eukaryota > Viridiplantae > Streptophyta > Magnoliopsida > Asterales > Asteraceae > Saussurea > Saussurea involucrata. The sequence continues at coordinate 77,573,413 of CM066312.1, read as the reverse complement.
AAACTTCTATAATCTCTCATTGAAGTGTTCACCTATCCGCATTGAACTTATTCAGAAGTCACATCAATTTCTCACTGCATCCTACAAGCGTCCAAACATATATGACAAAACTTCGGTTACCCTCACTCAACAAGGAGAAGTAACCATGCTCACACAAAACCATTCCCAATAGCTTATCACTAAACGACCAATTCGTTGGAATATTTTCTCACAACGTCACTAACTCAACTCATTCAACTGCCTTTTCCACTTCTTTCTCGCATAAAAACATACACAAATCCCTTTTCTCAATACTCTTTCCAAGAGTTCGCACTCTTATCGATGGCAATCTACACATACTACTCCACTTTTCGGTGTTACTATCAAGCTTACTACTTCCAACCTACTCACTTATTCCGACATACGATCTTCACCTCCCCACGTTAGCATGGAGCACCGTCAACCAAACATTACTTGCCCCTCTCTTCCGACCTTTCCCCCAAAAATGCTTCCATCTGATGCTTCCTCTTCCTAACATCACATTACTACAACACTGGTTGGCACATTTATCTTGGCAATTGATGCCACTACTCATCCGTACATTCTTCACCCATAACATCACAATGCAGACCAGGTCTCTCATGGTCACTTGTACACAACATCAAACCTGCCTTCATAATCATCCGCATATATAACCAAGTCTATCTCACTACTTTGTCTTTTCCAAACCATTACATAGACAAGGAACATTCCCTCACAGATCGATATAATCTACACACTCACTTCGTTTGTGCTAAATACCTCATCCTTTTACGAACCGACCAAATCTCGTTGGTAAAACACTCATCCAAATAGCAATTTTTCACATTTCTAACGCTCACTCGAGGTGTTCCATCGTCACGTATACATCTCTCATGAACGACCTCCTGTATTTACCTATACCGTGGTAATTCTCTCCTTTTCCAACTCTGTGGCAACGCCTTCAGCTCCAGACACTTTAAATGACTGTCTATTTTACTATCATTAGTCAACCTGTTGATGTTTTCCCAACTTTTCCGTCAACAAAGGTTCCTAACAGAACCTAGCTCTTCCAATCATATCATGATCATCTACACATCTGTCGTCCTCACTTGAAAGGAAATTCAAGACTTACTCGTGAAATGTCAATATTACCAGGTCACCTTAAAACTCATATTTGACGCCGAAGACATTTCATTTCTGTCTCCCAACACTACCGATAACATGTTACTAATACCAACACCTTGATGACTACTAGTCCTTCTCCCGGACACAACCGTCCCTTGGCAACTGTATTTCCAGTCACCGAACAAGGGTACAGACCCTCATACAACCGACACTAAAGTCCACTTCCGACTCTTCCACTGTTCACCTCTCTTCTTGAACACAAATACCAAAGCCACACCTCTCCGCTCCTGGAATCCTCCCTTATTCTAACATGTAATACTCTACGACCTAGTGAGTTTATAGCCTTCATGCATGACAACGCGTTAAATAAATCATTTCGCACTTTTTTATTATTTTAAATAACAACACTTGGAAACGACTTGGGGACACATGACACTAACATTCTCATAACTCCAATGCCCTGCACAACGATCTCGAGAATCGTTCGCACGCACCCCTTTCAGTAAAACTCAATCTTACTCAACCAAAACGACGTTGTTACGACAGGAACACATTGAATGAAAATCTTCTGTACAACAAAATTCCGAAAGAAAATTTCGACACGGAATAAACCAGTCGGCTCTCACACGCATTTCTATGACATCAACATGTCATTACTCATTTTGGTTATAAAAGTTTTGTTGGCAAACATTTTCCTGACTTTTTGGTAACAATTTAACTTATCATGAAAAGTGTGAAATATTTTGCAAATCGTTAAGCTCACAATTTCATTGTGCGACGTAAATGGAATCACCTTTTCTTTAAACATACGCTTGCACACGCTGACTCATTTTTGATCAAAATTGATATTTACATGTTTACTTAAATCACAAAAATCTCATGTAACACATGTGAAGACGTAATGCATGAAACTCTACTTGCAATTGAAGGCTACTCACTCTAACGAGGTCAACCACTTTACTCACGCAACTTATCATTGGCACTCTCCCTTCGACCAGTGGTCGCCCTCTCGGCCTTGCAACTACTTGCTATACGTGTGTTCCACGGTTCACTTACTCAACCATTTCATACTATTTTCGTCTTGATCACTTTATCTCACAATCTACCTCTACACGTTTTCAATCCGCTACTGGAAAGCTCGACTAAAAAAAGTCAGGGCTCTAAGCCTCTACTCGCTCTTGAATTGACACTTTCAAGATCTCGACACTAACCTCCCTTACCATCCCGACGGGTCTATCCCATGATTTCTAGAACTGGGACCCTCCAGTAACAGGAGTCTTACTCAAAATCATTCACCCATCCTCTTCGAATCCACGAATATCTACCTCTAGACGGCTCATAACATTATAAACAACATTTCTTCTCTCATAATGTATACATACATCACATCATAACTGATCTCTCATGATACTTCTCCAACAATGGGTCTCAATCTACCCCTCAGGGGTCTTTCTAACATGCTAGATTACTGGAACACAACATATAAACTAGCTTAAGACCATATCATCGGAATAATAAGACAGATTAAGCACATACATGTACCTGTAAGTTCACAATTACACTGGCCAGGTGTAATCCTAAACTTACCTTACATGACTGTCCTCGGTACCATATTAGTCCTATATCTACAATAGTGCCCTCCTAACGCATTTCCTGATTCTCATTTGTGATTTCTACTTCCAAAGTTTAAGTTTAGGCCCGTTTGGTCACCTAAATCCCTTAAACTGTGGCTCTGATACCATTTGTAACAACCCAAAAATAGAACAGGACAAGCATGGCATTAAATCATGAACATTACAAAATTGGGTCCCAAAATTTCATTACATCAGTCTCCAAAACTTAGGTTGGCAGAAACAACCTATACACAACTGAGAACATACTAGCTTCTACGAGTGGCACAGGCATTGTCTCTATCTGCATCTGTACTCTATACTGCTCTTGCTCACTTACCTGAGCCTCCTACTATTTGCTTACCTGAAAATGGTTTAGTTTTGAAAAGCGAGGGTTAGACCAAAAGGTCTAGTGAGTTCCCTCCGTAAACAACATATAACAACAGTATAAAATCGTTTTATAAAACTCATCGGCATTCTCCACATAAGCATCAATCATGGTACTGCGCAGTGTTTAAGGATCACATAAGCTAACCGCGATCGGGCCCCAAGCAGACTCCCCTCTCGCCTCATACCGGGGCCCAAGCAGACTCCCCTCTATCCGAGTAGGAAGGAAACGAATTCCCTCCTACAAGGTCGTCACATATGCCCAAGGGATCATCGGATCCCGAGGTATTCTGAACCCACTGTGCAGACCGACTTCACATAACATACACATAGCTCATAATAAATCACGGAACGTGAAAGCTTTATAAATCATTCCTTTTATGCTAAATCATCTTTCAAACTAAACATACCTTTCATGGAGTAGTTCGTAAAAGCTTGTAAACAAATCATGTTTATAAACACACCATAATCAGTAAAACATTTAACCTTCATTCAAGTAAAAATCATGTAAAATAGCATGGCATTTCTACCCAATCACTTTCTTTGGAAAACACGTAAAAATCACGTATTTTAGTTAGAAAAACTCACCTGGCTTTCTCGCGTCAAGACTTCTCACTTAAGCTTCTGATCTCTAAATGGAATACCTATATTTTTTAGGAACATAGGTCATTAATCTTTCAATTGTTACTTGAGCTTGGTTCCGAATAGAATCCCAAAATTATCTAAGTTGATAAGTTCCACTTCTAGTCCAAAAATCCTAATTAACGGGCTCTGCTCATCGGCCCAAGTGAAATTGTATTTCGGATGCTTTGAGAAACTAATACCGGATTATTTAAAACAATTCCGGTTCCCTTCTAAACCATTACTGGACCACGACCCAAGAAACAACTCATGGGTCTTTATTAAAATTTTCGATTGCAATTTAATGCATACTACTCACGTGACCTCACAAATTTCAGATTTGCAATTAATGGATGCTTCACGTGACCTCGCAAATTTCGGATCAGACTTCAATATTGAAGCCATGGGCCCAACAACCAAGATCATTAAATTCTGATTCCTTTGATATTTATGGCCCAATTCAACACCAGGCCCCCCCTTTAATCAATTTCGGTCCACTTTGTTTTAAAACCAAATTCCATAACCCATAAACCCATTCCGGATCCCAAATAAATCACCCACTTCCGGTCCTTTTATTTTTTGAACTTCCGGATCACCTTACCAAGTTCCGGATCCATTCAAACTTCCGGATCCCAACTTCTAAATTCCGGTTCTTAGTTTTCATTTAACAATATTCCGGATCCTATTAAATTGGGATTCCGGATCCACAAATTAATTCCGGATCACATCGCGTCTATGTTCCGGAACTTTACAAATTCCGGAACCTCACAATAACCATGGCAATGCTATACGATTAATCAATAGTAGTGAAATCAATCCATTTTAAAAATCGATTAACAAGTCCAACTCAAGCACAATGGTTATTCTAATTTTACTGATCCACTTAATCTTATCATGAACAACTTACAGACGATTGACTCTTGTAAACACTAAAACCCATTAATTAATGATCCATTTAGTCTGACTTCCCGAAATAAGCAATAATAGGGATTAAGAGATGAGATTACCTGAATGAATTTGATTTCAGTTCTCTTTCTTCTCCCCAATTTGATGATGCTTTCTTCTTCAATTGCACTAGAGTTGAATTCTCCCTTCACTGCACTCTCTTTCTCTCTAAGCCGCCACCCCCAAAATGAAATAGTTCTTAGGATTTTGAGCCCAGTTTAAGGGTTTGTATGTTCTCTCAAACTTTACAATTTGGCCCCCCTGGAAATACAACTTACCACATTTCCCCACAAAACTTTTAATCCTTTCAAATAAGATCTCGGTTATTACAGCTACTTACAAGAGCATCCATATCAATTATGCAAATGACCTTGTAAAATAACATGGACATGACATGTAGATTGGAAGATATCTTACGATTGCTAAACTAGGAAAAATCATATGCAATGTCAAGCAGATAAAACATTATTATTTTTATTTTATTTTATTCATTTATTAGTTTGTTTAAACATTTATTAACTATTAATTTTTTAATAAATTTAATTTATTTATAATTTGTTTGATTAATTTTTAGTATCTTTACTAAAATTTCTATCCATAATTAATTTTTAATAAAATATATTTTTATGGGATGTTTTTTTATTCAAATTATTGATCGAATTATATTTACACAAAATATAGTAAAAGAAAACAAAAAATAACATTTTAGTTATGTTCTATATTCTATAATTATATTTTTATTCTCATTATAATTTACTATATTATTTATATTATAAATAGATCATATTTAATATTTCGCTTGCCAGGGTTCAGTCGACAAGTGAATCTAAACTGGATTGAAGACTTATGATCTCCTTTCCTTCTATTAATCATATTTTTGGCTTTGACCCGACTTTAAGGATATTTTGTCGAGATAAGGACTTGCAAAAGTGGAGTAGTCGCAAAAGTAAGGTCTCAGACTCACATAACAAGTGAAAAGTCTCTCGAGGTTTCGCCGTGAAAACGGTATATTTTTCATTTGCCAATGAATTGGATCCGCCTCAATTCATGCTTCTTGGGGGGTACCAAATAGTTGACTACTTGAATCGGGATTTTTGTAACACCCTCAAATTTGGAAAGAGCAACTAAATAAAAACTTCGATTAATCAGACAAATGATGATAAAATTCTTACTACAACCATCCTTGAAATTACATAGAAATAAAAACGTCACAACTTTTACATCATCCATAACTTAAGTGACTACAAAAGTCGGGTGTTACTCAACCCAATCCAAAGTTGCTATTCCCAAGACGCGGAAGACTTCACCAATTCACTTACTTCTTTTACGCGCATCTAGCACCCCACTCTTCATAATGTCACTGTAACTATTCTCCAACCGGAACCTGTTGCACATGCCGACAAAGTAAAAAGGTTAGACTAACGCCTAGTGAGTTCAAGAGTTTTCATCTTGATAGAATACTTCGTTAAACGAAAAGGATGTAGTTTGAAAACATATTTTCCAAAAAGGATTTGTAATGATTATGCACACAACCCATTTTCCCAACACACACCTTTACTGTGACGAAAACTTTCATATAAAGCGTTTCCCAAATATATATACTCAAATCCAAAACTCACTTAAAACGTGGATAAATGTTAGATTTCCAAATAATATAAACATGGCTACAACTCCATTATTCACGACATCCAAACAAGGATGAGGCATAATCATTGCCCGTAAATCATAGAAAACATTCCATATAAATATAAAACATCACCGAAAACATGAACGAGAATAAATACTCAAAACAACACCTTTCGGCAATGGGAGAGACCCAGTTGCATTGAATGTGACGGAACGGAAGAGTAGGCCACATATCCATGGTAATGAAACCAAACACTTGGATTATATTCGTAAGCCATATCAAGCTCGGCTACTTAAAGCGTACACTTGTGGAGTATCAACTTCAACCCCCTCTAGGTCTATACATTGAGCTATCCAAATCCAAGAAAGCACATTGGAATTACACCTTACTGTTCATGAGACAATGCCCGACCATATAGGCCCACATCTTACTTATCATGAAGCCCGATGCCTATTCCGTGCTACAATGTGGAAAACTATCGTTCCAGCATTGTACATAAAAACTCGAGTGCCTATAGATCCATAGCTAAAAGGTCTAAAACATTACATGACTCCAAATGAATGAATTAATGCATTCAAAACATGTAATTCTCAAATAAATGTAAATCATATCCAAAGCTCTACGTTGAGCTATCAAAACTGGACGATTGTCCCCAAAACCCAACATAATCAGTTACCGAGACACAAGCTCAACAAATCAGAAGATCTCATGTTAAAAGTCATAAACTGAAATAAAACGTAAATACCCCACATTTATGCGAAACATGCTCCATAAACATAAATAACTCCACACAACTCTAGGTTAATATAAATCATTTTCCAAAACACTCATCAAGGTGCATTTATACCAAAAGTCTTACACTCGTAAGATAAATCATTAAACATATTAACACCCAAGATTTACTCATCTAAATGCTTAAAACACCTATTTTCCCCAAAATCAAAAGGTTTTCAATTTCCAAATGCTCGCAAGATCGAGAATGACCAAAATCCAATAACCCGTACGTTGGTATTTTCAAAACATCCCATAACACAAACTATGCATATTTTCAACAAACACAAAAATACATTTTTACCAAATAATCTCCATTTATGCAATAAATCACCAAAATATTTTCATTTATATTTCATTTATCAAAATTACCCAAAAATCCCAAATATGGGTACTTTACAATGTTCATAAAGTTAAGTGCTTCAAATGATCAAAACTCACCAAATAACTCAACAATTGATAATTTTATATAAAACACATAAATACTTGAAAAAGAACACTTTTGGCATGTACAACGTTTTCACAAATCAACTTGAACTCACCTTGCTAGATTTAGGCTAAATCTATATTTTCCCCAATTTGAGCTCCTTTGAAGAAACTTGAATCTTTGAGCCAAATCTTCCAAAACCTAGATCCGTAGGTTTTCAACCATCAAAAACCATATTCAACCATACAAAATCGTTCCCCAAACATTCTCATCAACAATCTCAATTTATACCCAAAACCCTAATTTTACAATAACGAAGAGAAGAGAAAATTACCTCAACCACCACATGAATCTATCAACCAAACACTCCTACGGTCATCAATGTAAGCTTAAATCTTCATTCCATTCAAAGAAAGGGAAGGGTTTAGGTGAAGGTTGGGTAAAACCCTAGAAATGTAGAAATCTCTCAAAATGAAGGTGCGATGAAGTACTTTAACATTTGACCACAAATATTTACTAAGAAGGGAGAAATTTGCTTTGAATCATAAGATTCATGGTTTCAAAGGCTCCGAAACAAATTTAGGGTTTGGTGAGGGTTTTTGAGAGAGAAATATAAAAGTTGGTAAAGTGGAAAATGAGAAAGAGATAGCAAAAATCGGATTTTATGGTCACAGCACCCCGATCGCGATTATAACACGCGATTGTGCCCAGGGCACTCTCGCAGGGCACAGTCGCCCAATCTGTACCGAGGGTTTTCCCCTCTCTGCGAGTATGACACGGCGATAGTGACCTAGTCACTATCGCGGGGCACTTCGCCCAGATTGCCCCGGAGCCCGCTATTGTCCCGATTTTCCGAAATGTTCCCGATTTGCTGAGTTTCTTCCGTAAAACATTTTCCCGACTTTAAACCTTCATCAAAACCTTTTCAAGAGTCATGCAAATAGATTATTTATCTTAATGAATTTTCAGGTGTTAAATATTCCACTAACCTATACAAAGTGGACCTAACCTATTGATTAGGGTGAGTCACTCAAGTCCAGACAATTAAAAGAATACCAATGGGCTACCTTTAGTGGAGTATGTGTGAAGGAAATTGACGTACAACAACTAGCTACTTTCATCATTGTTGCAACTAAGTTGAGTTGTTCAAGTGTTAAAACATAAAAAGTTCACACAAGTTAATCATTGATTAGTGTTTGAAAAATATACACCAAACTCAACTTCTTTCTTTTACCCTATTAGTCATAAAATAACATATAATCATGTATATCATAACTATCTTGAGTTGATGTAAAGTGATCCATCCCCCTTTTTTGCAACAATAAATATGATTGACCGAATAACACTAGATAATCCAGTAAAGTCAATATTTAACTTTAGACAGATAATTGGTTATGTTATTATGTATAACAATAAAATGGTAGATGTAATGTGAGAATGTAGTATTTGGAACTTGCTGGTGTTTTGAGATATAAGGAATAGTGTGTGTAAATAATACAATATTAGGCATTAAATTATATTGAAACAACTATAATCATAAGAGAAATGAAGTATTTCTATTGATATTACTTACCTTTAGCTGTTGGGTGTTAATCAACTCTTTTAAGTATGACTTCAGCATCTTGGTACATTAGATGTGACTCATATGTTACATGTTTGATCGCTTAACTTCTTGTGCTTACTTTTTGGCACCCCATAAATGAGATTTAACATGACCTCAGCTGTCGCTTGGGATGACAAGCGAGATCACATGCGACTTCACATCGGTTTGGAAGACAAGACAACTTCATAGGAGACTTTGAAGTCTCTCTCCAAGTCACCTACGATGTTAGACAAATTTTATTTCCATGTTTAGGTCATTTCATAGTTACATCATGTATACAATATAGGCATTACCATATTACTTCAACCTTAGACTCGAAGTAATATTTACCTATGTGCATTTATAATATATTATTTTACGTTTATAGATGTGTACAAGTAGAAAATTCATATCGAGTTCATGATTTCGTTGCAAAACACAACCTTGAGGCGACTTTGTGTTTGATTTTGAGAAATTAAGATGTGTACATGTGTTATGTGCCAATCTGTATTAAATTATTGATATCACCCGTACAATGTATGGAAAACGATGGTCTGAATAACACACACGATTCTTCTCAAGGTTGTTATTTCAGTGGAGAATGATGACTTGATATCCGGTTACAAACGACCACGATAACTCGTCTGATCTTATGTATTTGTTGTCATAACTTGTCGTTTACATTGCATGTTTACGTATAACATATTGTACATTATAAATCCACATTGCCATTTAGCATAAATTATTTATATATTAGATGTAAATTTCTAACAGAATTATTAAACGGAGAAAAACAACCGCAACTCTACCGCTTGCCCCCCACCACCGTCGACACGCACCCACCTCACTTACGGTTTCATAAAACCCTAAACTTGAAAAATAGATCTGAATTGTAACTAACAAAAATAAATTGGCGTTTTTTGATAATAGCTAAATCTTGAAGGTAATATCCGTAATTTGCCAAAGATAAAAGACATCCCAACCACGAAATCTTCTACCAACATGCAACCCTCAACTACCAAAATAGCTTCAATTAATTTTTTCAAAACCCAACAATAATTAGGTTTTGTTCTTCTGAATTTTGACTTTTTTGGGTCAAGATTTCCCCCATCTATTTCACAAATAGCATAATAAATTCAAAAATCTGGATACATAATCACAAAAAATTCCAAATCCTTGCGACTTTCTGATATTTTGATTCGCAGATCATCATCATCTCCCTCGAAATTTCAACTCTGTTTCTTCCCATGAAGCAAAACCTGTCACATTGTTGTTATATGTTGCTGATATGCAGGTAAAAACACCTCCAGTTTGATTTAAATTTCGTAAGAAAGTTGGTGGATTGTGTGATTAATTTCTATGTATAATGCAGATAAAAATTGTGGAGAAATCGAATGTTTACGCATCTGTTTCTGTATTTCAATTGTTGAGGAAGAATGTATGCGAAGAATGAAAAGAAGAATGAAAAGAAGAAGGACGACAATGTATCAGGTAATGAGCAATTCTTCTTTCTTTTCTTAGGTTTTGTGTGATGTTATTGTTAGGGCTATGGCTTTGGGATAAGATCATGTGTGATTTTAGGGTTGTGGAAAGTTGGTTTATGTAATTGATGTTGGCATAATTCAAGTAGCGATGATGAAAATTGAAATTAAAGAAAAGAACATAATATGAATGGTTATTTTTCGGACATATGTCTAGGAATTTCATTTCTACTTGAACCAACAATTTAGTTTGTGAAAAATGGTAGTATTTTTTGAAGCGCGAAATTTGATTTTATGGGAATCGTTCTATGAAATGAGGTTTTAATGTTTTTAAGAGGGTTTGCTATGTGATGTAAAGAAGAAACAAAGTAATTGATGGTTATCTTTGATTGATTTGGGTGCTACTTTGATCTTTCTTAAAATGATGGAAAACGTGTTTTTTGGTATTATGTACCTACTTTTGAATGCATAATACCAAACAAACCCACTTTCCATCACTCGGAGATCAAAGTAGCACCAAAGTCAAACAAAGGTACACATCATTTACTTTGTTTCTTCTATACATCACATAGTAAATCGTCTTTAAAACATTAAACCCCATTTCATCCACTGATTTTAATGAAATCAAATTATTTTCACCCTTTAAAAATTACTAGTAGTTTTCACAAACAATTTGTTGCTCATCTGAAATTGAAATTACTATGCATATGTGAGAACAATAACTGTTCTTATTGTGTTCTTGTCTTTCTTTCATCACCCCTACTTGAATTTTGCCAACATCAATTACATAAACCCACTTTTCACAACCCTAAAATCACACTTGATCTTAACCCAAAGGCATTACCCTATCCGGTAACACCATGCATAGAAAAGGTGGACACGTAATAAGAAAAGAGTGGAATTATGGGGATGGCTTATGAATTCCTACTATATATATATATGCAACAATGAGAATAGGCCAGGAAAACTAACCACCATTCCCTCTGTTCAGCGTTATGTCTACTCGGATGCAATTAAAATATTTCACTTTGAACCATCACTTAAAGTGGCTATACCAAGAGTTTAGCATTAAAGGAGCATGCTACTTGTACGTTTGATTTAGGGGCCGTTTACTAAACACTTACTTTGGTAAGCACTTATCGGTTCAATTACCTTGCCGGGTTCTTACCCGGTAAGAGGGAAGGCAAGGATCGAGAGTCTTACCCAGAGTGAGGGTGATGGCTCTTACCCAGTAAGTGCGCGTTTTAAGGGTAAGAGCAGTTACCTGGTATGCATTTGATAAACGGCCTCTTAGTGGAGTTTAATTCAATAATTGCTAAAGCTCTTTGAGTCACCTTTTATTCCCCGTTGTTATGAATGCTGCTTTCGTATCTGGAAGACAAAATCTGAACTTTAAAGAAATGAATTTGTCATGCCATTACAGGTTTTTTTATGTGTTCAGGTATATATTTGGAATAACCATGAAATATCAGGATTCATGTTTTGACCTTTATGATGTTATTGCAAGTTATTGCTGTATATGTCTAGCTTTCCTTAATTCTAAATTTTACTTTTTTCGACCCCTGATTAGTACACTTATTACTGCAGGAACTAGCCTCTTTGACCTCTTAAATTTGCCTGAAAAAGAAAATGGAAGCGACGAGTTAGATGAACAGACACCAACTCCATCTAACAGTACGGTCACATTTTTTATTAATTTCTTTTAAGTTTTCCGTCAACTTTGCTGCACCTGCTGGAGATTCTCTAGCTTTATAACTTGCTTCGAATTGTTGCCATTCTTGATATTCTGAGGATTCAGTTTGCTTCTGAACCATATGATTAACGTGTACAGTCTGATCTTTATGTTACAAAATATACATCCAGATTTTTGTCTTAAAAAGTTAATAGTAACATACGTGGCAATACGCTGGGTATACCTCTGCTTTTTTACTATCTTCTCTTAGGAAATAAGTTACTTATTAAATAAGCTTGGTGGTCCCGTAGTTGGTAATAACTTGGAGGTCATTGGCTTCAAATCCTCCGTTTCCCCTTAAACTATAAGAAGAAGTGTGAAAATCGTTGTTTTTCTTATTTCAAAAGAGACGGGTATGAGGTCTTTTATACACTTAAGGATCCTTGAAAACAAGAAAGGAATCACACTACTAACGGAAACTAAGTTGTGAAAAATAAGATTCTAATATTCTAAATGATGAGACTAATTGTAATAAATAATAAATCCTAACTGTTAAGAGTCCCATATCATCTAGACTTGGACAATTTTTCTTCTATTTATTTTGGAACCTCCATTCTCTCCTCAAGGGCTCTTTTGGAGAGTAATCTGATGGGGTTCAACATATTCTCACACAAACTAATACCTGTTTACAAAGAATTATAAACTTCTACACCTCCTCAAGTTGGCGAGGATGTATTGATCATTCTCAGCTTGGAGCATATGCTTTCAAAAAATGTCTTCGAATAGCTTTGGTTTGGATATTTTCAGTTTGTTGTTGTGATGGCGTGTATCCGAGATTTACGTATCGTAGTTGTTTATTGTAAATGACATATCTTCTGCTTTAGGACAAACTCTATTGATTTGATATAACTAACTCGTTGGCTGTTTGTGTTGCAATGTGATGTTTCTCGTCAGGTGCAAAACGTAGGCTGGCAAGTTTTTCGTCCGAATCTGGTAATGAGTTATGTGCAGATTGTGGATGTCCGAATCCAAAATGGGTGTAAGTGCAAATATGCTTGGACTCACTGAAAATTTTATTTATTCACTTGTTACATCCGTTTTACAAAACATTATCCTTCATGGTCACATGTTCTTTGTGATCGAACTTTTTTAACATATTTGAGTCTTCCTCCTTGAAAGGTAACTTACTTCCTCAGTCTCAAAATAAACGTGTCCTTCTCACAAAAACATGAAATTTTAAGAAACCATGTATCAATTTTCATATGTTAATCACCATAAATCACTTTCTATATGTATATGGTTCGTGTTTTGCCGATGTGGGACTGAAACACAATATATTATCAATACAAATTGTAATTCGGTTTGTCATCCGACATCTAAAGTAATTGAGTTTTAGTAATTCATATAGAACATTGAGTTTATAATCTATTTTGTATTTTTACTTTAACTAAAAGTGCACGTTGTTGGTTTGACTAGATCTGCAAACCTTGGAGCATTTGTATGCATCAAGTGTTCTGGAGTACATAGAAGCCTCGGAGTGCATATATCAAAGGTGTAGTTATCACTTTTTGCCTCATTTACAAAATTGATTCATAAATATTTACAAAATAAGCCCTTGAAAATCATAATGTGATGAAGTCCTGGTAATCTACATAATTACGTAGTATGCCTATTCTAACATAGAGTCAGGATCATGCGAGAAATTTTCACTTTCGTGAGAAGGTAAGAACAAGTGAAAATACTTATCGTGCGAATGTTACGTTATATTGTGTGAAGATTTGAACTTTCATATCACCTTCAACTGTGTATCGGAAGGATTACATTATATAGGGTCAGGTTCATGGAAAAACCGCGAAAAATGAAAAACTGAGGAACACCCTGGTAGTCGTTCATCTAGACGGTATGCACCTGTGCATACAATTAATTTGTAACATGCACACGTGCATAAAAACCAAAAACAACTTAATTTACTTGTATGCACATGTGCATACCGTCCAAATGAACGTTATTTCCTCAATTTTTCAATTTTTTGAGGTTTTCCTCTGAACCTCCCTCATAATTTGTGAACATTGTAACCTTCACACAATATAAAGAATTCTCACGACAAACTTTCACACAATATAACCACAAGGCTTGTGGCGTACTGGTTAAGGCTTGTGGGGGATGTGGCTAGTAACCCATCTACCCCAAGTTTGAATCCAGGCGCTTCCAACTTGTGGCCACTGGGGATAAACTCAGGGCTGCACGCTTTAGCAGTTGGGGCAATTGCCTCACCTTGCCGGGATTAGTCGGGGCAATGTCCTCGGATACCCTTCAAAAAAAAAAAAAAAAAAACTTTCACACAATATGAGGATACCTTAACTTTTTCTTGCCTTCTCACGAAAAGGGTTGTTTTGTTCTCACCAGAAACCAACCCTTTTAACATATGCCAATTGTTAGCACTTTTGATATGTTTGACGAAATCTACATTGTTTATTGTGAGTAATTACTTTCTATGGAATACTAATAAGGTGTCTCCGTGTCGGTTTATTAAAGTGCAAGCCCGTTTCTTCTCTTTCTATATCCCATTTTCGAGCAATATAATTTCATGTTACATGTCGGTCTGAATCATGATTCATGACATATGGCTGTAAAGTCCATATTAACCAATTGTCAACTTCTCGGCACAGATATTATCAGTGAATCTAGACGAGTGGACAGACGAAGATGTCGATAACGTGATAAAACTCGGTGGAAATACCGCAGTAAATTTTAAATATGAAGCCAGCATTCCAGAAAACCGTAAAAAACCGCAACCAGATTCTTCTACGGAGGAGCGATCTGATTTTATCAAGTAAAGTACTACAAGGGTCGTTATAAAACATTCAACGCCTTTCGTACTTCACTAAACGTAATTCATTTTCAGGAGAAAATATGTAATGCAACAATTTTTGGACACTGAGGAACAATTGTCGTGCCCCTTCCCAGCGGCTTTCAATTGCAGTACGACTGGATTGAATTCTGTAGTGGAGAAGAAGTATATGAACGGTGCCCGTATACAAAATATTGGCCAAGCGTTTCTCAACAACAGAAAAAGAAAAGATGCGGAAAACAAGCCTGCAAGGAAAAGTAACTCGACGGTAATGACTTTGCAGGGGTGGGTTCAAATGAGAACCGTAAATATTTTGAGAACCGGGGAATCAAATATTTCATGTATTATTCATGAGAAATAACCCCGAATAATGAAAGTTATTCGTTATAAATGTCGTGATAGATATTCATGACCAAAAGTATTCATAATGAATATACATGATATTCAGGGTTATTCATCATGAATAATACATTAAATAGTTGGCATTTGATGTCGGATGCATTCTTTACGAATCCCAAAGTGTTGTGGAGTTGTGTATCTTTAGAGAAACATTTGTTGCTTTAGTTAAACTAGTCAAGGAAAATGCTATCACTAACAAATTATTAACATTTATATCCTCTTCAATTTCAAAATACTCCCTCCGTCCCAAAATAATTGTCCACATTTCTATTTCAATTTTCCCCAAAATAAGTGTCTACGTTTCTATTTTAATTTGTCCCAAAATAAGTGTCCACTTTCATTCTACCCTTAATTATGAGATGGAGAAATTCATTCCTCCCTCTATAATTAAGGATAAAATTGTCATTTAGTTGATGAAATGTGTAATAATTACATATTTCTAAACTGTGTGGCTTTTATATTGTGCTATTTCTTTTTGCATTAGAAACTTTTTATTGAACTTGTTTTTCTGATGCCTGATATCTTGTTTATAGGCAGGTATGGTTGAATTTGTTGGTTTGATCAAGGTCAATGTGGTCAGAGGCATCGACCTTGCTATCCGAGACGTGAGGAGTAGTGATCCTTATGTTATGGTCTCATTGGGAAACCAAGTAAGCCTGCAACCTAATACTTATTACACTTTTTATTTAACCAAATGACAATTTTACCCTTAATAGTAGAGGGAGTAATGACTTTCTCCATCTCGTAATTAAGGGTAGAATTGGAAAGTAGACACTTGGTTTTGAAAGTGAACACTTATTTTAGACAAGCTAAAATAGAAATATGGACACTTATTTTGGGTTTAAAAAATCGCGTTTCGTTGCATAACTGTAATCTATAAGTAGCAGGAAACATCTACGTTTTTTGGAACTGAGAAAATATTGTGTTTTGGGTGCAGTCCATGAAGACACGAGTCATAAAGAACAACCTCAATCCTGTTTGGAATGAAAAGCTAATGCTATCAATACCCGACAACGTTCCTCTTTTGAAAGTGGTAAGTCGGTTTTGTTTATTAATTATATGAATGGCTTCTTGTGGAAGTGGTTAATTAGAGTCTATTCGCCTTCATAAATCAACATCAGTCCCCTTCGGGCTATGAATTTCTCTATCAATTCCATTACCCTATCCTTAGCCTTTTCAATATACAAAAAAATTTATTACGCTTTTTAATTAACTGGACACAACTTTACGCTAAATAAAAAATTACACAATTTTAGAAATATATAATTATTCCACTAATAAATTTCT
Source organism: Saussurea involucrata (assembly GCA_033807775.1). NCBI lineage: Eukaryota > Viridiplantae > Streptophyta > Magnoliopsida > Asterales > Asteraceae > Saussurea > Saussurea involucrata. Next base: position 77,556,628 of record CM066312.1, on the reverse strand, counting down.
GTATCTCATCAACTTTTAAATATCCTATGCTATATTTCTGTATTTATCGTTGCATTATACTGGATCTAGCTACTTCTATAGCTACGTTTATATCTTATTATTGAGTAATTGAATTTTTGGACCACTGAACTTGGGTTTTGTTGCAAATTAATCATTGTATTAGTCTTCAAAGAGTGAGCAATTTTGGACATATTTGGTGTAAATGCAAATGCAAATGCAAATGCATACAAACCATCATTTTTTCAAAACAAAAATGGTTTGTGTGCAATGAAAAATCAAGTAACAATGGCCGAGGGGTGGAACCACACTAGTGCGTATGGTGGCACGGGCCACCGCCTCGTTCTTCTATGGTAGTGTAAAAAAATTTAGGCTCGTGAAAGGTGCCACCGTATCATATTTTTGTGCAACCATATATAATTTGAAACTAAAATGATAACACAAGTTTCCCTTAGTAGAGTTAGTTTGCATGGCTTTTCTCCCATCCCAGTAGCGGGTTGAATCTTTTTTGTGTCTTTTATTAGCTTTTAATTTCTAAACATAACTTGCTGTAAAAGACTAGAAGTCTAGAACACATGACCTCACATATGAAAAGCAATGAACTAACCAACAGACCAATGATAATTTTGTTAAAAATATATTTATCTTCGTTTCTTATAGTCAAATGGTGCCACCACTTAAAAAATTCCTATGAAGTAGGTCACTCATTTTATTGTTGGTTAGTTTGCATCAACTTTCCTTATCCCCTCTTTTTAAACCCGCCATCTCCAATTTCAAGTTTACAACTAACGAGTGCTACACAATTTTAGTAGCAAAATGGAGGAATAGTTAACGGTGAAATGTGTGAAACTTTTCGGTTTGAGCTCTCAATGAGACTCGTTTCAAATGATTAGAAGAGAAGTGAAGACATTGGACGTATAATTCATGACAAAGTAAATTCAAAACATAGTTATTGGTTAATAACTTCAGGGCCCCATGGGATTAAGTCAAAGACGTATGCTCTTTATTGATGATGTTGAGAAAATAGGTGAGAGTCATGAGAGCTGAAATCGGATCATGGTATGAATACAAAGTTAGAATTGTGGATAAACACTCTTGATTGAGCATAACTAAAGTAGAATATATGAAGTGCAAGTTTAGTGACGGATCGAGATGGGGTGAGCGTTGATGGACAAGATGTGCCTAAGAAGTACCTAGTGTCGTTGTTCAAGAGGGATTAGAGTTTAGGGTTTAGGGTTTTGAGATCCTTAAAAGATTTTAGCCAATGTGTTAGAGCACGCCGGATGAAGTGGGTGGGCATCAATCATATGGTCCTATGTGACCCCGAACTCACCCTAATGTTTAACGGTAAGTTTCATATGACGAATTTTGGACCACCAAGATGAGACGCCCACCACTCAAGATGGATTATTTAGCTAAATGACCCCTAACAAGTGCTTTTTAAATCTATGACCTTTTGACAAGTTTTTATGGAAGTGGCATTCTTCTGTTAAACAGTGACATCAAGGTCATGGATTTAAATATATATAAAAAAAAAACTTTACAGAAGGTCATTTAACCAATGAGAATGTTGAGGTAGGGTTTGATTAAACAGAACCCAATGTAACACTCTTTGATTGATTGTTATCTTTTTCTTTAAATTTGTGATTGATTCCATTTTTTAACTTGCCATGACTAATTTGTCGTTGTAATGCGCTCTTCCGGGAATGATTAAAACTAAAATCAGAATGGTTAACAAGTTTTTGGTTGTTCTCCAGATGGTTTTTGACAAGGATAAGTTTACAACCGATGATTTTATGGGTGAGGCCGAGATTGATATTGAACCGTTGGTCTCTGCTGCCAAAGCTACGGAGAATTGTAACGTGAATGAGGTATCAACACAACACGTAAAACCGCCAGAAGGAGAAAACAACGCCGCCAAAGTCAACGACGGTGTGTTCACACTGGCGGAAGCTTTGGACAAGCATAACATGAATGAGCTATCAACAAAAGAAATAAAACCAGAAGAAGGAAAAGACAACAACGCCCATGTCAACGAAGGTGTGATCACACTGGCGGAAGGGAAGCCGAAGCAAGACATTGCTATAAAACTCCAAAATGTGGAGAGTGGTGAGCTACATATAGAGCTCGAATGTGTGCCATTGACCCAATAGCAAGTCGAGAAATACGCCAAAAAACAAACCCATGGGTCATGCATGATTATGAACGAAAAGAGTTGTGGAAATATGGTAAAGATCCATTCATATCGTTAGGCTATTTAAAGAACGAAAAAAATGGGATTCAATTTGTTTTCCTATAGGCATTTTATGATATGCATTTGTTGCTAGAGGGTGGTTTTGAAATGTACATGTCACTCCCAGACTCTATCTCTATGTGGGATTTACTGCCAGTTTTACGTTTGTGCGAGATTGACCGTGTTAGTTTTGTTTGGTGAGTCGGGTGATCCATGTACTTGTGTATGTATCATGTAATGTTGATGTGTATGTAGGACTTTTTCTGTTTATTTGTCAAGTAAATACGATTGCCCCTTTCAATCATTGCATGAAAAGTATACACCATTATTTATTTTTTTATTCTAAAACCGTCAATAAACCGATAGAAACCCAAGGGCTATATTGACAAGACAACCCATTCGACCCGACCTGCTAGAAAAACGAGTTTGAACAACAATTCTTCAAAAATGACGGCCTGAAATGGTCAGTTAAGGTTAATCGACAAACATGAGTAAAAAGTTCAAACCGCCTAAATCGGTCGGACCAAACCACCGGTTTGGGCACTTGATGTCATACCGCTCGGTTTAAAATTTTAATAAACCACTACTTGCGGTTTGATTTGTGGTTGGAGAGGTTAAATCGTCCAAACCGGACCACGAACACCTCTATATCTATATCTGGTCTAAGAAGGACCGACTAGTTAACAAGATTGGCAATACCTACATGCCATTCAACAAGCCTAACTATATATCTTTCCTAAAGTGGGCAACAATTTAATAAGTTAATTTATTTAGCAAGACTTGAACTCATAAAAACAAGATTATATACATACACAAATACCATTAAGCTAAAGGCCACTTAATAGCCCAACTATTAACTTGATTCAACAAAAGTGTGTTCTATATAATGTCTACATCTAATCCACAATCTCCATTACACAAATCTTGTCAAAAGAACAACCTTTCAAACAAGTATAAATCGAAGAACGAAACTCATACGAGTTATCTAATGAGGGTGTTATGTCAACCCACTCTTTGTCGACCATTTCTACATGTTGGTTTGGCCTCAAAACGGCATGAAACGTCAACTCGTTGATACGTTTTGCCAATTGTGTTGCAAAATTCAAAGAAAATACCACGTAGAAATCATCACCAACGCCATTGATGCCGTCAAAGGTTTTTATCCCAACTTGAGCTTCACTTGAATCCACCAAACCAAGCAGATTCTCGCCACCAACGGATCTCTGATCAACACTAGAAATCTGCAAAACAATGGAAACGATTTTAAAAAATTGTCACATGAAAATAGTCTTTTATTTGCATCCTCGGGATGAAATTGATATGTTCATGAGAATCCAAGTATGTGATTGATGATAGCTCTCATTTCGAGAGCTATTTACAGCTTGTTTTACCCTTTTTTTGTATCTTTATTTTTTGTACAAAACCTAGGTTTGTAGTACTCCCTCTGTCCTAAAATAATTGTCCATAATGAAAATGGCACAAAAGGTGTAATTATTACACTTTTTAATTAACCAAATGACAATTTTACACTTTATAATAAAGAAAGTAATGAATTTTACATCTCCTAATTATGGGTAGAATTGGAAGGTAGACACTTACTTTTGAAACTGGACGCTTATTTTAGGACAAACTAAAAATTATTAGCTTTATTTTAGGGACTTCTATCTTTACATTATTATTTCTCGTACTTAACTTCCCTCGCATTAACTAGTGTCAGATTTTGTATTTGAACTTTCTAAAAGTAAGTTAAGTATGTTTTCAAGTATTTATGTCTTCTTCTATTTTGTTTCTTCCTTTAGCAGCAAAATGGGATAAAACCCTTTTGGTGTGGGTTTAGATTAAATGTCATAACAAATACTAAATTTGGAAGATACCACTTTATTACTTGTGAAAGATGATAGTATAAGTGAGTGCATGCTTGCATAAGCTTACTACCGACTTTTTCCGATAACAAACAGCTTGAGTTTAAATCTCACCACAGGTATGCAAATGTTAAAAACCATAAATTTTCAATGGATAACTTTATCTATTTTTGCTAGGTTTTCAACTAATTGTCACATAGATTAGTGAGCTCACGCCTCAATGTGGAGATGAAGTAATTGATATGGTTGTGAAAACTTAATTATGTGATTGAAAGAAAAAGTATTTAAGGTGTAAGTAACAGTAAAAACTCTGATGTGACTCGCATTACCTCGATATACTCAACGCCCATTGCTGCAAGAGACTCTAGAATATTGTGGGATGAAAGTAAGCTAATGACACCACCAGATCCAACCGGTGTTTGGAGTATTTCCCACGGTGATTTCATCAAGATCTTGTGTTTATTGTGTTCTCCAGGCGATGAACTTACAACTGGCAACTTTTCTTCTTCCAAAATCCAAACCTGTAAAGCACATGGAACAAAAGCAGGGTTAAAAAACAACTTGTACCATACAACTTATTATTGGATAAGTTTTCAACAAATTAGATGGATTTCATCTCAATCAAATTAGCATATTCTAATGTTTAAGGGCTCAGTGGATTAATTTTGATGATCCATTGGGCACTTAAATTGATCACGGAATGATATGCTCCACTTTTATTCAACATCTAGCAAAACAAGGAAAGAAAAATAAGAAAATAGCAATACATAAAGAAGAATTGTGTAACCTTTTCGGGGTCAAAGCCGAAGTAGTCATTGTCTGACATCAAGTTTTGAAAAACATCGATTGTGTTATCAGGACAAACCAGGATCAAAGGTGTGGCGTGATGGTTCTCCATCTGCAAACACAAAATATGGTCATCTGATCCGATTGCAGAATATGCTACTTGTACTTGCAAAGGCCAAAAAGGTACTATTCCCTGTTCCATTTTTTATACATATTGACATTTTTAAGTCCAACAAATTAGTTCCAAATACATAATTTTGTGTATTCTAAACCTTTTGTGTAATACATTATGCTTATTACAAGTATTACATTATATTACAAGTCATTGATTCAGATTTCAGACTTCAGCACCACCTCTTATCAATCAGAAGTGAGATAAGACTTCAGACTTCAGCGCCTCTTAAAAAATAGGCCACCAAAGTTATCTAAGTGCAGGGTTTGAAATAGCATGTGTAGACTTAAATTCAAACCAATACATGTTTCTGACACAAATACAATGTAAAGAATTGTAAATAAATGCAATTTCGTGTACTCTCTCTAATCCAATTTAAATAGACTAAAAATCGAGGTAAATTTTTGACTTTCAATTCCAACTGAACTACTATTCAAATTTAAAATTGATATGGACTTTCTTTAAGCACAAAGCCAGAATCTTGTGTTGGGAGTATTTTATTAATTTTAATGTACTAAATATTGTGTTTGACGGTTTGACCTTGGAAAGTCAACAGTTAAATAAATCCCAAATAAGTTTAATTTCTGATTGGCAGAACTTCATGAGCAAAGATACATTAGTGTATTTATTACCTTAACTAATCTTTGGATAAGAAAATCAGTCCCTTCAGAGTCAGATATTTTCTGCAGTTTTGTACCGTCAACAACCAAAAGCTTCGCAGCTTTGCCATTGGATGTCAAATCTGCTATTTTGGAACTTGTGTACTCTACATCTCCGCTAAGAAGAGAGCCTTTTGATACCTTATAAGCATTTCTCGTTGATTCTGTGTTATAAGCTGCTAAGAACTCCGATAAATGCCATCTGAGCCAAAAGGACACAGGAATTGAAGAAGCATTCATATTAGGTGATGTTCATAAAATTTAATCAACTATTGTGTCATGAAGCTGATTAATTAGCTGAATAAGATGATATCTTCCTCTCTCATGCATACACATGCAAAAGATGAGTGTGTGACAGCTGTCATTTTTGGGTTGGGTTCCGGTGAGAAGTGGTTATCAACCGTTAGATGAGAAATGAACGCACATTAGGATGAGATGCACCGAGATAAGATGCACCGGATCAATTCTCTTCTAAGCCGCAATTCATGGGAGGGCATTTGATTAAACATGATCAACAGTTCAGATCCACTTCTCACGCTTCTCACGTTAACCTCAACTTCTCACACGATCCTTCGCCATAATTTTCAGTCAATTTTATTGGTTTCTTGTAACTGACTATTAATTTTGAATTTTTGATAATTAGCCCATTAAACTACTTGAGCACTACCAAACACATAATTAACCGTTAAGGGAGGTAACATATTTTGCCTACAGGACTTCCCAATTGGCAAAAATACATCGGCATGATTATGACGTGGCATGACACATGTTTTTAACCATTTCCATTTATTCATGACATTGATTTTGGTCCACAAGATTCCCCAATGTTCATTCAGCACACTTCTTTAAACTACATGGTCAATTGTTGCAAATTTTATGGGGCAGGGGTAGGGAAGTAATTCTTCAGATCATAAAGAGAAGAATAGAGTTTTGTGGGAAGAACAAGGGTAAAAAAGTAATTGTAAGTGCTAAAAGAAACCACCTGTCAGAAGGTGACTCAATAGTCTGTAATGCTACTTGAAGCAATTGGGAGTTAACGGCTACAATCTGATCAGCTAGTAGATTTCGTTGGGCTTTCTCTCCATGTCTAAGCCCATCAAAAACATGTTTCTGCTCCATTTCACACAGTTTCTTTTTTGCTGCTATAAGCCGTTTCTGAAACTTTTTCCTCTCTTTCCATTCCTTAAACAAGCAACAGTTGTCTTAAGCATTGAATCTAAATGAAAATTTCTTTGAAAGCATGTAGCTGAATGAAATTTACATGTTTCAGTCAACAATATATATGGTCAGTGTAATTGTTATTACTCAAATAATGTGATAGCATTTCATTCAACTAGTAGAGAACTATATACCATATATATACAAGCAAACACTCTAGATAAGGAAAGCATACTAAGAAAGTAAAGTCCTAATTTACTATATCTAACACTCCTCCTCAAGTTGGAGCAAATATGTTAATCATGCCCAACTTGTTACAAATAAAATCTATCTGTGTTTTCCGCAATGGCTTCGTGAGAATGTCTGCAAGCTGATGCTCGGTCCTGATGTGTGATGCTCGGTCCTGATGTGTACTGGTTGGATCGATGGAGGGTCTGTCCGTGTTCCCACAACACGGTCTCTAATGAGATGGCAAACAACTTCAATGTGCTTAGTCCTCTCATGGAATACTTGATTCTTGGCTATATGAATAGCTGACTGGTTATCACAATACAGTCTCATCAAGTCGTCGGTAATTACTCCAAGCTCTCTTAGGAGTCTCCTTACCCACGTCATTTCGCATGACACATCTGCCATGGCTCTATATTCTGATTCAGCACTTGATCGGGAGACGGTATGTTGTTTCTTGCTTTTCCAAGAAACTAGATTTCCTCCAACAAAAACACAGTACCCCGTGGTTGATCTCCTGGAAACGGGACAACCAGCCCAATCTGCATCCGAGAAACCAGATATTCTGCCATCTCCTTCTTCAGTGAAAGCACCCACTCGACAATGACCCTGATCTGAATAGAGTATCCCTAAGCCTGGTGTGGCCTTAAGATACCTCAAAACACGAAGTGCTGCATCCCAATGACCCGTATAAGGAGCAGACATGAACTGGCTCAAGACACTAACCGGGAATGATATATATGGTCGAGTAACTGTCAAATAGTTTAACTTTCCAACCAGTCTTCTGTATCTCTCTGGATCCTTCATTGGATTTCCATCATCCGGAAGAAGCTTTCCTGTAGCGAGCATCGGACTGTCCACAGGTTTACATCCTAGTAAACCACACTCAGTAAGCATATCAAGAACATATTTCCTTTGAGACAGAAGAATCCCTTGTGGAGATCGAGATACTTCTATCCCAAGGAAATAACGAAGTCGTCCAAGATCAGTAACTTGAAACCGAGTCTGTAACAATTCTTTTAGCTCAGAAATTCCGGTGCTATCATCTCCGGTAATAATAATGTCATCTACATAGACCACCAATATGATCCGTCGATAGTCACGGTGTCTATAAAACACAGAATAATCCTGGGAACTGCGGGTCATACCAAACTCCTGGAGAACATCTGAAAAACGTCCAAACCATGCTCTAGGAGACTGTTTGAGACCATATAACGAACGTCGCAATCGACATACTTTGGTGACCTCCTCCTCAATAACAAACCCAGGTGGTTGTTCCATGTACACCTCCTCCTCAAGAATGCCATTAAGAAAGGCGTTCTTGACATCCAACTGATGAAGCGGCCAATGATTAATGGCAGCCAAAGCAATACAAATGCGAACTGATGGCATTTTAGCTACCGGGGAAAACGTCTCGTCATAGTCAATCCCATGTGCTTGAGAATAACCCTTTGCAACTAATCGGGCTTTCAAGCGATGTAGTGAACCATCAGGATGAACTTTCACTGTGAAAACCCATTTACAACCCACTTTCCGCTTTCCACAAGGAAGTTCTTCCAAATCCCAAGTATGATTCTTCTTTAGAGCATCCATCTCTTCCTGCATTGCCTTAAACCATCCCGGATGATTAAGAGCCTCGGTCACATTTCTAGGAACAATATGACTATCAATGGCGGTGGTGTAGGCACACGACTCTGAAGAAAGATGAGTATAGGCAAGATAATCCTGAATAGGATATCGGGTACAAGTTCGTATGCCTTTTTGGAAGGCAATTGGAATATCGGGGAGATGGGCACCAGGTGGGTCATAAGACTCAGTATGTGGTGGTAGGGGCGTATCAGGAACGAGGTCGGGGACAATGTCAGTAGGCGATGATATGTGTGTACCGGGTGATGGAATAGGAGACGTACTAGAATCATTATGCACCGGTAGGCACTCATGGGTCTCAGTCACTTGTCGTTGGCGCTGTCGAGCATACACATTTGTGAAACGAGTATCAGTGGGTACTGGCGGAATAGGCACATTTGGTGCCACTACCGGAATACGCAAGACTGGAGGATCAAGAGAATCAAAAGGACCAGGAACATGATTTGGTGACTCAGAAGTGCTTGTATGAGATTTATCATAGAAAGGACGCAACTCATTGAATGTGACATCAGCAGAAGTAAAATATCTACGCAGGGAAGGACTATAACAACGATAGCCTTTTTGGACACGAGAATACCCAAGGAACACACACTTGATAGCACGTGCAGAAAGTTTATTACGCCCCGGACGATGATCATGTACGTAAGAAATACAACCGAAGATTTTAGGATCCAGGGGAAAAGAAGTGCCTTTGGGAAAGAGAATGGAAAAAGGTGTCTTCCCTTTAAGGACAGAGGAGGGCATACGATTAATTAGATAATTAGCTGTAAGAACCGCATCGCCCCAAAAACTTTGTGGAACATTATAATGAATCATCATAGTGCGTGCCACATCCAACAAATGTCGGTTCTTTCGTTCAGCAATGCTATTCTGTTGGGGCGTATATGCACATGAAGATTCATGTATAATACCATGCTCAGACACATAACTTGTAAAATCATGAGAGAAATATTCCTTTGCATTATCAGTTCGCAATGTTTTAATGGAAACATCAAACTGGGTTCTGACATAGGCATAAAATTCACGAAAGATGGACAATATTTCACTGCGAGATTTAAGTAGGTAAACCCATGTTGCACGAGAAAAATCATCAACAAACGTAATGAAATACTTAAAACCATTTGTAGAAGTAATAGGACACGGTCCCCATACATCCGAGTGAACGAGTTCAAACAAGGTGTTGACTTGACTAGACTTGCTAGGGGGGTAGGAACAACGAGTGTGTTTACCCAACTGACATGACTCACATGGTAACTCATGAATAGATGAAAGATCGGGTCTTAGTTGTTTCAAAACAGGCAAAGAAGGGTGACCTAACCGACAATGTACATCCCTAATACTGGAGTCACAAAGATGTGTAGCTGGAGATTGCAACATAGACAAGCGATAAAGACCATGAGATTCAAAGCCTGTGCCAATCAACCGGTTTGTTTCCAATTCATGAAACACACAATGTGTGGGGAAAAAGGTTACATAACAATTAAGTTTTCTGGTAATTTGGCTAACAGATATTAGACTTTCGGGGAAGGTAGGAACGTAAAGAACGGATGATAAGTTCAGGTTTGACGGGTTGCTAGTGGATCCAATGCCTATAATTTGACACGAAGACCCATTAGCAAGCCGAACCGGATTATGGGTTATATTAGTCTCAAGGTTGGATAAAAGGTCTCTGTTCCCAGTCATGTGATCTGTGGCTCCAGAATCAATAATCCAAGATGGTGAGCATGCAGAAAAACAAGTAGATGGAATACCTAATTGTGTTGTCCTCGCACAAAAGGTAGATGGAACTTCACCTCGAGGATGACCCAAAGCTGTAAATTCATGGGACTTCGATGGTTGCAATGGAACTTTGTCACCCATTGTTAAATTGCAAATTCAGAAAGTTGGATGTCAGATTTAGGGGTAAACCGACAGTTCCAGCAGGGGCAGACGTGTTCGGCAGGGTTTCGACAGGCTCTGGAAGATTCAGGTTCTGATTCAGGCGGGTATCAAGTATGTTAAGATTCTGGTGAATATTCTCGCAGGTTAGACTTGTTCCGGGAAGGTTTATTCTCGCAGGTTAGACTCGTTTTGACAGGTTCTTGAAGATTCCAGCAGCTTCTGGAGGATTCCGGCAGGTACAACAGGTATCGGTAGGGTTTCAGCAGCGGCGGCTTCCGGCGGATTCTCCGGCGAGGGCGGCTAGGGTTTCGGCGAATGCGGCTAGGGTTTCGGCGGATTCTCCGGCGAGGGCGGCGAGGGGTTCCGGCGAGGGCGGCTAGGGTTCCGGCAGGATTCCGGCGAAGGTGGCTAGGGCTCTGATACCATGTAATTGTTATTACTCAAATAATGTGATAGCATTTCATTCAACTAGTAGAGAACTATATACCATATATATACAAGCAAACACTCTAGATAAGGAAAGCATACTAAGAAAGTAAAGTCCTAATTTACTATATCTAACAGTCAGGTTTAGGGGAAAACCTCAAGAAAATGAAAAACTGACGATATGCACTTGTGCATACAACTAATTTGTAACATGCACACGTGCATTAAAACCAAAAATCAACTTATTTTACTTGTATGCACAAGTGCATACCGTCCAGATGAATGGCTACCAGGGTATTCCTCAGTTTTCCATTTTTTGAGGTTTTCCTCTGAACCTCCCTCCCTCCCTCCCTCTCTCTCTCTCTCTCTCTCTCTCTATATATATATATATATAGGCATGGGATCATGTGAGAAGTGTCATTTTTGGTGAGAAGTGTGAGTAGTACTTTTAAACCGTTGATCGCTTTTAATCAAATACCCTCCCATGAATTGCGGCTTAAAATGGAATTGATCCGGTGCATCTCATCATAATGTTCGTCCATTTCTCATCCAACAGTTGATAACCACTTCTCACACTTCTCACCAAATTTGGCACTTCTCACCCGAACCCAACCCTATATATCTGTTCAAGGGAAAACCTCAAAAAACGGAAAACTAAAGAACACCCTAGGAGCCCTTCATCTGGACGGTATGCACTTGTGCATACAGGTAAATAGTTGACTTTTTGGTTTTATGCACAAGTGCATTATGCATTTGTGCATATATGCACAAATGCATGTTACAAATAACCTGTATGCACAAGTGCATACTGCCCAGATGAAGGGCTCCTAGGGTGTTCTTCAGTTTTCCGTTTTTTTGAGGTTTTCCCTTGAACCTGACCCTATATATATATATATATCTGCTCTAAAGAAAAATATAAAACGGATAGTTGTGTATTTTGGTCAAATTAGCAAAATACTTAATAAGGGGTCCCAATCTTGCTTGTTTCTCTGAACAATTTCAATAGAAATTTCTTTGTGATAGTTTATGACGCTGTTAAGAAGAATCTGCACATCTGTATATGCTAGTCAAACAAAATACTTATAACGAAGATATGTGTGTTGATTATACAATATACTCCCTCCGTTACGGAGGAGAAGAAAAGTTGCACTTCTACTTTCGGGGTCAAAACACCATCAAACTTCAAAACCCATATGGATTCTCTAAATATCAATAAGATTGTGATAACAACATAGAACTTTTATATTGTGTTAAAAAAATTATAAGCCATGTTACATTAAAACTTAATCTAAACCTTTTTTTCACGTGAGGAAGGGGATTAAAATCAAAGTCATCAATAATTTGTAATGACGGTAATAAACAAATAAGTAATTTTATTATTACCTTCAATATTTTGCCAAATAAGGAAACGTTGAAATTAATTTCGGACATCCCCAAACTGGATATTGTTTGCAATATATTATTGGAGAAGGAGGAGTAAGAATCCAGTTTAAATAATGTAGATCGCACATGAAAATTAATAGAAAATATAGAAACAGAAAAGAAAAGTTTGACTCACAATCTGTCGACGTTCTTTCTTTGACCTCTCATCAGAGCGTATATTTAACTCCAGGAGACCCTTAGGAGGTGTAATCATCATTTCTCTTTTATTCATATCAACACGAGGAACAATTGCTTCAACAAATGGGACCCACACAAGGGGTGCTTCTGATTTCAGCTTTCCATTTTTGTCTATTATCTCAGATGCTGAATCAAGCTTAACGTGTAAGAGGTCGCTACCTCCATTGTCAAAAACATTCACAACAGTTCCAACTGGTTCACAAGTTTCCTGAAATGAAATGAAATGGGAGGAATTCATAAATCAATCCTACTATTTGAAAACTATGCTGTTAAAATCGGTTAGCGGTGCGATAGCGGTCAAGGACGATATTCGATATATCGGATATATCGGTGATATATCGGAATATCGGTTTATATAAAGAATTATATATATATATATATATATAATATTATATATGCATCCATAAACTTATCATATGCATTAATTAAAAACATAGTTCAACATCAAAACATCTACTTAAATAAGGTTTCACATCTACTGAATAAAAAAAACCCAGCTATAATCGTTAAAAAAAAGCCCAAAAATGGTATTCTTAAAAAATCGCGATTTTTAACCGATTTTTGGACCGATTTTTGGATAAATCGGCCAATATATCGGATAAATCGGCCGATATAGCGCTGACCGATTTTTGGACCGATTTTTGGCACCGCTATTTGACTGATCACCGATATCCGATATATCGGCGATATATCGCCGCTAAATCGCGATTTTAACAGCATAGTTTGAAAACCAACATGGTATGTAAACAAATGAAAATCAGATAATCATTTTAATAGAATATTAACTTGATAACATAATTCGAGGCCACTTCAGTATAAAAACCTCATCTGTCACATAAAATTGCAGTATTTCCTTTTTTGCTACGTTTTAAGTTAAAATTACCTATGTGTGTGTGTTGTTCTAGATTTGATCAAGTAACAATGAATTCACAACATTATCTTTTGTTGAATCTTGAGAGAATATTACATATATCACTTTCTCTCTCTAGACTCTCTCTCTCTAGAATATATCTTATGAAGTGCTTCAAGAGAACTTACTCCAAACAAACTATTTCAAGCTTTATATACCATCTAATTACAAAGTAAGGGTGTGCTTACTTGTGACTTAATCAGCTTAATGAGAAAACTAGCTTATTCGCGCAGACATTTTTGGGTGTTTACTTGCGACTTAATCGCACAGCAATCAGCTTATTCGCACAGTGGGTTAAGGGGTGTTGTCCCCATTAAGATGAAAATGTGACATTTCTACCCTTAACAAAAAAAAGAAAAAGAATGGCATAACCCTACCTCCTCTCCATCGCCTCCCACTTCCAGCCCCTCTCTCCCACAACCTTCTCCATCGATGCTGCTCTCTCTCCCTCCGGCTCTTTCTCCGGCGGCAAGCTTCGTTTTTTTTTCCTTTTGCTTCGTTTTCTACACTCGTTTCTCTGTTCCCATACGTTTCCTCGCATCGTTCCAGAAGGCACCAAGCTTCCAGAATGCACCTGCACTTCTTCTCGTTGCTGCATCTTTTCTCCGGCGATCTCTCTCTGGCTGGCGACCGACCGGCGACCTTCTTCCTTCAGTTTTCACTTCTTCTCGTCGCTGCACCTTTTCGCTGCACCCTTTTTGCCCCTGATTTTTGTTCTTACTCACCAAGATTTCTTCATTCGCTGCTAAGAAACTTGGGATAATTTTAATTTTTTGGGTAAATTTTAAGGATAAATTGTTTTTTTTCCACCACGTATCTGGATGATAATTTGGTTTTTTCTAGAGATTTGATAAATCAGTTTTAGATTTTAGATTCTAAACAATATTTCATTTTTAATTTGATGAATTCTTAAAATATGTTTAAATTATTAAATTTAAGTAGTTTTTTGTCATTTTAAAATATCAAACAACAATCAATTTCATGTTAAGGGGTAAAGAGGTAATTTATGTCATTCAGACCGTGATTTAGAAAAAGAAAGTAAACAACAATACATTTTTATCAGGACAGACAAATTTATCCAGAAAGACATATTTATCCATACAGAACTTAATAGAAAATTTGGTAAACAACCCCTAAGGTAAAAACACAATTAGTTCTTATACTTTGACTTTTTAAGACTTTCTTGACTTGTTGACTTTTAGCTTTGACCATTCTTCAAGTCTTCATTCTTCAAGGCTTTGATCTCGGATACAAGATTTTAGACCTAACAGTGTGCTATCATCACTACAAATATATTGATGCTATTGTTTAGATCCCCAACATTAGGGATGTTAAGACATTTTGCAAATAGTCAAACAATCTTCATAAACTATGATTTCGGTCAAACTTTTGCAATTTTCATAAATCATAGGATGGAGGAAGTATTGAATAAAAGATTCTATGCCTTGACAAGAAATTGAAGAGAATCAAAGAAAATTCATGTTTTTCTCTTTAGTCTCCTCGTACCATTAAAATACATAAGATACACAATAAAAACCTAAAACTCAGGTGGCGTTTGTTTTTTAAAAGGTGCTGAAGTCTGAAGTCTTATTTCACTTTTGATTGATACGAGGTGCTGCTAAAGTCTGAAATCTGAATCAATAAGACTGTTTGTTATTGTAAATTGATAAATGTCTGAATTTGTTTAAATTATGTATTTGACCAATTAGAATATTATAGTGTTGAATTTATATATATAAATTTATACAATTTCACATATTTATGTATCATCCTTACGAAATTTACATCTAAATTATAAAATTAGCATTCATTTAAAATAATACGTTTAATCAATAATAATATAATTAAATTACATAAAATTAAATCTGAAAGTCACCTAGTTATAGTAAATTGAGTTTTATTACAATCCAAGTGAATCGATTGAGAGAAATGATCTACTAAGGTTAATTCATTGAGAATAATAAGAGGCAAATAAGAGGTTGATTTACCTCTTACCAGATAAGAGGACGATAAGACATAAGTGGCTCTGAAAATTTGGAAAAAACAAACGGTCTGAATGGTCCTACCTCTTAACGAATCAGACATAAGAGGCTAATAAGACCTTTTTTCTAAAAAACAAACAAGGCCTCATTCTTTTTGTGAGAGTAATCCTATTACAATAATATAACAAACATCAGTTCATAGACTCAATAATAAATACCTTAAGAGTAACTCTCATGCCAACAAGATCACGGGCATAAAACTCGCCTTCCTCCAACTCTGGTCTATCTTCATTCGATACAAGTATCGTTGACCCGACAAGTTGTTGAGCCTACAAAAGTTTAGGAATTAAAAGAAAATGTAGTGGTTCAAGTAAAATACTTTTGGGGCCACTCTACTATTAGATTTATGTAGGGGTGTTAACGAGTCGAGCATTTAACGAGCTACTCGAGCTCGAGCCTAATAATTATCGAGCTCGAGTCGATCTCGAACACAAAATAAAGCTCGTTTAACTTAACGAGTCGAGCTCCGTAACACCAATGTCCGACTCGACTCGTTCGAAAGCTCGATTAAACTTAACGAGTCGAGTCGAGCCGAGTCAAGCCATTCGAGCCTACACTTTTTCGAGCCAAACATATTCATATGTTTACAAACTATATAATCAAATATAAAAATTATCGTGCTTGAGTAAATAACGAGTTAATCGATCTCGAATTCGAGCTCATAAACGAGCATCGAGCTCGAGCTCAAACATTAAAAAAAATCCGAGCTCGAGCCCGAATATGAAAAAGTTAATCGAGCTCGAGTCGAGCTCAAACCTGATATTATTTTTTCAAGCCCAGCTCGAATAGCCTGCTACTCGACTCGACTCGGCTCGTTAACACCCCTAGATTTATGTACAAGTGAGTGGTTATTGGTCCTCAAATTGGTTTCTTTACAGTGTTATTCTCTATTGAAGCAATTTGCTACTCCAGTTACTTTTATCAAGTCATGTAGCAATTTGTTTGTTTAAAATGAGATCCAAACTTTGCATTTGTTGAAATACAATTATAGTATACCTGCTCAACTTTGTCCACGTTGCTGAATTTAATTATCCAACTCTTATTTCCATGGTGTCCTCTTCCCTCCACCAAATCAACCTCTTCAACTATTTCTCTCCCTAAAATTTGTCGCTTCAACCATCTTCTTCCTGGCTAAATACAACATAAAATCTACTTAAGAAGACAAACAACAGAAAGATAGAACCCCAAGTAAGAACTAATACTATCTCCATTCCACAATTAGAGTCCACTTTCTAAATCTAAGGGTCCGTTTGGTTTGCACGAATGGAATGAATTTGGGGGGATTTGGATTTCAAATCCATTCCAATCCCACGTTTGGATTGCAGGATTGTCCGGATTTAAAATCCTAGGATTTCTTTGAACCCAAACATAATATTTTGAAATCCCACGGGAATGGCTAGGATTTCAAGAGATTTCATAGGATTTGTATATAATATTGTTTAAAAATATGTTAACAACATATCTAATAATCAATTAAACAAAAGGTAGTTTAATTATTTTTATGATCTTTTATAATTATTTAATGATTTTTTATAAATAATGGAATTCAAATTCCTATGAACCAAACACACAAAAGGATTCCAAATCCTCTCCAATCCAAATCCCTCTAAGTCCAAATCCCTACATGAAATCCAATCCAATCCATTCCATTTCTGCAAACCAAACAGACCCTAAGTGTCAAACAAGTACTGCAATTTTTCAACATCAACTTCAGTGCTTGAATTTTTTGAACCATTGTACATACCTGGCTTTTTCAAACAAATGATTGTTTTTGTAAAAGAAAGTCAAAATAAAAATAAATTACACTTTGCAAGAATGAGCCATTTTGGACAAAACGCTCATTCTTGCAAATCATAGCATGTTTTGCAATAATTACTCTTATTTTGCAGCAAAAAGCCAAGTATGATGGTCCAACAATTCATTTTTTCACATCAATTTCATTTGTATTAGTTGTGGAAAACATCTAATAGTTACAATGAACCAAAAAAGGACTTGATTAAAGTAGAAAAAGATTGTTCTTAAAGAGTAAGTCGTTAATGTGAATATCTAATTTGGAAGTGAATAGGTATGAATTCTCAAAAACAAAAGTGATTCTAATTATTGACAGAGGAAGTAAAAGCATTCTAGACTTGTACTTCTGAAAATCTCAGTTCTGGAAAATCTGTGTTAGTCTTCACTCGGACCTCTCCTTGTAGTCCATGAACACTAGATATGTACCCAATCTCAACAAATTGCGACTCAGTCTCACCAACTTCAACAGTCTCTTGAGTAGCTGAAAGTAATTGTTTTATATGAGAGAAAAAGAAGGAATACAAAGGAAAAACATAAGAAAATTGAGAAATAATCTTATCATTACACATATGATACAAGGGTTGGGTTCTGGTGAGAAGTGTCAAATTTGGTGAGAAACGGTTATCAACCGTTGGATGAGAAATGGACGAACATTAGGATGAGATGCACCGAGATGCGCCGGATAGACTCTCTTTTAAGCCGCAATTCATGGGAGAGTATTTGATTAAAAGTGATCAACGGTTTAAAAGTACTTCTCACCAAAAATGACACTTCTCACGTGATCCCATGCCTATGATACAAACTGAAATCAGGTGCAACTCAATCACATATGCAGTTTATGAACATTCAGCAAAACCAAAGCCTCAATCCAATCTATCATCAAGCAACATACAAACCATTTCGTAGAAGTTTTTCAAATTGCTACACTTTATTAAAAGTTAACTAACTATTTATTTTATTATTTTATAATATCAATATCGTTTGATTTTCACTAGTCCGATCAATTATTGACCGTGTGACAACACTGGAAATCCACTCGGATAATGATTAATGAAAAGAGAAAATCACAAAATCAACCAGTTCATTTCAACCAATTCCTTTCTTGCATTTATATCCGTACCAGGATTACTACAAAAACCTAATATAATACTAGTTTTATCCTCTCTATGATATCAAAAGGAAAATCCTTACTATCTGAACCTAAAATCCACAAAATCTCAAAATCTAATCAACAATGAACATAAAAACAAGAACAAACCATCAAATTAAACCTCGTAACATCAACGGAAATACAAGAGGACACAGTTTACCAGTAGTGTGCAGAGAAGAGATGCGAATCGGGCGAACTTTCAAGGAATTTAAGGTTAGTTGATTGAATCGTTTGGTATTTCTGAAAGGAGCTAAGAATTTCAGAGGTGAATACAGCGTAAGTGAAGCAGGAAGACAATTTGGAGCAGATACAAGTGTAGAGCACTCCATTGATTCCCCTGTGCTCAATAACAGAGAACTGATAACCAGAAGAAGAAGAAGAAGACCCTTTGTACACAATGGAATGTGGTGTGGGTTATTTTAGGCTAAACTAGTTTTTTTGGCCCCCAAAGTTTTGCCTAATATCAATTTTATCCCGTTCATGTAGTTTTATTGCAAAATATTAATCATTTTTTAGTGTTTGGGAAAGTCTTTTTCTAAGTATACCTCTGCCATTTTTGTATACTCATCCCCTCACATACTTCATTTTTTTTATTTTTTATTTAAAAGTTACATTTTATCCCCTATACTTACTTAATTAATTTACTTTTTACCTTTTAGTTTTTTATTTTTCATTTTACACTTTTATTATATTAACATATATAATCGTATATTAACTAAAATACGTTAAAATGAGTTTTTAATTTAAACAAGTTACGTCATTATAATCGTCTCGTCGATACCTTCGAAGTGAGCCTAATATTGAATATTTTTTTTATTTAATTATATTATTATACGTCATACGTTTACGTTATTTTTTTATATTGTTATTCGTCGATACCTTCTTATTTTGTACACATATACATAACACTCACATTATGTCCTCACAGCATCTACAACAGTTTTGCAAAAATTAAATTAAATGCCACAAGTTCACTTTTCACTTACACAAATACATTATCCCTCTCCTGATTTGCAAAAATGCCCCAAGATCCCGCGATCTAACCCGTGATCGCGGAGCCGTGCATTTGGTTCTCAATTATAATTAGTTATTTAATTTACTTTATATCCCTTCTCCTTTAATTTTCGGGTCGGAATGATCAGTTTCGGGTTAATGTCGGTCGGATTCGGGTATTATTATAATACGAAGAGTATTTATAAATTCAATCGATTTTGAGGATGAATTCAATCAAACGAGAGACTGATGAAACCGAAAATAAGTTTAAAATTTTAAAAACATTTTGACCGATTATAAATTTCAAATCCTTAAATCGTGGACTCTTATTAATTAATCATTACCTTTAACTCACGTAATGCAACGCAATATATCTCAATTTTAATGTTTTAATTTATTTTAATATGTGGTTTTGAGAAAACGGTCAAAGTTTTTTTTTATAAATTTGTTTAAAAAATGACATTTTTCTGAGAAGTTTCTGATTTGAGGATTTGAAAGTGGTTAGAGATAAAGATTAATTAATAAGTTTTAGGGGGTGTTTAGATTGCTTATTCTAACTTATTTGAAACTGTTTATAACTTATTTGTTCAAATTACATTTTTACGTCCAACTCGTTATTAGCACGATATAAGTTGATAAACACTTTTAAAAATAAGCATAAGTTGTTTTAAATAAGCAATCCCAAATACCCTTTAATGTGATATGTTAAAACGTTTTTTAAACAAATTTTAGTTAATATATGATTATTAATTTTAACAAGTTACGCCATTATAATCGTCTCGTCGATACCTTCGAATTGAGCCCAATATTGAATATTTTTTATTTAATTATATTATAATATGTCATATATTTACGTTATTTTTTTATATTGTTATTCGTCGATAGCTTCTTATTTTATTTATTTAATTATTTTATTTCGAAATAAGCCCAATATTAACTAAAATACGTTAAAAAATACTTTTTATTCCAACAAATTCCAACTCTGATTATTCATTTAAATCAATATATCCACGAGTACAAGTACGCTCTATATAGTTAATTATTTAATTTATGGTACATCTCTTACTTTTTCAATTTTCGTTTTACACTCTTAATACGATACACTTAAAAATACATTTTGATCTTCAATCAAATAAATTTAAAATACATTTAAAAATAAAGTTCAAAATGCATTAAAAAATAAATTTGTAAATAAAAAATATAGTCAATCCCGGGCTGGGCCTTGTGATGAAAATCGTAACTAGTTAAGAATCGTCGCATCATAACCGGTCCCGTATCGAGTCGGTCAGTCTCGGTTCCAAGTATGTCTCAGGTTGGGCTGGACCTATTTAGCCATTTCTAGGCCCATCGAAATGTTTTCTAATTTCTAACAGATTCTAACCCGAAATCCGACTAATCTGAACCCGAAGCAATTCGAAAACCTAAACTTAAAATTCGAGTCAATAACTTTACTTTATTTTAAATCAAATTATTAAACGAATAACGTTCGATATATATATATATATATAGGGGTCGGTTATTTTACAAACCAGTGAAATCTAACAAACCGTACAAACCGCGTTCAACCAATCATATTTTTTCTTTTTCTTCACTTTTTCTTTATTATGGGGGTTGATTAGTTAATAATACATGAAAAAATTTCATCAAGAATATATGAAAGTTGATTAATCAACAATATATGAAACAAATTTCATCAAAGTGAGAAATACATGAAACAATTTCATTTTTACATAGAAACAAAAATATATGAAACAATTTCATCAACAAAAGAATTATATGAAACAATTTCATCATATGAAACACTTTCATGAAACAATTTCATTCAATTAAACATTGAAAACAAGAGTTTGTACGGTTTGTTAGATTTCTTTAGTTTGTAAAATAGTCTTCACCTATATATATATATATATATATATATATATAGGGGGCCATTCAAGGGAGAACTAGTTATTTTGTGGTAACTGTAAGAACCAATGTGAGCCACATATTAAGCTATAAATTAGGAAATTATTAATTTTGGTAATTTTGTTTGAAATTTAAATAAAAGGGCATTTTAGGTATTGTGAAATATCCTCTCTCCTCTCTCCTCTCTCTCTCTCTCTCTGGCCAATCGTGATACCGAAAATACATACAAGAACTTTTGTGATACTCATTGCCATCCAATTCAGCATCACATTTGTTGATCCAAACCCTCAGTGATTTGATAATGACCATATCTTAAATACTTAGTGAAAATTGTAAGTAAACAATATGTATCAGAGTTTCACTATCGCTGATAAGTACTAAGATCTTACAGTACTGCTGATAGGAACTCTCGCACTTTTAGATTAAACATTCAGCGAACACTGTTCACCATATCGCTGAGTCTGTTCAGTCCTTATGGTGATCGCTGATAAGTTAGTTGTTTACTTATGATCCATGAAGACAAGATTCACGTCAACAAAGGTTCTACGCTGAAGTCGAAGATCAAGCTCAAGAACCAGTGACAAGTCTCCTAATGAACTGATGCGGATCAGCGAAGACTCAGATTTGTCCACTCAACGTGAAGTATCAAGTACAAGACTTCAGCTATCGCTGAACTTTATCATTCGCTGAATAGTAAATGATAATCGCTGAATCAACGAAAGCTGATCATGAAGTCCTCCGTACAAAGTACTTTTGTCTTAACCTCCCTTGCACGCCACCGTACGAAATGTCAGAAAAGAACCTCCGAAAATCTGAAATCGTACAACCACTCTGATACTACACTGTTCATTCATGCGGCTACTAAGGTTGTCAACAAAGGTCAATGACATGCAACCAATCCGCTGATGACACGTGTAAAGTATATACTGAATTGCATTAAATGCATGCAGTATATAAAGAGATGAACTCACTTCATTTGAAGTAACTTGCTAACTCTGGACAAGTTCAAATCTCTCAAGATAGGATTTTATTAGTAATCTCCTTATCTTTCTTAGTGCAAGAAAACCTTAGTGTTCCAACTTGTTTAGATTTAGGTTTATCCTTAATCTTGTTTCCGCAACAAGCTGTAAATTGTTAATGATTTATCAATAAACAATTTAGAAAAGTAAAATAGTGTGTTTGTATTCAACCCCCCCCCCCCCCCTTCTACAAACTTGTTTAGGCCTTTCGGGACCAACAAGTGGTATCAGAGCAGATTTGTTTAATCTCATAAACAAGATCTAATCTAAGATATTTCTCTTCCTTGCTATTATCTGAAAATGGCCAACCCAAACACAAACACTCACTATATTGACAATGGTTCTCTTGCAAAACCCCCTAGATTTTCCAGAGATAACTTCAACTTATGGAAAAATAGGATGACACTCTTCTTAGAAGGTGTAGACCCTACTATACCTTACTATCTTGAAAACGGCCCACACATCCCTGTAACAATTGATCCTGCAGTTCCAGCCACTGCAACTAGGGCTGCTATTCCAGAAAGGCTGATTCCAAAGGAAATCCATCATTGGACCGATGAAGACAAGAAGAAAGTGGCTATAGATACAAAATCCAGATCCATACTATCCATGGCCCTTCCTGACGAAGTCTACCATTCCGTCATGAACCTGAAATCCTCAAAAGCCATGTGGGACACAATATGTGTTCAGTATGAAGGAACGTCTGAAGTCCAGGATTCAAGAAAGATCAACCTGGTAAGACAATACGAAAGCTTCATCTCTGGTAAGAATGAAACTCTCTCTGAAGTACATCAACGTTTTAATTGCTTAATTATAGATCTAAAAACGGTTGGTAAGGAATATTCTAACTTTGAAGTACTGACAAAGTTTTTAGAATGTTTACCTGAAAGCTGGGACAATTATTCCATGTGTCTCAAGCTGTCGAAAGATCTAAGATCAATGACACTTGCTACCTTATATGGCACATTGCTGAATCATGAGCAATCTAGCCATCTTAAGAAGAATCTTGTAAAAGATTCCAAAAGCACCCCTGTTGCTTTAATCTCAGAGGAACCTTCTACTCAGCGACCCGTGGTCACTATCACTGAGTTAGAAAGTAACTCTGAAAGGTCATCAGATTCTGATTCTTCAGATGATGAATCCTTGGCTCTCCTAACTAAAAAGTTCAGGAGATTCGCCAAGAAGAAAATGTTTAGAAAGAACAAAACTCTTTCTATAGCTGACAAGCCTAAGTCATCAGCTTTTGTTGATAAGACTACTGCTACTTGTTTTAACTGTGAAAAGATAGGTCATTTCGCTAACGAGTGCAGGTCAAAGAAAATCATGAGACCTTCAGCTTTTACAAAGAAATCCTTTGTTCCAAGGAATAAAGACGACAAATACTTAAAGCTGAAGGAGAAGTATGCAAAGCTGAAAAGCTTTAAGAAGAAGGGAAAAGGCCTGATGGCTGACTATGATTGGGCTGCTTCTGATGAAGAAGCCTCATCATCTGATTCTGAAGATGATGAAGCAAATCAATGTCTCATGGCCAAGATTGAAGAAGAGGAAGAAAGTTCAGACATTCCCTCCACTTCAACATCTGCCATTCAGGTATCACCTTCCTTCTTTACCAATATTGTAAATATTGATGAAGCTGATAGTCTCCGTAAAATCGAACTACTGACTAGAAGTTTATACGAAGCCATGAACGGCAAAGCTGTGGTTGAAAACCAAAATCTTGATCTCGCTGAAAAGCTTAAAAATTGCCACCTTCAAATAGAAAAGCTTTCTAAATTTGAAGAAGATTTTAAAGATCAAGTCCATTTAAATCAGCTAGTCAAAATCGAACGAGCGGAAGCTATCGCTGCATTAAAAGCTGAACAAACTACTGTTGAAGGATGGTGTAATTCTTCAACAAAGATTACTGAGATAATTAAGGCTCAGATTCCTCTGAGTGATAAACGTGGTTTGGGTTATAAATATGATACTCCAATACCAACCACTGAACGTTCAATGCTTAAATTTGGAACGTTCGTATCCTCAATAGCTGACACTTCTTCATCTCAGTACTCCTCGTCGATTACACCAATCCCTGAGGAAACTCCTACCTCAAAAGGTAAGGAGAAAATGGTTTATTCAAAACCTACCTCTGTCTCTAAAGACAAAGGTAAAGGAATTGAAATTTATCAAAATCCTCAGAAGGGTACTTTAGTACATAAGCTGAACGCTTCCAAAGCCTTAGTGATTCATTCATCTGGTTCTAGAAATCAGACCTCTGGATCAGTTCAGCGACCTACTCCTAGACTCAGAGTAGATGTCCTTGGTAAGAAATCTGAAGAACTGAATGTTCGTCCTATTTCAAAAACCAATAGTGTACTTGGTGCTGGCACTTCTAATTCCAAATTAAAAGCTCAGCACTCAAGTGGTCCTAGAACTAATTTTAGTTATAGGAAATGTTATCACTGTGGACTTACCGATCATATTGCAAGTAAGTGTCCCACAGCCACCAAAGCTGATAAGATAGCTAAGGTGAAGATAGCACCCAAGAAGACCAAACCAGTTGCAAGTCAGGTCAAGGTGACTCCTACCTCTGAGGTCAAGAAATTGACCAAAGTGAAGAAGGACAAAGTTGAATCTTCAAATGCTGCGAAGACTGCTGAACCCATTCCAACCTCTTCCACTGACAAACAAGTATACATGGCGAAGTGGGTACCCAAGAAAAACTAATCTTCCTTGTATTGCAGGTTAAGAAAGGTATCTGGTATCTCGATAGCGGATGCTCTAGACACATGACTGGAAAGAAAAGCCTGCTCGCTGAATACAAGGAAGAGAAGGGTCCATCTGTGACTTTCGGTGGAAATGGAAAAGGACACACCCGAGGGTATGGTGTAATTTCAAATGGTACAACATCCTTCAGAAGAGTCGTATATGTTGAAGGGCTGAAGCATAATCTTCTGAGCATCAGTCAGCTTTGCGACATGGATAACAAAGTGATTTTCACTAAGGAATCCTGCTTTGTCTCTGACAAAAAGGAGAAGATAGCTCTCAGCGGTTATCGTTTGGAAAATGTTTACGTTATAAACATGGACTCAACAACCACTGAGAACTCCTGTTTCTTCTCAAAGGCATCTTCTGATGTCAACTGGCTATGGCACAAGAGGCTCTCACATCTCAACTTCAAGACACTGAATACTCTTTCATCCAAAGAGTTAGTCACTGGTCTACCTCAACATTCATACGCCAAAGAATCCTTATGTTCAGCGTGTGAAAAAGGGAAGCAGACCAAGGCAAGCTTTAAGTCCAAGCAAGTTTCCTCAGTGTCATCTCCTCTTCAACTACTCCATATGGATTTGTTTGGCCCCGTTAACAAACAATCCATCGCTGGAAAGAAATATACGCTGGTCATAGTTGATGAATTCTCTCGTTACACATGGGTAATGTTTCTCCGTTCTAAGAGTGACACCCCTGAAGAACTCATCACCTTTGTTCGGAAGATGGAAACTCTGAACAATATGACTGTTCGCTCAATAAGGAGTGATCATGGAACTGAATTCAAAAACAGTTCTCTTGATTCCTTCCTTGAGAGCAAGGGTATTTCTCACAACTTTTCGTCAGTAAGAACACCACAACAAAACGGAGTCGCTGAAAGAAGAAATAGAACAATTATTGAAGCTGCACGTTCAATGCTTAGCGATTCTCACCTGCCTACTCAGTTTTGGGCAGAAGCTGTCAACACGGCTTGTTTTACGCAAAACAGGTCGCTGATAGTCAAAAGATTCAAAAAGACAGCCTATGAACTTTTTCATGGGAGAAAGCCTTCAATCAGCTTTCTTCACATCTTTGGTTGTCAGTGTTTCATACTGAACAACAGAGATGCCCTTGGAAAGTTTGATCCTAAGGCTGATGATGGAATCTTTCTTGGATACTCCTCAGTTTCCAAAGCCTTCAGAGTCTTCAATCGAAGAAGACAAACTGTAGAAGAAACTATTCACGTCACGTTTGACGAATCCCGTTCAGCGAACTCTAAACCGAACGCTGATACAGAAGAATTGAATCAATGGATGTTTTCTCATCTTGGTGATTCAGAAGATGTTCCCACTACTCATACTCATACAACTGAAAATGATGGTCCTACTATCATTCCCAATATGCAGAATAGTGAAGCTGAAACATCTTGGGTCTCAGCTGTTCCTTTAAACACTATACCCGCAATTGATCCAAATGTCTCAGAAATTCCATCTATTTCTCAGCAATCAGTGAATGAAGTGACAAATGCAAGCATTCCTCTCTTAGCTGATAATCCAGAAGTAGCTGAAGCCTCATCTTCAGTTTCTCCAGTTCAGACTGAGTCAGCGACGCATGCTCCAGCTCAGCGATGGACTGTAAATCACCCAATCGATCAAATTCTTGGTGATCCCAACGCTGGTATTCAGACTCGTAGAAGTGCATGTAATATTTGTTTATTTGTCAACTTTATTTCTCTAACTGAACCAAAGAAAATAGATGATGCCCTCAGAGATCCAAACTGGGTCAGCGCCATGCAAGAAGAGCTGACTGAATTCGAAAGAAACAAAGTTTGGAAACTTGTTCGGAGACCAACTGACAAAACAGTGATAGGCACTAAGTGGGTCTATAGAAACAAGTTGGACGAACATGGTACTGTAACTCGCAACAAAGCTCGTCTTGTTGCTCAGGGATACAGACAAGAGGAAGGCATAGATTATGACGAAACCTTTGCTCCAGTAGCAAGACTTGAATCTATTCGTCTTTTCTTAGCATATGCTGTACACAAAAACTTCACTGTACATCAAATGGATGTTAAGTCAGCGTTTCTAAATGGAAAGCTGAATGAAGAAGTTTATGTGGAACAACCTCCAGGATTCTCAGATCCTAAGCGTCCAGGTTATGTTTATAAGCTGGATAAGGCACTTTATGGCTTGAAGCAAGCTCCTCGTGCATGGTATGACACTCTTTCTACTTATCTCCACCTTGAAAAATTTGAGAGAGGTAAGATTGACAAAACTTTGTTTTTTAGAAAAATAAAAGGTCATATCATTTTAGTTCAAATATATGTTGATGAAATTATATTTGGTTCTACTAACCCTGAGCTTTGTACTCGTTTCGCTGATAGAATGAAAGATGAGTATAAAATGAGTATGATGGGTGAACTAACATATTTCCTTGGTCTTCAGATTAAGCAAACTGAAAAAGGAACTTTTATAAATCAGGGAAAGTATGTTAAAGATATGCTGAAGAAATTCGACTTAACTGAAAGTTCAACTATGAAAACCCCTATGGCACCACCGCTGATACTTGATAAGGACACAAAGGGTGTTCCTGTCAATGTCACGCTGTACCATGGGATGATCGGCTCACTACTGTATCTTACAGCTAGCCGACCCGATATTATGTTTGCAACATGTCTGTGCGCACGATATCAAGCTGAACCTAAGATATCTCATATGAAAGCTGTAAAGCGAATCTTTCGATATCTTAAGGGTACAGCGAATCTAGGTCTTTGGTATCCCAAAGATTCAGGATTCGATCTAACCGCCTATTCAGACAGTGATTTTGTAGGTTGCAAAATGGATAGGAAAAGCACCACAGGAGGATGTCAGCTCCTGGGTGGAAAGCTGGTAAGTTGGACAAGTAAGAAGCAAAACTCAGTGTCCACTTCCATAGCTGAAGCTGAGTATGTAGCCGCTGGAAGCTGCTGTTCTCAAGTCTTGTGGATGAGAAATCAACTACTAGACTATGATCTTCAGCTCTCCAAAATTCCAATCTATTGCGACAGCACAAGTGCCATCGCTATAGCAAACAATCCAGTGCTACACTCAAAGACAAAACACATAGAAATCAGATATCATTTTATCAGAGATCATGTGATGAATGGTGATATAGAACTTCATTTTATCCCAACTGACTATCAGTTAGCTGATTTGTTTACCAAACCTCTTGATGAGACAAGATTCAACTTTCTCATTAGCGAGCTTGGAATGCTGAACTTTGAAGGATAAATCTTCAGCGGTTCACATTTAATCAGCGATACGTTTATACATTCTTGTATAGGCTCTGGATAAAATAAACTTGTACAATCCATTTCATCATCTTCTCTCTGAATAAATTTGGTTAAACTGATATCAAGGTATGTTTTCTCTTTCTGACAAAACGCATGAAAATGCAAGATTTCAAATTCTTTCATCGCTGAATATCTCTTCCTTAACAGCGATATTTTGAAATTTCTTAAAACCCTCACTGATATTTCTATTCAGGGCTTCATATTTTCCAAAGAGTTCCTGAGTTTTTCTTTAAAAACCTCAGAGACAACGAAAGAATGTGAAAGGACAGTTGTGACGTCATTGCAACGGATAACACCAGGCACGCTCTTTTTCTGACACACGTTTGCACGTTTCGTTGTCTATCCAATCAAATGCAAACACGTGTCCGTGTCATGATGAAAAACTTTCCCGCTCAAGTTTTTCTCTCTCTACTCTCTTCCTATATAAACACTCTCAAAGTTTATATTTGTCTTTTACGCGAATCAATCTTTCTCCGCAAGAAAAGAACACTGTTGCATTTTGTGCTCTCAATCTTCAAGAACTGTTCATCATCTTCTTCATCAAACTCAAGGTTAATATGTTCTTATCTATTATCAAATGCGAATAACTTGTTTTCGATCTTATCATTGTTTTACACAAGATCAAACAAAAGAACTCAAAAATAAAATCATTTTCTTTCATGGTTTTATAAACACAACCATTTCATGGTTGTTCTTCAAGTTTTAAATTCTAAAATCTTAAACTTGTTCTTCTTTCGTATCCATTTTTTTTAGAAACTGGAATACAAGGCTTATGGGTGTTATATTCGTTTTTTTTTAAAACAAGAAAAACCCTAATCTTCATTAAGACTTTTTTTGTCTGAATGAAATGGACAAAATTCGAAAAATCTTAATGGAAATTTTCTTTCCACATTAAGATATTTCTTATTTGTTAACATCTTTGGTTGAACTGATAATACAGTGAAATGGCAACTTCAAAGTTGAATGTTACCGCTGAGTCCATCTCCGCTGAGTCTGAGGAACTGGAAATCACCAAAGCTCCTCAAGTTAAGTTTGAGCTGGATCAACTAGACTGGACAAAGGCAAACAACCTCTCAGCGCTTCTCGAGTTTCCTCCTCGGAAGCAGGTATCCCATCTAGACGACGCTGTAAATTTTTTGAAGAATAGCCCCATCTACACAGCACTGACAATCACACCTCCTGCCAGTCAGCGTCTATTATCCCAATTCTGGTACTCTGCCAGACACACCGACCTACCCTCCGCCAAAGATCCATCTAAAACCATCGACTGCATACTCAGCGATACTGAGTATGGCACCATCAAGATAACCCCCGCAATAATCCGCAAAGCTCTAAAATTCCCCAACGCTACCTCAGAAAATCCTTTCATTCCATTACCTGACCACAAGAAGCACGCTGACAGGGAAGAAATCATTGCTTTCCTTGATGCGATGGGTTACATCTGGGAGACTGGAAGAGACAAGCTACCTGAGAAGAAGCTGACGCTGATAAAGAAATCCAAGATGCCCAGCGAGATGAACTTCATCTTCGCTCACCTGATCAGCTGCATGACAGCGAAATCCGGATCTTCTGATCAAGCCGCCCAACCTCAGCAGGCCATGGGTTACGCACTGCTGAAAGGTCTCAACATTGACTGGGCCTCCATCATCTATGAAGACCTCATTCAACGTGTTGATTCTGCCGCTGACCGACCAGCATGGGTTCCTTACCCACGATTCATCAGCGCCATCTTTCAATATGGCCTGAAGGACAGCTATCCTGAAGAGGGTGATCTGAAACTCTCTCAGATTGGCCCTAAAGTTCTCGACTTCAAGCCTGTCGCCAACGAGGTACGTCTCTCTACCCTTCTCACTCTACTTAATTCTCCGCTTTCTGTGGCTCCTTCAGCGACAATACCCCTCGTTGATTCCCAGGTCACAAAATCCATTCCTTCTAAGAAAAGGAAACAATCTCTTACCCCTCTTGATTCCAAAAGGATCAAGAAAACCAAGGAGCAACCCCAACAATTCCATGCTGAAGACTCCTCAGCTCATTCTGAAGAGCTGAAGGAAAGTTCCGTGGTACGCTCTGCCACACCAATTCAAGCCATCCCTTCTAAACCTACTTCAGCGTCCCTACACGCTGAGGTTAGAACTTTGGAATCTACCCTACCTTTTTCAGTCTCTCAAAAGACTGATGAAGTACTTCTCAGCGAATCCAACGCTGATCTTGCAACCCAACCCCAATTCTTATCCTTCAATCCTCCCTCTACTTCTTTGGACACTCCTCCAGTTAAAGCTGGAGATGCCATCATTCAAGAAGCTGTTGAAGCTTCTCAGCGAATGACGAAGAAAGGACCTGCAGAGATCTCCATCCCTCACGGAACTTTTGAGGGAGATATGGAACACTATGGAGGGACTCGAAACTTTGATGAGTTCGTCAACGCTCCTGCAGGTACAGATCCCACCTTAAACACTGTAACTAAACCTGAAACTTCTGAGCTTTCCTTTGTTCACAAGTACTTATATGTTACAGGTCCTTATTTGGGAGACATCAACCAGTCTCTGAAGTCCATGGAGATGAAACTTACAGATCTCACCACCGGTCTATCAAATAACTCTACAGCTGTAACAAACGCTGGAGAGAATCTGACAAAGCTGACTGCTGTGGTGGAAAAGAAGGCATCCTCTGATGACATCAAAGACCTTGATAAAACTCTCGCCGACTTTGCCAAAGTGCTCTCCGACATCTACACTGACTACACCAATCTCAAATCGTCAGTTTCCACCGTTTCCAGCGAGGTTACAACGCTGAAGAAATCGGTTGGTACACTCGAAGGTGATATGTCAGTGGTCAAGACCGACTTGGGCTCAGTGAAGACCGACCTTAGTTCTGTCAAGACAATGATCGAGACGCTGGTGAACAAGGCAAACAATCCAGCTCCTGCTCCGGCCCCTGCACCTATTTTGGACTCATTCACCGCAGAGGATCGCCAAGAGCTGAAGAAAATCACGCCTGCTATTTCTGGCCTAGAAGACAGAATAGCTAAGCTTGAAGATTGTGTGAAAGTCTCTGGCCCAGAAGACAGAGACAACACCAATGCTGAATCTACCCATTCCTCCCCCGCCCATCATGAGAAAGAGGGGGAGAAGAGCGCTGAACAGGAGAAGAGCGCTGAAGACCTTTCCCATGATGAATCTATCAGGGGAGAGGGTAATGAAGATCTGATTACTGGACCTCAGGGAGATGAAAACCCTGAGGGAACCGAGAACCTCGCCTCTGTATCTGAGGGGGAGCAACTCGAAGAAGATGCTGAGGAATCCGAAGCAGAAGAAGACGAAGACATCGACATCCCTGAAGCTGAACCATCCTCCTCTCCAAGGAACGATGATGATGATGATGATGAAGATGACGAATTCTTTGTCGTCAAACATGCTCCTCGAAAAGCTCTTAAAGGGATCGTGATAACCGAATCCACATGGGAGAAGACAAAAACAAAGACAAAGCACTCAGCCTCTGGCGCTGAGAAAAGCAAAGACAAAGGCATCGCTGAAGATGATAATCTGGCGATCCTACTTACAAAGCCGATTTGTCAGGTACACTAAACTTATTTTTTCTTCCCTGATCATCTCTGAACAATCAGTTATCCATTCCACAAACACCATACACATCCACATTTTTTTTCTATCTTTTCTACCCAAGTTCTTCTACCCAGTTCTTATTTGTAAGATCGCTGCGTTTCAGCTAGTCCTCTCCCCTGTTTGAGGATATCGCTGAAGGATCTACTATTGCGACTTCACCAATAATTCCAGCTACCGCTGAAGACATAATCCCAGTCTTAGATTTAATCTCTGAGACTGATGAACCAGAAGAACAACCTCTCTTGCACAGAAACAGACCTTCCTCAGTTCCTCAAAAGCTGAGTGAAGAAGATCAAAAGAGGAGAGAAGAAATGATAAAGCGATTCGAGGATCAGCGAATCATTCTAAGGCGCGATCAACTATCTTCAGTTCCTCCTAAGTTCAGAATTTCAAAAGCTGAATACCAGGATCATCTCAGAGCTGAACGCCTCATCGCTGAAAGGAAGGAAGCTGAAGATAAAGACAGAGAATACGCCATCAAGCTCACTCAAGAATCTGTCAAAGACCCCAAGCTGAAGCGTATTCCCATTCAAATCCAACGAAAGCTTTGGGAACAAGCCCAGAAGATCGTGGAAAAGAAAGCTGAAGTTTCTCAGACCACCCTGATCTGGTGTAAAGAGAAAATCCACTTCAGATATCGTCCAACGAAGATCAACAAGGTATTCATCTCTGGAAGAACCTCCATCGGAGTACCTATTGTTGACATCAAACTGTTCAGAGAAGATGGCTCATCTGAAACCTTTCGTGCTGACACTGTAAAAAGGTATGGTCTCTCTGAATGGCTGGAGATGAGGTTAGCTATCCAACCATCAAAATCTAAGTACAAGGATCATTTCAAAAAGTTGATAAACAGACAGATCGATTTGATATCTTCTTGTGTGGATATTCCTCCTGTTCCTGATCTAAAGCCGAAAAGAAAAAGGGGCTCACCAAAGAAGAAAACTCAAGATTCAAACTCAGGTCCTGTCATACGAAATGAAACTGGAATTGGTTTCTCTCGCACTGAAGTACTTGGTCCTGATCCTGATCTATCTGCCCTTGACATCTCTTTGCCACCATGTGAACTTTTCGTCCCTGGTAAAGTCATCAGTAATCCTTATGGAATATTCTTTCTTGACTACGACGGACGTAAATGCTTTCAACGGATCGCTGAGCTTCCAATCACTCCAATCGAACAGCTCAGAGATCTCATCTACTGGTGAGACTTCAGAAAAGACATTCAGGCACGACACCTAAAACCCTTGATTTTTGAAGCTGCTCTGAAGCTAAAGAATAAAGGAGAAAAGGTTCCTGACTGGATGATTCCAACTGAAAAGACAACCCTTGATGAACTTCTCATTAAGGAAGAACCCTTTGAAGGCTGACAACAATCACCACTTTCTCTATTGTATCAGTCATCTTTCAGTACTTGTAATTTATTTCGCTTGTACTTGTAATCTTTCTTATTCATATTGTAACCTGATTCAAAGATTTAAAGAAAGATTTCAACGAATGTACTTTATTCCATCAGTACTGAAAAGATCCCAGAAAACAGTAAAAGGGACAAATATTTTATGAGTTCTTTTTATCCTTATGTTTTCATTAAATAGCAATTTTCTTTGTTGCTATGTCATAATCAAATAGGGGGAGATTGTTGATCCAAACCCTCAGTGATTTGATAATGACCCTATCTTAAATACTTAGTGAAAATTGTAAGTAAACAATATGTATCAGAGTTTCACTATCGCTGATAAGTACTAAGATCTTACAGTACTGCTGATAGGAACTCTCGCACTTTTAGATTAAACATTCAGCGAACACTGTTCACCATATCGCTGAGTCTGTTCAGTCCTTATGGTGATCGCTGATAAGTTAGTTGTTTACTTATGATCCATGAAGACAAGATTCACGTCAACAAAGGTTCTACGCTGAAGTCGAAGATCAAGCTCAAGAACCAGCGACAAGTCTCCTAATGAACTGATGCGGATCAGCGAAGACTCAGATTTGTCCACTCAACGTGAAGTATCAAGTACAAGACTTCAGCTATCGCTGAACTTTATCATTCGCTGAATAGTAAATGATAATCGCTGAATCAACGAAAGCTGATCATGAAGTCCTCCGTACAAAGTACTTTTGTCTTAACCTCCCTTGCACGCCACCGTACGAAATGTCAGAAAAGAACCTCCGAAAATCTGAAATCGTACAACCACTCTGATACTACACTGTTCATTCATGCGGCTACTAAGGTTGTCAACAAAGGTCAATGACATGCAACCAATCCGCTGATGACACGTGTAAAGTATATACTGAATTGCATTAAATGCATGCAGTATATAAAGAGATGAACTCACTTCATTTGAAGTAACTTGCTAACTCTGGACAAGTTCAAATCTCCCAAGATAGGATTTTATTAGTAATCTCCTTATCTTTCTTAGTGCAAGAAAACCTTAGTGTTCCAACTTGTTTAGATTTAGGTTTATCCTTAATCTTGTTTCCGCAACAAGCTGTAAATTGTTAATGATTTATCAATAAACAATTTAGAAAAGTAAAATAGTGTGTTTGTATTCAACCCCCCCCCCCCCCCCTTCTACAAACTTGTTTAGGCCTTTCGGGACCAACAACATTCATTACTTTGGTAATACTCCAAGAACATCTGTGATACCAATGTGATACCCACTGTAACCATGTGTTACCTTTGAGCATAATACATGAAAAAATCCATAAAACATAGATCTACAAAACAAACAAACCTCATATACTGTGATACCCTTAAGAACATAACGAAACTAAAAAAAAACATAATTTGATACACTTAGTCTAGCAATACCACATGATATTTTGTGATACACTTCGTAAAAAAAGAAAATACATTGTGATACTCTACTGTTATACCAGATGTGATACCCACTATACGTTGTTGTGATACCCGTTGTGATACCCGGATCTATTGGCGGTGGTGTTGTAGACCAAAACGGTGCCGACGAGGACCATGAAAGCACCAAGGTCATCCCCGGCGAGACCGGTTGAATTCGTCGGTGGCAGAAGGATGAAGGCAGCGTTTTGTGGTCGAGCAGAACCGTTTGGGGTTGAGGCGTCTGTTCTGGTAGTCGAACGAGAGAAAAGAGAGAAGGTGCTTTGGTGTAGAGGCGATGGTGGTGGCGTCGTTTGATGTTGCAGACGAGAGAGAGGGAGGCGGAAGGAGGGAGTGGGACGAGAGAGAGAGGGAGGTGGATTGGTGACGCCGGCGACCGGCGATGGCTGCCGGCTGTGGAGGGGGCGGCTGCCGGCTGGGGGTGGAGTGGTAACTCTAAATCGCCAAGAGAGAGGTGCACTACAAAGTAATTAGAAAAATCTTTTTTTAGGGTTAATAGAGAGAGAGACGTGGAAGCAAAGGGAGAGAGATAAATGCAATATTAAAATATTAAAGAATATTAAAAAATTCCACACAAATTACTAATTTATCCTTTAAATTTATTTTAAGAAATATTTTAATTATTTTAAATGTGTGGCTGAAATTGGTTCTTACGGTTACCACAAACTAATTAGTTCTTATTTGATTAAGCCCATATATATATATATATATATATATATATATATCGAATTCCTTAACGTATTTTAACGTAATTATGTATGTTAATGTGATATGTTAAAACGTATTTTTTTAGAGAGAAAATACTTCACAAGATAAAACGTATTTTTACGCCCAACTCGTTATTAGCACGACATAAGTTGATAAACATTTTTAAAAATAAGCATAAGTTGTTTTAAATAAGCAATCCCAAATACCCTTTAATGTGATATGTTAAAACGTATTTTTAAGATATTTTAGTTAACATATGATTATTATGTTTAATGTAATAAGAGTGTAAAACGAAAATTTAAAAAATTAGAGATGTACCATAAATTAAATATTTAACTATAAGAGTATGAATTTTAAATATAAAAAATATTTTTATGTAGTATATATGATATATAATAAAATAATTAAATCAAAAATTATTCAATTTTGGGCTCATTTCGAACGTATCGAAGAGACGATTATAATGGTGTAATTTGTTAAAATTAAAACGTATTTTTAACGTATTTTAGCTAATATATGATTATACGTGTTAATATGATGAAGGTGTAAAATGAAAATTAAAAAAGTAAAAGGTATAAAGTAAATTAAATAAATAATTTTAGGGGTATAAATTGTAAATTTTAATTTAAAGTTTGGTTTGAGAGAGGAGACAATATTGTAAAGTTTGGTTTGAGAGAGGAGACAATATTGTAAGGGGTTGCAGGGGTATACAAGTTGGCAGGAGGTAGGGATAGCAACCCCTTGGGAAAATTGTTATTTGTGTTCTCAAAACTCTTTTTACGAAGAAAATGAAGGAGAGGGAAAAAGATGAAAAGTAAAAGAAAAATTTATGTTCTTCAAATGTTTTTAGGAGAAAAATAAAAGGAAACGAAAGGAAAAAAAATAATGATAAGTTAACTTCCAAATGTGGTAGGAAATGAAATGAAATGAAAATAAATAAATTAACAACATTTAGATAAATCACTCAAATTATTGAAATTACAAAACTACCTGACCTTTCATTATAAATGATATATTTTTAAATGGTATATTTGTAAAATTTACATCTTTTCTTTTCTTTCTCTCTTATTCGAGAAAATGGAAAATTAATTTCTTTTTTTTTTCTTTTCGAGAACACAAATGAAAAAATTATTTTTCTTTCTGTTAAAGGACAACGAAAATAGAGAAAACCGAAAAACTGTAAATTTTCATTAATCATAAGCCCTATAAATAGGGAGGATTACATAGAGAATACGATAAGCATGGAAACAAGATTTACTCCATAAATAACTTTAATAGCTTATAATTATCCATATCTCTATATTTATCTCTATCGTCGTATCCTTTAGACGATGACACACTTATCCTACAATATTTTCCTTTTTTTCTCCATTTCTTTTCTACCTATTTTTTTTCTTTTCTATTCTCTCCAGATTATAAAACACCGCGTTAGAGTAAACTATGTTTTTGTCTCTATGGTTTGTTTAAATATTTTTATTTTCGTCTTTTTTTTTGAAATTATGGTTTTCGTCTCTATACTTTGCAGTTTTTTGTTTTTTTGTCCCTATGGTTTACAAATTCATTGTTGTTTTTTGTATATCATACTTAACGGTAAATCATTGACGAAGTTAGACTCAGAGATGAAAACATATAAATCAAAACCGTAATTTCAAAAGTATAAGGATGAAAATTAAAGTTTTTAACAAACCACATGTAAGAGAATCATAGTTTATTCAAAATATTATGTTTTTGACTTTTTATTATTATTTAAGATTTTACAAAACAAAGTAACGGCAAAACTAATCAAAATGTAACTGCAAAACTTTTTTTTCTTTATTTAATGAAACAAACATTCAATTGGTTTTTATTTTGTACTTGATAAAATGGTTTTCCAACCTATCTAGCATCAGTTGATTTTGATGTATATTTTTCATGTAATCAAAATTATTATATAGCTTGACAATTTATCATTCATGTCATCAATATTCAACAGTAGACCTGACAAATGTGTCATGACGGGTCGGGTTCAAAGTTAAACGGGTTGAGAGTGTCTAATCCTGGTCTGTTTAATAAAAATGGATCAAAAAACTCAACCCTAATCCGACCCGCCTAACCCGACACGACTCGGCTAACCCGTTTATCCTCTTAACTATTAAACTTGTTAACCCATTTGACCCGTTAATCCGTTTAACTTGTTTAACATTTATAAAATTAAAAATTAAAAATTAAAAATAAAAAATTCACAAAAAATTACCAATTCAAAATTCAAATGAAAGCATTAGAAATCCAATTTTGTAATTCAAACTTATAAATTCTAACCAAATCCAAAGCATTAAAAATCTAAATAATTAAAAAGAAAGCTTATTATATGTATATATATATATATATAAAGGGGTTATTCGGGTCATTTTCGAGTTGAAATTTTTGAT
Source organism: Saussurea involucrata (assembly GCA_033807775.1). Lineage (NCBI taxonomy): Eukaryota > Viridiplantae > Streptophyta > Magnoliopsida > Asterales > Asteraceae > Saussurea > Saussurea involucrata. The sequence continues at coordinate 77,518,504 of CM066312.1, read as the reverse complement.
CTTGACCTTACCTGTTTAATTTTTGTGTCGTGTCGTATCAAACCGTTTACTTAAAAAGGTTGAAATGTATTACCCAAACTCATTTATTTCGTGTCGAGTTCGTGTCGGGTTAGCGTGTCGTGTCAGTTTTTGACAGGTCTAATCAATAGTTTACAAGATCTTTTATTTACTGGTCAAAATGAATAAGAAATAAGAAGAATTGAAGGGTTGTCAAACTAATTGAGAAAGAAATCACTGTGGTGTTAAAGCAGTAACTAAAGTAAATTTCATTGCATTTTAATGCATTTTGTTATGGAGTATTAGCCTTGTTAGGTAAATACAAAAGGGCAATATAGTAATATACTAAATTTGACAACTCATCCCTTGATTTTCTCTCCAACCTATTTTATACCATATCTCTTAAACAAAATAACCTAAAATGTTTACCCACATCTCACGCCTCCTTTCTCTTCCCCACGCCTCCCTCATCCCCACGCTACCCTCTTCCGGCGGTCTCCCTCTTCCGGCGATGACAACAAACGTCAAAAAGGCAACAAGAACCAACGGCAAGATTCCGGCACGGGTTAATAGGTAACTTCCTGCATCTCCTTCTTTTGAAAAGAATGCATCGATTGTTGTTTTTCGGGAACCGGAATTTCTCTTGGTCTCCCGTTATCGATCAAAATCAAGTAGTTCAACCTCCGCAAACCCTCCATGAAAATGGTCTCATGGCTGTCGACTTTCAGAAGCTTTGTTTCATTGAAGGAGTACACATTTTTGATCCAGTCCTCGAACGGGTGGTTGACCTATTTAAACATCATCAGCCTCGTCGTCCACCGGGTCTTGAAATCGTCGTCGAGATGTTTAACTTTAGCCCAAGCTCTGGTTTTTTTCCGTTCGGTTAGCAAACGAAACAAGTAACGCCTCTGCCACCTCCAGATGAGATCAAAGGTTTTGTATATTATGGAGGTTGTTTTTTTCTTCATTTTTTCAAATGTTGATGGGGTATCACAGTGGTTTCATACGTATCACAGTGTATCCCAACTTGGATGCAAAAGTTGTATCTTGTGGGGCACAACACAGTGTTACACAGTGTTGTAGTTACTAGTATGTATCACATATGATATTATGTGGTTGGTTGAACATGTTTTTTTCCTTCCGGCTTGATGGATATCACAACGTATCACGGTAAGTTTAGTTTAGAATTATTAGGTATTACAGTATGTATCACGATGATACACTATGATTTAAGACAGTGATATCACATTGTATTTTGTATCACAATGCATCTCTATTTGTTCTTCTTCTTCTGTCAATTATATATACCGTTGTAACGACCCGGTTTCTCAAACATAGTTCAAATAACATATATTGCATAACGTTGTTAAAAACAATAGATACATCATATAACGAATATGGTCCCCTAGTCTTTACAAATATTCAGTACATCATTACAAACGTTTACTTAGAAAATTTACATCATTACTAATAACATGTTGTAACTACAAAACACATCATAGTCTTCAACTACATAGTCCTCCCAAAAGCTATTCGCGGTTTAACCTTCTTATTTGCTCTTACTCGATCCACGACCTGGAATACATATCTTTAAAACAAAATGAGGGTTAGACCTTGAGGTCTAGTGAGAAAATCCCCGTTAGTTAAAAACCATTTGCAAACATCATTCACATAACACACACATAAGAATACCAACTATGACTCATGCATCATGTATCTTTCCATCTCATTCTCTTGGCCATATTAACTGGTTGCGAGCCAATTAATTAATTTACACCACTGTACTGAATACAACCAACACCATTGTCCCTCTGTACAGCCAACATACACCGGTCCTAAGCCCGGCCAACTAGCACCCATGCAGTGTAATACTCATATAAACATAATATGCACATTATTACACTCATTCCACATATATGTATTCCAGTTTGAAAACATTTTAAGTAAACACTCACTTGTTTGCTTAACAAAAACTCTTCTCGGTCTTTTCCAACAGATTTAGCTTTCACCTCTGATTCACAGTATCTGAACAATTAAATACAGATATCTCTTTACCAAATGGATCACATAAGACTTACTAGAACCAAGAACTTTAGATAAATCTATCTAAATCTTATTCTCAATTATTTCCCGCAAACCCGTACTTAAGTTAAGTCCACAGTATTCAGTCCTCATTCATTCCTTATCCAAGAATTAACAAAACACAGGTTACTGGATACTCGAAAGCATCCAAACTCTCAAAATTGACCAAACAGCTAAACTTCCAGGACAACACAAACTTCCCGGACAACAAGACCAATCCGGACAACATGACTTTTCGGACAACCTTAATAATCCGGACAACCCAACTATCCGGATACTACAGCAATCCGGATACTATCCGGTAAACCATTTCACCCGGAAACTTAGAGAAAATAGGACTTACCCGGATAATCGATTCATCCGGAAACCTGCAAGAAAGAACTACCGGACACTATCAACACATTACCCGGACACCACCCAAGAAACTACCGGACACATTCAACTTATCCGGAAACCTCTGACTGTTCATCAATTTTCTACCCAGAATCCGACTTAATCAATACCAGATGTGTAATTGACTATTCTAATCCGATAGAAACCTTCCAAAAGCAATTACAAACATAAATTACAAAGAAACATACCTTAATTTCACTTTCAAGCACTTCAATTTGAGTCTCTTAGCCACAAACCCTTCTTTCTTCTTCTTACTCTCTAAAAAACACACACACACACACACACTGAAATGTTTCTGGATATTTCAGAATTATGAAATATCTAATTTTCATCAAGGGATATTATCTAATCAAATTACTACTTTAGTCCCTAAACTACCCACTAATGACCAAAACACCTTTTACTTATAATTTAACCCAAACTTACCCTAAACATCAATAATAAAGTTAAATAAATTTAACGGAACTCGAATTTAACTAACGAACTTACCCGGGGTATTACATCATCTCCCCCTTAAAAGAATTCCGTCCCGGAATTCGGTTAGGCAAAAAGGTACGGGTACTTGGTTCTCATTTCGGATTCTGATTCCCATGTAGCATCCTGCCCCTTGTGATGTCGCCACTGAACCTTTACCTGTCTGATCTCCTTATTCCGCAAAACTTTGATTTTACGGTCAACAATGGCTTCAGGTTCCTCCACATAATTCAACTTTTCATCAACTTGTATGTCAGGTAGAGAAACTGCTTGATCCGGCGTAACCAAACACTTCCGGAAATTTGAAACGTGAAAGGCATTGTGGATTCTGCTTAACTCTGGCGGAAGATCTAATCTGTAGGCTACTTCACCGATCCTTTCTATGATTGCAAACGGTCCAATGTACCTCGGGCTCAGTTTACCTTGTTTCCCAAATCGGACGACTCCTTTCCAAGGCGAGACTTTTAACATCACAAAATCTCCAACTTGGAATTCTAACGGCTTTCGGCGTCGGTCGGCGTAGCTTTTCTGTCTGTCTTGAGCCACTTTCAAACGTTCCCGAATCTGAGAAATCTTATCCGCGGTCAACTGAACTATATCTGGCCCTGCTAACTGTTTCTCTCCCACTTCATTCCAACACAGAGGCGTTCGACATTTTCTACCATACAGAACTTCAAACGGTGACGCTTGTATGCTGGAATGATAACTGTTGTTGTAGGCAAATTCTATCAGTGGCAAGTGCTTATCCCACGATCCCTAAAAGTCAACAATGCAGGCCCGTAACATATCTTCCAAAGTCTGAATCGTTCGATCACTCTGACCGTCAGTTTGTGGATGATACGCGGTACTTAACTTTATCTGCGTTCCCATTTCCTTTTGAAAACTTCTCCAGAACCTTGAAGTAAAACGACTATCACGGTCAGAAATAATCGAGATTGGAACTCCATGTCGAGTTACTATTTCATTGATATACAGTTTGGCTAGTCTTTCCAACGAATAGGTTTCCTTTATTGGTAGGAAGTGAGCAGACTTTGTCAACCTGTCAACGATCACCCAAATAGCATCAAACCCTTTCGGAGTCCTCGGTAACTTTGTGATGAAATCTATAGTAATCTGATCCCATTTCCACATCGGTATTTCTAGACGCTATAATTGCCCAAACGGCTTCTGATGTTCAATCTTCACCTTCTTACAAGTAGAGCAATCTTCCACATACTGCGCAACACTTCTTTTCATTCCCGGCCACCAATAGAACTGTCGTAGATCTTTATACATCTTATTTGTACTTGGATGAATAGAGAAACGAGATTGATGAGCTTCTTGTAGTACTCGATCATGTAAACCACCCAAACGAGGCACCCAAATTCTGTTTCCCAAACACAGTAACCCACGATCATCTAGTACAAGTGTTGCTGATATCCCTACTAACCGTTCTGATCTCAAGTGTTCTTCTTGAAAAGCTTCTACTTGACACTTCTTCAGTTCGTCAAAGATGTTAGGTAGAAGTTCAGCCCGTAGTGCAATGGCTTTTATTATTCCACTCCTTTCTTGCCGACTCAGTGCATCAGCTACCACGTTCGCCTTTCCCGGATGATAAAGAATTTCACAGTCGTAGTCGTTCACCAGTTCTAACCATCTTTTTTGTCTCATATTCAATTCCCGCTGATCAAAAAGATGTTGAAGACTCTTATGATCGGTATAAATTTGACACTTAGAACCATAGAGATAATGTCTCCAAATCTTCAGCGCGAAAACAACTGCTGTAAGTTCCATGTCGTGGGTAGGATACTGCCGTTCATGATCCTTTAGTTGTCGAGAAGCATAAGAAATAACTTTCCCACGCTGCATTAATACACATCCCAATCCCAGTTTGGAAGCATCACTGAAAACAACAAAATCGTCGGAACCTTCAGGTAGTGACAAAATCGGTGCGCTACAAAGTCTTTCTTTCAAAATCTTAAATGTTTCATCCTGTTCTGCTTTCCATTCAAACTTTATATTCTTTCGAGTCAACTTGGTCAGAGGCGTAGCTATACGGGAGAAATCTTGTATAAACTTTCGAGAGTAGCCGGCTAAACCCAGAAAACTTCTTACCTCGGTTGGTGTTCTCGGCGGTTCCCACTTTTCAATTGCTTCTACTTTCATTGGATCAACTTGAATGCCTTTATCAGAAACGATATGTCCTAGAAACTGAACTTCCCAAAGCCAGAATTCACACTTAGCAAATTTTGCATACAACTGTTCCTTCTTCAACAACTCTAAAATCAAACGAAGATGTCGTGCGTGCTCTTCTTCTGATCGAGAGTAGATAAGGATATCATCGATAAACACAATAACGAATTTATCGAGATATGGCTTACATACTCGATTCATTAAATCCATAAAAGCAGCTAGGGCGTTTGTCAGTCCGAAAGGCATTACTAAGAATTCGTAGTGACCATACCGTGTGCGAAAAGCAGTTTTCAGGACGTCTTTTTCTTTAACCTTCAGTTGGTGATAACCAGATCTCATATCAATCTTGGAGAAATAGCAAGCTCCAACTAGTTGATCAAAGAGGTCATCAATTCTGGGAAGCGGATACTTGTTCTTGATCGTGCGCTTATTCAGTTCCCGATAATCAATACACATCCTCATCGAACCATCCTTCTTTTTCACAAACAGAACCGGTGCTCCCCACGGCAAAGAACTGGGTCTGATGTAACCTTTATCTGAAAGATCCTGCAGTTGTGTCATCATCTCTTTCATCTCTGGAGGTGCCAGTCGATACGGTGCACGGGCAACAGGAGCGGCTCCAGGAATCAGATCTATACCAAACTCTACTTGTCTAACGGGCAGAAGGCTAGTCAGATCTTCTGGAAAAACTTCCGGAAATTCACAAACAACCGGAATATCTCCCAACTTATTCTTTTTCAACTTAGTATGTATCACATAAGCTAAGTAACTCGGGCAGACTTTATTGATACACTTACGAGCTTTCAACATAGAGATAAGGCAAGACTGATGATTTCTACGATCACCATAGATCACTACTGGTCCCTTCTCAGGTAAAACAACATTTATCAACTTCTTATCACAAACTATACTAGACTGATTCTCGGCTAACCAATCCATTCCCACTACCACATCAAACTCGATTAAGGCTATAGGAAATAACTGAATAGGTACTCCACACCCATCTATGTTTATCACACAACTATCAAATACCTCTTTAACCGGTACTTGATTATCATTAGCCGTATCTACCATTAACGCATGATCTAACACTTTAGGCTTTAAATGCATATAGGCAGCAAAAGAAGGCGACACAAACGATCGGTTTGCACCGGAATCAAATAACACTTTAGCACGTGTAGAATTTATTAAGAATGTACCTGTAACCACATCGGGAGTCTCATCTGCTTCTTGCTCTGTCATCTGGAAGGCACGACCCCTTGCTCTTGAAATTTCTGGTCTTGGTACTACCGGTATAACACCCGCTGGTCTTACTGACGTACCACCCTGTTGTACTCTCCCCAATGGACAATCGGATTGAAGATGATCAGAAGAATTACATGAGTAACAAAATCTAACTACCCGGCAGTCTCTAGCAATATGACCGATCTTTCCACACTTATAACAATTTCGAGGGTCAACTTGACAACTTCCTTGATGAAAACGGTGGCACTTTGGGCAAGGTCTTTCAACCGGCCGAAAAGGCGTATGATTATTAAATCTCTGAAATCTGGACTTCTTTGGATCATACTGTGGTCCTTCCCATTTTCTTTTCCTCGCACTCTTATCGCCAACATCTCTCCCTCTATCTCGTTCCATATTTTCTGCGGCATCAACTGCGGCTGAGAAAGTTTTCGGTCCTTTTGCAATCACTAGACTTCGGATTTCTGACTTTAATCCGAAGATAAACCTTTCCATCTTCAACGCCTCCGTAGCAACATAGTACTCAGCGAATCGAGACTTTTCCAGAAAATGAGCAGTGTAATCCCTGACTGATAAACTTCCCTGTTGTAGGTTCATGAATTCCTCTTCCAGTTGTCTAACTGCTGCTTGAGGACATAACTGTCTTTTGAAAGCTGCTGCGAATTCTACCCAAGTAAAAGTAGAATATACATCAGATCCCCTAGAGGTAATGAGAGCTTCCCACCAATATAGAGCATCGGCTTTCAACATCGCGGTTCCGTATAATACTCTGTCTTCCTCAGCACATTTACTGGTTTTGAATACGTCTTCTATCTCCTTCATCCACCTCATGGCCTTCACTGGATCCCTTTCCCCTGCGTACGTTGGAGGTTTACAGCTTAAAAACATCTTATAGTCACACTTCCGTGGCACTGGTATAACAGTAGGTGTAATAGGCATCTCGTCTTCCAGATTAGGATTTGGTATTTCAGTTTCATTATGACGAGTTCGATCGAACATAGCTTGTATACTTGCTTGCAGTCTTCCCATTTCAGCCGTCAGGTCGTCCCTTGTAACAAATTCTTTACCTTGCGACTGAACTTTGCCCCCAGTTCTACCCCTACCTCGTTCTCTTCCTCTTCCCCTTGTCCCAGTTCTTGGATTCGTTCTATTTGGGTTTCCTCCTTCCTCTCTATTTGTATTTCGAGTACCGCTTGTCATTCTGTAGATTCAGACAAGGTTAATATACACACAAGCACATACCCCATATAATAAGGTATTCCAGTCAAACATGTACCTGTAAGTTCACAATTACACTGGCCAAATGTAATTTGAAATTACCTTACATGATGTTCCTTATACCTTTTATACTTAGCATCCCAAGGTTCTAAAATAATAGGGACATCCTACTTCACATGCAGTTTAAGTCTAGGTACGGATACAAATACCTAAATCCCTTAAACTAGGGCTTTGATACCATCTGTAACGACCCGGTTTCCCAAACATAGTTCAAATAGCATATATTGCATAACGTTGTTAAAAACAATAGATACATCATATAACGAATATGGTCCCCTAGTCTTTAAAAATATTCAGTACATCATTACAAACGTTTACTTAGAAAATTTACATCATTACTAATAACATGATGTAACTACAAAACACATCATAGTCTTCAACTACATAGTCCTCCCAAAAGCTATTCGCGGTTTAACCTTCTTATTTGCTCTTACTCGATCCACGACTTGGAATACATATTTTTAAAACAAAATGAGGGTTAGACCTTGAGGTCTAGTGAGAAAATCCCCGTTAGTTAAAAACCATTTGCAAACATCATTCACATAACACACACATAAGAATACCAACTATGACTCATGCATCATGTATCTTTCCATCTAATTCTCTTGGCCATATTAACTGGTTGCGAGCCAATTAATTAATTTACACCACTGTACTGAATACATCCAACACCACTGTCTTTCTGTACAGCCAACATACACCGGTCCTAAGCCCGGCCAACTAGTACCCATGCAGTGTAATACTCATATAAACATAATATGCACATTATTACACTCATTCCACATATATGTATTCCAGTTTGAAAACATTTTAAGAAAACACTCACTTGTTTGCTTAACAAAAACTCTTCCCGGTCTTTTCCAACAGATTTAGCTTTCACCTCCGATTCACAGTATCTGAAACAATTAAATACAGATATCTCTTTACCAAATGGATCACATAAGACTTACTAGAACCAAGAACTTTAGATAAATCTATCTAAATCTTATTCTCAATTATTTCCCGCAAACCCGTACTTAAGTTAAGTCCACAATATTCAGTCCTCATTCATTCCCTATCCAAGAATTAACAAAACACAGGTTACTGGATACTCGAAAGCATCCAAACTCTCAAAATTGACCAAACAGCTAAACTTCCCGGACAACACAAACTTCCCGGACAACAAGACCAATCCGGACAACATGACTTTTCGGACAACCTTAATAATCCGGACAACCCAACTATCCGGATACTACAGCAATCCGGATACTATCCGGTAAACCATTTCACCCGGAAACTTAGAGAAAATAGGACTTACCCGGATAATCGATTCATCCGGAAACCTGCAAGAAAGAACTACCGGACACTATCAACACATTACCCGGACACCACCCAAGAAACTACCGGACACATTCAACTTATCCGGAAACCTCTGACTGTTCATCAATTTTCTACCCAGAATCCGACTTAATCAATACCAGATGTGTACTTGACTATTCTAATCCGATAGAAACCTTCCAAAAGCAATTACAAACATAAATTACAAAGGAACATACCTTAATTTCACTTCCAAGCACTTCAATTTGAGTCTCTTAGCCACCAACCCTTCTTTCTTCTTCTTACTCTCTCAAAAACACACACACACACTGAAATGTTTCTGGATATTTCAGAATTATGAAATATCTAATTTTCATCAAGGGATATTATCTAATCAAATTACTACTTTAGTCCCTAAACTATCCACTAATGACCAAAACACCTTTTACTTATAATTTAACCCAAACTTACCCTAAACATCAATTATAAAGTTAAATAAATTTAACGGAACTCAAATTTAACTAACGAACTTACCCGGGGTATTACAACTGTTTTTGATTTTGTTATGTATCACAATGCATCTATGTTTCTTCTTCTTCTGTCAACTATATATATACTGATTTTTATTTTCTTATGTATCACAGTGCATCTCTATTTCATCTTCTTATGTGTTTCTTGGGTATCATGTTGTATTTTGTATCACAGTGGGTACAATGAATCTTGTATGTATTTTGGTCTCACAATGTATTTTGTATCACTGTGATACACTGTGATTTAAGATAGAAAACGTTTTGCCGGAATAATATTCGTCGGAGAGAGGAGAGAGGATATTTCTAAAATACCTAAAATACCCTTTAATTAAAACTTTAAATTAAAGTTACCATAATTAATGATTTCCTAATTTATCCTATAATATGTGGTTGAGATTGGATCTCACGGTTACCACGGATAACCCAGTTCTCCCTTGAATAGCCCCTATATATATATATATATATATATGGGTTAAATCAAATGAGAATCACAAAAATGTTATAACCTCGTGAGAACCGGTTAAAAATCATTTTTTTGCATGATTTTTTCTCAGTATATATATTTGTCTCATAATGTGATAGTTTCACATGCATTTGTGTCGCATGATGAAACTTTTTTATATGTATTTTTCATTTCACTATATGAAGAAGAAAAAGAAGAAAAGTTTCACATAGATATTTTTTCACCATATGCACATAAAAATATGTGAAACGATGAAAAAAAATCATAGCTTTTATGAAGAAAAAAATCATGTAAAAGAATATTTTTATATCGGTTCTCACGGGTTTGTAATCTTTTTGTGGTTATCACTTGATTATTGTTATACTTCCAAAACCAAGATCCACAAACTCCCAACACAAAAACAGACAAATCCATGTGCTTAGAATCATCCTCCAAACACTACTTATCAAAATCTTCATTTTGACCAAAACCCTAATTTTGACATAACTTTTTCCCAAAATCATCCAAACCGAAATGTGAGAAATAAAACACATAGGAAATCATAAATGGAGAATTTATAACTTGTATAACTATTTAAAAAATAGAAGGGTGAACACACCCCTTAGGTTTTGAAGAAAACCTTGACATTCATTAAGGTGAGAATGAGATGAAGAAATCATAGCCTTTGCCTTCAATACTTAGTTTGATGATGATCAAACACCTTCAAAACCAAGGAAATGGTCCTAAAAATAGTTAGGGTTTATAGAAATGGTGTGGGGTTCGATTTGAGAGAGAAAGGTTGAAGAAGAAGAAGTGAGAAATGAGAAAAAAGGCTTGAAAACCCGAATTTAGTCGCAGGGGCATCGTCGTTGGGTCTGTACCGATAATGAGCCAAACATCAGAAGGAGTGACTTTTGAAGTTGCAATTTTTACACATGAAATTTGTGACCTATCTGTCCGATAAGTCATGTTCTTTTTGTACCAGTCAATTTCTCTCCCCCTCAGCTCCTCAGCCTTTTCACCGATTCTTCAAGAGAGCCTAACTCAGATTTTTTAGCTTCTATTGGATCGGGAGTTTTGGCTTTGATAGCTTCTTCCTTTTCCACCTTCAAAGGGAGGGCCTTGTCAACATCCAAGATTTTCTGAGCTCGGAGGGCTTCCTCAATTTCTTGAGGAAGGAGCCCCAAATCGGAGACAACTCCTTGGAAAGGAGGTTTAAGTCTCAAAGATTTAGCATCGGCCGAGCGAGATCCATACTTTGATGCTTCTTTCTTTTTCTTTTCTTCTAAGGCTTCAGCCTCAGCAGAAAGTTTGCCCTTTTCTTTTGTCTTTAGGGCCTTTGGCCGGACCAGATTTCTCCCCCTCAGAGGGTCCGCTGGTTCCCTCCACCGAAAAGTTGGCCTTTTCCACCAAAATTTCCTATTCAGATTCCACCGATTTTGATGCTTCAACTTGGATTTCGGTGGTTTTTGGTTTCGTGGAGAACTTGATGGATGGAGTGTCGGAAAGAGGTTTGGTGCTGGAAGCATGTTTGACAGAAGGTTTTCTAGGATCCTTCTTCGGACTTTTCTCCCCCTCGGCACCAAGCGGAGAGGAGACACCCAGATGATCAGAGACCCGATCCATCCTCCGAGGAATCTGATGGAGCATTTCCCGATCCACATTTTTGAAGGAGTAGTCACCCAGATCCAAATCCCAGTCTAACTTATCGTTGAAACCATCCACCTTTTGGTGAAGGGACTTGAGAGATTCAAGTATTTCAGAGTTGAGGGATTGTTGCTGAGAATCCCGATCTCGAAGTCGTCTGATTTCGGTGTCACGGGCATCGACGGAGACTTTCAAGGCCCCCAAAGATAGTGATAAATTGGAATTAGAGGTTGTCAAGTCCTCCAATTTTCTGCTAATAATACCAAGTGAATCAGTAAGAGGTTGAAGTAAAGCCTGAAGAGAAGCCTCAAAGGAAGGATGTCGAGCCTGATCTTCCAAAACACGAACCCGATCAGCCATTTGAGAGATGAAAGTTAAGAAGACCTGCTTGAAAGCCTCAAACTGAGTCCCTACCAAACGACTCTGTCTAGCACCTTCCTGAATATCGGCGAGAAAGTCGGAGGGAAACCGGAAGTTGGAACTTGAAAGGGCACTATCTTGTATATCGAGGATGTGGAACCTTGGTGTTGTGGGTGATAGTGGAGTATGAGGGAGTGTCCTTGAAGCTGGGATGGTGGAGGAGGATGGTTGATCAGATAATGGATCAGGAAAGAGGGTCCTCGTTGGTGAAGGAGATGGAGATGACGAGGAACTATCTTCGGAAGATGATTCGGATCAGTGGGAGTGTGTCGGTGAGGGATGCATCGGGGAGGACACATGTTTCGGAGATGGTGGTGTCGGTGAAGATGCATGCTTCGGCGGTGATGGTGTCGGGGAGGGAGCAATTTCGGTGAGAACAATCGTTGGTGATTTCGGTGGAGAATTTTGTGGAGAAGCATTGATCGGTGATGGTCCCTGTCGGTGTGGGGTGGCCGATCTCGGCCTTGTATCCTGTAATAAAAACTCTAGAAATTCCAAGCCATCGGGAACGACCTCTGGATCGGCCGAACCCTCATTAGGTTGTGCAGAATCATCGACCATGAACTGGTCGGGTGAAAGGCTGTGTAGTGCAAAAGCTGAGCCTTTGAGGGGAGAGACCTCAAAGTCATCTGCACCATCTAAAGAGATAGGCGATGAGGAAAGTTATAGGGACTCCTGTTGTACAACCGAGGCCTGTTGAGAGGCAACGAAGGAGGTGGTTATGGGGACGGCAGATTCCCTTGGCCCAGTTGGGACAATTTCAATAGGCACCAATTGTTGAGAATCGGTGACGGGTGTGTATGGCTTGGCCGAAGGTTTCCTAGATCTCTTTAGAGGAGACCTAGGAGGGGATTTAGAGTGCCTCCGTTTGTTTGAAGGGGTTGAGACTTGGGTAGCCGCCGAAGGAGATTTCGGCGACATAGTCTCGGAAGCAGATACGGAGGTATCGGGGACCCTAGAATTTTTCTTAGCGCCCCCCCCCCCCCCCCCCCCGATTTTACTTGGGTAGTAGGAATAAGGGCCACTACAACTGTAGGATCTGTGGGAACTGCTGGGTGTACAAACCCAAGAATTTCAACATCTCCCCAGTGTAGATCAGGAGAGTGAGCGAAATTAACCATACCTTGGCGAAGTGGTGAGTCGGAGGCGCGAGGAGGTACATCTAATACAGTTTTTCCAACCACCGGAGCAGACCAGTCATAGACAAATTTTGGAGTTTTGGACTTCCGATCGGCAGCAAGAGCAGTAGCCATCTTGTGGTTGATGATCATGGAGATGAAGCGCGGGTAGGCCACATGACATCATTTAGGATGAGAGATGACATTGGCCAACTCAGTGAAGAAGTATTGGGCAAAATCAATCTTCCTCTAAAAGATGAGAGAATGGGCTAGAGAGGTGATGTAAGAAGGGGATTGATCATGTCCACTAGTCTTGCGTGAGAGACAATAGATGACATGGGTGAAGAAGAAGTTCCATACACCACCCATATATTTTCTAAGAAGTGTACCTGAGCCTTTTGAGGCTTTGGAGGATGTATCAGGTGTGTAGTTCAAAGCGCGCATGACATCGTCATGTTCAGTTCCGAGATGGAACTCGTCGTATTCGATGAAAGATGGAATGCGGAGAGCGTCACGGACATCAATAACCCAAAAGGTGAGATCACGGTCTTCATCTTTAGATAGAATGGAAGCATTGATGGAATCATTCGAGGGATCATAGACGCAGGTAAGGCAAAATTGCCCAATGAGAAATTTGCTCATTTTGGGACTGTAGGTGAAAGCATGGAGAAGAGGTGATCGTGCCAAAAACTTCGAGACAGTGGCAAACTCTTGATGATTGGGATCAATGTTGAATCGTGCAACATGGTTGCATGGGTTGAATTTTAGGTCTTTAAAGCATGTGGGGACTTCTTTGGAGCTCTTGGGGATCTTGGGGGAGTTTGGATGAGGTTGAAGAAGCCATTGAAGGAGATGAAAAGAGGAAGAGTTGCAGGTTTCTTAGAGAGAGGTTTTGTGAGTTGTTGCAGGTTGCGAAAAGAAACAATGAAAAAGAAGAGATGGTTTATATAGGGTGAGAATTCTAAGGGTTGAAAAGGGCGGCAACGGTTATGAGGAAGTGGAGGGGTCTCAAAAGATATAATTTATTTAAAGTGGTAATGATGACAAGAGAAATATGAAGCGACCGAAGAAAGGATTTCATGAAAAAGGTGGGTATGGGAAGGGTCAAATCTAGCTGACAGCTGGGTGTAGGGATGATGTCAACATCGATTTGTGTGAAAGGATAAGAGAAATATAAGTTCGGTGAAAAGGAGAATCGGTGGAACAGTAATATCAGAGAGAATCTGATGGCTAAGGATAGGATGTCGGAGAGTAGCATCGGTGGTAGGGGATTGGAGAGAATATCCACCGATTGGTCGGTTTCGGTGGTCAAGGAGAAAGGTTTAGCTTCGGTGAAGATTTCCACTAAAATTTCGGTGAGAGAGTTCACCGATTGAAAATAAGTTAACTTTTTTTTATTAAAGATCTAAGTACAACATTCCAAGATCTCCAATCAGAAAGTTGAATCTGGCTTCATCTAAGGGTTTGGTGAATAGATCGGCAAGCTGAAGATTAGTAGGAATGAAATGCAGCTCAATGTCACCTTTGTAGATGTGATCCCTAATGAAGTGATATCTGATGTCTATATGTTTTTATCTTGAGTGAAGAACTGGATTATTTGCAATAGCAATTGCACTAGAGTTGTCACACAGTATGGGCACTTGTGAGTAGACTTGATTGTAGTCCCTTAGATGATTTTTCATCCATAGGATTTGAGCACAACAACTTCCAGCAGCAACGTATTCAGCTTAAGCAGTTGAGGTTAAGACTGAGTTATGTTTCTTACTGGACCAACTGACCATCTTGCCACCAAGAAGTTGGCAACTACCTGTGGTGCTCTTTCTATCAACCTTAGAACCTGCATACTCAAAATTTGAATACCCTATTAGATCAAAACCTGAGTCTTTAGGATACCAAAGACCTAGATGCAAGGTACCTTTCAGGTACCGAAAAATGCGTTTTACGGCAGCCAGATGAGATTCTTTTGGATTGGCCTGATAACGCGCATAAAGACATGTAGCAAACATAATATCGGATCTACTTGCAGTAAGATAAAGAAGAGACCCAAGCATACCTCGATAATTCGTTACATCAACATATTTACCATCCGAATCAGCATGAATGTTCAAGGGTGGTGCCATAGGAGTTTTTATAGGAGAGATTTTCAAAATTAAATTTCTTAAGAAGGTCACGAATATATTTGCTTTGAATTATATAAATCCCTTATGAAGTTTGTTTGACCTGGAGGCCTAAGAAAAATGTGAGCTCTCCCATCATGCTCATCTCATATTGACTCTTCATGAAAGAAGCAAACTCGTCACAGAGTGACTCATCAGTGGCACCAAAAATGATGTCATCCACAAAATTTGAACAAGTATAAGATTACCTGAGGTTTGCTTGATGAACAGAGTGTTGTCAATTTTACCTCTGGAATACCCATTTTGCAAGATAAAGTCAGCAAGAGTGTCATACCAGGCACGAGGAGCCTGTTTGAGACCATATAGAGCTTTGTCCAACCGGTACATATAGTCAGGATGTTTGGAGTCTTCAAATCTAGGTAGCTGTGTCACATAGACTTCTTCTGGCAGTTCACCATTGAGGAAGATACTTTTAACATCCATTTGGAAGACTCTGAAGTTTTGATAAGAAACATGAGCCAAAAAGATCCTTATAGCTTCAAGTCTAGCAACAGGTGCAAATGTTTCATCATAATCAATTCCTTCTTCCTGTCTGTATCCTTGAGCAACAAGTCTGGCCTTGTTTCTGATTACTGTGCCCTCTTCATCCATTTTGTTCCTAAAGACCCACTTGGTTCCAATGATAGTTTTCTTTGGAGGTCGAGGAACCAGTCTCCACACTTTATTTCTTGTGAATTGAGAAAGTTTTTCTTGCATGACAGTGATCCAACATGGGTTAGCTAATGCTTCCTCAATTTTCTTTGGCTCTATTAAAGATAGAAAATTCACATAGAGACAAATATTTCCAATTCCTCTTCTAGTCTGGACCCCAGCTTGTTGATCACCGATTATTTGATCAATGGGATGGTCTTTGGTCCATTTGGTAGCAGGAGGTAGAAAGGAGGAAGACTGGATATTGGAAGAGTTGGATGAGTTGAGATGGTTTGATGTGAAATTTCAGTAGGTGGTGGCATGGGAGTTATGGAGATGTTTTCGGAGGAAGGTGGATCGGGCAGTATAGGAGTTGGAGAATTTGGTTGATGACAGTCAGGAGGTTGTGATGAGTGGGATTTTGAGTGTAGGGAATTGAAGTGGAATCAGTGGAAGCTGAGGAAAGAGCATCACCAATGCAAGATTAGATCCACCTGTTTAGTTCATCATCATCATATGAGAGGGATGATGATCTGAAGTCATCAAACTCGACATGGATAGATTCATCGATGCATTTTCTTCTGAGGTTGTATACACGATATGCTTTTGAGGACAAAGAATATCACACAAAAATACCTTCATCAGCCTTAGGATCAAATTTCCTAAGGTTTTCCCGATCATTCAGAATAAAGCACACATAACCAAAGACATGGAGAAAAGCCTATATTTGGTTTTCGGCCATGGAAGACTTCATAAGGAGTTTCCCCATGTATTTTAGTAATTACCGATCTGTTTTGGGTAAAGCATGCAGTATTCACAGCTTCAGCCCAAAAATACGTGGGAAAGATTTGATTCACTTAGCATCGATCTTGCAGCTTCACATAGAGTCCGATTCTTTCTTTCAACTACCCCATTTTGTTGAGGAGTTCTGACAGCAGAGAAACTTTGAGAAATTCCTTTGTCATTGAAGAAATCTTCAAAGGCACTGTTTTTGAATTCAGTACCATTGTCACTTCTTACAGAACGTACAAGTTGACCGTTCAGAACTTCATTCTTCTTGATGAAGTTGATGATTTCTTCAGTTGAGTCACTTTTGTACCTGAGAAAACATACCAAAGTATATCTTGTGAACTCATCAACAATTACAAGAATGTACCATTTTCCTCCTAGACTAGGAGTGCTAACTGGTTCACAAAGATCCATATGCAGCATTTGAAGAGGAAGAGTGATGGAGGAGCATTGCTTTGTCTTAAAGGAAGACTTGGTGAGTTTTCCTTTCTCACATGCATCACACAGCTTTTCCTTCACGAAGTTCAGCTTCGGCATACCGGTCACTAGTTCTTTGTTGGAGAGAATGTGCAGAGTTTTAAAGTTCAAGTGAGACAGACGTTTGTGCCATAGCCAGTTTCTTTTGGTTGTATCATCAGACACAAAACATACACTTGATGTAGTATGATTTTGTCCCATGTCAATGACATAGACATTTTCCTTTCTTTTTCCAGAAAAGACCACCTTCATATCTTTATCAACAATGGTATAGATACAAAGTTCAAAGATAACTTTGTAACCCATATCACACAGCTGGCTTATGCTTAGAAGATTATTGTTAGCTCCAATCTTTCTGATAATAGAAGTATTGAAAAATAGGCTAAGTATAGGAATCTCTGATAGAGGTTCTGCCAAGATACCAACAGAAGATAGAAGTACAGTCTTCGACAGAAGCCCTGCAGAGTCCCCAAGAAGATCGAAGAACCAACAAGTCAAGGATCGCCAGAAGACGCTTCTCAGCGAAGAAGGCCACAGAGTCTCTGTCATACATGACAGAGCCTCTGTGGTACAACAGATCTACACAAGTACAAAATGTGCTTCAACAGTTTCTGCTGTACGAAGATACTCAAGATCATTCGTACAAGGCATGACCTGACAACTCCAAGTGTCAAACTCTGATAGGTCATAGCCTTAGTAGAAGCCGACACATTTAATAAACCTTGTACCTGCAATAGTACTAGGAATAGTGTTTTAGTACCTTCTGTACTATTTATGCAGTCTTGTCCCCTGTAGAAGTAGTATAAATAGAAGTCTCATGTTGAGATCTTCTATTAACTTTGATTAAGCTTAGCACAAGCACACACACCAGTTAAGAACAGTTTCTTGCAAACCTTTCGGTGTTCTTGGTGTTCTTTTTTATATATCAAATACAGTGAATCATTGTGTTATTATCTGTGTTATTTATACTTCACGTATTTGATATTGTGTGTTTTTCTACCTCAATATTTCTTTCAGTTCATTAAATACGCTTCCGCACTACATAAATCTGAACTAACTGAAAGGATAATCATTGTTAAAGCAAAATAGGAACCAACAATTGGTATCAGAGCTTGCCTTGATTTTCAATATCAAGAGATCCTCTCTAACAATGATTTGTAGTAGAAACTTGGACTGATCTTAACCCACCTCATATCTTTCAAATAGCTTCTATTTTTCTGCCATTTTTTCGACTCATTCGAATCTGGTAAACTTATAGAATCTATTTTCTGTGGTTAATACTCCATTTTTGTGCATTGTTTAAAGCTTATAAACACTGTTCGAAGAATCCAATTCATCTTCTTAAAGTTTATTGTTCATATCCTATTTTCTGGATTTCTCATCCTCTGTCAAAATGACAAATACAAACAACTTCTATACAACTGGTTCTTTAACCAAACCACCCACTCTTCTAAAAGACGAGTACCCTCAATGGAAGATACGAATGATTCACTTCTTTGAGGGTACCGACAAAGAACTAGTACACTATCTCAAAAATCCTCCTTTCATTCCCATGGTTACAGTACCTCGTGTACCTTCCACAGATGACACTCCTGAAATCCCTGAGCACGAAAAACCCAAGACCAAGGACAAGTGGTCAGATCTTGATTGGGCAAAATACGAATCTGCTCAGAAGACTAAGAGACTTCTAATCATGGCAATACCCAATGAACTTTTCCAATCCTTAGATGCGTGTGAATCTGCATACGATCTATGGAAGGAATTAGAAAAACAACTGGAGGGTGGGGCCAAAACTCAGAAAAACCGCAGAGCCCAATGCATCAACGAATACTATGCATTCAAAGCTCTGCCGACAAAAGCTCTACAGTCAACAAATGATCGGTTCAACTCTCTGATCAACAAATGCAAGAAGTTCGGGATCCACAAAACTTCTGAGGAAAATAATGTCATGTTCCTAAAGAGCCTCAACGAAGAATGGCTCCAGTTGTCTATGTCTCTGCAAACTAATCAGGACTTAGATTGCTGGACTCTGTCAGATCTTTATGGAACATTGGCAGCCCAAGAACCTCAGATTGCACAAGCAAAAGCTCAAGTCAGTGCACCCCTTGCACTTGTTGGTAAGGCTACAGAAGCTAAAGAGAGGCCAAGGAAGGAGAAAGTCGTGGAAGAAAAGAAGGAGAAGAAGAAGAAAGTGTTGGTGGAAGATAGTGAAGAAGAGGAGGTGGTGGCTGAAGAAGAAATAAATCTGGCCTCAATAGCTAAATCATTAGCTCTCTTGACTAGAGAATTCAGCAGAAGAGATGATCGTAGAAGAGAAGGATCGAGCAACAGAACCGAACGAAGTGGTGACCGACAGAGGTCAAATGACAGAACGGACAGAGGCAGTGATCGACAGAGATCAGATGACAAACCTGGCAACACTCCACAAGAATGTTACAAATGTGGTAAGCCATGTCATTATGCAAATGAATATAGGGTCGAAAGAAGTGGTGACCGACATAGGTCAGACGACAGAGCAGGAAACGCTCCACAGAACCAGGGATGCTTCAACTGTGGAAAGCCAGGTCACTATGCAAGTGAGTGCAGGAGTAAATCAAACCGCCCTCAGAGGGATTCTGCTTTCTACAAAAAGAAAGTAGAATATTATGCTCAGAAGTCACTTATGGTGAATCAGGAAAACTGGCAGTCAGATACATCCTCTGACGAAGGAGAACAGAAGAACGCTCTGTTCTGTGGTATGGCAGAAGTCAGCTCCGACTCTGATAGTGAGGTATCCACTTCTAACTCTAACTCTAATCAAGCTGAAGCTGATTTGCTCAAATTAAACATTGAATTCATAGAACTTAAAAAGACATGCGAGAGTGTTCAGAAAAAGCTCACCTACTTTGAGAGAGAAGCTCGACTTCTCACTCAAGAGAAGGCCAAAATATTTCAAGAAAAGGAAGAAATCAAAACTAACTGGAATAAACGACTAAAACCTTTGAATGAAAAGATTTCTGAACTCAACTCTTCTTTAAAAGCAAAATCAAAAGAACTTGTAGATGTTGAGTGCGATAGAATGAACATTCTAGCTCTCAAACATTATTTTCAAAAGGAAAGAGAAGTTCTCTGTCAAGATTTACTCAGAAGAAATCTTTTAATTAAGAAATATCAAGATGCACAGAAGGTATACGAAAAAATCAATACACAAATAGGAAGACGGGGAATTGGCTTCTGTGATATAGATCCATATACCGGAAACAAAAGAGACAAATCTCTGTCTTCACTATTTCATATTGGAAATACAAGAAAACCCGGATTTCCAAATCTACTCTCTGTAAGTAAAAGGCAAAAAGTCTCTGGGGAACCTCACCAGAGGAAACCTCTGAAGATGATAAATGTGTGGTTTGAAAACACAGATTTGTCACCTTCAATCTCTGTCAAAAGAGAATCCAAACCTAAGAAATATCTGAAAACTCAAGATCAGATAGGAATCTTCAAGTTTGGTGATCCCGAGACTCAATCACAGGTTGCTTTTGTCTGTATTATAAACTCTGAAAAGAAATTATCGGCAGAAGCACCTGAGTTTAAGCCCGACGTTCAGAAGAAAAATATAAAGATATCTCTGAAAAGGAGTTGATGGAAATCGAGAAAAATATACCTTCTGTCAATCAAGAACTCTCTGATATAATCTTAATAGATACTTCTACTGACCTGGAAAATAATCTTGTAAACAAGGAAGAAAGCGAGTATGACACATGCTCTGAAAGTCCAGCCTCTGTCGAAAGAGAACAAAGTGATTCAACCTCTGTATATAAGGACGATTCATCCTCTGACGAATCTGAGACTGACTCTACGTCAAAGATAGTACCTTGTGACTCAGAGGATTTTAAGCTACCCTCTGGAGTTCTTAACAGAACTATTTCTCCCAAGGAGAAAATCACGAGTGTTCCTATCTGTCCAGACTTTTTGGACATGTGTATACAAGACAAAACCTCTCTTGAGCTTGAAAAGATCAAACAACAAAAGAAAATATCCTCTCAAAATCCAACAAGTTCAAAGGTTTTAAAACCCTTGAAGCCTATTAAAGAAAAATTAACATGGCAACAGAAGGGTAAATGGGCTGAAATTAACAAATCTTTTACTTCTGTGACAGTGAAATCTGCAAAAGTTCACCACAGAAGAAAGGGACTACAGAAGGCTTCTCCAACAAGAGAATTTTCAAACCGACAGTCTAGTCAGCATAGGTCTTTTTGTAATAAGTCTAGTGCTTGGGTAGATTGTAAAAACAAAACCTATGTACCCTGTTTCAATGTTTTTAATGGAAAATTTAAGCAAATCTCTTCGCACATTAGTTACTGTCATTGCTTTGATCTCATGTTTAAATTAAGTCAACATCTCTCAAGTCCAAAATGTTTTCTCTCTGTACCCAAAAAGAATGCTAAATTCAAGGGTAAGAAGAAACAAACTGTTTCTTCGACAGAAGCTCAAACAAAGACCAAGATTGCTAAGGCAAACTTGAAAACCCCTAACAGACCTGGACCCATTTGGATATGGGTACCTAAAACTCTCTGATTGTCTTGCATAAGCAGTATGTGCCAACATGGTATCTAGACTCCGGATGCTCACGGCACATGACTGGCGACAGAGGTCTTCTATCCACGTACAAACTCGATGGTGGATCTGTGACCTTTGGAGACAACAAAAAGGGGTACATAAAAGGCTATGGAGTCATAAAGAAGGAAAACATAACCGTATGCAAAGTTGCATATGTGGATGGCCTTAAGCACAATCTTCTCAGTGTTAGCCAACTTTACGATACAGGTTTCGACGTGATGTTCAAAAGAACATTCTGCTCTCTACAAGGTGAGGACACAGGAGTTGAACTTCTGCGAGCCGAACGAAAAGGGTATCTTTACCTTATGAACTTCTGTGCCAATAACAAGGAAGACAAGCTCTGCCTTGTTGCCAGTAAAAGTGAAGAAGCCTGGTTATGGCACAACAAGTTCTGCCATCTAAACTTTAATACTCTAAATAAACTTGCAAAACTTGATCTAGTCAAAGGTCTGCCAAACGTTAAATTTGATAAACATCATTTGTGCTCTGCTTGCGAAATAGGAAAACTCAAAAGAGCTTCCCATAAAGGCAAGACTGATGTATCTTGCTCTAGGCCTCTGTACATGCTTCATGTTGACCTCTGCGGTCCAATTGCTACACAGAGCCTAGGTGGCAAGAAATACATACTAGTGTTGGTCGATGAATACTCAAGATTTACATGGGTTGAATTTGTCAAAAAGAAATCAGATGTTCCAAACATTCTGATAAATCTAATGAAAAGAATCCAAGTTCTATATGAGTGCAGGGTTCAGAAACTAAGAAGTGACAATGGCACAGAATTCAAGAACTCTGTCATTGAAGCATATCTTACAAAAGAAGGTATATAACAGAACTTCTCTGCCGCACGCACCCCACAACAGAATGGCGTAGTTGAACGAAAGAATCGTACGCTTGTGGAGGCTGCAAGAACTATGCTAACAGCATCTGGATTACCAATGACTTTTTGGGCAGAAGCTGTATCAACCGCATGTTACACCCAAAATCGATCAACAATTGTAAAGAGGCACCTTATAATTTGATCAACAAAATCGATCAACAATCATGACACCTTATAATTTGATCAACAAAAGGCGACCAAATATCAAGTTCTTCCATGTATTTGGATGCAAGTGCTTCGTCTTAAATGATAGAGAGGCAAGAGGAAAGTTTGAGGTAAAGGCCGACGAAGGAAAGTTCATAGGATACTCTGCCACTTCAAAAGCTTACAGAGTATACCTTCTGCGGTCTAGATCCATTGTAGAAAGCATCATTGTGTCTTTTGACGGGTCCTTTCATCAGACTTCTGAACAAATCAGTTCAGAACTTGCACTAAAGAAAGAATCCTCTGGCATCTCGAAAACAAGAGAAGACTTAAATCTTCTATTCGAAGAGATGTTCAATGATGATATTGGAACCTCTGTTGAAGCAGTCAGAGCCTCTGAATAACCATCTTCTGTCAACCAGACTGAGCCAGGTATTACTCTAACTGGTCCATTAAATACTTCATCCTCTTCTGTGAATCATACAGATGCACATGCTGAGGGGGAACAGAGAGAAGATACAACGAAGAACTCGACAACAGAGGCTCCTGAAATACCTACTTTAGCTACAACAGAGGAATCAATACCAGAGGAAGACGAAGACTCAGTCTCTACTTCCTCAGAGGAACAAATTCCACAAGCTGAACCAAGCACAAGCACAGAAGTGCAATCCACTACAGAAGCTGCACCAGAACCTCTGTATACAACTACATAGGTTAATCTGGATGATTCAAATGACCATCTTCCAAGAATAACACAATGGACGAAAAGCCATCCTCCAAGCCTAATAATCGGCGATCCCCCTGAAAAGGTGAAAACAAGATCAACCACTGCTAATTTTTGTTACTTTACAAATTTTATCAGTGTGATCGAGCCAAAAAGGATTTCTAAAGCTCTAGACGATCCAAACTGGGTAGATGCAATGCAAGAAGAACTTCTACAGTTTGAGAGAAACAAAGTCTCGACCCTTGTTCCTCTGCCAAAAGGGAAACAAGCTATAGAAACTAAGTGGGTCTTCAGAAATAAGAAGGACGAGGATGGGGTGGTCATTAGAAACAAAGCAAGATTGGTGGCCAAGGGATATCGCCAAGAAGAAGGCATTGATTATGATGAAACTTTTGCCCCTGTCGCTTGGCTCGAAGCAATAAGAATTTTCTTAGCCTTCGCAGCCCACAGAGGTTTTAAAGTATTTCAGATGGATGTAAAATCTGCCTTTCTAAATGGTGAAATCCAAGAAGAAGTATACGTCCAACAGCCACCAGGGTTTGAAAGTTCAAAATACCCAAGATATGTCTATTATCTCGACAAAGCTCTGTATGGACTGAAACAGGCTCCAAGAGCATGGTACGAAAGACTTTCAACCTTTCTTCTCAACAATGATTTCGACAGAGGTACGACAGATACTACTTTGTTTTACAAAAGAAAAGGTGATGAGATTTTACTTGTACAGATATATGTGGATGACATTATTTTTGGGTCTACAAATGCACAACAGTGCAAAGATTTTGAAAAACTCATGCAGAGTGAGTTTGAAATGAGTATGATGGGAGAATTAACTTTCTTCCTTGGACTCCAAGTAAAACAATCATCAGAGGGAATTTTTATAAATCAAGCCAAATATGTCTCTGACATACTTTCAAAATTCAGTCTCTCTGATGCCTCTGTAATGAAGACTCCAATGGCCACTGGAAATAAGTTATACTCAGATCCAGATGGCAAATCTGTAGAGTGCAAGCTCTACAGAGGCATGATTGGGTCTCTTTTATACTTAACCGCTAGTAGACCTGATATAATGTATGCCACATGCCTCTGTGCACGATATCAAGCTAACCCAAAGGAATCCCACCTTATTGCTGTAAAGAGGATCCTCAGATACCTTAAAGGGGCAAAAAATCTTGGCCTCTGGTATCCGAAGAACTCTAGTTTTGGTCTTAAGGCTTACACAGATTCAGATTATGGAGGATGCAAACTTGATCGAAAGAGTACCTCTGGGAGTTGTCAATTCCTAGGAGGAAAATTAGTCAGCTGGACTTCAAAGAAGCAGAACTGTGTGTCTACATCTACAGCAGAAGCTGAATACGTTGCTGCTGCTAGCTGTTATTCCCAAGTTCTGTGGATGAAAACTCAGCTAAATGACTATGGCCACAACATATTCAAGATACCCATCTTCTGTGATTCCAAAAGTGCAATAGCCATCTCTGCCAATCCGGTACAACATTCAAAAACAAAGCATATAGATATCCGTTACCACTTTCTGAAACATCATGTGGAATTTGGCACAATCGAAATGCATTTTGTGCCCACTGAATTTCAGCTTGCAGACTTATTCACCAAGGCACTTGATGAGAAAAGATTTATTTTCTTGGTGGGTAAGTTAGGAATGATCAACATGAGTTAAACCCTCTGTAAGTAAGACTTGATCTTCTTGTAAATATGTAATATTTATTTTATTTATTTAAACTTCTGTATGTAAATTCTTAAAATCATCAAAAGTTCCTTGACCAATAGAGCTTCTGTGGAATTGCTCAGAGCCTCTGACAATCTCCACAAAACCTCTGATAAGATTGACCTATGTACTATGCTCTAATCTCATTTGATCCAAGCATAGGTCAAGGGGGAGCAGAAGGAGACCTTGAAATGATCTACAGAGGTTGATCATTCAAGGGGGAGCAAAAGAAGAGATGCCATCGATGAAACTCACAGAAGTAAAGAGTATTGTCGAACTAAAAAGAGCCAAAAGGTATGTATCTCGTACAAATCCTTTTCCAAAACAATTTTCTAGGACACCACTTTCCAAATACGTCCTAGAAACATTGCTTAAGACATTCTAAACAATTAATGATCAAAAAGATTTTTGAGTCTTCCGTTATGAGAAATTTAAGGTCATAGAGCTTCTGCTGAGCTCAACAGAGCTTATGTAAGACAGATCCTCTGCAACTGCAAACTTCATACGGAAACTCTGTCGATCAAATAAAATGTCTTAATTAAGAATTTGCACGTACAAATACACGGACCAAGATACTGAAAGAAGGTCTCTAATCAAAAAGTTCACTCCACCACAAAACTTATGATTGACCAACCACAGTATTCAAAGGTTACTCGCACAAAACCTTATTCAAAACAATTTTCTAGGACACCAACTTCCAAATAGGTCCTAAAAACATTGTTAAAAACAATTAAAACCTTGGATGATCAAAAAGTTTTATAAATTTTTAGTTATGAGAAATTCCAGCTCATAGAGCTTCTGTTGGCTCTGACAGAGCTCCAAAACCTCTGTGAACGAAATCTCTGCACTAAGATTTATCGATCCTCTCCAATGAATTTTGTCAAACGTTTTTGTGAAACCAGTTTCTATTAGGTAATCATCAAATCATCCATTGATCTTGAACATAATAGAGATTTACATAAGATTGATGCACTTTCTCTCTCTAGAATGCTCTCACTTCTCTCTCTAGAATATTACAATTAAGATCTCTAATGAATTGCTTTCTTTTGACTTACTTGAGACTTGCTTAACATCTAAGCTAACTAATCCTATTTATACCTAGGATTACAAAGCATTAAATCTAATATACTTTGACTTTTCATGACTTTGACTTTTACATTTGACTTTACAAGCTTTGACTAATTACAAGACTTTACAATAAATCTTGAATACAATAATGCTCTAACAATCTCCCCCTTTGGATTCAAGATTTAAAAAAAAATATAGCAGCAGTCTTCAGTACTTGATCTTCAATACTTTATCTTTGACCGCTTTAAACTTTGAGGCTTAGATA
The DNA here is from genome assembly GCA_033807775.1 of Saussurea involucrata. Lineage (NCBI taxonomy): Eukaryota > Viridiplantae > Streptophyta > Magnoliopsida > Asterales > Asteraceae > Saussurea > Saussurea involucrata. Next base: position 77,491,946 of record CM066312.1, on the reverse strand, counting down.
ATCTTCAAATAGCTTTATCTCCACTAGTTCACGGCGAACTATATGCTTTGACACTCTTTAAGGACTCAGCTTTGAAGAATCTTCAGACAAACATGAAAAGTCTTTCTCTTTCTCTTTGAAAAGTCAACCTTCTTCAATACAATCTTCAACAGATTGTCTTCAAGTCTTGAACATGAATTTCAGATCTTTATATAAAACCATCAATTCGGAACAAGAGGAATCAGAAACTATTAGAGTTTGGATCAGAAAGATGTGAAACCATCCACATTTTTGAACTTTTAGGTGTAAGCGCATTCCGAGAACCACTCAGAACTAAGATAACCAAATTCAGCAACATTTGGACTTCACATGATCCTTCTTCCCCTGATCTTCAATCTTTGTTCACGAATCTTTGACTTGAAATATATTTGACTTGAAAGCTCTTTGACATGAAATTGAATTAAACATTTCTCCCCCTTTTTCGATGAAAGTGAGCATCATTATCATCGAAAACCTTCTTCAATTTCAGTCGCGTCTCTTAGTATTACTAACAATCTCCTCCTTAGTGGATAACCTTGCTCCCCCTCAAAATAAGAATTCTGGAGCAATTTGTTTTCTCCCCCTGAAAGTATGCATATATTTCAATAACGTACAGTATTTGAAATTGTAGCATAAATTTTAAAACAAATTTACACAAGGAAAATAAAATTCATTGAACTTCATTTTATAACTACTAACATTTGATCATTTGAAAGCTTTACAAAAGAAATTCAACTTAATGAAATTTAACAATATTTCAATCAAATGAAATCAAATGCATGTGTTTGGATTCAAAAACAAGACATCATTTCATATCAAGTTACAAACGTTCAGTTTCAACCCCTTTATTAAATCTATTTGGTGGGCTAGCATGCGAAATATGATTAGCATCAAGCGTATGCAATTCTAAAACATATAAGAATACTTTGCTCTACTCACACTATTTGTCCAAAATCAGAATTTCATGAATTTACGGGTTTATCGTGACTTTGTATTTTCCCAAGTTTCAAGAGATGTGTGCTCATTGGCATCTTTTGATTTTGTGCTCATTGGCATCCTTTGATTTTGTGCTCATTGGCATCTTTTGATCAAAAAGTTTAGTAAGAATAAGATACACCGTTAAACATGACTTTCTATCTGGTTCTATAGCAGGATTTGGGTCAGCATATCCCAGACCAGTTGGCCTTAGGTGCTAGGTGACGAGCACCCCTTAGAACTTAATTTCCCAAACCAGAAAGGCCACATCGATATATCTTAAACCCATTTGTACCAGTAGAACATGGCTTTCTATCTGGTTCTATTGCAGGATTTGGGTCAGCCGATCCCAGACCAGTTGATCTTAGGGACTAGGTGTCGAGCACCCCTTAGGACTTACTCTCCCAAACCAGAAAGGCCACAGGCACAAACTTTCAAACTAAATGATAGTGCAACAATTTTATCTCAATCACTTGGTTCTAAAACATAGTGCTTTTCCCATATTTTCATTTCCATCCATCATTCTGACATATAGGCTTTTTGAACATTATATTCTATATAAGTCCAGATTCACATAACTTTGAGCATTCAGCATAATTTCATTCATGTTTTGCCGACCTTTCAATTTATTTCAGAGGTGAAAGTTGAAACAAATCTAACTCAGATAATACAAAAATACTCGTAAAATCATCTTTTAGCACACATTTAATTCATTGAATGAAAATTGAAAATTTTATCTCATTGAATTAAATTTGTAAAGATTCAAGTTTTCAAAGTGGTAGAAACAAAATATAATCCAATGCTACCTTTTACCACGTTCCTTGAAACAGAAAGATGTAACAGTTAAAGATATCACCTGAGAAGTGTGAGTTCTAAACTGATTTGTTTAGAAGTCTTAGTCTTTGAAGTACGGGTCCTGAACTGAATTGTTCAGAAGCCATTGTCGTTGAAGTACGGGTTTTGAACTGATATGTTCAAAAGCCAATACCTCTTTACTCCCCCTTAATGGTACAAGTAATCTTCTTCCGAGAGTTCAACGCTTTGCTTCTAAATCTGCAAAAACAGATTAAGTAGATTTTGGTACCCAACGTGTCTTGGGTCCTGGCTTGTTAAGCGGAGCTCTATAGGAAGGAAAATGATAAGTACCATACCAATATTGAACACTCTCATTTTTAATAAAATCATTAGTACCACAATAAGAACAACAAAAATTCTTTTGTGCTAACCTGATTAAATGATTTGCGGAATAGAATGAATCAGGATTAGCAAAAGATTTAGCTTTCAGATTAGTGTTCTTGTTGGGAACAGAGGATTTTGGCTCACCTTTTTCAGTAGACGTATCTTTTACTCTCCATTGCATGTTGACTTTCTTATATGAAGGAAGATCAACATATTGATACTTGGAAGAATTATCCACCGAGTGATCATAGAATAGATTAGAAGGACGAATCAGACATTCTGAATAGCATTTGGATTTGTTAAATGACTTCACTTTGTAAGATAAGTCATTCCGTTCCTTGGTCACCAAATCAAGCTTCTTCTGAATATTAGACTTGACCCTCTTCTCTTTCATGATGTCAGTCGATAATGCAGCCAAATTCATTGTCAATTTATGAATTTCCTGCCGAAATATCTTCCTTTCTTTAGAAAATTCGTCTTTAACGCATCCAGCCTGAAAGTCAGCTTTCTTCATCTTTTCTAGCTCTTGACTTTCTTTATCTAGCTCTTGTCTTTCCTTTTCTAAGTCCTTTTGAAGATCAGAAATTTTCTTTGACAGTTTCGCATTCTTCGCTTCAAAGCTTTTCCTTTCTTTTTCATACTCGACCCTTTCCTACTCCAAAAGATTTTCTAATTCAGAGATTTTCACGGAAAGTTCAGAACTTTTAATCTCCAAAGATTTTCGTTCAGTTTCAAATTTAGCTCCTTCTTTTTCGAGCTTGTCTTTTTCTAAAAATAAAACTTTCTCAAAGTCTGAAACTTGTTTTGAAAGTTTTATACATTTCAGCTCAGTCTCTTTCTTTTCTTCAAAAACTTTCTTTTCTTCAAAAGAAAAACTAGACAGTTTTCTCTTTAGATCGACATTTTCACTGTCCAAACTTTTTTCTTTAATTTGTTTTAATTGAGCATGTAACTTTAAGTTCCACTTCACTCTCTTTTCTTCTCTTCTCTTTAAATCGGCATTTTCTTTTTGAAGAGTTGTTACTTTCTCTTGAAGATTCTCGATTTGATCGTGCAGACTTGAGTTGTCTTTCTTTGTTTCAAGATCTGCAATATAAACTTCAAGATCAGTTATTCTTTTAGTAAGTTTAGCATTTGAAGAAGAAATGTCTAAAATTTGTTGTTTCAGATCAACATTTTCTTCCTCCAATGCTTTATTTAAAATAGGAACTGAAGGATTTGAAATAGGAGTTGAAGAATTTGAAGCATTGTCTTTAACAGGAGTTTGTGATATTGGAGATGTTTCTGTTAAAATGACTTGTTGCAAAATTCCATTATTTTTCTTAACAGAAACGTGTGGTTTAGAAGGTGTATCTGTTATAATAACTTGTTGCAACACTTTATTATTTGGTTTAACAGAAACGTGTGGTTTAGAAGGTGTTTCTGTTATAATAACTTGTTGCAACACTTCATTATTTGGTTTAACAGAAACGTGTGGTTTTGAATGTGTTTCTGTTATAATAACTTGTTGCAGCACTTCATTATTTGGTTTAACAGAAACGTGTGGTTTAGGAGTTATTTCTGGTATAAGAAATTGTTGCAAAATTGTTTGTTGCAAACTTTCATTTGATGATTTAACCAGAACTTTTGCAATTGGGGGTATCTCCTTTATAATAGTTTGGTTCAATCTTAAAACCCCATCTTCTGTATAAGTAGACACCTTGAAGAAAACCTGAAAAGAAACACAAAAAAAATTAGATGAACAATACAAAAAATATTAACAAAAATATACCTAATAGAGTGATCGTCAAGAGAAACTTCGCTTAGAAGTTAGAATTATGTGCACACTCTTAAAAAACAGAAAACACAATTAAAGTCAGAAAAATTTTCAAAAATAAAATTTGAAAAAACAAATTATAAATTTGTCTTCCAAAAATTAATTCTGAAAAATTTGCGCGGAAATATTGGACTTTAATCGTCAAACCTGCAAAATAAGAGAAAATGTGTCAGTTATGAATAAAAGCAGGTAAAATAACAAAAATTCGACACTAAAATGACTAAAAATGTCAAAAATACAAAATATAGGGACTAAAATGAAAAATACTAAGACTCAACAAAAACAAGGACTAAAAATGACAAAAACTGAATCTTAAGACTCTAAGGACTAAAAGTGTAAAATTCTAAAAACTAACAAGTCAAGGGACTGAAAATGTAATAAACTCGAACTAAACTACAAGGACTAAAACTGACAAATCTAAAACTAACTAAACTTGTCTTAACAGAAAACACTAACTGAGGACCAAAAATGTAACAAATCTAACGGAAAAATTAACTGACTGTTAGTAAAATGACACTAACTGACTCAAACTGGAACTTAACGAAAAAGGACTCAAATGTAACAAAACTAACCAACTAACGGAACAATACTAACTGACTCTGACTGATTTAAAGGAAAAGGACCGAATTTGTCAGAAAAACTAACGGAGTACTAACGACCTCCGTTAGTACTGTTCATCATCTTCACAAAAAACGCAAATCACTATCTGAGAATTTCGATTTCAGTTTTCTTGCTCAATTCTTGACCAAAACGAGTAACATTTGTTGCGTTGCAATCCTTGAACGAAATACAATCGAATGCAAGCAATGAAATTCGATCATGCAACCAAAATCGAGCTTCCGGCGATGTTTCCAGCGATCCCGTTTTTCCGGCGAGAAGACTTCAGGCGATGATAAGTCCTTCGTTTCTCAATCAAACTCAATGAAACTTATTTTGTTATGATCCTTGAACGAAACCCAATCGAATGAGTCTAATCAAACTCGATCATGCACGATATTCCGGCGACCCACAACTTTTCCGGCGAAGCACGTTTTTCCGGCGAGATGATTTCAGACGACAATATCTTCTTCGTCTCTCAACCAAATTCGATAATTTTTGTTGCAATGCTATCCTAAAACAAATATCAATCGAATCTAAGCAACAAAACGCGATCAAACACTGATTTTTGAAGACCCACTAGATTTTTCGGCGAGATGGTTTCGTATCAAAGAGGGTCCGAAATCATATGGTTTCGTATCTAAGAGGGTCCGAAACGATGATTTCGTACGCTTGATGGTCCGAAATCTGAATTAAGAAGGGTCCGAAACCAGTATACTCAAAGGGTCCGAAATTTGATTTCAAGAAGGGTCCTAATTGATGGTTTCGTACGCTGTGGAGTCCGAATTCTGAAGGATTCGTACCATGTAGGGTTCGAATTCAGTTGGGTTTCGTACGCAGTAGGATTCGAAATCTGTTGGGTTTCGTACGTAGAAGGGTTCGAAACCTGATGACAAATAAGCACACACTCATGTAGGTTAAACATGTTGGAATAATCATGATTTGTATTTGATAGATAATAAGATGACAAGAAAACATACCCGATGATCCTGAGGATCCAGTGAAAGCATTAAACATATTTGCCATTGATTGTCGGGTTCCCAGAACGAGGTGATCGTATTATGATGGGATGATGATCGATCTTGAGAGAGTCGATCGTGGGGAGGCACACGGCTGTTTATGAGTAATATGTCATTAGGGTTAAAGTGTGATTAGGGTACCCTATTTATAATAAGAGTATCTTACACTTTTAACCCTTGGTGTTTATTGTGTGCAGTATAATTCCTCATAGTTCCAATCACCTAATGGGAAACCCTATAGTATGTCAATAATAGTAAATACGCCCATCATATATTTACCAGACATAGGGATTTCAGTTATTGTCAATTATCACATCATGAATGATAAACGATCAGTGACGGTCACTTTTAAGGTGGTTCCAACATTCTCCCACTTGACCAAGCGATCTTTTATCTATGAGTACCAATAAGTCCGGCCGGGATAATACTCATTTTGTTTTAAACTGAAATCATAGCTAATAAGTACAGCCGTAGAGAAGAATATCAACTCAGGACCCCCACTAGTCAAACTATGACTCAAATTTAAAACTGAATAAGCAATGATCAATTGACTAAGACAGATTTCGTTATAGTAATGTCCATACACCATTATGAGCTCAAAGCGTAACTAATAGACAAACAAAATCTGAATATAGAGGAAAATTTTATTAAGATAATAGTAATGACCAATAAGTACAATATGCTATTAAATTAAGTCTTTTGTAAGCCCCATCTTCGACACGTGTCCTACGAAGACATTAGGAGGAAGACCTTTGGTCATCGGATCTGCTAGCATATTCTTTGTACTTATGTACTCGATACAAAGGACATTTTCCTCAACCCGTTCGCGCACAAACAGATACTTTGTATCAAGATACAGCCCAGCGCCAGTTGAACTGTTACTGTTCGAGAAAGTTACGGCAGCTGAGTTATCACAGTAAAGCTTCAATGGTCTAGAAATGGAGTTGACGATTTTGAGTCCACTGACCAGGTTCCTTAACAACATCCCATGACAACTGGCATTATAAACGGCAACGTATTCAGCCATCATGGTGGACGTTGTAGTCAGCTTCTGTTTGTGACTCCGCCATGAGATAGGTCCACCAGCTAACATAAATATATACCCAGAAGTAGATTTCTTGTCTTCCTTGCATTTAGCAAAATCAGAGTCAGAATATCCTACTACTTCTAAGTTGTCACTTCTTCTATAAGTTAATTTGTAGTCTTTGGTCCCTTGCAGATATCGAAGAACCTTTTTAGCCGCTTTCCAGTGTGCTATTCCGGGATTAGATAAGTAACATCCCAGCATACCAGCGATATAAGCGATATCCGGACGAGTACAGACCTGAGCATACATAATGCTCCCTACTACAGACGAATAAGGTATCATCCTCATTTCTTCCTTTTCAATCTCAGTGCTCGGAGCTTGGAAAGAACCAAACACGTCCCCTTTAACTACTGGAGCTACAGTGGGTGTACAGTGCTGCATGTTATAGCGTTTTAAGATACACTCAATATATGCCTTTTGAGAAAGACCCAAAACACCATTATGCCTATCTCGATGTATTTCGATACCAATGACATAAGAGGCATCACCGAGATCTTTCATGTCGAAATTTTGCGAAAGCATCCGCTTCGACTCATGCAGCATATCCAAGTTGTTACTTGCTAGTAGGATGTCATCTACGTACAAGACAAGGATTATAAAGTTACTCCCACTGATCTTGAGATAGGTGCATTGATCCACTTGATTCTTTAGAAAACCTTGCCCTTTTACGATTTTATGGAACTTGAGGTACCATTGTCGTGATGCCTGCTTCAACCCATAAATGGATTTCTTCAACTTGCAGACCATATGCTCTTTACCTTCTGGAATGAATCCTTCAGGTTGTCGCATGTATACGTCTTCTTGCAAGTCTCCATTTAAGAATGCGGTCTTGACATCCATCTGATGTAACTCTAAATCATAATGAGCTACAAGTGCCATAACAATCCTTAAAGAATCTTTACGAGAGACAGGAGAGAAGGTCTCTTGATAATCGATTCCTTCCTTTTGAGTAAAGCCTTTTGCAACCAGTCTGGCCTTATAGCGTTCGATGTTTCCTTTCGGGTCTAATTTGGTTTTGAAGACCCATTTACAACCGATAGTTTTGGATCCTTCAGGAAGTTCAACCAAGTCCCAAACATCATTGTGTTGCATGGAATTAAGCTCTTCAATCATGGCTTCATTCCACTGAGTGGCCTGATCACTATTAATGGCTTCTCGATAAGAGGTAGGATCAGTAAGCTTTCCAATGTCCTCAACTTCAGATAAAAAGGTTATGAAATCATCAAAATTTGTGGCCCTGCGTGCCCTAGATGATCTCCTGAGTTGATTTTCAGGTTCAGTAGCGGGAGGAGTAGGATCAGTGATATTAGGATCAGCGTTAGGCACAAGAGGCGATGATGATGTTCCCTCAGCGTTTTGGTTAGGAGGAGCAGGATCAGTGATATTAGGAGCAGTGGTGGGTACAAGAGGAATTATCGGAGGAATAAGTATACCGGAAGAATGGTTTCCCCCCGCTTCTTGTACTTCTTGCAAATCTGAGTCATGATTTGTCGTGCTCCCACTGATCTTTGAGTTCTCAAGAAATGTGGCATGCTGCGTGTCAATGATGCTCGTAGTGTGGGAATGACAGTAAAAACGATAACCTTTTGAGTTATCAGGATAACCGATAAAGAAACATGTAAGGGTTTTAGGATCCAGTTTCTTTAAGTTAGGGTTATAGACTTTTGCTTCGGCAGGACAGCCCCATACTTTCATATATTTTAGACTCGGTTTCCTACCTGTCCAGATTTCATAAGGAGTTTTAGGGACAGATTTTGATGGAACCCTATTGAGTATATGAACGGCTGTTTTTAATGCCTCAGTCCATAGGAAAGTAGGTAAGTTAGTGTTAGCAAGCATACTTCTCACCATGTCCATTAAGGTTCTGTTTCTCCTTTCAGCAACACCATTTTGTTGAGGAGAACCAGGCATGGTGTATTGGTTAATTATGCCTTGTTCCTTGCAAAAGTTATAGAAAGGACCAGGAGCTTGACCAATATCAGTATGTCTACCATAATACTCACCTCCTCTATCTGATCTCACAACTTTTATTTTATGATCAAGTTGGGTTTCAACCAAAGTTTTAAAATCAATAAAAGTTTGTAAGGATTTAGATTCTTCCTTAATCAGATATAGGTGCATATAACGCGAATAATCGTCAATGAATGTAATAAATGATGTATGTCCTGTGATTGATGCGGGATAAGGACCACTAATATCAGTGTGAATTATTTCCAACAAGTTGGAACTTCTAGTAGCTCCTTTCTTATTCCCTTTCGCCATTTTGCCTTTAAGGCACTTAATACATGTTTCAAAATCACTAAAATCAAGAGAATGTAAGATTCCATCCTTTACGAGTCGAGTCATTCTATCTCGTGAGATGTGGCCAAGACGTTTATGCCACAACATGGAGGAATTCTCTAATTGTTTAGGTGATTTTGTTGTTTTAGTTACGTCATCAATATTAAGTGACAACAAAGACTGTGAGAAATTATGATCTAGTTCCAATTTATACAGTAATCCATCCAAGAAACCTCGACCAAGTAATTCATTATTATGAGTAATAGCAATCTTGCCGCAACCATGAATTATTACATAACCTTCAAGGTCTAGTCTAGATATGGATACAAGGTTCCGAGTAATTCTCGGTACATATAAGGTATCCACTAGTCTAATACACTTTCCGGTACTCATATGTAAATTTAAAGTTCCCATGGCTTCGACATCTAAGAGATCACCACTTCCAACTCTAAGTTTTCTTTGGCCCTTTGGTAGCTTCTGGATTGTAAGGAATCCCTGCATTGAGTTTGTCACATGGACCATAGAACCAGAATCACCCCACCATGTATTAATTGGGACATCAGTAGTAAAGGAATCAAATATTACATAAAGGATGTTACCTTTCTTAGCTAGCCATTCCTTGAACTTAGGGCAATCTTTCTGTCCGTGCCCTTTGGCACGACATAATTTGCAGCTAGGTTTGTTAGACAAGGATTTAGAGCCAGAGGCAACGGCACCATGATTATTATCCTTTTGGACTTTATTTCCAGTCTGATTACCGTGATTACCCTTCCTTTTCTTAGAATTAGTAGTGGTTGTCAGGTGAACAGCTTCAGGTTGTACCAGCTTTAGGCGATCCTCCTCTTGCACACACATTGCAATCAGTTCACTTATCGACCATTTATCCTTCATAGCATTATAGTTAACTTTGAAGGTGTCGAACCGAGCAGGCAAAGAGGTCATTATGAAATGCACAAGAAAATTATCAGAGACTTCCATCTCAAGACTCTTAAGCTTATGAGCCATATCAATCATTTTCATAATGTGTTCACGGACACTGCTATTTCCTTCATATTTCAGAGTGAGCATCTGTAGCATTAGGCTACTTGCATGAGCCTTAGACGATCCCTTGAAGTGATCCTCAACAGATTTGAGGTAAGTTTTGACTTTATCAGAGTCAGGGATAGCTCCTCGGATACTGAGGTTAATGGAGTTCTTGGCCATCATTAGTGACAAGCGATTTGTCCTTTCCCACTTTTCAAAATCCGCTTTCTGAGCTGCAGTGGACGCAGCAGTAATAGCAGTGGGTTCATCATGGCGAATAGCATGGTCAAGGTCTAGCATCCCCAGAGTAAGAAGTAATTGATCCTTCCATGACGCAAAGTTCGCACCAGTAAGTGGCTCAATGCCAAAGTTAGGTACTGATTAGGAAAGGAGGAGGATATAAGTTATAGAAGACTATCATAGTGACGTAGTTAGCTATAAAAGGCGGACAAAGTAATGTTTCTTAAAGTAATGGAATCAAAGTAATGTTAAAGTAAGCAGGCCTAACAGTAATATTCCTTAGAGTAATGAAACTATGACCATTTTAGTGATGAAGCTAGTGATGAGTATACATATTGTAAACACCAAAACAATAAGTCAAAGTAAGGCTCTACTTAGATGTTACATCACCTTTGGGCAGAAATAACTAATATCTAAGTAAACATGCGCGTTAGGGTTATGCAACGCAATGCTTATCTTTTGACCTTTGGGCACAAAATAGAGCATCGTGTGAATTATGCATGTAGAAAGTCCTTTTGACACACAGGTATATTAAATCACCTTTGGGCAGAATTAGTATACTCAGTGTTCATTATGCAAAAGGAAAAAAAATGCATTATGAGAATCATATTTGACCTTTGGGCACAAATGATGAGACCATAAATATTAGTGCAAGGTTTTCGCTATGTACAGAAGCGAAAAGTAAGGTTTTCGCTATGTACAATACCGAAAAGTAAGGTTTTCGCTATGTACAGTAGCGAAAAGTAAGGTTTTCGCAATGTACAGAAGCGAAAAATAAGGTTTTCGCTATGTACAGTAGCGAAAAGTAAGGTTTTCGCTATGTACAGTAGCGAAAAGTAAGGTTTTCGTAATGTACAGTAGCGAAAAGTAAGGTTCAACCGAAAAAAAAAAATTCTATACATTGATCAATTCGGGATAAATAACATTGATCAATTAACATGGCATAATTAGGGTTTAATACGATGGAAAAATAGCATTATAATCGCAGATGATAAAATTGCAATTCAATGCAATTTTGATGTTTGCGGCGGCATACATAAACACGAAGTAAACCGATAAATTAAAGCCATCAAAACTAATACAAATCATGAATCAATTTTGAACCTGGGGCTCTGATACCACATGTTGGAATAATCATGATTTGTATTTGATAGATAATAAGATGACAAGAAAACATACCCGATGATCCTGAGGATCCAGTGAAAGCATTAAACATATTTGCCATTGATTGTCGGGTTCCCAGAACGAGGTGATCGTATTATGATGGGATGATGATCGATCTTGAGAGAGTCGATCGTGGGGAGGCACACGGCTGTTTATGAGTAATATGTCATTAGGGTTAAAGTGTGATTAGGGTACCCTATTTATAATAAGAGTATCTTACACTTTTAACCCTTGGTGTTTATTGTGTGCAGTATAATTCCCCATAGTTCCAATCACCTAATGGGAAACCCTATAGTATGTCAATAATAGTAAATACGCCCATCATATATTTACCAGACATAGGGATTTCAGTTATTGTCAATTATCACATCAGGAATGATAAACGATCAGTGACGGTCACTTTTAAGGTGGTTCCAACAAAACACACACACTCACACCTCACATTTCACGCACATATCCGAAACCATTTGTTAAGCACATAGACAAGTTGCTCAAACACACAAACACACAGCTAAAAAAATTATTATGCTTGATCCGTATCCATTCTTATGAAGCATCCGAATCCTTTTTGGCACACACACAACTCACACAAATTTCACACAGTGAACTATGTGTGATTCGAAACCAAGAATTCGTATGCTTTTGACTTTTGAAAGTCAATTATTTCTTTCTTCCCTTTTTTCCTGTTGATTTTCTGCAAAAATCAAACACTCAAAAACAATTGTTAGATTTGGAATTTTAATATCAAAACAAATCAAAAACACATTTTAATAGCAGCTCAACAATTAATTTGGATCAAAATTCAAGATCTAAACAATTTTGCTCAATAACATGAAGAACACCTCAAGAACACATTCAAATCAAAATTTTCAAAAATGAAATTTATGCATTAAGACTTGAAATTTATGATTGAAACATGTCTAGAAACACTTTTTAGGAAGGATTTTGCACAAAAACGAATCAAAACATCAATATTTTGCAAAATCACAATCTAAAAAACTTCACAGCACACTTTTTCAAGAACACAAAAAAATTTCAAAATCTTCAAATTCATCAATTCTTGATGTGTTTTTGTAAATCTTTTGATGCAAAACTGATTTATATCAATGGAGAAATACTTTGCAATCAAAATCAAAACAAAAAACAAAAAACAAAAAACAAAAAAGAAATGCATAACCCATTTGTGTTCTTCAAGTTCTTCAACAATGGAGATTTTCTTCAAAAATCTTCAAAAAAATTTCAAATCTTCAAGAAATTGGACGAATTTTGCACACAATTCAATCTCCCAAAGCTCTGATACCAATTGTGAAGCCAGTTTCTATTAGGTAATCATCAAATCATCCATTGATCTTGAACATAATAGAGATTTACATAAGATTGATGCACTTTCTCTCTCTAGAATGCTCTCACTTCTCTCTCTAGAATATTACAATTAAGATCTCTAATGAATTGCTTTCTTTTGACTTACTTGAGACTTGCTTAACATCTAAGCTAACTAATCCTATTTATACCTAGGATTACAAAGCATTAAATCTAATCTACTTTGACTTTTCATGACTTTGACTATTACATTTGACTTTACAAGCTTTGACTAATTACAAGACTTTACAATAAATCTTGAATACAATAATGCTCTAACAGTTTTTGGTAAAGGAGCAACCCTCAGAGGAGACAAAGCAGTTTTTAGACCACAGAGCTCATTCCACTACAGAGCTTCTGTCATTTCTACTGCGCGTAACAGTAATCTGAAAGTAGAAAGGCCCACGCACCAAGCATTAATGGGCCGCGCACGCCATCAAATCGTGCACTGACACACATGACGTGGCACAATCTGATTGGACGTACATGGCACACGTTCTTATGGGAAGTTGAATCCAGCCGTCTGTACTCGAGTGCGAACCCCAAATTTTATTCACTTTCACCTATTTACCTATTCAGATTACTATTACCTCTTCAGTAT